>OY986439.1:78519900-79137400 GCA_963920525.1 Dichetophora obliterata | reverse complement strand
AGAAATTTAGATATCTGATCAGTCATAAAAGATTCACATACTTTTGACAAGGAGGACAAAATGCTTATGGGCCTGAAGTCACTAGACTAGCTTGCTTTTAGTTTTTTGGCAAAAAGCATGACCTTTGTATTGCAATAATAAAAACGTAAAAATGATTTTCAAATGCAAATATTTGTATCTGAAGAAATATGATTTTTCAAAGTAGATTTGTCAAAATGAACATTAACGAAAATTTTGTCTACTGAATAATTAGAATAACGACGGATTAGCGATTTCTGCCCTTGAAAGGACTTTGACTGAGCTTTAGTGGTCGATTGTTATGTGCTTGTTATTAAACATTTGAACACAAATGATTGAGAACTGGAACTACGAGTCTAACGCTGACTCTGAACGGCATCAAGCATTGTATTTCAGTTTTAACTATTTTGATGTTTGCCATTTCTTGAGTTTGCCGAACAGAAAAATTACTTCAAATGAAAAGCATTCTGCCGGTTCTTTAGCAGACGGGCCATACAATTAGATACATTGGCTACTACGATACTTTGCATATTTAGAGGGTTAAGATTAAGTAGTCGGTGATAAAAAAATTATCGATTACTCAGTGCCATTACATTAATTAATAATCGCAAAAGAGCATGTGAAATATAATGCTTTCTGCTAGTAAATAGTTACGCTCATCAAAGTTCAACTACTGACTGATGTTTCTTTTAGTCGGTAGAATGCTCGACATTCCCGTTTGTGGAAAATCTTTCTTTAACAATGAAAAATCGATACCTTAAACCTTTTTTTAGTATTCTTGAGTAAATTGCAGTATTTCAACATTTTCAGACGATATTTCAGACGCTTATAAGTTAAGAACTATGAAAAGGACGGTAATGAAATTTGGCGTATTGATTCATCGGGCTGTGATGAACCTTCTTATATTGGATTTATTAAAATAATACATACGGCTCCCATAAATTCGTAAGTTAAAGTCCGGAATTCATCGTTTTTTTTAATCCCCAGTATAAACTGAATTCAAAATCTTACAGTGGAACGATTCTTTTGAACGAGATCATGTAATTATGTTAAATTAAACTCAGAAAAACTGATTCAGTTCTTGCATTTTCGATCGAATCCATATTTGCCCCGAAAATCGATCGAAAAGTCAATATATTTTTGAGAAAATGTGTCAAACTTCAAAAAAATCATTAATCGAAGTCTAAAAATAGGTAACAAATGCTCAGACTTCTTATTGAGTTAAAATTTTTTCCGTTACGAGAAAAAATGTGGTGATCGTTTTTATTACAAATCATATAATTAAATAAATCTAAAAAGAGCATTTGAAACGATTGATAGACAAATTCTATTAGATAAGTTAACAGCCATGGGTATTCGGGACGTCGAGTTAGCCTGGTTTAACAGTTTTTTAATGAATCGTATGCAATGTACAATTATTGGACAGCAAAGGTCAGAAATATTAGAGGTAAACATAGGCTTGCCACAAGGAACAGTTCTGGCTCCTATTCTATTTAATATTTATATTAACGATATTAAATCAACCTTAAAGTTTAGTTCGATAAAGCTTTTTGCTGATGATGCATTAATTTCTATAAGTGGTAATAATGAACATGACATAATGGAAAAACTTCAATCTGATTTAGATGCCGTTTATTTGTGGCTTTGTGCAAATAAACTCAAAATTAATACTGATAAAACCAAATATATGATTATATCAAGAAAGAAAATCGAAAATTTTGGAAGCTTGGCAATCAATAATAAAACTATTGAAAGAGTCAACAAAATAAAATATTTAGGTATACAAATTGATGATAAATTGAAATTTAATGACCACATTGATTACACAATCAACAAAATTGCAAAAAAATTATGGTTTATAAAAAGAACATGTAAAAATTTAAGTAAAATCTACAAGGCAACAGTGTATAGATCTATAGTTGAACCTCACTTTCTATATTGTCCAACAATATTTTATATTATGAAAGACTTTCAAATTGCTAAGCTTCAGAAAATGCAAAATAAAGCAATGCGATTTATATTAAACAAGCCTTACGACACCTCAATAAATGAAATGCTGCAAAGTTTAAATTGGCTAAGCATTAAACAACAGATATTTTTTCAAGCAATGATGTTTATTTACAAGATAACTAATAGTTTTTTGCCGGATTATTTAAAAACTAATATTAAATTTAACTACGAGGTACACGGAATTAATACTAGAAACAGAAATCATTTTAAATTACCTCTCTATAGAACAGAGTCTGAAAAAAATAGTCTTTTTTATAAAGGGTTGAAATGCTTCAATGAATTACCTGAAAACATAAAAAGCTGTGATATCAATGTGTTTAAAACTAAACTGTATGAGTACACCAAATCGTTACAAATAAGATAGATGTTTGTTCTGCGTTTCAAATAAGATAGATGTTTGTTTTGTGATACATGTTTCAATAAATTACATGGTTCAATAAACTAAATGTTAAATATAAGATAGATGTTGTTTTTCTGTGATACATTTCTGAATATTTTAACTTATTTAAATATTTTTATATATTCACTTAGTTATAAGTTTGAAATTTGTTATTGTTTTTTAATGAAAAATTCCTTAAATTGTTATGAATTAGGCTCATGAAAGCCGTAATAATAATAATAAATAAATAAATAAATAAATAAATATAATTGTAATAACAATAACTTGAGATTCAAAGATTCAAAAGGAATCGAAAAAAAATGTTGACTACTTTTGAAGATTATTTCTGATTGTTTGTGATTATATTAAGAAATTTTGAGAATTTTTTTTTTTTTTTAAAAAGATCAAAGAACCAAGGCATGCGCCTTATACAAACAAATATTGGTCTTTGACTTGAAAGGAAAGGGATAGATTATTTAGAAGAATTGATTGGAACCATACGTGAATTATAGATTATTCGAAACAACCGTGAAAGACAATTTGAATTGCTTTTGACCGAGGCTAGTGTTATGCCTTAACCTCGGCAAGCATTTCCAGTCCTTAGCTGTTCCTGTCCTTTAATTCCACATTTTCCACAATTACGCTGTGGATTTTTTAGTTTTCCATAATTCTTAAATGTACGAAAGAACAAAGAAAGTGAAAAGAACCATACCCGAACCCGGATTCGAACCAGGGACCTTTGGGTTGATAGTCTAGCGCACTCTCCACTAGACTACAAAGGCCGACAAATTCAAGCACAAAGTTAAATAGATATTTAATAATTAAATAAAGAATGCAAAAAACAAGAGAGAAAACCAAAATGCATGACAAAATATACAAAAAAAAAAAAAAAAATTCTCAAAATTGTTGATACTTTAGGCTAAAACTCTTAAAATAATCTTTACAAGTAGTCGGACTATGTTTTTTTTTAGTTTTTTATTGTTTTTATTTATTTGGCGTAATATCAAGTAATCATGATTACAGTATTATTATTTGCAATCGTAACGAATTGCTAGTCAGAAATTTATCACATAAGGATTATACGATTATTTAAATTATTTTTCAAATATAATCTAGTTGATTACTAATTGCAATTGCAATGTATAAGTTATGCCTCCAAAACAGTCTTCAAGGGGTAAATAAGTATTAATGGTTGATTTTTTTAAAATAAAAATATAAATGAAGTTAATTTTGCAAAAGTTTCTCACTAAGGATATGCTTATTAAGGTATGATTAAAAATTAAATTCAGTATTTTTATATTGATTTTAACTCTCCGCAAATTATCATCAGACATCAGATGGGATTTTAAATTCCCCGCAAAGTAGAGCCATCAAGATTCCCCAATCGATTTAAAATAACTCGCAGTTCGGGGATTTTCCCGCGATTTGGCACCCCTGGTATATATATTTTCAAGCATATTCATATGTCTCTATGTTTGGTGATTGTGTGTTATGCATAAGATACATTTCTCGTAGTGAGCTGCATGAGTGACAATAACTGGGGCGTGAAGTGAAAAAATACTGAGGATGCATTTGAGAATAATTCGCTTATATTCAAATTAAAATGTGAAGCAAATAAAAATGCATGACATGATAAGCTTAACTTAAAGTTTTTAAGATATAAATACATAAAGCAAGTTGTGATAATAAAAGCGTGCTTTTTATTAGTTTTGTTATAGGAATAGTTTTTAAATCTATCCTTTTTAATAGCGGCAACAATTTTATTCCTTTTAGCTTTTCAATGAATTTGCAAATGACTAAATTTAATCATTATCAGCAATATAAATTGGTATATATATATACTTTTTTTGCATGTTCTCAATTTGTTGTTGAAAAACTCTAAGATTTCTACAATCAAAAATGCAACTCTTGCCAAAATCTGTAAATATTACAACCGATTGTTGCTGCTGCTCCTATCTAAGAAATTTGGCCAAATGAATGGCATAATTTTTGCACTCTTAACAATTGCATACACAAGTTTTCCTGTCACCAAAAAGTAAAGAAGACACGAAATGACAGCTCATTGCATCTAATATTCAACAACCCAGTAGAACTCCACTCTTTAAGGTAAACAATTTAAGTTTTTGCACGAACATTTTTTTAAAAATAGAAATAGGTCAAATTTGAAATTACAAAAAATTACAAATAAAAATACGAATTTTTAGGCGCTTATTATAAATATAAAAAAGTACGGAAATTATGTCAAAGTTATGCAGTTTGACAATTGGGATACAACTACACACAAAACTTCCAAATTGAAAAATACCAAACAAGTTAAAATATACAAACAAATCTATAAATATGAAATTTTTACATGGAAATAAAATAAAATTAGGTCAATCAAATAATTTTTAAATATCGTTTGAATTTAAAATACAATTTTCAAAATTAACATACTTTTAACAATTCTCCTTCTACCATTTAACCTACTTTGTCAAAAAGTATGAAAATGAAATCGACAATGTGAATGTGAATTGATGATTCATAAAATTTTACAGCTAGTTTGTGGTTGACTTACATACAATAGATCTTAGAAAACATTTTTAATTTTAGTTCAGTATTTACTTTGGATTCTTTTGCGAATAATAAATATTTTAAATATTTTAATGGGAGATTACAAGTTGAGTTCATTTACAACTAAAAACGCTCCGTTACCTAGTGTAATTCAGAAAAGATCAATTAAAACAAAAATTCAGAAATTCCATTTGAAATTTACCATTACCATTACTATTACTTACCATTCATTGGTACTAGGGTTCTAAAATACGCTTCAGGAAATTTGTATTTAAATCCACATTTAATTCGGCTGTGATATAAATGCCTCCTTAAAGAATCCTTATCCATTTCTGATGAAATGATTACTAAATCTTTCTAGGCTATGGGGCAGTTCGTTAGAAAAAAAAATGATGGGTCTCGAATTCAATTAAAATTTTGCCATAATGCTCTCCTAGATAAACTACATAAATTCACATATTTTTTTATCGGCCTTGGTTGCTGAGTTATAGATTTCTAAAAATTGGAGTTCTAAAATACTATTCATAAAAAAAATCATTTTTGTATGTAGAAAAATGTTTAAACAAATATTTGAAGACATGAGTGGATGACGGTGATCAAAGGCGTAGGCAGGATCAAAATAAAGGGGGGAGGGAGAAAGACCTTATAAAAAGTTGTTTACCATATCTTTCATTCATGAATTTTACGAGTCAATGAAAATACTCTGGCGATCAGTGAAACTGACTCACATATTTTTTTTCGTTCAAATGCTATTTTCTTCCACTAATTTAGATTTTTGGCAAAGAGTTCAATGAGTATGCGTTAATAACTTGACTTTTATAAAATTGACCATGACTAATATGGGGCATTATTTCCGAAGTGATCCACCAAAATTTAAAAAATTCCAATTTTGATAAAATTGTTACCATGTATAGTGCTTGTAGTAATCCTGACGTAAATTTTTTTGGCCTAGATCAACGATAAAACTTTTTACAGGGTGTTTAATTTTTGATTTTAGTGTGACAATGTATGAGTAAAAATTATTGTAACTTTTTAACGAATTGACCGATTTGACCAAACTAAGCTCCAAATGAAAGGTTATTGATTTTTGTTTTCAACTCTTTTAAAAGAATTTAAGAATTTTTATTGAAAATTTTTTTTGTCAAATAAAATAAATTTTTTTTTTAAGAATCCCCCTTCAATTTTTTTTTAAATAATTTTTAAAAAATTATCAATTAACTACCTTTAGAATGAGATATTATCCAGAATGGTGTCTCTTATGGTTTGGAATTTATAAAAATTTAATCAAGGCAAAGTTGCAGTATTTAATAAACCTGTGCGAGTAGCATTGAGTTCGAGTAGCACTACTCGACTCGATTTTCGAACCGATTCAAAGAACCGTGTTCATATTAACTCGAAATTATGAGTTACTCGCAAAATTATCGAGTAACTCGTGATATTTTCAAGTTGATCGTAAATGTTCGAGTATTTTTTACTCAATGTTTGTTTTTTTTCATGTTGCGAACTTAACTTTAAACATGGTTGGCAATTCTCTAAGAATATCTATTATTTTGTTGAGAAAAATTGGATTGAAGGAAAGTATTTTTATTCCTAGAATTAAATTGATTCAAGTAGTCAAAAGAATGAGAGAGAGAGATTGAGAGAGAGAGAGAGAGAGAGACCGTTAGTGGTATAAGAGATGACTGTTTCTCATTCACGAAATGCAATTGATCGTTTCGATTTTCATGGACCTAATTGGTGTTTTCTAAATTCATCAAATTAAATTCACTACTTGACTCTGCCATTGTTAAACTATATGAAAATATACTAAAACACACTTGAACCACATCTACCCTATGCCACTTTGCCTGAATTTAATTTCTTTAAAATTTCAAGTTCCCAATTTTCCAAATAACGCGAAAAACTAAAAAATGAGTAAAATCTTGAATACATTCGTAAGATAAAAAACTGTGCTTGAAATGAAGCAGGGTAACTCTGTTCAGAAAAAATTGAGCTGAAGTTAGAAGAATATAAGTTTTATTATAAGAGAATTTATAAAAAGAACTTACAAAAAGAATTTAAGTTAAAATTTGACCTTTCTTTTTTGATCAAAAATAGAAGTTAAAATTTTACTCTTATTTTTTCGATCAAAAGTAAAAGTCATATTTTAATTCCTAAATCATGTGCTTGCAGTCGCTGTTCCAGTCGTTTGCGAAATAAATGAAAACAGAATGTGCAATAATAAGCAACTAAGCGATGCAATGCAACGATGGTAATGTTTTTATCTTTGTGCCAGGGAATAAATAATGTACTCTAGTAATTGTTGCAAAAATTTAAACTATTATAATAGTTATAAGAAATAGATCTGTCAAGTTTTTAATCTCTATTTTTGATCGGAAAAATAAAAATAAAATTGTAACTTATATTTTTGATCGAAAAAATAACAGTCATACTTTATCTTTTATTTTTGATAAAAAAAATAAAAGTCAAATTTTAACTATATATTTGATCGAAAAACTAAAAGTCAAATTTTTACTTTTATTTTAGATCGATCAAATCAGTTAAAAAATTACGATTATTTGTTGACTTTTATGAAAAAAATCATAACCATTACGGTCCCTGCATAAAATTTCTGTATTGTTATTCATTACACATCCATACAAAAAAGTGTTTACATTTTATACTGTTTGAGTATTGAGAGCCGATTAAATTATGAAAAACCACTTCTATTTTCTGTAACATAAAGCATCCGTTTTTGCTTGCTTAAATTTTTGGACCATTATTTCGATCGCTTCCATCTTTTACACTAAATATTAGAGTACTACCAAAAAATTAAACAGGACAAACAAAGTTATAACGTTATATACCCCTATGGAAATGCCCATATGGTATAAATATTTGGTTTGATCCTGAAGCCCGAAAGTGTGGCTGTGTTTTTACCCCATTATCGTTACATTTAGACAAATCAAGGCTTATACGATTCGTTCTTCATCTTGTAATATCTTATAATATATTAAGGCTTATATCGCTTCAGTACATCGCAACATTATACTGCTAATTCGTTCTGTTCGTTCTGCTTAAAATCTATGCTGTTTTATTTTCTGCTGGGTGTTTCCACCGATGAGTGAAAGCACTCACATACATTGAGATCAGTGTTGTTGCAGAAGATTCTTACGCAATTGAAAATGTTAGCTGAGTTACTTAAAGCTTTATTATTGTTTGATGATAGGCAATTTGACGGAGACTGTAATTTGGAGTATTTGATACATTAAAAAAATTTTCAATAAAAATTTTTATTTTCTTGAATTCTTATAAAAGAGTTGAAAAAAATCAATTACCTTTCATTTGGTGTTTAGTTTGGTCAAATCGGTCAGTTCGTTAAAAATTTACAATAATTTTTACTTATACGTTCTCACACTAAAATCAAAAATTAAACACCCTGTAAAAAGTTTTTTCGTTAATATAGGCCAAAAAAATTTACGCCACGAGTGTACACTACAAGCACTTTACATGGTATTGTCAAAATTGGAATACTTTTATATTTTGTTAAATATCCCCCATATGTTAAATATTAACTAAAACATTGTGATATTATGTGATACATTTTTTATCATATAACGCAAAAACAGATCTGGTTTTTATACATGGTGGAGGCAGAGATAGTGGTTAAACGGCTTGACGCTATATCAGGGAAATCCTGTAAGATCATGTTGTGCCTTACCGAGCAATTTTAGGGGACTCCTTTATTCTATGCAGGATAGTGCTCGCCTGCACGTGGCAACATCGGTGCGTAGCTTTATTGCTGAACCCGCCAATGGCTTGAAGTTAGCGCTTCTAGAGGAATGGCAAAGAATCCCATAGGACACTATCAGGAAATTAATCCGTTCGACAAAAAACCGGTGCGAAGATGTAGTCAGAGTCCAAGGTGGTAATACAAGTTATTAATAGTTGTTTTAGCTTTCCTCTGATATTGTTAATTGCTCCAGTTTAGTTTGTTGATGTAATTTAAACTTGATTAATTTCTGTATTTTTATTAGTTTTACTTGATACAAAATTGACCACTGGTCACAGAATACAAGAAATTGTGTGCTCAAGCACAAAATTTCCCGGTCTTTTAATTGGTGTATTCAGGTATTCTTTATACACTCAGAAAAAAGGCATCATATTAAGTGAAAAATGGTATTGACTTTGCTCCAGAGAATGCTTTTCTCTAAATTTGATCCCAAAAATTCCCTAAAAATGGCAAAAAGCTTCCATGAAAAAGAGAATTATTTTCTCATTAACAAAAGACACCTTCTCTTGAATAGAAAAATATTTCTTTATAATACGTTCAAACGTTTTCTTTATTGTATAAATTTTTCCCGAAAACAGAGAAATATTTATTTAATTTTAATAAATGCTTTCTTCAAGTTACGTTTATAGTTTCTCACAAAAAATAACACTTTCTTTGAAAGAAAGATATATTTTCTTAACATTGATACAACATATTTCTTTATTGCGTACATTTTTCTTTAGAACACAGAAGAATATCCGCAACTACGATTAAGAAATTATTTTTGTAAAGCATTTTTTTTAACTCAGTTCTACGCAAAGTAGAAGTATTAATATCAAATTGTGATTCGGTTTTAAAAATATTAGTTAAAAATGTGTTAAGAGGTAGAATTATTGTTGTGGCATTGTTTTTCGGGACTCTTTATAAATATTCCAGAAATTTATTCTGAAAAACGATTTTGTAAATGCATGCAAAGAAACAGTAGTAATAAACAACATCAATTTGTGTAGTTATGTTAAGTAAAAAAAACCTTTCGAAAGAACACTCGTCATAATATGCAGAATATGCAGCACTTGCTTTTCACAACATTAATCAATCTCACGCTTTCTATTTTTTCGTACCTCATTCAATATAAGAAAAATATATCGATTTTTGAGAAGAAGTCTTTTTAATTTTTGAGAAAGGATTTGTTGTTACTGAAGAAAATATTTCGCATAGTGAATTATTTATCAACAATAAAGAACATTTTTCATTTTCTAGAAATTTTTCTCTATAAATGAGATTTTTTCAGTGAGAGAAAATTACTTATCAATTTTAGAGACATGAAATATTTTCATTTCCCACAAGGAAGGAAATATTTCTTCGAATATGTGAAAATTTATTATAATTGAAGTAAATTTTATTTGAAATAAAGAAAATTTCTATTATCGAAAACAGAGACATTTTTTATCACAAAAAGATAAGTGTTGTTTTCTGAGTGTAGGATGGGAAAACACATCACACAGCGTTTAGATGAAAAAATAAAATGAGTCAGTTTCATTGCTCGCCAGTGTAGTTCATAAGCGAAAAAATGTTCAACTTATGTATATCAAACAAACGCAAGCCATTAAATCAAATAAAGTAACATTTATTAAATTCAGGTTAAATTAATTTTGAAATATGATATCGTTAAAAAAATGGGATTAAAAAAATTTAACAAAAATTCACTAAAATTCAAATTAAGGAACACTCAACAAAATAATACAAAAACTTAAAAAAAAAATATTTTTTTTTTCTATTTAAATATCAATCGGCGAGGATTTTCCGTAAAACGGTCAATAGTTTCAACTAGAATATTTTCCTGGTTTTCTGCTACAAATTTGCGATGAACACTGAACATGCACAAACCTATAATAAAAGAGTTTTGAAAATTTTTCCAAATTATGTTATAAACTTGGAATAGATAAAAAAGTATGTGCCTTTCAATCGGTCATCGCCCAATGTGGATCGTAGCAATGTTTTCACTTTTCTTTATATGCCAAACGAATGTTCTATTGCACATGTATTTACAAATTATTTGATCTAAAGCTCTAAAAATTATAACCTTGTAAAATCATGAAAATGTCACAATTTAATTATAAATCTAAAAATGTTCATATTATCTACTTCATGCCAATATCTAAGTTTTAAACTTTTAATATATTACAAAATTTTACAATATCTCCTTATAATATCGCTTCTATATTCAAAGAAAACGGTAAAACTACACATTAAAAAAGATCACATATAGAAACTATTAAAAAGCCATCGATTAAAAAATCAAGGATTTAGGGAAGTGGGGGCAATTGCCCCCTTTCTCCCTGCTTACGCTCTTGACGGAAATATATCACATTTTTGCTGTTCTTTGCAAAAATGAATATGTAATGTACATACAAAAAATTTTAAGCTTTAAAACAACGTAGAATGCCCCACATGTGTTTAAACCAAAATCGACTAAATTTTGTAGGAAACTCGAAAAATTAAAAAAAATGCTGTTGAAGTAATAACCATCCAGACCCCATGTCCCCCATGTCAACAAAAATAAACAAATCAAAGTCCCCCACCCCCCGAAGTGTTACGTAATACTTGAACGGCCCATGGTTACTGAAAATTAAAGTCAAGTCCTTATGAATTATAATCAGGTTATTACCAAAATCAGGTGACCTGATAGGGATGAATATCAAAAAGTGCGTCACGTATTAAATCATTTTCTTATTAAAATAAATATTTTCTGATAAATTTCTGACTTTATGCATGAGAAGATTTCCAGTCCGGAAGCTAGATTATGACCCTTTTTTTTAGTTTCTTATTTCTTTGCTAACAATTTGAATTTTGTCATAATTAAGTAAATGGAATTCGAACTCATTGCAGCCAAAAACGCAGGACATAAACATGATTCATATAAAAATAATTTTTTTTAATTCTTGATTGGTTAACGAAATTCTAGAAAATACATTTTGCATGTTAGCTTAATTTTTGTTTTGAAAGAAGCCTCAAAAATGTTTCTGTTGTTCTGTTAAGGTTTTTAACAGACTTCATAAAAGATAACTCAAAAATTTGAATGAAAAATCATAAAAGAATCAGAACTTAGTTGTGAAGATCTGTCAGAATAAATCATAATATTGGGATTGATAATTTTATGTGAAATTCTAAATTTAAGACAACTGGGTCTATTTTTTAGAACGAAACAAATAAAATTAAATATAATTAATATTGTTGATACATGATTTCTGGCCTAGCCAACTATAAAAATATGGAAAGAAGAGAATACCGTACGATACACAATCACACAAACGCAAACACACTCACGTTAAGTAAGCACTCAATGAAGGATATACCCACATTCTTATGATAACCACTACAATGAAGTGGTTCTTTGCCTTCATTAGAAGGTGCAAAACAAACACAGGCGAGTATTTAAAAAGCGTCGAAGGAGCAGGAGCAGGAGAAGCAGAAGTAACTGTCATGCATTGGTTACATGGGTGTAAGCGTTCTTATGTAGCTATGAGCTAAGCTAATAATATATGTAGTAGATGGTGGTAAGAGGTAAGCCAATTTATCAATTAAGTGCGAATAAACAAGTACTTGAAGAGGAGAGCCACTTTAAAGCTTCATACTTTACACTGATGTGTATGTTTGTTTATACACATAATACTATATGTATGTATTTAGATGTCTGTCTACAATTGTGCAAATAGATGTATATGCACTGGTGCGTTGGTGTGTGGTCAGAATGTAAACAGTTGTTAATTATCTAAAAGGAATATTTTTTTTTATAAGAAAGCTTTTGCTGTGCAAACTTTAACGGAGCCATTGACCGAAACTAACTCACACTTGCGACAATTTTTTCTTGAGGTGTTACCTTTTTTTAGACTGTTAATACGACATGTTTTTGAAATGAAAAAAATCCAGGCTAATAACCTTTAGCAAAAATATCAAACTTATTTAAAATATTGAATGAGTGATGACAAAGTAAAGTTGCATAAAAGCCAAAGTGAGAGAGAAAAAAATTAAAGTTTTACTTTAATTATTACTAAATTATTGACTAAACAATTTTAACAACTATTTTGATTGAACCAAATCGCATTGTCTGCGTTTGCAATCTAATGAAGTATTTACATATAAATCATTCCAATAGTATGATCAGGCCCATAGCCCGGATTTTCCTGGGGGGGGGGGAAGGGTCGAGGATTTATTACAAAAATAAATTGGTGCCAATACGATATTGAGTGTTAGGATTTTTGTTAGGAATCTTGAAAATGTTAATATTTCTGTGTTCGTATGAAATAACAGCATATCTCGAGATATGATCAAATTGAATACTTCATTTCGTAAAATATTTTAGAAAGCAGCATGAAAATATATCATTTTTACTTAGCTCTATACTGATATAACAATGCTCTCCTGAAAATGCCCGTAATGCCACAGATTTGTAGTTCTATAAAAGAGCAAGTATAGAATATATGTAATATAGAAATGGTTAAAAATAAGCTTATTTGGTAGACCTCAAATTTTAAAACAAAGTGTGTTTATGATGAAATCTCAGAGAAGTTTCAAGTTGAGGTGTCGTTTCTCTTTTGAAAAAATAACGATAAAAGTTGACGAAATCTAGTTGAAGAAATCCTGCAAAGGGATATTCTTAACTCTTTCATGCCCGAATTAAAATGGGTGGGGCTACACATTTTTTGAGCTCAAATTTTGAAGTCCTTGGTGCCCGGGTTATTTAGTTACAAGATGCTTATGTGCACCATTGGGCAGTTATTGGACAAATTTAACACTTTTCGCATGATTTTTTTATGCAACATCGATGTGCTTTTATGCACATGATGATGTGCGTGCAACATCGGTCATGAATGGGTTAAACTAGCATTCAATAAGCACAGTTAGGCGGAAAAAAAACAACAAGTTGCAAAAACGGTAGAAATATGATGTTGGAGGATATTTTTACAATAGTTTCAAGTCGAATTTTTCAAATACATTATAGCAAAAGATACAGTATTGCTCACACTGTAATTAGGTTTTGTTATAATTACAGTGCTTTCAGAACATATACTGTACTCAAAAATGTTCAGCCTGAAAATATGCACAGAAAATTAATTTGATGCCTATCAGTGACAAGATAGGGTATTTACAATAGTTCCATTTTGATCTAACTACTTATTTTTTCATCCTTTTATAAATGAATTATGACGAAGTCAAGGAAATTCTTTTTATGGATTGTACTAAAAAATATAATTGTATCAGCCGCGAAACGACACCTGAGTTGCTTCGTATATAATGATTGCAAAGCCAGTTTTTAAAGTTGTGCATAAATATGATTGTTACCAAACTCGACTTTTTGCACTTTTACACTTGAACTAATTTTCAACACTGCTTCAATACGTAAAGTGTTATTTAAAGTGGTATATTTGTATTTTGCAAAAATCAAGTAAATTAAAAATCAAGCTTCCAAAAGAGAAAAAAGTGCTTTCGGACGGGCTTTAGGACGGGCTTTTATACTAGCATTATATAAATCGTTAAGAAGAGCTGCACTAATTTTTCAGTCTTCCCAATGGCATTTTTTTTTCTCTTTGCAATATGCTACAGTATGCTAAATTTTTTCAAAATTTAATTTGCTTAAGACTTTATAAAACCTTTCAATTTTATAATAAGAGCGGCAAATTTTGTAAAAACTCTTTTTCACATATGTGGAAATTAGGGATTGGTTAAAGGTTGAAAAAATATTATCTCTAAAAGAAAAAATTTTATCTTTGAATTTTTAACTTGATTTTTTAATATTTTACATTTAACTATTTTTTATGTATTCATTCAAGAATTTAACTAAAAAGGCGTTGTTAATTATCTAAATTTTAAAACAAAGGGGTTTCAAACTGTACGAAAAAACTAACTCTACATCTACGAAATCTGCGAAAGCAAACAGTTTCACTATCTGCTTAGGTTTTGATCTTTGCTACAAACAGAAATGCGTACCAAAGCGAACAGAAAATTAAGAGAGAAAGAAAACTATTGTTTTGTGTTCTACGAAAACAATAAGTATTTCGTTTTTTAGATTTTGCTGTCACGATCGCAACCACAACAAGTAACAAATGTTGTGCTTGTTTTGCTACGGAAGTTCGACAAACGAATTTCGTCATGTTTTAAGCAGCATTTTTTTTTGGAAGCTAAGATTTTTTAATTCTCGTTCTGTTAATTTGCTTGCATTTAAATTTCATAAACCGATATATTTGTACGACATGGTTCTAGTGACATGGTTGTTTGGGACCCCTAGAAGGGTAGCAGGTAGAATGTAGGTGTGTTCCGAAGAAATTTTGAGGGGGAAAAAATTAATAGACCAGCTCATACATTTCACGCTCCTAGTCATCGAATTTTTTATATCTTTCTTATACTTTTAAACGAGCAAAATTTGTTTGTTTGTTTATTTGTTTGTTTGTAAATGAGTTCAATGCATCTATATGAAACAACAAATTCAATAAAAGCAACAAAACAAAGAAAAATTCCAACGCAATAACTTTTTCAACACAAAAGTGTTGCACTTTTTCAAAAAAAGTCGCATCATAACCCTGAAGTTAATGGCACTAGTACAAAACTAGTGATTTCACTAGCCTTTTGGTAGCCAGTACCAGTTCCACTTCAATCTACCTTCTTTGCATTCAACTGGCGAATTTTACACGAGCACGTCGTAGGAAGGGGTCAATTGCTACCTTTTACGCACCCATTCCCTAGTTATTTTCCTAGTCATGAAGAGTCATGAAAAAAAAACAAAGCAGAGTGACTGATATTCATTATTCAATATATTTATACTTTTCATAGCGATATTTTATTTATGTTACTCAACGAAACTGAAAAGCTTTATATGTCGTGTTTTGTCGAATAAGTCACTTCGAAGTATGAGCTCGTCAGAATAAATTTTATGAGTCAGTCAAGACGTTAAAAAAATCAACACGAAACAATCGAGATGTAAGTTGATTGAACTGACCCTTTTATGCATTACCTTGGGTCAAAAAAGTTGCTAGTGCGTATAGAACTATTGAAGTAGTTGGGTGAATGGGCCAATTGATACTTTCGATACTGGCGGGAAACGAAACGAACAAACGTTGCAGATCTCTCTTCGGATTTTGGTGCTTCCAGCAACCTACAAGAGATCGCTAAAGATACTTTACTTTGATTGTTTTTGTGCACGCGATTCAAAAGCATAACAGTGAGAGGAAGTTTTTTCTTTTCGAAAAAAAAACATTTCATTTTACTTTTCTCTCTCGTCTCTACTTGCTTCGGTTTGTGCTATTTTTTGAATCGGAGAGAAAAAACTAAACAAACCAAAATACTTGTTGTGATGTTAAGAAGAAACAAACAGAACAGAAAAATACTTTTCTTGGAGCCCTGGTTGGAGGACAATTTTACAATAGTTTCAAATCGAATTTTTAAAATAAATTAAAACTTATTGACTCCACTGCATTTTTACTATATATTAATTTAGATTTAAAAAGAAATAACTTCTTGAATTTATAAAATTTTTTTATCGAAAACGATTTTACTTTTCAAAAGAAATTTAGTTTAAATTTTAATATTATTTTTTAAAAACAAAAAATTTGTGTGTGCTTTTTTATATCTAATAATATCAAAGCGGTATATAATATTTTAAAAATTGTACATTTTAAATTCGTTAATAAATTCTTTTATATAAATGGACTAACCCCTACATTAAAAAATCGTTTAAAAACATTGTCCTCAGAAGTTTCTACAAGTAATAAAATAAGTAGAGTTTAAAATCTTTTAAAATCTTCAATTTGTGTGTTTTTGAAAATAGTGAAGTGTTGGTTTCAAAAGAAAATTCAAAAATGTATTATAAGACACCTATATTTTTTTTTATAAAATGTTAAAAGTTGTTTTTTAAAAATTATAATGTTTTTTTTTGTTGACCGCTATGGTTTGGTTTGAACCATAAAAAACACCCCTTTTCTATGGGCCTTGGTGTGATCGTTTAAAACTACAACCAAAATTGCAACAAGCTCATGCTAAGTATGTTTATTTGTGTGTCTAACCGTCTTTGTTTGCCTTTCCCTGTATGCCTTCGTTCAAGCGTACATTTTCACTCAACCTTTGACCTCATTAAGGTTGTGGCTGCAGTTTAAATATTGAAGTAGCATGTCATTCGAGTGGTTCTTGGTCTTGAAGCCTTGCATCTTTGCTATGCTGGAACAAGCAATACGGTCGATGGACATGGCAAAGCGGTAAGTCGATGAGCAGTTTAATTGGTTCAGTTTCGAAACAACTTGCGGTTTCACCAAAAACACACAAGTGCACATAAGCTACTCTCACTCACACACATTTTCGCATACAAAATACTTACATATGTACTTATCTGTATTAAGATGCATATATAAACATAAATGTTGTACACACTGAAATGTTTATGTGATATAAGCTGTCAATGGCGATTTGAGTAAAGTTTTGCTAGTAGCATATCTTAAAAAAAAAAGAAAACACCAAAAACAAACAACTTTTAAACCAAATTGTGTTTTCAGATACTTTGAACGATACTTATATATAAAATCGATGCCAGTTGAGGCTATATAAAGCAGGGGCAAACAAAAATAGTCACTAGATTTTTCTAGAAAATATAAGTAAGATTACGCTTACTATTCTTAGTAAAAAAGAAACCATTGCGGTAGTTAAACGCATTAAAGAAAATTTTTCAAATTCATATGTACCTTTGGATACCAATTTGGAAATATGTATTTATCACTCACTAGCAGAGCTCCGTTGTCCGTGGCCTCACCAAAATACTTCGTAAAAATATTTATTGAAGAGTTTGACTGCAAGCCTTTTTGAACTATATATATTTGTCTTCAGTTTATATCAATGGAAACAAAATTGTTTTTTTTTATTACACAATGTAAACTTGGTGTTATAAAATAAAATTGGAGTTAAGAGTGATAGTTGATCGATCTAGCCGATTTTAAGATACAAATTTTTTAGTTGAAAGCTAAATTAAGAAACCGAACCTTATCAAAATATCATGCATACAATTTCATGTCTCTAGCTGTATTACTTTTTGTGATATAATTTTTTTTCTAACATTGAAAACATCTCACTGTGCGACGTCTTTAGATTATAATTAATACCGGTACTAGCTAAATTCTGAAAAAGATGTTACATTTGGGCTCTTAGCGCTCACTGCTTTCATTGTTCTACCATAGGTATTATTATTTTTTTTAAGAAACGAAAAGGCTCTTATTAAGACTACGCTCTTACACTGAATTCTACCGAGACCATTCATTTGTAATTGTTTAATTGTTGCCTTTTGAGCAGGTAATGGTCTCTCTTTCTTTTTGGATTTGTGTTTTTCTTTCTTTTTCCGTTCATTTAAACCAATTTGCTGTACATATCTCTTGGCTGAGGTCAGATTTCTTTTGAAATTATTATATTTTTGAGTATTTTTCTACCAATTTGCCGTTTTTGCACACTGTTCTGAATTAAAATTCTTTTGTTCGTACGATCTTTTTATGCTTTATATAAGTGTGTTACATTGATAAACATAGTGTAAAGATGTATATTTGCAATTGAATTAAATCCATGCGGTTGGTCGCAATCTGCTGCTCTGTATTGTTCTAATCTTTGAATTAGCAGCTTTTTGACAAAACTGTTAAATTTGACTAGTGTTAAGATAAATTATCTAATATATGCCGTAATTTTAAGCATTTAACAACTTATTGTCACTACAAATTCAAGTCGACCATTAATCACAATCCGGATATAACGGTCAATTAAAACCCAACCATATTAAAACTTTGAGTATTTCTGGTAATATTTTTAGAATTTGTTTGAATGAAAAACAGAAAAACTTGTGTATAAATGCGGGTGTTCTTGAGGCAAAGCAGCGAGCAATAAATTTAGAGCGTACACGAACGTAGAAAACGGCACTCCCTACAGCAAGAGTTTAAGACAACAACAAAAAGCAACGGCAGGAGCTCGCTTCAAAAAATACATAAATAATAAAACTAATAAAATGACAAGATAAAAGGGTGAAGTGTTTCGGAAGGTTGCAGTGGAAGATTCTTGGCAGAGTGTGGAAGGCTATAAATGAATGAATGAAAGCTAAAAATAAAAACTAATAAGCTAATTGGTATGGAGTAGAAATAAATAAACAAATAAATAAGCAAGAAAATTGTGGCAAAAGAAGTGACAAAGATGACATTGAAGCGGTAGCAGAAACTGCGGCAACCCAGAGAAACTGCGGCATGCTAAAAACTGGGAAAAAGGTGGGTCAGGATGTGTTTTGGGTGGAGACACAAGCAGAAAAGATGCACTCTCCTTGTTTGATAGATGTTGGTTTGAGAGCCACCACAACATGCTGATGAACTGCATTTCAATTGTGTGCTCTGCGGCAGTGGCTTGTCATTACATGATTAGATGCTGCTGATGCTCCCAATATTTTCCCCACTAAATAATTTTCATAATTGCTGCAGCAGAAACTTCAACCACGGACACTTTCTTATCTTACGACTACGGCAACCAGTGTTGCCGCGACTATTTCGAAAAAAAGTATTCATGAAAAGGTCAAAAAAGTATGCAAAAGTATCCACTTTAAAAGAAAGTATCCACGCAACAAAATTCAAAAACCAATTATATATTAATTTTTTTAACAGAAAAATACAACTTTAATATTTTTATATAATGAAACTAAACTTTTAAAGCTTCCATAACAGTTTTATTTATTTAATATTAAGAATAATAAATATTTTTATTTATATATAATAATAAGAAACAAAAAATGTATTATAATATTAAAAAGGAACATAAATTTCAGTACTTCTGTCTTTTATTTGCGTTGCAATTGCTCTTTAATAACATTTTATAAGTGTAATATTTATACATTTTATAAGTTTAATATTTATACAAAAGCAGTACACAAACCAATATGTAATTGTATAAAAAAAGGAAAAAAATTAAACAACTTATTCAGCTTTGTCTAAAATATACTACATGGGTTGCTATTGCCTTTAAGCTTAAATTGCACTTTGAAAAAAGAAAATAAAAAGATTTAATTTAAAACATTTATTGTGAAAAGACTATATTACATAAAGACTTGAAATTTTATTTACGTAAATTACACAAAAAATAATATTCCAAAAAAGTTTTTTATTTGTTTTTAATGCATCTTCTTTTCGCTAGTCAGGGTAAAAAAAGGAATTGTTTTCAGACAGGGTCAAGATATTTTGGTCCGAATTTATCAGAAAAAAAATCAAAGTGCATATTAAAAAGGGTACTTGTCGCTACAACCTTTAATAGAAATAAATATCGTTTCAATTTGAAATCGCTACGGGAATTTTAAAGGTTAAAAATTACAGATTTTTTTAATAAGTCGCGTCAATTTTTTACTCGTGAGCCAAGCTCACAATAAATTCTTAAATTACGTGCATTGTCGTCTTAAGTTTAGAAGTTCAATAACATTCATTAGTAAGAATTTTGGAAAACAAAATATTTTTTACCATTTCCAAAGAAAATTTATTTTTAGTTTAAAATCAGAAGAAATACGTTTAGCAGTAGCTAAGCTATGGCAGAATTAAAATATTTTTCACAAAATTTAAAAGTTCTTTGTAACGAGGTTGGTTGCTTTAATGCATTTTTTGATAAGAAAATATTGCCCAAAAATGTCTTAATGCTATCATTTATCTTTACGTTTTTGTCGAATTGATTGGCCAGCTTACTTTTTATATTTTGAAAACAAAAACAAATATTCATATTAAAAAGGATTTTTTAAAAAAGCATCCAAACTTATACTGAGGCTTAAAAAAAGTATCCATCAATTTTTGAAGGAATAAAAGTATCGGAATGGATCCAATTGGATCCAAACGGCAACACTGACGACAACTACAACTTCGATTTCAAGTTACACTTCACCCTTTCTTCACTTACTCTTTGCTTAGTTTTGGTGGAAGTTGACAGCGCGTATCCAACGCCCTCGCCTCGAACCGTCAAGTAGCCAGATGATTGATGACCCGTTTGCTGTTGCCTGCATAATTAATGCATTGATTGAGTAGTCTTCATTTGGAGCAAGTGTAAAGTCTGACTATCCAGTGTTTTTCTCATTATGCAAACGTGTAAAATTACAAAATTTTTTATTGTTCGTATTCTTGTATGCAAACTCGATAGAGATGGCAATGGAGATGGCGATGGCGTTTGAACCAACTGGTCCCTATGACTTTCTCTACAATTAGCCACTTAAGTTTTGTAATTCTTGGTGGACTTGTTGAATTCTTGCTGAATATAATTAGCAATAGATTGTTTGTTTTTTAGCCATTAAGAAAATGTTTAAATGTTAGTGTCGTTTTTGTTACAACAAACAATTTTGATATAATGTTAATTAAAACAACGAAGTCTTGCCTTTAAAAGTGCTATTGAACCAATTAATTAATAGAGAGCGTAGAATAGTTGGAAACATCGGAGTCTTAAGTTTTATTAAAAAAAAGAGGTGGGGAAATTTAAAGAGAAAATTTTAGAATATGTATATATAAGACTCAACTTAGGAAGTAGTCCCTTCAGTAGTAGACCTGCAAATAATAGAAAAAAATGAAAAAAAAAATAAATTAGATTTTATGACATATTATACCCTTGAAAGCGCTTAAACAGAGCTTCTATGAAATAATTGTGTTGTGTGTGTTTTTAAATTTTTGAACACAAATGATCGAGAACTGAACCTACTCCGAACGGTTTATGTTCTCAAGAAGCTTTGCATGGCAATTGTCTTCAGAGAGGTGGCGACCGAACATAAATTATAATTTACTTGAAAAAAAATTCTGTCTGAGCTGGGAATTGAACCCGGGCTACCGTGGTTCATTAGGTTACTGGCCACGTACTCTGCCAGGTACGCTGCGGCCGGCACTACCGCCAAATTTTTATTTACTCACATAAAAAAATTTACTCACAAAGAGTTTTTTTCGGTTTCAAATCCTTACCATAGGGCCCAAATATACAAAATAAATCAATTCAAATATGACAATTCAAGAAAAATTTAAAAATGTTCGGAAAAACATCTTTATATATGGACATTTCCAGAAAAAAGTCTACCGTGACCAAAACCTTAAAACTTATTAAAAACTTTATATGTATTTAAATCATATAAAATCAACATAATAAATAACAAGGTCTTTTAGGAAAAAGCTTTAACTTATTAAAAACTATTGTTTGCAAAGCTTAAATTTTAAACTGCAAAGTTTAAAAAAATGCAGTGATATTTTAGTGGGACTAAAATTTAGTCCAAGTTTTCTAACTGTGTAGGCGGAATTGTTATCATATAATTATATGTTTTTTGAAGCAGATTACCGCGAACATTTGAGGCAAATTTAAATTTTTTTAAAAGTTTTTACTCGAATGATAAATTAAAGTCTTGTATTTTTGCAATTTGATGGCAATCCCGGGATTTTAGGCTTTTTAATCCCGGGACTGTCGTGATTGGAAACCTTAGTGTGCATATTCGTTATCTAAAATAAAGCGGTAAGAGGTAAGTATTTGGTATCAAAAGAAGCGTTATGTATTGAGTGTATAGCATTTCAATATGATATCTTGAATTGTTTTTTAAATAAAAATCAAAAAGTACAAAAAATTTAAATTTTTATACATGATTGTAATTGCGAGCTTTTTAGGATCAAAAAAGCAACAACGAGTCAATCTGCATAGAGTCAATCACACAACAGACTAGGAAGTCTGTTTCGGAAATCCCTACATTTCCTCTTCTGTAATCTTGAGTGATTCAGCTGTGACCTTCCCACTGTTTAAGTCTTATATGATTTGACGCCCGTTCGAATAAACTCGTAAGAATTTATTATCTCACTGGCCATTTTATCATACGACAATCAAGCAGTATGTATTTTCTTAGATCAAGCCCAAAACTCTACCAGGGATTGTGTGTCTGTTCTAGAAGCTTCTTATTTTTCGCCACACAAGTATTATTCTATAACCCACACAAGTTTTAAAACCCTACGATTTTTCCTTTGAAAATATATATATCAGGAACCAGACCTCAGACCGTAAGACAGTATACCAAAATATGTTCGTATTCAAATGATCTACAGTATTTTAATACAATGTTATGACGCCACACCAATAGAATGGACGCTATGCCGCAAAAATAGCAAAGAAACGATTTTTTACGTTGACAAAAGGTCACGGAGGTGGGCCGGTAAGGGTTAAAAAAACTCCAAGATTTTTTTTCATCCATTCGCAAGTTTTTTTAGCTAATCAAACTGAATCGGTTTCTGTCGATAAAACCTAATATAAATGGTTTCAAAGCTTTTCATATAAGATTAGCAAGCATGTTAGTTTCTATTCTCATTCAGTACAATATTAAGTTTTGTGTTGCTTAACTCGTAAAATTTAACAATAATAAGGATTAGTCTCGTCATGGAACCTTATCTCAATTCCATAAGTAAACGTCCATAAGGAAATGTCCATAAGGAAACGTACTATTTAGTAGTTTATTTTAATTTAATTTTTGATTTTAACTTTTTCGCATACATTTTTGAGTTTATTTTCAAACTTAGTTGAGTATCTTTATTAACTGTTTTTCTATTTTTAAATATTTTCGAAAAACTGTTGGCCATCTTTTATTCTTTTAATACATTAGGGCAAAAACTTTTTTTGTCAATACTTTGGAGGGCTGAAGTGGATTTCGAAAGTTCGTTTACAAAAACAAATTTTGAGACTTTTTAAAGATTGTTTGAAAAACTTTTAGAGGTTGATCAAGGTCATTTCTTCCAAAAAAGTAGCTCTTCAAATTAATACTTGTGCTTTCTACCCAGAATGAGTGCCTAACTAAAAAATATAATGTTCCAACGATCTTATTTGGAAAGAAAAATGCTCAAATTTTATTTTCGTGGGCTGAAAACAGGGGATGCAACTGTTTTTTTTGGACAGGAGGGTCAAAAAAGAAAGTTGTTTTTTATAAATGTTGCTGTTTTTTTTTTGTTTTAATCGTAAGGTACTATTGCAGTGTGAAGCTATAAAAAACTCCTTCTTTATTAATATTTTTACCTAGTTTATTAATTTTAATGATTCAAATTTTTTATATAATGAAGAATTATTCATAAGTTATTATTCATAGTTGTTGTTAATTTTCTACAGGCGTTGAAGTGAGCGTGTTAAAAAAATTTTTGCAACTATCTTCTCGTCTGCAGCATTTACAAAGCGTCTGAAAGTAAAAAATCAAAGTGCATTCTTGAGTTAAGGGTTGTAGTTGAGCACTCAATCTACACAAATAAAACAAAAAAATAAATGGCATGCGTTGAAAAAAAAATTTAAAAAAAACACCCTTTTTTTTGCCGAAACTTTCAGCCATACAAAAAAATTTATAAAAGTTTTTTGGATTTTTATAGGTCCAGAGTTTAACAGAGTCTATAAGGATCACAATGAATGAAGATTCATCGAAATCGATCAAGTAGAACTCCAGATATCTTAGAAGCCGATTCGAAAAACCTTGTTTCGAGAAAAACGCGCTTAAAGATTTAAATGTTCTTGAATATCACGCGACATACGAATATAATATATGTTATTACTTTTTTTCTATTTGATATTTTTTTTTCTAAAATTTTGTATACGTATTTTTACGACATTACAGAACCACATTATAACGAAAAAAATTGATTTTAAATTTCTTTGATTGATTAAATTTCTCCAAATTTTCGCTCTTAATATAATATATTAGTATACAATTTTTAACAACATTAAATCTTAGGTAAGAAAAATACAAAATGTTTGTTTATCTTTTTTTACTGAAGTTATGAGCATTTAAAGTTTTAAAAACATGTCTTCTTTCGGTAAATTTATTAGTGTGAGCAACGTTATTATTAAAAGTAGTTATAAAGTCGTTGGTATGAGTGTAGCCATGTATAACGAAGAGAAAAAGTTTAACCTCAACCTCTTGCGTACATTTGATTTTACCTTTAACTAAATTAGTCGGTTAATTTTTCATTATTTAAAAATCTGATAAATTTAAATAACCATTTAGTGATAAAATAAGCTTGCTTCTTCAAGTAAATTGTTAGTAAATTTATGAAATAAAAAAATATTCATAAAGATTTTTTAAAGCAGGAATATGGCTTTAGCAAAAAACAAAGATATGTGGCATGTTGGAGAAACCATTCCTGCTTTAAAATCGTTCGATATCCCAGCAAAACAAGAGACTATTCGACTACTTTAGTTAAAGATAAAACAGGTGGTTGAGTACGGCTGCAAAAAATGAGTTAAAAAAGAATAAAAATTAATAAAAATAAACACTGCATTTTTTTTTCTTAAATTAACCTTTTCTCCTCGTGATACATGGCTACACTCATACCAAAGACTTTATAACTACTATTTATAAAGATAGTCAGTGCTCATACTAATAAATTTACCGAAAAAAGGCGTATTTTTTATAACAAAACTTTGCATTGCTTTTCATTGAAATATTTGCACCTGACACTATTTCAGCGCAAAATATTTTCTAATTGACGCCGAAATTTGCTACATTTGGCCAAAAACCAGTTCAATACGCTACACAGCAACCAGAACAGCATTTTTTTTCTTACGCCACACGACGGTAGTGATCGATCTTAATGACCGACACAAACAAAGACAATTTTGCAAACAACACTTGTTCATGTTGGAAAAATTGTCCTTGTTTTGGTTTTGACAAAGGCCTGGTCTCTCATCACGTATGACGAGAATCGTTTGACGATATCGTTTCAACGATACTTTAACATCACGTAACCTTTAATTTTATGCATCGTCTAAACGATATCGTTTTGCTTGCTTCATGTATGGCAAACAACTGTCAAATGGTATCGTCGAAACGATTGCTTGGCGCGATAGCTAATTTGGTATCTTTTGGCTATTTTTCTGGTTGGAAATAATAAAAATAATTTTTTAATGTTTTGGGCGCTTGTTGGTTAAAGTGGTCCTTAACAAATAGATGGAATGTCGTTCCTGCACTATGCTTGCAACGTAATTGTGGCCCAGCTGAGGATGTTCTTCAATAAAGTGTAGCAATATTTCCATTTACTTAGGTGTCGCTGCCGAAGAATATATTTTCCAAACATTATCATCTAAATAACTTATTAAATATTCTTACATTTTACCTTAAATTTTCACTTTTGAAGCAAACAAATCCAAAAACAAATTCTACACAAAAGTAAATATCACTTTTGGCACTGAATATATGTTTTGCAGAGCCTTTCAAACTGTAGAAAACACAACGATAGACGAGACGATAGCGATGGACTTATATGAAGCAAACTAAGAACGATATCGTCGAATCAGGGCTCTCATCACGTAACTTTTAAAACGACTATCGTTTGAACGATGCTACGTTCTTAGTCTCTTTTATTTTCACGCATTCACGCGGTCTTTCTTTTTTTTTAGTATATATAATACTATATAATTTTGATTTACTTTATTAGTATTAGGTTATAGATAGGACACAAATATTAGTGTTTCTTGCATAATCTGATGCAACAAAATTTAACATCGAAATAATTATCTGATTTAGGATAATCCGCAAATGTTTTGATTTCAGATGCCACTACAGCAAATTACTAAACTACAAAGCCATGATAAGGTATAACAAATTTTAAAGTAAAAATTATTACTAAAAAAACATGATAAACCATACCAATTTTAGAGCACGTTTTCTAAGAAAAAACATGATTTCCAACAGAAATAAAAAAGAATATATGCCTCGCTGGTTTCTCAAAGCACTGCATCAGTATTTATAGGTTATATATGTTTACATGCTTCCAAATCATTTTCCTATATGAAAAACATGAAAGTCGCTACAAATTTGAAGGTTAAAATTATTTGCGTAAAACATGATAAGCCACATAAATTAAAAGAAATATTGCTGAATGTTTTTTTATATATTTCCTTTTAACGTTAATAAGAAATCTTCGTCTATCATACCGTCATCGCTATTTGAAGGGTAGCTTTTGTATGTGGCTTATCGAGTTTTTGAGTAGAAAATTTAATAAAATATTTAATTGCAAAAAGATACTTACACAGTTAAGTTCGCAATTTATTGAAAATAAGGCCTAATATTTTCAGCAGGTGTTACTGTGGTACAATGTACTAGAAATAACACAAAATACCAGTTTTTCATATTATGTGGCTTATCATGTTTCTGCAATAAGCACTTCATATATTGTAATTTAAATATATAACTTAATATCTCACTTAACTACTCATTTAGCAAAATTAAATAGTTTGGAATATCTGTGTTTTTATTCACTACATAAAAGTATTCGGGGTTGTGAAGGGAGGGTTTTTACCCCTTGAATCCGCTTTATCTACTATATAAAAATATTCTGGGTTGTGAAGGGAGGGTTTTTACCCCTTGAATCCCCTTTATCTACGGTGTTGATGGTGATACTGTTGAAATATATCTAAATTAAGTCATAA
This sequence comes from Dichetophora obliterata, assembly GCA_963920525.1. Lineage (NCBI taxonomy): Eukaryota > Metazoa > Arthropoda > Insecta > Diptera > Sciomyzidae > Dichetophora > Dichetophora obliterata. Next base: position 79,110,245 of record OY986439.1, on the reverse strand, counting down.
AATTACATTTTGAGTTAGTGCACCTAAAACTGCAACTGTATTGTGTAACTTTCTTTCAAGTTCAAGTTCACATTAAAAAAAAGACAGCCAACTGTGCTACCATGTTTCTTTTTTCGAAACTTTATCGCTCGCTGTCGCATGTGGGCAAAATTTGTTCGCTTCAGAGGTCTTCAGAGGAAAATCATTTAAATTCTCTAGAAAAACCAGAGTTTTGAACAAAAACTTCTCATTTATGCACATTTGGACCGCAAGAGCATCATGATGTTACTCCCAGCGTAAATAATTGAATTTTTGGCACAACCAGGCAGCCAGCGGGTACTCACCACCAACCTATCAAGAACTTTCAGTAACAGCTCTTTAGATATCGACAAAGAGCAAGAACAAAAAATCACTAAAATTTAATGAAAAACCAACAACTTAAAAAAGGAACAATAAAAAAAGAAAAAACTAAGGAAAACCACACAAAAACAACAAAGCAGATTGCGGACATTCGGACAATGAAGCTCCACCGGAACCCTTTTTTATGATGACTGTGATGATGAAGAACAGTTTTGATAACGATGATGATGGTGGCGACGATGCTGATGGAATACACTGTGACTTAGGTTGAGAGTGACGATTGCAATGGCGACGAGTGCTCAAAAACATTCAACTTGTTTTAACTGATTAAAATGTTTGGCGCAACCATATCACATAAACACACACACACACACATACAACCACAGCACTTTTATGTATTGTTTGTGATATATTTACAAATATGCATGCACACAAACAAATATACGATGTCACACATGCAACATTTTGCGGCTGGCAACCTACACTGAGAAAATCACTTCCAAAAATCATTGAAAATCTACTAAATTTGTACATGATTTTAATTGTGAGCTTTTAAGATCAAGTTAGTTGGAAGAAGGCAACAACAACAACAACTCTGTATAGATTCATTCACACAGCAGACTAGACAGAACTGTTTCGAAGGGTGCTAAACCTCGATTTGCAGTAGTCTTGAGTGATTAAGCTATCTGCCTGGTAGAGTTTAAGGCTTGATCTAAAAAAATACTGCTTTATTGTCTTATGATAAAATGGCCAGCGAGAAAATAAATTCTTACGAGTTTATTCGAACATGTGTCAAATCATATAAGACTTAAACACTGGGTTGGTCACAGCTTTATCACTCAAGACAACTGAAGAGCGAGGCTTAGAAGTCTCCGAAACAGTTCTGTCTAGTCTGCTGTGTAATTAACTATACAGAGTTGTTGCTGTTGTTGTTGTTGTAGCCTCATTCAAACTTACTTGATCTAAAAAGCTGACAATTAAAATCATGTACAAATTCAAAGAATAGATCACAATTAATTATCTAATTAATCTACTAATCTACTGTTAATATAAGTCGAATACATACCCAACGGGCCGGAAAGTCAACAGCTTCCTCCAGGAGCAATACGTCAGCACTTTATTTTGTTGTTGTGTAAGCGAACAGTTAAAAAAGTTTGAAAACAAAAACGAACTGCTGACTCAAGCTTTCCACGAGATGCCTTTTAAAGCAATTCAAAGTAAGCTAAATTTTCCTATTGACATTCTTTTTTCCTATGACATACAATGTTATGAGTAAAATTACAATGGTATGTCATACGTCGGGTCAGCACTTTCACGCTTTCAGCTGACTTGTAAAAAGGCCTTTCGGAGTGCTTTTTCCGCTGGGTACTAACTGGTACTAACAACTTCTTTTTTTATTTGAAAGTGGATAAGGTATCAAAGAAGATGAAAAAAATCATCAGCTTTTAACTTAATAAAGCTAAAAACTTTGCTGGAATCTTGCAATACATTTATTTGCAGTCTTGTGCATTCATATTTGTGCCTAAAATTTTACTGTCGATTCTGATTTTTTTTTGTTATATAGTTACCAACAAAAGCCAGTGAAAAGATATACAAATAAATAAAAAGCTCATACAAATGATCATATGGGCAATTCCGCCAAAAGTGCCCATATACATTTAGGCGCCTAACGCTCCATAGAAAAAAAAGTTGTTTTGCACAAATGCTCAAAATAATCCCTAGTCATTGGCGTCGGAAGCGGGGGGTGGGGGGCAGTTGCCCCCACTTTTTTAGCCAGATAAACAATTTAAAAAGAAAACTTCAAAAGTTATTCAAAATGTCAGTTTTTTTTACAACGATAATATTTTTGTATTAGATATTTTCCTCTTCTTTCTCTCTTCTTCATAAACATGCTTGCGGATAACCATTTTCTTTCTCTGTGCTTGCAAAAAGATTGAACAAAATGTAGAGTTTCTACTGCAAACCCACCACTTCTGTTTAAAAGTACCCTTAAGTATGTAGCTTAATACTGTAATATTGTAATCGAAGCCTTCAACGGAAAAGTGCCTTCTGAACAAAATCTAAAAAAAAAACTAGATCTTTATGCAGATGACTTTGATGTGAGCGACCTCCACGCGCAACTTAAATTGCTGAAGCAATTGCCTGGCCAAACACCTTCAAATTGCAGTGGCATTGTATCCCAATTTGCAAAAAATTCGGATACTGTAAAAAAAACTATTAAATGAAGTTGAAAAACTTATTGCTTTGCTTTTGACTGTGCCTGCATCAGCAGCTTCATCTGAGCATTTTTTAGTGCACTAAGACGACTTAAAACGTATCTTCGAGCAAATATGACACAGAAACGACTCACTCATGCGGCGACTCACTTATACACATTCACAAAGATAAAACCGAAGAATTGAATTCGATGGAGGTGGTGAAAGAGTTTGTTTTTCGCAAGGACAGAAAGAAACATTTTGGAATAATTTAAATTGATATAACTTTTTGTACCTTATTGCATTTAAACCATGTAAAGATATACCTAGTCTTGCTTTGTAAAAGCAACTATTATTTCTTATATTTTCATATTACCATATGAATGATCTCTAATATTGAAATTGGAAGAACTTTTAAAAATAATGAAATATTAATATTTTTTTTTATATTATTATATTTTTTTATTTTTAACTAAAATAAAAAATTTGTGTATTCATATTCATGTTTCTTTGAAGAAATTTTGGTGAACTTTTTTTGCACCACCATTTGTATTGCACCACCATTTGTACTGTCCCCCCCAGATGAAATTCGCTTCCGACGCGCTTGTCCCTAGTTTACATTATGATGATTCCCCAAATATTTAAACTCTAACGATAGCCATCCGAGAGCTGGAATGGCTTGAAATATCCTCAAAAATCGACTTTTATCTAAAAATATTTGCTGGTTTAATACTTAGTTGCAAAAACATTATATATCAGAAATTATAGGCTGGATAAAGCTCTTCAAATCTGCATCAAAAAATTGTAAATGTTTGAAATCAGATTTAAGATAACGCTGTTTTTCATGCTTATTTTCGATATTTTTTATCTTATTTCCACACAAAAACTTTAAAAATTGAAATAACTTCATCGCGTTTTTTTTTTTTTAATTTCTTACAATATTTTTTTAGTGGTTGTTTATTCTATAATTAAAATTTATTTTTAATATAAACCAATTTAAGCAATTCTGACCAGGAATAAATGCGAGCACTCGAATCTTTCCAATGATATCTTGAAAGGTCGGATCACATTAGAAATAATTAAGTTTTTGAATATTAGTGAAAATAAGTTAAAAAATGCATGAAAAACAGCATTCTTTTGTGTCATTTGCAAAGTTTTTGTCCCTTGATTTTACCAATTTTTTAATTTATCGCCTTTTAGTAAGCAAAACTAAGAGACAAGTATCATTTGAGCGTTTGAGTGTGACTTTTTACACTATTTATAATCATGTTTCTAAAATCCACCAGTGGTTTTAAGCTTGAAGCTCAAGTGTAATATTTATATTGTTTATTACATTATTAATATTTAAACAAAAAAGTTGTAATTTCTGTAACCAACTGTGAATTCAGTTAGTGCTAGCCTAAAACAAAATTGAGTATAACACATTAAAGCAGCAATCAAATCTATGTTAAAAAAGTGCGGAAAAAGTGTTTTAGCTTTCTCTGATGCAGTGATCTTCAAATAAAGACGGTTTGGTCATTCCTGTAACTGTCATTCCTAAAATTTTTTGTCATTCCTGTAATCACTCAAAAAATACAAAATTCATACAAATAACTTACTTTGGGGCCAAATAGTATAAAGAACCATTGAACCACTAGCAGCTTCAAGTTTTATTTTTACATTTATCTGAATTTTACAATAGATTGGTTTCAATGTTTTTTAATATATTTGCATTATTTTTATTTTAATAAATATTTCAAGTCGTTTTTTCATTCTATTCTTTCCAGAAATTAGTACGTATACAAATCTGTATAAAGCTATTTCCGGTACAATGTTTTTTTTGGTGCTATTTATTTTGCTATATTTTTAACACAAGAGGGCGCTATTGTACAAATTTCTTAAAAAAATTTTGACAATTTTCTAGCCGCTTATCTGATAATCAAAATTATTAATTTAAAGGAGTGTTAGGGCATCATTTGGCGCATTCAGCGCAGACAAAGTTGATAACTTTTGTGTAAAAATTTGCTGAATGGTACAATTTTGGCAGCGCTCAGTAAAACTGATCAGGTAGCGGGCGCCATTTAATCGAGCGAAAAAATTATATGCGACATAAACACAACTGTTGAGTTAGCTGTCAGATGCTGCCACTGACGCTGTTAAATTAACTAATAAACTGTTATAATAAACAAATAATAATTAATTAATTTAAGTAAGTAACATTTGCATTTGAATTATTTGCATAAAAAATTCAATGCACTTAAATAAAATCTAATTTCTTAGAGCAGCAACACATTCAGAGAAAAAAATTCTCACTAAGGTAACGCTACCATTACAGTTCACAACAGTTGTCGGCGTTGAATGTGCCCATTATGGCTTTGCTATGGTGGCGGTCATATGATCCCCGGCCACGTCCTTTTTTCGTTTGATGAGCTCAGTGCCCAATGTATATTGTACACATACTAAAACTAATACACTTTTTGCTACTTTTGGTAGGTTTTATTACTGCTTTCATACATTTCGTACTAAAAGTGTACTATTTTCATACTAAAACACAAATGTTGTGAATAATTTCACAACGCAACACTGCTTTGAACCCGTGATTTGGTATGGACAGCCGAATCATTTGGTGACCATGGTGGTCAGAATTTATTCCCTCGCTCACACTCTCAAAAGTCCCATTTACAAAGAAACAACAAAAGTTCATGACAGCGACGTGCCCATGACCGCCACCATAACATAGGCATTATTGTTGTTTCTATTTGTTTTGCTTCATGTCAAACAGCAGATGGTGCTGCTTTACAAATCTCGCAAAAATCTCCTAAGCCGCTTGCCTGATTAGCTTGAACATTTGTATACTGGGTACCAAAATAACCTTAAAGTACCAAAATTGATATTATGCTATTTCTGCATTGATGAGCAATATTTGCTTAAGTCGACTTAAGACAGAACTGGGTTATTAACGTATCTGTGTTCCACGCATAAAGCATGATAAACACACAAAATCTGGAGTTTCTAGTATGACCTTAGCCAAGTTTATGACACAAAAACGAATGACCTTCATATAACTTATATGGCGATTGAAAACTTTGAAGACAGTTTTCTCAAAATTTTGAAATCAGATTTTATTTGTTATTGCTATCGACAGAGACTTGTTTTGCTCTATCTCAAACATTTTAGGACTCTGCTATACAGAGCCTCAAAATATTGCAAACAAACTTTTAAAACCGCTCATCCGATTGCAGGAAAATTTTTATATGGAGGTATTTATATGCACGATGATTCTTTTGGTGCTGGCTATATCTTGATCACAAGAGGGTGATGTACAAGTTTCTTAAAAAAATTGAGCGCAACTTCTTAGCCGCTCATCTGATAAACATACAAATTTGTAAAAAGAAGCAAAAGAGCACCGAGATTGCTTTATTATAAGCAGCAGATGCCGGTGCAGAACAAATCTCTCAAAAAACTCCAAAAGTGTTTGTTTGTCAAGATTTTGTAACATGGTGAAAATACCAAAACGTGTGACGATATGGACGAATAAAAATTCGAACTTTTCAAATATGTTTTGACATTTCCACTCAATTTAAAAAAAAGTCAAATACTTGAATGAGTTATCTTAAATTTAAAAAAATCAATTAAATTTAAGTTTTTTTTTTAAATTTTTTTTACAAAACTTTTTCCAATACGAATTAAATAATCAATGGATGATGAGCCGGAGCCTAATTTGACAGAAAAAGAGCTCGAACGGTGGAAAAAAACACATTTAAATGGTTGTGAGAAAAAAATTGGATCCAAATTGAAAGAAAAATGCTCGTTGCTCTGCAGAAGTCACCCCGGTAATTTAGTAAGAGCCCTTGTAACAGACTCGCAATGACTCATAGATATGTCAAATGACTCTTATACTTTTTTCACATATCTTTTTAACATATCTATCCCTGATCCCTTACTTTTCAGGAGAAAAAAATGCACAAAATTAAGAAAAATGTTGAAAATTATTTAAAGCTTCTCAGTGTTCCCCTACGAAATTGAATCCCTAGAGCAAGCAGGAATAACAGAGCAAATATTTTGGCAGTGCGAATTCACACTGTTGTGCAATTCAAGAGCTAATCACGTAGAGAAAAAAATCAAGAATTCTATGCTTGAATCAAGCAAATAGGCAATTAGTATACACTTAGGCGTAAATTTCTAAATTCAAGCATGTTAAATTTAATAAAAATTTGCTTAAAACTCTATAATATTTTTTTCTAGATTATACTGATTCATCATAACAATTTGCTGAAAATTGGAATAATTTGCTTGATTTGAGAAATTTATTTTCTTTGAATTGAGAAAACTTTGCTTGATTCAAGTGAACAATTTACTGAAAACCAAAACAATTTGCTTGATTTGAGAAATTTATTTTCCTTGATATACTCTTTTCATAATTGTAAAAATATATATAAGTGTTTTTAGAATTATTTTTGAGCTTAATACCAAATAAGTTTATGAAGCAACAAGTTGCAACAACAACAAGTTTTTAGAGCGTTTACAAGCAGATTAGACAGACTGCTTCGTTGATAGCTATAGCAACTCTTAGAGTAGTGTTCTCTGGTTTCTGTAGTCCATCCACTAGGATAAGATTATAAGCACAACTTCTGTTTCATCGAAACACAAATATTGATGCATTTTTTTGCCTTTAAAAAGAATGTTTTTTTTTTATATGTTGGAAAAAGTAAAACTTTGAAAAAGTGACTGCTTCCTTGACTGAGTTGAGAACAATGTGCTTTATTCAAGTGAACAATTTTCTTAATACTAGAAAGTTTTCAACTAAGTTATTAATGCAAAAATATTTTTAATAACCAAGTCTGCGTTTAATTAAATTAAGAATATATTTTCCTGATTTAAGTCTTTTTCCAGGTTCTAGAATCAAGCAATAATTTATTTTAATCAATTTTAGAAATAAATGCTAATTCTCAAATGTTTTTCTTAACTTTAGTTTTTAATGATTGATTTGAACAACTGAGGCTTAATTTTAATTTTTTTTTAATCAAGCAAAAGATTTTCTTAATTTAAGAATATTATTTCTCTTCGTTTACTTTCATCAATTTGCTTAATAATTGGAAGAGAACAGAGTTTGTTTTAAGCATTTGATTATAAATTTGTGTAAGTTGGGGCCTAGCTGGAACAAAAATACATTTTATTATTTAATATTTTTTTCAACATTATTAAAAAAATTTACATATTCCGCCTGGGAGAGAAAACGGCCAAACTATATTATTGTGATTTTGATCATCACCAATAAGTAAAGGAATTAGTGAAGTGAATTGCTTTCTTTTCGCTTGTAAAATAAACTCGTGTAAATATCTTCCAGGTTTGTCGATTTCGTTTCTTCCCGGCGAAAGGCGAAGAATTTATCGTTGAAATGTAAATATTTTGCACAATACCGAAATTCAAGAATACTTATGTACATATATTTTGTTTCGTTTTCATGGGACTCGATTTGCTTCCAATATTTTTCAACAGAATTTAAATAAGTTTCAATATTATACACTAACAGGTTCACATAAACATTATTAAAAAGAAAAAAAGAAAAAGATATAAAAATTATCTTGATAAAAATATATAAATTGTCAATAAAATATATAAGTCAACAGAGGAAATTTTTACTTTAAAATTAAAATTATTTGTTTCTTTTTAAAAATGTAAATATTTCTAAAACAAAAATACAAATTTATTTATAACTTACAAAACTTTTAGACGTTATTTTTTTTTCGTAGTGTATAAACATTTGAGGGGGAAAAAAGGTTCACATCCTGATGAAATCCCTCTTTGGTACGTTCGAGGCACAAGCACACTGAATATGGCTCCATGTCACCGCACAGTTATGCAAAAGCAACATTGTTGCGGTATTTTGTGCATTTGATGGTGTCGGAGCAACGTCATCATCATCATTATTATCATCATCATCAACAGCGACACCACCAGGCAGCCATCATATCCTGAACATATTCAAGCTTCAGCTAAAAATAAATTGCAAAAAATACAAGCCTCTGCGAAAGAATAAACGATTTTTTTATTCTTTAAAAATATACAATAAACTTTTAAAACAATTTTATTTTCATTTAAAAGCGGTTTTCCGAATTCCATTTGGTTTATCTATTTTGTCAGATTTAAGCATTATTTTCATTTGCTTTTCGCTTCTTTAGCCGCTATGAGTGTGTCGTTGAGTACAAAGTTTATTGCATATTTCGTTAGAAAAATCATAGTTTTTAATTATCCTCCAAAATGCATTAGTCATTCTGTAACATGATTATGTTACATTTCTAAAGAGAAAAGACACATAAATTTAAAAAAATATGTGTATAATTTTTATAGCTACTTTGCAAAGTCCTATATTATGCTTTTTCGTGGGTGTTTGTGCGTTTTCGTGCAAGTACGAAAAAATCAATTTTGTGTTCGTGCGTGCGCGTGCAGATGATCGTCGTGCTCGTGAGTGCCCGTACCTCAAAAATGTTGCACCCGCCCATATTTAGTTTAAGTATTGCAGAATACAATAGTTTATAAATTGTCGATTGTTTTTGTTTTCGTGGTAACGAACGATGATTATATATTTCTGAGTTTTCATATTCTTAATATAAATAATGGTTTTCTAGAGGTAGGGTAGGGAGTAAATGTTTGAACACAAATGATTGAGAACTGAACTGACGAGTTTTATGCCGACTCTAACGGGTTATGTTCTCAAGAAGCTTTACATGCCAGTTTCTACGCTCCGAAGTAGTTTCTGCTGAGAGACAAGATGGTGATATTATGTTTTAAATGTATGTTAAATATTTTGAAATTTGCCAACCACCACGCCTATCTTCCATATAACAGAAAAATTTAAAGAGCTATGTTTTTTTTTTGTATTGAAGTTATATTAAAACAACTCATTCAAGAATTTGAAATATTTGTATGTGTAGATTAAAAAATTAAAATTGCTAAGCCCACCTCCCATACGAAATTTTGTTAGCTTTTAGAAGTCTGGAACGGGTAGTACTAGACCAATAACATTTGGTATACATGTGTAAATCGGCTATATAAGATCACTGACAAAAATATTTTCAAGCCAGCTCGCAGCCATGCCAACCTCCAATATAGCACAAACATTTATAAAGCTTTATGTTTTTTTATTAGTTAGAAAGTTAAGAACGAGTCATCGTATACCAATGAATGTTGCTATATAAGTTGGAATCCGTTATATAAGATTGTTGACACTTTTACCTTTCGATCGCGGGATCTCGAGTTCAATACCTGACAATACGAAGACAAATTTTTATTTACATATTTTTATGTTTAATCAAATATTTTTTATTAGAAATGAATTAAATTTTAGATTTTTTTAATTAATAAAAAGAAAGCAAGGAAAAGAATTACGTATTCTTTATTACTATAATTGAGCCGATGCACAGTGGGCCAGCAGAATCAGAAAATTGGCCAAAAGTCAAGTGTACCAAATGAAACAAAAATTGGTGCCATCATGATGTAGACATATTGAAGTACACGTGTACACATTTTTAAGTGTTTTGAGATATTATATTTTGAATAGCATGTGGTAACACTCAACAATGTTGAAGCGCTACAAGTATATTCCAATTTTTTAATACTCCCTCTTTTTAATAATGATCGAATAAAAAAATAATAAAAAGAATAAGAATAAAAATCGGTGGCTGTAGCCTAGTGGGTAGAGTGCGTGGCCCCCTAAGCTAAAGAACCGCGGTAGCCCGGTTTCAATTCCAGCTCAGACAGAATGTTTTTTCAATTGAATTAATTTTTCTGTTCTGTCGTCACCTCTCTGCAGACAATGGCAAACCTCAGAGAGTAAAAAGTGCCTTGTAAAGCTTCTTGAGAACATAAGCAGTACGGAGTAGTCGGCATTAAACTCGTAGGTCCAGCTCTCGATCATTTGTTTTCAAAAATTTAATAACACGCACAACACAATTGATCAATAGAAGCTCTGTCATAGTCCTTTATAGGGCTGAAATGGCCAATTTATTTTATTATATTACTATAAAGATACCTATGTTAATTTTGTATTAATCTTTTTATTTACTTTAAAGAAGTCAATAGAGGCAATAGTGAAAAAGGCAATAAATTAAAAATTCAAGCTCAATATTTCCAAATATAGCTGTTTATAAGGATGAAATGTAGATTTTTAAAATATTTTTCGATCTGCCTGCTACCAATTTAAGATTCCAAAAAATTCCACTACGCATCGAGAAATTTTACATGCCATTTGAAAGTTAATTATGTGAACATTTAAAAAAATTACACTTTTTACCAACAATTTAATATAATTGAATTGAAACACGATTTAAAAAGCTCCTTAACTTAGCACTAACTTTCTATTTTTGACATCAAATTCGATATCAGAGACCCCCAATGTCTCTACAAATCTGGTAATATTATGAAATTTTCGCTGCCATATTGAATCCGACATTTTGTATTTTTTATTTTTAACATCAAATTCCATATCAGTGATACCCTCTTGCACCAAATTTTATACAAATCGGATAAAATGTTGATTTTATATGATTTAAATACAAATATAAATGTTTGATAGTTTAAATCATACTTGATTTTAAATACAAATTCTAGTTGTTAAATTTGGAAAGATTCGCTAGAACAAGTAATTTTTCTAACCTTGACCTAAAAGCTCAATAAACAATTTTAAACTATCAAACAACTAGAATTCGTATTTAAAATCAAGTATGATTTAAACTATCAAACATTAGAATTTGTATTTAAATCATATAAAATCAACATAATAAATAACGAGGTCATTTAGAAAAAACTTTAATTAAATGGTAGAGCGCGACCAAACCGAAACAAGCTGAAAATATATCAGCCAAAATCTAAAAACAACTTCAGTAACCATGCTTTTTTAGTGGAAGACTTCCAGCAGACTGTTGGACTCCATAATAATGACATAAGAATAAAGACTAAAGTAAAGCATAAATACAACAACAAATGTGAGAATGTGAATTGGGAGAAAAACTGAGAAATTGACACTTCAAATCTCATCGCCTCTGTGGTGCAATGCGCTAATGCGCGCTTGCACGGGTATCACAAAGATTTCTGATGAAGCCTTTAGCACGGCCGAAATTGCAATAAAATCAGCTAGTGATTTTTTCCTTTTCATATTGAAAAAACTTTGTTGTTGAAATAAGATTGTGAGCTTTAGATCAAGTAAGTTTTCAAGAAAGCAACAACAACAACAACAACTCTGTATAGAGTCAATCACTTAGCTGACTAGACAGTCTGTTTCGGAAATCGCTACATATTCCTTTTCAGTAGTCTTTGAGTGATTAAGCTGTGATCAACTCACTGTTTAAACTAGCATATGAATGTGCAGATTTTGGAATTCATTCTTATGAATTGTATGGCTGCTAATCATATGACATTTCAAAGCAGTAGGCTATTTTTAGATCACCGCCATCAACTCTATCAAACTCGTTTCATTTCTATGGTGCATTTCGACAAACAATCGAACACCAATGAATATTGAAATAAATGAAGAAGCAACTAGAACAGATGGCAACCCTTGATAGAGTTGATGGCGGTGATCTATAAATAGCCTACTGCTTTGAAATGTCATATGATTTATTTATTGACACAAAATATGAAATTGTTTCTCGGGTATGTGAGTTACAAAACTAAAAAACTGCGTGCTAAAATAATATAACTGTAATATGGAAAAAATTTAAAATAGATTTACATGATCAGAAATGGCTTCATATAAAATTAAATAGATTGATTGAACCCTCCAGCTGCTCGAAAAACTTCGCATTGCTACAATTTACGATTGAACCTGTTCCAATTGCGAAACCTTAGCACTGCTACAAATCACGAATGCATCTACTTACTAATAAAATAAAAATAATGAAAGTGGCATTCTTTTCTTTTTAAAACAATTTTTTAAACCTTCATCGATCAAAAAAAAAAAAAAAAAAAAAAATTCAAGAACATGTATTCTAGTCATAAGTTTCAAGAGTATTCAACCGCAAAAAGCTAGTCAATATCTTGTACCCAATCGCACTTATGACATCTTGAATTTACCCTAAAAAATACAGTTTTTACCCTTTAGATCCTCAAATTTATCTAATTTTCAAAAACTATGAATATGATTTTTTAACATTAATGAAGGTAATGAGAACCCGTTTAAATAACTTTGCCATCTCAGGTATAACTCCAAGTAGCCCGTCACCAATTTTAAACTCTTTTTACCAAATTTTAACCCTTTAAAGACATAGTTTTCAAAATTCTTTTTTGAGTACGCATCTGTACGATCAAAGTAATATTCTTATTAAATTTAATTTTTTTAAGCTAAGCAGTTTAGGCTGTGGGTCGATCAGTAAACGAGTCAAACAGTAAGAAGCGACCGATCAATGAAATTATTATATAAAAATCTTTAAACGATTTTTGGCTGGGAAAAATTTTATTAGAGTTATAGATCCTAAGGAGTTTTTAACTCGGAATTTCATGTAGAATCCGAAACTGAATGTTACCAGCGTGATTATTTTCACTCGGGACAAGTTTCACCTACCTAATGTATATTATAATATAAGTAAAATCAAAACTGTATTGGTAAGGGCTTGATATCATATAATTTTTCCAAATCACAAACTCTGAGTACGATGACGTTGAGTTATGATTAAGTTATGATGACGCAATTTTTTATGGGAGGTAGGCGTGGTTTTCATCCGATTTGTCTTATTTTCAAATTTTATTTTTTTATTTTAGATAAAAGCTTGTATATCAAGTCTTAATACGATAACTCCAAAATTATGGCTATATTTATGATTAGAATATATACATTTTCATACTTGCCATGCCCTTTTATGGGAGTTACTAATAAAATGTCAAATATATATACTACCCTGTACGCAATACGCGTAGGGGTATAAATATGCATTCACTCTTTTGTTCGTTAAAGGCAGCTATACGCAGCCAATTTTGTTTAATGGTTATTAAAAGCACTAATTTTAAAATTTTTGTGCAGAAAGAAGTGCAGTAATTTATTGTTATTCTCTCATTGAGTGTAGAGAGAGATAGAGTACAAAAATGTTCAAAACTTCATATAAAAAAAACTCTCAAAACTTGCTGAAGGTGGTCAGTGAATCCCGCCTTAGTGTAGCTAACTTATGGCTTTATTTTGTAAAACGCACGTTATCACCTCACTTGGGGTTATTAAGTCTGGCAAATAAATTTCCATATGAATTAGAACAAATCTTTTCTCTCACACTAAAATTTTCCTTTAAAATATATTGCCAGACTAAAAATCTGACGGAAGTGACTGCGTTCGTTCTACAAAATAAGGCCATTAGTTCTGGTCCAAACTGTTGAAAATTAAAAAAATGGTCTTAATAAAATAAATAAAAAAAAATTTAAAAAAATTTAAAAAAAAACATATGTTTTAAATACAATAACAAAATTGTATATAAAAAGCATTTGGTAAATACAAGCAATTATGTCAAAGCTGTATGTACAGGGAAACAGCTTTCAATTATAGCTTTTTTTTAAGAGGAAAAATATTTAGTGACATTCGCTGCTCGCCCACAAAAACTTAGAAAACAGCTTAGAAATTCGTTGCGAAAAATGCTATTGGAACATTTATAAAAAAAAACAAAAATGTCACTATGACTAATGACTAATTTCACTATGAAACAACTGTGCGCCACCAGTTGCTCTTAGCTTAGCCATTTGTTTTGTGCTAACCTCCTATATACATATGACATATAATCATGGTATACCTACAATTATATTAAAACCTCGATTATTTAAAAGCCTACTTGTTCAAGAGACGCGCAGCAAGAAACGCGAAACTTAAAACGCGTTTTTATCGAAATGATCATGGCTCATAGACGGCCCCTTTATTAAAAAGGCTTTACTTACTTTTTTCCAACTAGAAATGTCCTTTGTTGTTGAACCCCAAATATTTAACTGCACTCCGTATATATCCACTTTCCTTTTATTTTTTGGTGAACTCACTGCCTATATCTAGCCTTTTAGTCATCAAATGGACAAACCGCGTTAACCACAAATTTGCCTTTTTTGCTAAAACTTTGTAAAATACTTACTTACTTTTCTTTTTGCGGTCTAGTCTTATAAAAAATCAATTAATTTTTTTTTTGTAAAAAATTCCGGAGAGGCAAGGCTTTCGTAAAAAATTAAAAAAAAATCTGTCAAAGTTCAACCAAAGAGAAACCGCATGGTAAAAACAAATATGAATATACTTGATTTTTAATTATTTGAATTTAATATGAAACACTTTATTTTAACTAAAAACATTTTTAAATAATTAACTGAATTTGAATGCATTTTAAAATAAAGAATGAGACATTTTGTTATTAGAACATAAAATTGAAATTAAAGTTATTTGAAATCAATATGGAAAATAATTTTAACTTTGGAGAATAATAAAGTAATATATTTTAACACTTAATTTCAAATATTAATGCACTTTGGTTTAAGTATTAAAACCATTTGAATAAACGTTTTGTTTGTTTTATTTATTGTTAAGTAAAAATCAAAGTACTTTAGAATAAATATTTCGACCTTTGAAGCTAAATCATAGGCAAAAATAGTTAAATCGAAGTGTGAAAATTAAGATTTACTAAGTTTTTCTCTGGGTGTTAATACCTAAGAAATTTTGAATTATTTTTTAATTTCTTTATAACGATTTGGATCGGTTTAAGTCAGGTTATCAAAACCTACTCAAAACACCTTAACGAACAACAAACAAAATAATTATGACCGAACTACGCGTTGCAACGCTTAAAATTCAAACATATTAGAATTAATATTTTCATATCTTGAATGTTTGTTTGCCGCAACACCGGAGGCATATTCATCCGCCATAACCGCATGTTTGTTATGGCATAAAGTTGAGCTTCAAAGGTTCTTAACTTGAACTGAAAACCACCAACTGAAGCGGATAAAAGGTCAGAAAAAAAACAAACAAAAAAAAAATAAAGAATTAAATTTCGAATACAAACCAGCGACGACATTGATAATGAGTGAAAACAGAAGAGGAATATAGCAACAACGCTACAAGGATTAAAAACAAAATGGCGTTCTTAACAGCAGAGTATGACAGTCAATGAGAAAACAATGCTTTTACGGCACCACCAGCACCAGCAGCAAAAGTAGCAACAATAATAACAACAAATAACAAGAACAACAAACAACATGCCTGCGGTTTTAGCTGCCGTAAACGGATCGCACATCAGAATCGAAAAGCAACCGCTAAACCACGTTATCAAACACACAAACACACACACACAGAAACATTTATGAAAGCACATTCACAATCATACAAAGCGGGCGGCAGCCAGGGTCAAATTCACCCAAGGCGAACAGCCCGCTGCAACAGGAACCAGACTCTAGCGCAACTTCCGGTTTCGTTATGCAACAATAAAAGAACACTCTACAGCAGGTTTTTATGATCTTGCGTGCCGTTACAATGATATTCTGACGATATACAAATTTTGCAACTATTCTTAAATGTAATTATATTAATGGAAAAAATTCACTATCTTTTCACAAATCGCTTCATTTTATGTAAGGTTGACCAAGTAGATTTAAAATGACTCTATATATTGAAAATTCGTTATTGACCTAACAGAATTCTTACAAACTTTTATCATCATTTGCACTGTTATTGCCGTTTTTGTTGTTTGCGCGCTAGTTGACGGCTTGTTTTTACCAGAAAAAGAGCTAACTCCATAATAAGTCAGAAACGCTCGCGCACAGCATACATGTCGGACGTTAGTTAGACTCGCATTATATTTTATCGGGCAATATTTGCCAGAGCATTAATCAAAGGCGAAATACAGGCAAATTCACGTTGCGCATCTTTACACTCGGATGCATCTCGAATTTGCATGCGATGAGGGAGCGGGAGCAAGTTGTGTGGCATCTGGATCAGAGACTAGGACAAAGACTCGTCTGCAGAGACTCGTACATTTAGCACAAGGACACTCTAGCTATCTAGCTGACAACCGGCGACGATGTTGACAATGAAGAGATGACGACGACCACGACGACGATGGGTTCAAGCACAACAGCAACAACAACTTTAATAAAAACAACAAAAAACTAAAGTAAAACTAAAACTCCTGGTTATGACAATGATGAGGACAAATTTACAACCACACATATGCACACACACGCACACAAACAGCCATACACCCACATATGCAGTACTTAGTGCATACATAAAACACTCTGGCAGTCATTTGCAGTGCAAAACCATAGATGACGACGCTTTAGTCGAATCTAGGAAGCCAAAGCATATCATAACGTGACTTCAAAGTACAACGTGGTCTAAGTTTGTGTGTATGGTATATATGTATGTGTGTATATGTTCATATAAGTCTATACTGGTCGGACATTTCAAGGGGCAATTCCTCAACAATGTCAAGTTGCTATCAGTTCATAGCTAGCAGTTGGTTTCGTATTGAGGTTAATATTTTCACGATACACTGAAAACTCATGGATTATGAATACAAACATTTGAAAGTATTTCACTATTTAATTCTTTATTAAGATATGAAGCTTATGAAACCAAAGTCTCGAGCAGTTAAATTTTCTTTTTATTGCAATGCCTCACATTAACGTTTAACAAAATCCTGATATGTATAACCCACTATATCTTTACTTAAATTTAAAGTTTCCATAACGATCAACTTTTGTATAGCTTTCAAGATACATATGGGCTATTCTACAATACTTTGCATATTATGCAGCATCAAGTTGTCTATCGATTTTCGATACAAATATTGATTCGATCGAAAATCCGCAGTCTACACCGGCTTTTCTGAGCTTAAATTAACATAATTACATGATTTTGTTCTAAAGAACACAAAAAACCAAGGTTTTCTGAACGATGAATCGCGGACTTAAATTGACGAATTAATGAGAGCCGTGCGTATTATTTGCATATAGCTAATATGAAAAATTTTATAACAGCCCGAAAAATCAATACGCCAAATTTAATTATCATGCTTCTTCTAATCATCTGCAAATTTACTAATACTGCTATTTTAGCAATATATTTTATAAACACACTCGCGCCGTGCAAGAATAATAGAAAAATTTTAGTCATTTAGATTTTCCATTATATATAGAAAAATTTGTCACAAACGGGATTGTCGAGCATGGTACCGATCAGAGATTTGCATGAGACCATTCGTCAGTTTTTGCCACTCGAGTAACAATCGTCGTCAGCCGTAATCGCACACAAGAAAAAAATGCATATATACCGCTCTAGTGCGTAAACAACGATTGCTGCAAAGCACACTTTGTCACGATTGCGAATTGATGCAAAGGCAGCTTCCAGACCACGAGATCATTCGCTTAAAGCTCGAGAGTCAGCTGCTGCATGAATTTTTGTTGTTTTCATACTTCTCTGGCCTTCTCTAGCAGCGCGTTCTTCTTTGTGCTGTTTGTTCCTTTTAGTTTATTGTTTTCTTTTCTCTACTGTGGAGCAATCAGTATTGCCAGTAGCAAGTTTTATGACAGTAAATTTTTAAAGTAACCTGAGCTAAAATTTGCATGAAAGTTAATCTTGAAAGCGACCTAAATTAGTAATCAAACTATTATTGAAAGTTTGTCGGTAAAATAACAACAATGTTTTGCTTTCAATAAACATTCTTTATCCCTTCAAGACAAGCGTAACCAAAGCTCCAACACAACTAAAAAAATGTTTGATGAAAACCAACACAAACTTGTCATTAATTTGTTTTTTTATGAATGTGAGAAAGTGCAGGTTTAGCAAATGTCACGAGCTGAGCTAAGTTGTGTAAGTTAGAAAGAGATCCTTCTGACAACTGTTGTAAAGAAGCGACGTGTGCTGCAAAGTTTTATTAAACAATTTTATAGAAAAAGCCCAGAAAAATGAGTATTCAACCCAAATGTATGAAGTTTTTTAAAACGAGCAGGTATTATTAATAAAACAAATTTTGTGCAACTGTTAACTTGTCAAAGAATGGCTAAAATTTTAGGTTATGTGGTGTAGTCAAACTGATAAAAACACTTTAGTCTTTCATTTTGATTAATTTAATACCTCTTATTTCGGGTGTAAGAACCGCGAAATTTCTACATGAACTTGGTGCCAAAATATGTTTAGAAAAGTCCAAGAAAGGCGTAGAATATGATTTAATCAAAGTTATAGATGTCTGTAATATTTATAAAAAGCGGCGAATATGGACAATTTAAAATTATGTTACATTTAAATTAAAATCGGTTATGTTTAATAGTAGATACAGTAAAACTGAAAACAAAAATTAGTTTAATATATAAAATAGTTTGCTTAACCCTTGATTACTAACCTATAAAAATATACGTAAATGAAACTCACAATTATAACGACTCAAGTGTATAAATATTAAAAATTTTTAAATTCGAAATTAGTTAAACCTTTCTTTTTTATATAGTTAAATAGTTTTTTATTAATTTCATTCACTAATTCTATGCTAAGAATAATTTTGAATGTAGTGCTACTAGGTGTAATCCACCTTACTTGTGAAACCACACGTATACGTTAGTTTAGTCAGATTTTTCACATCACCATCCTAAAACTAATAGAATCTTTGTTCTGCAAACATACTTAAGTTTCTTACAGCAATACGTGTTGAGTAATGTTTTATTTTTAAGGCTTTTTTCTTCTTTATTTTTTATGTGATTGTTTGCGTTTTTTATGTCACTTATGTCAGTTTTTAGGTCATCAAAGTACGAGACCTGGTTATTAATATGTTTATTATATTTTTTCTATGATATGCAACTGTTTTATTGTTTCTAAAATAAAAATATTTTTTAGCACATAATAAGAAATAATAAAACAACATTTTAGATACAATATAAATATCTTGTAAAAAAATTATATTAAATATTTTATAAGAATATTTAATAAAATATACGTTTCATTCGCCACATAACTCATTATATTTTATTATATATTTTATCTTTGAAAAGGCTGAATGTTAAGTTGTTTGTGTCAGTTCCTCAAAATAATTCTTGGTTGCAAAATTTATGAAGATTCCTCAAATATTTCGATTCTAGTGATAGCCATTCGTGTGATGGAATGGTTTGAAATAGCCTCTAAAAATAACGTTTTTTGTCAAAATATTAGTTGGTGTAATAGTTTTAAGAAATAAACTGCCAGAAATTATATGGCGGAAAAAACTCTTCCTATCTGCATTAACAATTGAAATATATACAATCGGATAAAAGATAATGCTTTTTTCATACATATTTTTGATATATTTTATTTCAAAATATTAATACAAACTTACTTGATCTAAAGCTCGCAATTTAATTCATGTGATTTATACAAAACTTTTAAAATTAATATATCTTCATAAGTTGTATTTTGTTTTTTAATATCTTACAATATTTTTCAGTATGCTCTTATATTATTATTAATATTTTATTTTTAATATATATCAATACACGAAATTCTGACCAAGAATCAATCAATCAATTGCAGCCACTCAAAACCTTCCCAACGATATCTTGAAAGTGAAAATAGCATTTGAAATAATTATGTTTTTTGTATGTAATTAAAAATAATTAATAAGTAATTAAATAATTAATAAATGCACGGAAAACAACATTTTTATTAATCTGAATGCAAAAATAGAATGTTTGTTGATGCTGATTGGAAGAACTTTTTCATAACTATTATTATTGACCGTTTATATTTTTTAAACTACCACACCAGCCAATATTATTACAAAAAACTTGATTTTTAGAGGTGATTTTAAATCATTCCAGCTCACTGATGGCTATCGCTACAGCCGAAATATTTGGGGAATCATCTGTACTATTATATAAAATTCCTGACTACCTTTTATATGGCATAGCATTCTTTTGCAAAAAATCGTCCAGTTTTGGCAAAAATTGTTAAACTGTTTTTGTCTTTTTTTTTGCCTCATGATTTTTTTGGGAAAAATTTATTTATACCAAAATGTTATTTTTATATTTAATGTCTCAAAAAAATTTACATGAAAAAATAACCCCAATATCTCTTTCCAATCAAATCTTCAAACAAATTTTTTTATACCATTGGCTATATTAATAATAGTCATTTTCATATTAATCGTATTCGATTCTTGCTATCCACCTCGCAGTCGAATTAGCACAGAAGTTGATTGTTGACATATTTTTTCGCCAACTTGTGCAATAATAACTCTAATTAAAATCTGATTTTATAATATTGTAATTTTTGTGTCTGGTAGCAACATTCGCAGAATAAAAAATGCAACACTGCAACTAATATTTTTTTTTTGTGCGAATGAGCATAAAAGCATGGATTGTCCTTGCTTTTGGCGATTGTTCCTCATGTCTTGCCTTGTTTGACATTCTTGTGTCGCAGACGTTCGTAATCGCTAGCGCTCATACTCTAAGCATTCGTATCAACAGCGATTGGTACATGCATTTGCGCATTAATTTAAATGCAGGAAACACATTCGGTGCTCGTTTATTGACGAGACAATCGAAACGCCATTTGAATGCACTCAAGCTGTTCTCTGGTACCGATTAAAAGATATATCAATCAGTAGTTGTACTTTGATGAGCGTAAGTACTCGCAGAAAGCATTATATTTTACATGCTCTCTCGTGATAAGTAATTGATCAATAAAGTGCATTGAGCCATCGATAATTTTTTGTTTACGGAATACAATGTGACACCGGCAAATCGACACACCGAACAGGCTATTCAAGCTACTGCGACCAAATTTCGAACCAATTTAATTTTATTGGACATTTATCTATTAACCCGTATGCGAAGATTGCGTACCGAAAAGAATATTGCTGCTGTATCGGCCAGTGTCAATGAAGATCGCGGTATGTCAATTCTTCGCCGTTGTCAACAATTGGGATTGTGTTATTCGACCACCTGGAAGATTTTACGTTAGGACCTCGGTATGAAACCATACAAAATACAGCTGGTGCAATAACTATTGTAATTTTGGTGAATGGGCCTTATAAAAGTTGGATGTAGATCCACTTCCTTATCGAAAAATTGTCTTTAGCGACGAAGCTCATTTTTGGCTCAATGGGTACGGCAAAAAACAGAATTTCCCAATTTGGTCAGTTTACAGAGGCTGTTCAAGAGCTGCCAAAGCAACCTGAAGATCGGACCGTACTGTTTCAAAAATAATGAAAATCGAAATGAAGTCAATGGATTAGACTTGGTTGGTTGACATATGGTTTCAACAAGACGGTGCCACATGTCACACGGCAAGCAATACCATGGACCTATTCAGAGGCGAATTTGGTGAGCAATTAGTCTCACGTTGCGGAGTAGTCCATTGGCCGCCAAAATCATGCGGTTTGACCCCACTAGACTATTTTTTGTAGAGCTACGTGAAGTCTCTCGTGTACACGGACAAGCCAGCCACAATTGCAGCCTCAGAAGAGAACATTGCAGCCGCCATTAGTGAGATGCACGAGATGAGAGCATACTACCGGAAATGTCAAAACGAAGCAAATCTTTTAATTTCTTTTCTTTTGTTTCCATTCGCCACACAGCTGAATTTGACAGACATGGCAGTATGGAAAGAGTTAAATAAATGCTTTTTACAGTTTAAATTTTTATATCTCTGAAGATGCTATGAGGCTTTTACTAAGTAGAATTCTTTTAATCAAGTTAGCTTTATCATGTTAAATTTAAGTAAATTTTTGTTATTCGATTTATTTAAATTCTTTTAATCTAGAAGGAAATATGAATTATCCAAAGATTAAAATAAAACGAAATGAAATGAAATGAAACGCTGGAAAAATTAATTTAAAATTGGAGCTAACGTATGGACCACCGCAGATGTAGCCTCGGGGAAACATTTACAAAAAAAAAAATTCCTAAAAAAGTAAATGGCAAGCATTGGTTTATCGATCCAAACAAATACTGAATTCCTTTTTGCAAGTTTTCTGTGTTTTCTTTAATTTTTTAAAAACCAAACGCTTAAGAAATCAACCTTTATTAGGCAATATCAGAATTTAAGTGGCTGTGTTGGAGTTTCTTCTGTACATATACTTGTCTTCATCATTAATTATTATTATTATTATTAATTTTCATTTTCATTATTGTACATTAAGACTTATCTTTTATAGTACATCAAAGGAGAAAAATCAAGTTGATAGATATTTACTTATATACTAACATTTATCTTAAAATATGTAAATAAATTATTAAATTAAAATATTAAAATAAATATAAAACATATAATTTCAAAGTTATTAAGTTATCAGTTTAAACAGTCTATTTAAAAAAAGTAGAAAGAAAAGAAAGTTTTAAGGCAAAGAAAATAATGAATAGATAAAAGAAAAGAGAATTGCATAGAAACTTAATTTAATGAATAATTATTCTATTTCTGAAAAGTATCTAAAAATTTCCCGTTTAAAGCTGGTTATAATATTTATTTGTTTCAAATAATTGGGCAATGAATTCCAAAGTCTTATGGTGCTAATAAAAAAGAATCTGCTACTGTTGAGGTAGCTGTGTCGCGGAACAATAAAGTTGGTCGAACGATTAGATTGGAAATACTGTAATTTTTCATAGAGATATCTCGGGTGTTTAGTATTGATGAGTCCGTGTAAAAAAATTATATTACGCATATTTAAATATTGAATTAAATTACAACCAAGAATTTCCTTGCATTTCGCAGTGATATGATCCCAACGTTGGATTTTAAAAACATACCTAGCAGCATTGTTAAATGCAACAAGGAGCTTATGCTGTGAATGTGAGTCAAGCTTACTGTACACTACATCTGAAAAAGTTATATGTGGCAAAATTAATTGAACTACAAGCCTTCGCCGAGTTTCAAGGGGGGTAAAGTCAGAAGAAGCGCGCAGGTAACGCAATGTCCCATAAATTTTATTTAGAGTGTAGTTGATGTGGTCAATACAAGAAAGATTTGAATTGAGAAAAAAGCCAAGGTTTTTCACTTTATTCACAACCTCCAACTGATCAGCTCCTATCAATAAAGGCGGAATATCCACAAAGCAAGAAACAGTTCTGGATATCGGCAACACTTTAGATTTCAGCGGATTTATAAAAAGCAAGTTAGTAGCAGCCCACTTTTCCAGTAAAGACAAATCAGAGTTATGTCTATAGCTTGAATCTTCTAAAAGGCCAATAGGTCTAGAGAGGTAGAGCTGAATATCATCAGCATAAGCGTGAACTGTTGCATACTTACAAACAGTGAAAATATCATTTAAAAATATGGAGAAAAGTAGGGGACCCAGAATAGACCCTTGGGGAACACCGACAGCAACTGATTGCAGGGAAGAAATATTGTTTCCAACTCTTACACGCTGCTTTCTTGCCGCTAAGCCTTAGAAAAGTCAATCAGGCAAAGAAGGGTTACAAAGTTTTAAGCATTAAATATCGTTGCAAGTTCAACGTAAACTACAACTAATTCAAGGATTTCTAAAACTACTTCTAACAGTGGTATGTCGTAAGTCTTATATAATTTTTTAAGCCTTTCAGTGAAAAATGCATCAACATTTTTAAGTGTGTATACTATAATAGATATTTTTTTAGTGTGTTTAATATACTTTCTTACTTCAAAATTCACCATCACTACATCCTGATTCTAGTTTTTGCAGTGTATTTAACTTACCTTCTCTGAATAGCTTGCTTATCTATTGCCAATCTTTGGATGAAGTCAAAAAACGAGGGCTCATTCAAAGAACTCCCAAAACAGCGGCTTAGCGGCTAGTGCTCCGAATACACTTCACAGGATTCACATACCATCACATATTTTGATAAGGGACTTTCAACAAAACAATTCGAATTTTGTCATCACAACTGCGAAACTAACATTCATACACACACGCAAACACATATGGATTCATATGGATTGCGGCAATGTGAAGCGATTGAAAAGTCAGATTGGCAACCCGCTTTTAAGTTCATCATGAGTGAATTTAAAGAGTCATGAACAAACTACCGAGTCATGCCAGTCAATAATGAGCTGGTGAACTTTTGGCAACGAATGGCTATGATATGAAATGACATCTTATTTTCATGGTTGTCTAGGAAAATGCTGCAACAATTTCTACAATAATCAAAATGAAATAATACACAAAATAAAATTAATTGAGAAAACTTTCCACAAGCTCATGAATTCAGCATAACAATAGGATATACATTTTTTAAGAGCTTTGCAGCAAAAATTTTCACGTCTAAGCAAGCCTGCCGCCCTAAAATGAAAAAGCAAACAATGAAAAACTTCAACAAATGCCCTTAGTTAGAGCTGTTCAATCTGTTCCTAATAAACTGGGAAAATTTTGATTTATGGCATTCGGTTAGCAGGGCAGTCAGGTAGATAGGCAGACATGCAGTCAGGACGAAATAGTTGGTTCATAAGAAAAAAGTAAGAACACACACAACATAAAGCAAAAAAAGAAATCACCTGGACTAACTCTCTTCACTGGTTGACATAAGCCTCAATATAGCTGGCAGCTAAATTTTTCATTAGCTTGTAATGAATAGTTTGATCACAATGTTTGTTGTTTACTGTATTTTCAGAGGTTCCATATCATTGGTACCTAATTTTCATTGATTTAATTATATGGTTTATCTACGATAGTGCCTTATCGATGATTTCCTCCCACTTGTCAATATTTGCAGTTCTATCATCAATCAGCCATTAAAAGAAAATTGATCCAAAAAATTTTCGTCGACTTTTGTTTGAATTTCGTTTAAAGCATACCATCAATCAACTTGTTCAGTCAACTTGGTTATTTAGGATACTTTATGTGAACAAGATGTTTTGTCACGAAACTTTTTGTTTCCTTTTAGAGTTTTTTACGTTTCATTTGGAGTCAGTGTGTTGACCATATAGAACAACTTCCTTTAAGCATTGTTCGTGAAAGCTTCTTTCGATTAACACAAAAGCAAATTTTAAATGTTTACTTACGTGTTTCGTAATAAGTTATTTGTTGTTTTTCTTTCTTGAAAGTGATTGTTTTTCATTCTTTGCAGAGAGATGATGACCAGCAGAAAATATTTTAGGTTAGGTCGAACACGGCCATCAATCTAAATTTTACACTACTCACCAATGAATCTGATTTAACTACATACTTGGGAGTACAATCCCGGAAACTTTCCGGAAACAATCCCAGGACTAATTTGGTATCGAAAAATTCAAAAAGTATAAAATTCAAAATAATTTTAATAAATTTTTTATTATTTATTGCTCGAAACTAAAAAATGTAATTCAATACATTTGTAAAGCAAGAAACAAAAAAAAAATTAACCAATATAATAATGACTAAACAAGTACTTATGTACTTATTTTATGCATACTGAAGTTTTCAACAATTATTCTAGGTAGTCTGACAATACGCCAACTTTCTTGTCGTAATCTGTAGCTTGATCCTGTAACACATATCGGCAAGTTACCGATTTGTCAGCCGTTATCGATCCCTAGTTACCGATTTCGTAACAAATAATGTTTCTGTACGTTTAAATCGGTAAAATCTCGGACCGTGATGAAAAAGAACACAAATCGAGAAGAAAAGTTGCGAAATTGAGTCAAATGACAAGCAGCTGTTTACTCGAATATATTATTTTAGTTGCACTAAAACTTTATTATAAATAGGTGCTTGTCTTGATAGTAAAAAGTGAATATTTGCAGTTTAAAAAAAGTTATTATGTTATAATGGTGTGCATTAATGGTTGCGGAAATAATCAACGATTATGAATGTAAATAATTGTACACTTAGTGCTGTGCTACAAAAACTTAGCAAATATATGCAACCGGGTACTTTTTCATAGCTCAAACATATACTGTTTTGTTAAAATTTTTAACTTTTTATGTTGACTTTATATGATTTAAATACAAATTCTAAATGTTTGATAGTTTAAATCATACTTGATTTTAAATACAAATTCTAGTTGTTTGATAGTTTAAAATCGTTTATTGAGCTTAAGGTCAAAGTTAGAACAATTAATTGTTCTAACGAATCTTTCCAAAGAAACAACAACAACAACAAAGTTTTCAATCAAGCTGAATAAACGATTTTAAACTATCAAACAACTAGAATTTGTATTTAAAATCAAGTATGATTTAAACTATCACACATTTAGAATTTGTATTTAAATCATATAAAGTCAACATAATAAATAAAGAGGTCATTTAGGAAAAAACTTTAATCAAAGCTCGATCAAACGGAAACAGCTGAAAAAAAAATCAGCAAAAATCTTAAAACAACTTCAATAAACATGCTTTGTTAGTGGAGACTTCCAGCAGGCTGTTGGACTCCATATAATAACATAAGCATAGAGACTAAAGTGAAGCAAAAATACAACAACAAATGTGAAATTATGAAATTGAGAAAAACTGAGAAATTGACACTTCAAATCTTATCGCCCCTGTGGTGCAGTGCTTTAGTGCGCGCTTGCACGGGTATCACAAAGATTTCTGATGAAGCCTTTATCCCGGCCGAAATTGCAATAAAATCAGCTAGTGATTTTTTTCTTTTCATATTGAAAACTTTGTTGTTGTTGTTGTTTCTTTGAAAAGATTCGTTAGAACAATTAATCGTTCTAACTTTGACCTTAAGCTCAATAAACGATTTTAAACTATCAAACAACTAGAATTTGTATTAAAAATTAAGTATGATTTAAACTATCAAACATTTAGAATTTGTATTTAAATCATATAAAGTCAACATAATAAATAAAGAGGTCATTTAGGAAAAACCTTTAATTTTTAACTTTTATGTAAATAGGCATTATTTATAAATTGCATTACCTTTAAAACTAAAACTTTTTAGGAATAACAAAATATTTCAATCAGAAAAAAATTCGACTTATATGAAAGTAACCATTTTTAAAGGTATATCTCGAGTACTTATAACTTTATAATACACAACATTACTGACATTTGATAAATCGGTAGAATTATCACTTGCCGCAAAGCCAGTAAGAAAAGTGACACATTGTTATCGATTGAATTTACGTACAGAAACACTTTTTTAAAAGGTTCCATTGAAATGAAATCGGAAAATGTGATAGCTTATCGATTCGGAACGAACGAATCCAACAGAAATCGATTCAGATACTTACAGAAACATTGCAGGTGAGAGTGACGTCAGAGTGACGTCAAACCAGTAATATGAGTCGGTAACTACGATCGCTACGAGTTACAGGAACGAGCTACTGTTTCAAAGTCTTTTTCGTAATTGGCTGCATACATTGAGCGACTTGATTTTAACAAACTTCAGCAGCAAATCAGAAAACTTCATCAGCAAATGTTTTTGACATTTGATATTTACAATCAATTATTTTTGTGGATTTGTGCTTATTTAATATATGTGCGTAATTTTATATATTTAATTTTCAACATTTGTAGCACAAAACAATGACAAATGTAAACAATGGAAGAAACTTTCCTTTGTCGCGTGTCAAATTATAACCAAATTGAAGCCGGTGACAATGTCGTAGCAAAGTCTCGAAGAATTCTTCCCATAAGAAATACGTGTAAATTAAAGGTGAAATTTGGCGCTCGTCACTTGTCGTCATCAATGTGTTCAGGCTATCACATGAAGACACTGTATGCCTTAGTAGCCAGATAAAGAAGATTGAAACACCTTTTGGAATTTTTTTAGTTCTTTTAGAATTTGCATCGATTGCAAAAAAATGACATTCTTATTTGAAATAAATCTTATCGTAATGGTCCAGGAATGTGAAAGCACTTTGAAATACGTCATTTAATATTTGATTTAAAAATCAAACACACATTGTATTCTTTTTAATTCAATCACTTTATTTAACGGTCTTCTCACTTGCGCAGATCAGAGAATAATAAAAAAAAATTATACTTTTTGTTTTTTCCAAGTACACTTTTACCTTCTCGTCAAAACAAACAAAACAAAGCATGAGACTAGTACATAATTGGCTGACGCAATAGTTATGTTTATGTATGGCATAACATATCAAAAATCGAAAAAACAAAATCGCCGA
Source organism: Dichetophora obliterata (assembly GCA_963920525.1). Taxonomy (NCBI): domain Eukaryota; kingdom Metazoa; phylum Arthropoda; class Insecta; order Diptera; family Sciomyzidae; genus Dichetophora; species Dichetophora obliterata. The sequence continues at coordinate 79,081,737 of OY986439.1, read as the reverse complement.
TAACTTCGTCAGTATGTTCCATTTGCATATACCGCACAAAAAAAATCGCATAAAAACAATCGCACAAATAAAAACGCACAAATAAACAATGCCACAAAAAAAGACCGCACAAAAACTGTAAAACATTAAGCTAGTCAACGCACCTAATTTTTCATTAGAGAGCTTTTCTTCCGAAAGTATTACAAATAAAAATTACAAATATATTAGAAAGACCGTTTTGATTGTATGCTAGTTTTTTTTTTATTTTATCTATTTATTTGGTTGCAGAGCTTTAAAAGCTTAAAGGAATTGATTGAGTATTACTCAATTCATATTATATTTTAAGTATGGTTGAAATTAAGTATTATTAACAAAGAAAAAAGTTTTAGCAAATTGGAAAATAGTGCTAACATAATAAAAAAGCTAAGTCAAAACGATAATATCAGGCAGCATAGCAGGGTTGCGTTTTCAAGACAAACAAGGTCAAGTTAGCAACAATTTTTGTATCCTGACATCGGCGGAGTCGTGTGACAAACAAGGTCTCATACCCAATAAAACACTACTCCAATAAGGACATGTATCAGAGAACAGCTTAAGTGCATTCAAATGGCGTTTCGATTGTCTCGTCAATAAACGAGCACCGAATGTGCTTCCTGAATTTAAATTAATGCGCAAATGCATATACCAATCGCTGTTGATACGAATGCCAAGAGTGTGAGCGCTAGCGATTACGAACGTCTGCGACACAAGAATGTCAAACAAGGCAAGACATGAGGAACAATCGCCAAAAGCAAGGAAAATCCATGCTTTTATGCTCATTCGCACAAAGGAAAAATATTAGTTGCAGTGTTGCATTTTTTGTATGCTATGATTGTTGTTACCAGACACAAAAAAATTGCAATATTATAAAAGTAGATTTTAATTAAAAATATTGTGCTTCAAAAAATCAACTTAAATGCTAATTCGGCTGCAAGGTGGATAGCGAATGGATTGAATATGATTGATTTGATCCGATATTAAAAACAAATTTTAATACAAAAATTAGTTTTATTAATATAGCCAATTGTATAAAAAAATGGATTTTAAGCGTTTTTCACATAAATTAAAAAATTAGTGGGCGAAAGAAACGTTTAAAATAAAGTTTCACAATTTTTGTGCAAAACTGGAAGAATTTTTGCAGAAGAATACTACTCATATATCATATAAAAGTTAGACAGGAATGAAATTCTTACTTGCAACGTATAATAAAAGCAACTTTTAAGTAAATTTTTCAGTAAAAAGTCAATACTTTGGACATTTTTGAAATAAAGCTAAAAAATATATACACTGTCATAACGGCACAGATGAAACTACTTTTGTTAAGTGTTTCTTTAAAAAAATTTAAATTAAATATATTTAAAAACAATGGAGAGACTTGCATCAAATTTTAAAACTTTGATTTTCAAATCGTTTTTTTTTCATTCTTATGTTTTATGAAAAGTCGGTTTACTAAACATTTCTACAGTTTTCTGAAGGTTTCACTTCTATTGTGCGTGGCGGCAAAACACATAGTTTTTTCTTTTTCACAAATTTTTTCGACCACATGAAGCGCTTTTGTTTACATTTAAGTAAGGCACTTCACGAGGAAAATTGTTCGAGTGTGTGTCATAAAATAAGTCTTGTTAATGTTATGATGATTTCCCAAATATTTCGACAGCAGCGATAGTCATCTGTGAGCTGAAATGGTTTGAAATAACTTCTTAAAATAAGTAATAAAATAAACAAGAAATAAAGTAACATTTGAATAGGCTTGGAATTACGAATTCTGTAGTTTATTTGTTTTTAGTAAAGGGAAATATTATAAATAAGATACATATACTTATTTATGAAATAATTAAATTAAAAAATAATGATTATGATTACAATAGTCTTAGTTGTAATTGTTTTATTGATAAAGATTACTATAATCATAATAAAAAATTATGATTACAATTACAGTTATCGTAATTGTAGTTTTTACAAACGATTATTGTAATTATTCAATTCTTCTATTATAATAACAGTAAACGCAATTGAAATTTGTGTGTATTTAGTAAACGTAATCTTTAAATATTTACGATTACGATGACTGTAATTGTAGCCGAAAATTAATTGTTCTCGCAAAATGTCCAACTCTGACTACTTAACATGTTTACATATGCAAAGACGCATGGTCGTTGTGCTCCGTTTATTTTATAAATATCACTAAAAATAGCAAATTTTGTATGAGCTGTCAACTTCGTTTTGACAATTTGGGCACTGGTTTTCAGTCCTAACGCTACCTTGCCTAATTATACCATGGTCTCTGCTTTCACATCGCTTCTAACAAGAACGCTTACGAGAATATCAAGCCTATTCCTTGCATTTTCCTTGCGTATTCCTTGCGTATTCCTTGCGTATTCCTTGGCCTGCAAAATAACAGAAAGAATCTGAACACGTGTTGTAAAGAAATTGCGTAATGTAAAATAAATATATACATATGTATGAGTATACAATTTTATACTTTTCAATAATGATTTCGTACGTTGGCATAAAGAATGCTCATTGAATGCAGAATATTGTTGTTCTTTTACCGACAATTTTTCAACAATAGTTTGTTTACCAATTTAGGTTGCGTTTAAAATTAACTTTCATGCACTCTATTTTAAAGATTTTACTCAGATTTCTTTAAAAATTTTACTGTCATAAAACTCGCTACTGGCAATACTGATCCCGTCACAGCAGAAAACAATGAACTAAAAGGAAACAAACAGCACAAAGAAGAACGCGCTGCTAGAGAAGGTCAGAGAAGTATGAAAACAACAAAAATTCATGCAGCAGCTGACACTCGAGCTTTAAGTGAAGCATCCAAATGATCTTGTGCTCTGGAGGCTGCCTTTGCATCAATTCGCAATCGTGACAAAGTGTGCTTTGCAGCCTAGAATGATAGCATACAAAGATTGCGCCTAAGACAAGAAAATGAGTACAACAAAATTGTCGTCCTGCGCATGTACGTCATAATATCAATGCTGTTTTGGAGAGCGTTCACTTTGCATACGATTTCTACACAGAAATGAAAATTACATACATTTTAGTTTGTATAATTAAAATAAAAGAAGTAAGAACCAATTTATTGGAACGAGAAATAGGTAAATTGATTAAGTACTCCTTTGCAAACATTATTTTTACTTTTATTTTATTACAGCCAGTAAGCAGCTTAGTCAAAAAAAAATTTGTCCATGAAACCAACTTCAGTGAACATTATTTTTCGACTTGGATTCTATAAAAATGTTTATTAAGAGTTTAATTGATGTAGTTTAAACATTCCCAGACATTTTATTTCCATTAATTTTCCTGTGAATTGAAAGGAAATAATAAATGATAGTTTCAAGGTTTTAAATAATGAAACAAATTTTGTTAAATTAATATATTTTTGTATTTTTGTTTTCGTTTGTGTGCGTTTTCTACAATTTCTTGGTTTAATTTAACATCAGGTTTCTGAAAAATATTTGTTTGCTACTGTTACCACAATTAGCAGCTGCACACTTAATTTTTTAAATTTTAAGTTAAAAACTCGCAAATATACTTCGATATATACACAGTTCAATAAAAAACAACCGATCGCAGTACGTTTCTCAAAGAAATAAAATATTGTGACGTAGTCAACTGAACAGCTGGTTGTCAAACTCGATTAGCAGAAGTAACGGACCTGCGCAAAGCGTAATCTCTTATTCTATCATTCTTGCTTTGCAGCAATCGTTGTTTAAGAACTCGAGCTGTATATATGCATTTTTTTCTTGTGTGCGATTACAGTTGACGACGATTGTTACTCGAGTGGCAAAACGGAGGAATGGTCTCATGCAAATCTCTGACATGTATAACATATATCGTTCTGTCTTCCTGAAGCTGGTGGGATCCTGGCTTGACAGGGTGGTTACTCGGCAAACTAGGTCAACTTCACCGAACCAATTTTCGAAAAACAAGACAAACTAGTCTTATTGGCCACTCATATTAATATCTTACAAATTGATCTAACGTAGTGTTTCAAGAGGTAAAAACCAAGACACAACGGTACCGCCGACAAATGTAGTCACATTTCTCATGAAGATGAACTGCAATTGAAGACCCACAGGTTTAGGTCCATACAGACGAAGAGGAATATTAAAGTATATTTTACTCAATAAATATGGACTGCTGACATATCCATGTAAAAGTTCAATAATCCAACATGCATTTATAATAATTCTCCGATTTTTTAAAAAAAGAAGATTTAAGAGTTGTTACCGATATTCATAAGGTGGTAAGTAAAAGACGGTATTACAGTAAATATTGCTTAAGCAAAACAAAAGAAATTGTTTCTGCAATGATTCAATGTCAACAACCGTATCGTGAGCACCATACAACTGAAGCGAATTCTAAGCCACACTAGGGAAGTGAATAAGGTTTTCGTTATGAATGGATCATTAAACTCTTTTGCCCAACATTAAATAAATCCTAAAGTACTATTTGCTCTCTATATTATTTTATTAACATGAATATTAAAGCGTAGTTTAGGATACATTGTAACTCTAAGATCATTGAATACAATCTTTAGAATCCAATGGATAATCACAAATTTTGCAGGTTCATTTAATTGGTGGTTTGCGTGAGAAAGTCATATGCTTGCATTTCTCCATGTTGAGGCTCATGCAGTTATTATTTGCATAGCACTAGCTATAAAGATAATCAATGTCGGCTTGCAAAAATACAGATCCATTCTCATTTTTAAAAGAAAGGAAGAGTTGAACGTCGTCACCAAACATTAAGACGCTAGAATGCATTATTACAGATGGCAAATCGTTTGTGTAAAGTGGTAACAGAAGGAGCCCAAGATGACTTCCTTGAGGTACTCTTGAAGTAACAGGAAACTCATGTGATTTCTTGAGCTTCAAAAGAACAGATAGTGTTCTGTTGCTTAAATAAGATTCAATCCATTTTACCAACGGTATAGGAAATCCAACAAGATGTACTTTTAAGATCAATAGTGTGTGAATTACCACGTCAAAAGCTTTGCTAAAATCCGTGTAAGTAACATCAGTCTGCACACCTTTTCCAAAATTTTCTATAGTTTTTGTTGTAAATTCGAGTGGGTTAGCAACAGTGGATTTTCCAAAAAGAAATCCACGTTGAACAGGAGACTCTAAAGATTTAACACTATACGATAGTCGTGAAGTAACAATTGCCTCTTAAAGTTTAGGCAAAGCGCTTAGTTTTGCGATGCTACGGTATTTATCAATTAATGACCTATTTCCGGACTTATACAACGGAATAATAAATGAATGTTTCTAGGCAGCAGGAAAACAGCAGGAATTAAAAAGTAGTAAATAGTAAAGAGGTTGGGGTTAGTAATTCCTCTCAGCAGTATTTTAATATTCATGACGGTATGCTATCAGGACCACTTTTTCATGATTTTTTTATATTTTTTAAATATAATAAGACTGTGCTTGTATCAGTTATTGGGAAATCACCATCTCCAAAATGAATATTAAAGGATCATAAACAATCATAGGACGATGATGAATAAGTCGTCTTGAAAAAGTCACAGAAAAGATTGCAAATACTATTATCATTATCGGACTCAACAGAATTATATTTCATAAAAAAAGGACAGGAATTAATCTTACGTTTTGTGTTAACATAGTTCCAGAAAGATTTAGCATCAGATTTTATGTTTAATTCCACTTTTGCTTAGTAGATATTATAGGATTGTTTGGATAACTGTTGGTAACTGTATTTAATTGAGGTATAGCCTCAAAAATCACATATGTTATGGTTTTTTTGAGATTTTTTATAGTATTAAGATTTCTCTGAGATCATGAAGACTCTGAGATTATAGTCTTTCTGTATTAATATTTAGAATAGAATTTCAATTGGTATTGGACAAGTTATTCTTTAAAATCACGTAGTTTGTTTTTTAAAGCTTAACTCAAAAGGTGGTTAAGAATCATAGTACTGCACAGATGGTTTTGGAAAATTTAAAATGCTTTCTAATGTTGGATGGTGAGAATCTTCGGGTGCAACCAGAGGACCTGATTTAGACATAGAAGCGATATTGCTTTCATCAAAAAACACCAGATCAAGCAAACTTTTTTTGTTAAAGATGCAGTTAACTTGGAACAGGGCAGAGGCCTTGGATTGAAAGCTCATTTAAAAATAAATCTTTAAATAGTTGTACGATAATCATAAGCAATCTTTGAGTTTCGACCACGATTGTCTCCACAACAAAACTAATTAAATTCCTAAGTCAGAATATCTTACAATTTTTAAATACTTAGCTGATTTCCCGATGTTGCATGTTCTTCTAAAACTTTACAAAGTCTTTGCTCCAGAGATTCACACTCATCATCTTAAAAATATTTTTGAGCCTCACTTAAAGGTTTTTCTTATTCTATATTCATATCTTCTTAAATTGAAATGGTTGCATTTACACGAATATTTGTAACAGAAATGGTTTTGTTTGAAAATCCCGGGATTTGAAGTGGCTTAAATCGTCCGAGATCACGGGATTAACTTCCGTACTACATACTTACTCATTGTATATCAATAACCTAAATCATAACGTCATTTGAGAAAATATTTCAAGTCTTAAAAAAGACAATAATTGTAAGATAAGGTAAATATGGTATTGAAGGCTTGCACAATTTTGTTGGCTTTTTTGATGTGACTGAGATATCAGCGTTTAAAGAGAATTTCTTTTATAAAATCTTAGCTATAAGAGATTTCAGAACATGGTGTAAGAGGGAAGACATTGCTAAGATGTATGAAAAAGAACTCAGAATTTTTTCTATCTCTAACGGATACCCTACAATAAGCATTTATTTATGTAAGACTTCTGAATATATATCTATTGTGATGCTCTCTCGCTAAACTGATATCTATTTTATAGCGATTTTTTCAGTACAACGTATTTTTGTATGAAACGTTGTTGATTAAAAAAATAACGGTATTCGAAAGCTTTTTCATCTAACTATGAAAAAGCAAAATGAGCGGTATATGTGTTTTACTGGTGTATATGGGTCGTTCTTTTACAAACCGTACAGAATTGAACAAAAAATGATCGACCCATTTTCGATTTCCATGAAATTTTTTTACGGGTTCTGACGTCGTCGCGCCACGTGTCTCTTTTTTTCGATATAGAACCCGTAAAATAATTTCATGGAAATCAAAAATGTAGCGGTAAAAAAGTTGTTCGGTTTGTAAAAGAATGACACATATGTATGTTAGAGTGGAACGAATTTTCGATCTCACCGACTTTATATAATTTTGTAAACTACTCGTCATAACAAATTTTTCTGCACCCTTAATTTTCTGCACCCTTTTGACTTTGCCCTAAGATTTTTGTATTTCATTGCCATATTTTTTCAGTGATATTTTTTCTTAATCTGAAATCGAAAAATGTACTATTTGATTTTTTTATGCCAACTTCTTAATTAAGGCATATTAAAAACCTTTCGTTATGACACCATGTACGCTTTAGAAGATATTCGGATTCAAAGTTCAAGGAAATCGGTCATTCGCCAATATCTCCACCCCTTTATGTTGAACATATAATATGCTTACAACAAAATTTTAGATCATATTATTTTTTTCTACCATTTTTATATGAATGCACAACGTCTCAAGAATATTGTGTTCAAATTTGAAGCCGATGCGAGTAATCTAATGGAGATATGAATAATTTAGGGAAATGTTACTCGACTCAAAAAACTCGGAATTTTCAGTTTAAAAAACTTTAAGGCGATTTTCCTACAAGTCGTGTTTTCAAAGTCGGTGAACACTATCCAGCCAAAACCATTTAGTACACTCATTTACAACTAAATTCATGAGGTTATGCTGTCAAATTTTTGCTGTCAGTAAGAAATATGCCGTTTTTTGGTAATAAATCAATTTTTTGATTTTCAAGTGCTGTCAAAGTCTAAAAAATGCTGCTTTGTTTTAACCAAATTAATTCAAGTTACTTCCACAAAAAGTAGCGCTTTAAAAAATTTGTAAAAATAGATAATTTTTAGGTTGAATTAACCTTACCCCCACTAAACAATTTTAATGTAAAAGCTACAGTTTTTACGCTATGAGACTGTTTATGTCTAAACAAGAATCTTTAAATCACAGGATTTTTTAATAAACAAATTTATATTATAAATGTTTATGTAAATGCAACCATTTCAATTTGATATGAATATAGAACTAGAAAAATTGAGGCGAAAAAGATTTTTGTGAGTCACTGGAGCAAAGACTTTGCAAGTTCTTAGAAGATATTCTGACTTAGGATATAATTTTGTTTTGTGGTGAAGGCAATCGTGATTGAAGCTTACAAATTGCTAACGATTATCGAACAACTATTTCTCCAGCAAGCGTAGAATCAGAACGGTGCTTCTTATCAGTGGGTTATATTTGTATTAATATCCGAACAAAACTCTCTGATGAAAAATAAGACGTGTGATCAGCTTAATGTATTACTTTAAAAATAATTAAAAAAAAATATTATTTTGAAAAGTCTTTTCCAACCTGCATTTGCCTTAAACACAAAAAAAATATGAAGATGGGTCTAAAAAAAATGTTTGACATTTATATAATAATAGCTTAAACTTTATTTTATTTTTTTTTAGTTTTTGTTCTTTAAATTTGTACAATTTTCTAGGCATTAATATTATTTATGTTTTTTTGTGTTTATTTAAAACTAGGATATTCACAATTTTGTGGTATTGTGATATTGTGTTTTTTGCAATAGCTTGCATTGGTTTTGCCAAACCACCATTATGAGCACCTTTTAAAATAGAATTTGTTGTTGGGAACCTCCCACTATAGCTTTTTGTTACTATGCAAATAAATTAACTATCCAATTTGAGATATTCTATTAATACATGGCATAAAAAATTTTCACTTAAATGTAGGGCTTCTTCCATTTTTACATTTAGAAAATAACTGGCAACCGATCAGTTGTTTATGGAACTTTAAAAACCACGTTCGCTAAACATATTATTGGACTACTTAAAACCACCATACTTTTGGTTTTTAGAGATTGCTCGTAAAAAACCACAAAAAACATAAGAACCGCTTGGGTCATGTGGTATCAATAACATGGGGTTTCTTAACTACATTAAAAAAGTTGTATTAAAAACGCTTTGAATTACTTACTTCTTAAAGTTTTCAATCCCGAACTAGTCCTGGGATTGGACTCCTTACTATTAGCAGATTTTTTAATTTTAATTATAAGTAGGTTATTGGCAGAACTTTAATATAAAAAGTCCTTATACTTGAAAAGTTTAACAAACACATCGCCTAACAAATATATATATTTTAAATAAGTACTGTAACAATAAAAGTAAATAATAAATGCATATATTTAAAATAAGTACTGTAATTATAAAAGTTATTAATATTACTTTATTTATTTAAGTATTAGTAATTAATTGAAGTAACAAATATCTGACTTCAAAAAATGTGTAGCCCCACCCATTTTAATTCGGGCATAAAAGAGTTAAGGTCCCACCAAATGTCTTGTAAAAATAATTGTGTTTATTTATCAAAAATTTTGTGTAAAACAGGTCCAAGCTAAATTATTATTTAAAAGTTTTAGAGCTATATTTATAACTTATTTTAAATTACTTTAGCAATCTCTTTTTTATTATACTCGTATGTACTTAAAAATTGTTCAGTTTTATATGCATGAATAATTTTTATTTTAAATAAAATCTGTATTATTTTTCATCTGCTAGGTAGGTATGTAGCCAATTATTATTGGGATTTGTCTTTATGATTTAAAAAAATAATTTAAATATTATAACAGCCAGCTATTACTTAATTTTGTTAGATATTCGTTGCCAATTATTGCGTTTTTATGGGTGCTTATAGTTGTGGTAATATGCCAATAATTGAAGTTTTTAAAGAGCCAATAATTGTGCTCAAGTGCCAACGATTGTAGTAATCAATAAAGTAATGTGCCAATAATTATATTCACGTGCCAATAATTGTGGTTTTCGAAAGACTTATTTTATTTTGGTTCTCACAAAATGCTGAGAGCCCATATAAATATGTTAAAAATTGCTTTAAATAAAGAAATTCCCAAAAAATAAAATAAAATTCCATAGGTTACAAGGTAAAATTTCCTTATGGGTGCCAATGATTGTAGTCGGTACGCTATATTGTTTACTTTTTAAACAAATTTTCAAAGAAAAACAAATACAAAAATGTAAAGTTCTGGAGCAGGTTCACCACTCAATTATGCAGTATGCAGCAACAGCTTATCAATTTATACGGTCACCCTCGGCTCTGTTGCACTGCTTTGCAATGGGTTAAAGCGTCACCACTGTCAAATTGCAATATGAAGATAATTTTATATTAACTACCATCAAGTAACTAAAATTGCATTGCTAGACAGAAACCATGCGCTAGTGTCTACTAGGACTTTCAATCCCAGGATCCCGAATCCAGAAATCCCGGGATTACGAACCAATTTCTAGTTCCGAAATCCCGGGCCCTAAGTCCCAGGATTTTATTCATTAGAAAATATAAAAATTTTCAGCAACTGCAATGTAAACGGTGGTTTTTCTAATATCGACAACACCCTGCTCTTTTTTATCTCTCTACACACTTTGAAAGTCTATTTTTTAGTTTGTTTTGGTTGTGATATTAAAAGACTCTGTTTACTAGACTGTTCAACTTTCATGGAATTTTGAAAGAAACAATAGTTTTTTTACTATACTATAGTTTTTTTACTATAAAGGGAATATTTTATTCATATTATCCTTTTTACTAACAGCTAACTAGTTAATTTGAATAAGAAGTTTTGTTTTCTTTTTAATTTTCTTAAAAGATAAACTTATGTTGTTTGTTTTGTTTAACTTATTTACGTGCATATTTTTATGTTTATAATAATGTGTAATATTATTTGATATTTTCTATATTTTGGGTTCATTAAGTAAATATTGAACTTTTTTAATAAATAAACATATAATATAGTTTAAATATTTAAATATTTAGAAAATATCACTAATTATGGACTGTAAGTTTTATGATTTTTATTACAAATACCATAATACCATAATCGTTCTTTTTTTTCAATTTAATTATTTTTCGATCTGTTTAATCAGGTAATGTATATCTTATCAATCATAAAATTTGCAAGTGTTTCCTCTAAAAATATAAAATGGGACTTCAGAATTCGACTCTTTTATCCAGTTATTGTTGAATTTTTTTGAATATTACAACTGTTACTTTTTTCTGCATTAGTACTTATGATTTCATCTTAGTGTTGTCTTATAAACTTTCGATTGTTTTTGAATATTTTAAGTAGGAATAAGAATTAAGTGTAAATTTTTATATAAAAAAAATATGCAATTGTTTTTGTTAAAACGCAGAATTGAAGAGAAAGATTTATTAACGGTCCCTGCTTTAAATACAGTTTAATGCTATTATTTTAAAATTTTGGCATTTCAGGATCCCGAAAAATTCCGGGATCAAGAATTTTAAATAATGAAAACCCGGGATTTGTCAAAACCCTTCGTGATTGAAAGCCCCAATATCTGCACATGCGTTAATCGAAAGGTATTTATTCAAAACAGTCATTAAACTAATGATAAGATCTCAAAAGCTTATATTTAACTCACCCGATTTTAACACGGTGTGACCGCCAAATAGTTTCAGCATAATTTCTTAGAAATTCCGAGAGAAAGGAATATCTTGTCATTATATCGCGGCCAGTCCGATGTCTCAATTCCATAACAATTTTTTTTAAAAATATTTTAAAGTTAAGAAGTAGGAATTCTGGTATTCCGACTTTTGACATTTTTTTACATATGCTTAGGTTGTGAGAATTTACAAACAAAATGTACTTTTTTTCAATGAAACTAAACGTTTAATGTTACTGTATCAAAAGATTTTTGAAAAATAAAATGCAATGTGAGTTTATCACAGTGGGAAATCAATTTTTAATAAAGTTCTCTCTAGGAAATTCAACTAATTTAAAAGAAGTTGAATAAGTAGTTTTTTGTCAACCACAACTAATTGAAATTCTGCCTTTTTCCATAGAACAAACTAACATATTTTGTATGGTGATGTCCGCTAAATAAGTCAACTGACTTTCGTCTGAATATGTTTTCAACTACTTGTTAAATTAGTTGAATTTAAATTATTTTTTTAACTACTTTAAAAAAAATCAATTGAAAACCGCATATATTTTGAAGTACTTGTTAAATTAGTTAAATTTAAATTATTTTTTTAATTGCTTTAAAATAAATCAATTGAAAACTAGTTAATAGTAAACTTACTGAAGATGAATTCAAAAGCATATAAATTTTAAATTTCTATACATCAAAGAGATCATTTATTTTATTGTTTTGAAAAATAAAAAAAAAAACATAAATTCATGTTAGTGAAAGCCTAAAGTTAATAATATTTGATGAAATAGCATGGCTAAATATATATAAAATTGTCAATCTAATAAAAATTTGCAATAAAAACATGTCAAAATCAGAGAAGCCAATTGTTTTAAAGTAGTTTTTCAATTACTTCAGATTTAATGCAATAAAAGCTATTCAAAATTAAAGTGGATGCCGCCTCAATATAATTCAAAGTAGTTTATAAACTAGTTTATTAAAAATTAGTTTTTTACTTAGTTGTTTTCAAAAACAAGTTAGTTTGTTCCTATAGGGTTTGCTTAAATGTTAGTATTGCTTTTTAAAAATAGTTACCAACCAAAATCCTTGACAGTTTTTCCAGAATTCATTAACATTATAAAATGTCTCTCTAAAAAATCTATAGTAACTGAAATCAATTGAAAATTGGAAATATAGCAGCAGTTTTAGGGTGTTTTTCAAATTGACAATCACCGATTTTTCTTATATGCGTTCGCAGCATACAAACTGCTGCAGTTTAACCAAATGATAATGGATTTTGGTCATCTATGGCTTGTCAGAATGCACAAACTAAATGCCACATTTAACTATATTAATTTTTGTAGAAAATAAAAAAGGCGATAAAAAAGACTGCTAACAATAAAAGCTGCATTATTTTCTTGGTATAAATCTCACATTTTTTTTAAAGTTTGTGTTTGTGTTTGTGTGTGCTTTGAATTGTCTTTATGTTGGAGCTCTTCAAAATGCCTCATCCGGTGCTAAAAATTAACACAAACCAGTAATAAGAGATTAAATATTTTTATTCTTGTACCGCTCTTTCAATGTTTTCATCTTTTGATGGAAGCGCTCGCTTTGTCCATCGGACTCGGTCGGAATACTTATGCTATTCAAATTCATCCATATGATGCATATGAAGGTGCAGAAAATGTATTTTAAGCGACATTCGAACATTGAGTTGGTTTAACGTTTCCATCAAATCGGCGACAATACTTCGGTAATTCTGAACGCGGTGCTTCCCCAAGAATCCTTCGAACGTTGTCTTCACCAAATCCTAAGCAACCAATTCAGACAGGCAGGCAGACAGGTGTAGGCACTAACCTTCGAAGAAACGGGATAGAAATAAAGCCAAGTTGGTTTTTATCTCGCTTGTTCACAGAGTTAAAGAACGGATAATTTTTAAAGATTAGTCAAGTTTGTGCGGACCTAAAGAAAATTGCAATGCGAAGGGGTTTCAAAAGCTGCTTTCTTTGCAACTGGTGCACATGCTTTGGTGGCAACCAATACACTAAAACTGACTCGAAGCTGCGCCAGCATTCTGTGTTAATGAGAAAAGTATGATCCTTGATGCGCTCGTTCCATGTGGAAAAATCCTGCTACCTCCACTCAACATCAAGCTTGGCGTAACGAAAAAATTTCATAATGTCTTCACAATTAGATTTTCACGCCTGGTTCTCATACTTGCATTTAACAAGATGTTCAGAACATAGGTTAAATTCGTTGTTTTTATGTGTGCAGGAGTACTCGTTGGCCCTGATATTTGCAAGCTTATGGATATAAGGATTATGATTTGGACCGTTCAAATGATTTTTGGGGAAGCACCGCGTTCAGAATTACGGATGTCTTGTCCAAAGGCGAGCGCTCGCATTAAACGACAAAAACAATGGAGGAGCGGCGCAAGAATAAAAATTGCAATCTTTATTGCTGATTTGAGTTAGTTTTCGGCAACGGTTGAGGCGTTGTGAAGAGCATCAACATAAACACAATTCACAACAAGCTCACGAACATATATTCAAACAATATTTGAACATTTATCCCAAAAAATTAATAAAACTTACATTATACGCAGTAATTATATATCGCCTTTTTCATTTTATACGAAAATTAAAATGATTAAATGTGGCATTTAATTTGTGCATTCTAACAAGCCATAGATCACCAAAATCCCCTATTATTTGGTTAAATTTGCAGCATTTTGTATCTGCGAACTCATATAAGAAAAATCGGTGATTGTCAATTTAAAAAATTAATTAAAAATTGAGTTCCCACTGTGATAAAACCACTTTGTATTTTGTTTTTCAAAAATCTTTTGGCACAGTAAAATTGCACGTTTAATTTCAATGAACAAAAGTGCATTTTGTTTGTAAATTCTCAGAACCTAAGCATATGTAAAAAATTGTTAATACCAGACTTCCTACCTCTTAACTTTAAAATGTTTTTAAAAGAAATTGTGATGGAATTGAGAGGTTGGATGGACTACTCGCGATATAATCACAAGATGTTCCTCTCTGGGAATTTCTAAGAATTTTTTCTGAAACTTTTTTAAAGATCGAATCGGTCACATAGTGTCATATGCACTAATAATAATAAAATTCATCAATCGGTAGAGTAGCTTAGTGCTTCTTCAAAACACTATCCAATTTAAAATAAAAAATGCACCGATGCACAAATTGGAAATAAATGAACTATTTAAACCACTTTTACATCATGCAGCATTTATTTTTCAGATAATGTAGTAAAAGGTAGTTTTGGAATAGTTTTATTAAAGTGGCTATGAATGGTTGAAAATAGTGCAAATTTAGAACAGCTATCGTCATTAATTAGTTTTTCCTACAATTACCGCAGATGAGTACAAAATTCCACTCTAACGCACCAAACCACACACACAAGCACACACAAACATACACAAACACATATCCACAGCACATGTGTAAACACTGCTACAAGCTCATTGATAACAGCTCGGAGAAAACTTAATTTCGCTGAAATTGTAGCAATAAAAATGCTTTTTCTGCAAAATAAACAAAGTCTTGTGGTACCACTGATTGCAATGAAACAGTGATGCCAGAGCAGCAGGAGAGCAGCTGCAGATGAAGAAAGGTTTGTATGTATGTGTTACTGTAGTTGAAACTTGAGCGAAGTCTTGTACAAACAGTAAAGCTTAAAATGTCAACTAAATGGCAACCTTTTTACGCTGAGGCAGTTTCAACGCGCAACAGTCACGTTATTTAATCGAATTGAAATCTAAACATTGATGTGGTAAACCCAGCGAACCACACTGATTGATATAGCGTTGCCACATTGCTTGGGTTGGAAATGTGTTTGTATTGGTTTTGTAATAGAATTCATTGCAGTTTAATTTATTTGAAATTCATGTAACTGCAGTAATGTATGTATATCTTATATACACAAATAAATTCTTTTTATACATAGCACATAAGCATAGGGGAGAGGTCCGTAGTTTTGGCCATGGGTTTTTGTTTTTTTTATGCTGGATAATCAGATATTTGAATAGTATTTATGGAGCTATGTTTCCCCAAAATTTAAGCGGGGAAATATTTTAATATTTGTCTTAAAATAACTTTAAATTTAGAACCTTACTGAAGTAAAGAGTATGCAAACTACTAAAAAGAATGCCTTTGTCTAGTTCTTGTGAATCATCCTACGTGCCTCGAGAGGTTCCACATATGGACCAACTTTAAAAATCATAGTTTTTTAACCATTTTAAAAACTGACCGTCTGATTTTTTATGCTACTTTCCTTTATTAAATAATTTTTTTTACCGCATTTCATGGACCTAAACAAAAACTATGTCCAACTTTCGGACATCTCCCCTTAATACATTCATGTACTAGGTATAAAAAAAATTTTGTTATAGCTCTCTAGTTATTTCATTAAATGTTGTTATACAAAATCGCTTGAAGCCAAAACTACACCTCATCCACCTGACTGTATGAACTTTCTAGCTAACAGTAATTCTTATACTAATTCTAACGCTTATACTCCTCTATACGATTATACTCTCGTATTTATTCAGCAATTTCATTTTAACTTCAGCTAAGATAAATACATGCATTCTCCTATGCTGCAGATTACTTTTATATTCAGATAGTACAATCGCTTGCTTATCTTTCATCATTAAATGTAGCAATAAATGCCGCAAACTGTCAAAGTAAATATTTAATTGTATGTTTGTGTGACAAGCAGGATCGAAAGAAGATTCGGAGCAAGCGAAGCAAAACAGTCAATATGCTTAACGTTTATACTTTGTTAATTAAAGTTCACGTCAAACGTATAATTTTTACTTAAGGTTATAACGTGCATTAATTTCTAATGCATTTCACTAAGGTGTTTCGAGCTTTCAATTCAAATAATTTTTAGAGTCGAATTGCACATAAGAGCTGAGAGCATACTAAAATTTGAAGATAAAATTGTAAGATAGATCTATTGATGTCAAAAAGTATCGTTTAAAGCTAAAATTTAAAACGAAAAATTTCAAAGTTTGTATTCGCGTGCTTTATAATGTCGGTTTTTTTGGAAATTAGAAAAGCTGTATAGGCCTTTCATACACGAATATTTAAGGGTACGTGATATTTATTATAAGTATATAATAACACTGTGTTAACACAGTGTATTAACACTGAAGTTGAATGCATATTAATTCATAATTTGGTAAAAAAGTACGATTTATCATATTTTATAAAAATTTGAGCTTCTGTATTTTTTTCAAAAAAGTTAACTATTGGTGAAATACTGTTTTCTATTTTAAAATTTTGTATTAAAGGCCTAAAGAAATACCCATTTATGAAAACTACGTTTCCAGTTTTAAAAATTAGTTCGTAAAGTAAACTGCTTTCTAAAACTACTATTCTTTCCTTTTGGGTATTATGTATAAAAATATAAAAATTAATTATTATTTTTTGCCTAAGATAAAAATCTTATGTACACTCTATGTACGCTGCACTTAGATCAGAGCTTTTAAACACTAGAAGTACCGACGTTCAATATACAAATATATAGTTTTACCACACCCGCCAAATTGACGGATTTTTGATTATCATAGCTCTCATTGCTACTTTTGGCTTGTTTTATGTAAAAAAAAAAGGAATAAAATTTAATAAAAAACATATTTAGTATAAAAATTCATTAATCATTATTAAAAAAAGCAGTTTATATTAAATGATCTAACTATGAGGCACATATTATACAAGTACATTTTATTTTAAACGAACACTAGCCACAAACGAATTTGTTGCATGTGTTAGAGGTATAAATTGATCTGATTTTGTTGCTCAATCGACTTTGGAAAAATTTGCGTTCAAAATAATTTTTTTTTTAATTTTTTAAGTACATATCATTGCTTTTTGTTCTTGTTTTGGATTAGACTTATTTTCTGAGGCTTTGCAAGCTCAAGAGCGTTTAGCGATGCACCAATAATCAGAGAACTAAAAATTTGTTCAGGATTAAGTTAGTTATTAAGGAAAGCAACAACAACAACAATAACTCTCTAAATAAAGTCAATCAAACAGCAGACTAGACAGACTGTTTCAAAAGTCTCTACCTTCTTAGTAGTCTTGAGTGATTAAGCTGTGACCAAATAACTCACTGTTTTACTTGACCTGACTGACAATTGTTCGAATATGTAGGCGAAAGGGCTGGATTGTGAACCGGGTCTAATTTTTTAGCTCTTATTTTTCACAGAATAAAGATATCGAATAATCCAAGATACCGTTCTGATTAAAATTTAACTCTCTACGGCCAATTTTCTAAGGAGGTTATTTTTGGTTCTTCCAAAAAAGTGGCTGGGCTGTGAACCATCTGAAAAATCTCAATAAAAGATGAATAAATATACGAATTAGGACACCTATAATTTTATAATATGTAAAGATTTCATTTATTCAGAAGGCCTCAAGAGGCAAAACAAGTTTGAATGACGCCACTTAGACTAAAAAAATCGAAATAAATGGAAGTGTTTATTTATTTAATTTCTTCGTCTTCGTCCAAATTGGTGTCGCAATAATTGCATGTGAAGTACGATCGCTTTCCCATATTGGCGTACTTCAAGTGAACAGGCCGGCCACATTTGCTGCACTCGATGGAGTTTTTGGGGGTCATTTCTTCAGACAAAAACAGCCAAAAAATGGTGCTAAAATCAATATCCCCCTTAGATGGTTTTGATACTTATTTTGCCTTGGGACGCTTGGCTTGTGCTTGTTGTACCTTCTTCTGTGCTGCATTTCTGGCGGTTTTTACTTTTTACTGTTTTTTGGCTTTCGACCACGTTTCAATGGTTTATTTAGGGTGGCTGCTTGTAATAGTCCAATTTTATCCAGAAGTGATAAAACCTGGTACTTCCTGACGATATTTGACAGTTCTAGTAGAAATCTACTACGAAAAATGGATATTTCATAACCCAGCCACCACAGTGGTTCACAATCCAACCAAGACACTATTTTGAAAATATCAAAAACAACGACACTTCCAATCATATTTCGACATAAGCAAATAATGGATGATAAAATAGAATCGAAACACTAAATAAAGATGCAATACACTCACCTTTTTGGAATAACTTCACTCACATGTATAGCACTTTGAAAAAAATCAAAAAAAGTGTTTGCAACAAACACGATGTCAGTACCTACCGCAAGCAATACGTCTGTACACTTGGGTGTAACTAAAAAAACTGAGTCATGCCAAAAGACAAACTTGACAGTTGAAAGATTGGCGATATGCTCATTTGGGAAAGAAAAATAAATAATGGTTCACTACCCAGCCCGCTTCACAACCCAGCCCTTTCCCCTATCTTCTTTTCGAACTCACGAATTTAATTTTATCAGTACTTTACAAGTATCGTAAGTCAGCAGTATTTATCAGATCAAAGCTTTTTGAACTTTATTAGAGTTTGTGTAAGTTCTTATTTTCTCTTCTCTCGTTTCAAAATAATACAAATCAGACCATTAAAAACTAAAAATTTAAATTTAAAAAAACACTCAGCAAATCATTTTCAAACAAAAAAAAAATCAAAAATAAATGTTTAAAAATAAATTTATAATCTACTTTTATTGTATATAATATATTTTCAATACAGAATTGAAAAAACTCAGTTGAGAAATATACAGTTTTTCCGGTTAAATCAAATCTAATAAAAGCTACGATTGGAAAAATAAACTTATTTTTATAATAAGAATAAAATGATGTGGACTGTTTAAATCTTTTACTGTTTAATTACATAGTAAATTTTTGTTAAGTTTTTTTTTCAATTGAATTGATAAAATTGTATAGGTATTGTTTAGGTGAACATTTAACATTATATTTATATCTTAGCTAAGCTTTCATTTAATTTATACTTACGATAAAGTTATATTGAAACCTAGATGGCGCTTCACGTTCATCTATACAAACTACACTTTATCTATTTCCTGTCGCTTTAATATGTCAAAATTGCTTATAATTAATAATTGTTAACTTCCTTTCTTGTATCAAGATTGGTACTCGTTCACTTTTCGAGCAACCACATCCTGAGTAAGTTCATCCACAAATCTTTGTAAATTAATCAATTGTTTCAGAAAACTAAAACTTATACCCACTTCTTTTATTTCGTTAAACTCAAATTAACTTGATTTGAGTAATTTTCTTATAGATAAATCTCTTGCTTCACCATTTCACTGGCATCCAATCCTCACTCATTTCTTCATTATCCTATTCGAGCCGGATTTTTAGGAAGCAAAAGATTTATACCTGGGTCTAAGCTGAAACATTTCATCCAAAAAGACATCGAACATTTCATCCAATAAAAAGACATCGATCATCTTATCCAAAGGAGGATTTACTCACCTCACACGCATTTCACCATCATCATCGTTCTCATCAGAATCAGGTGTGCTTGCATTATTTCTTATGTTCATATATCAGTACAAGTGCATTGCGTTAACTAGAAGAAACGCTTCTATGATCTCTAAAAAGTACGGTTTCCATACAGTTCTGTAAGAGACGCGGTCAAATCAAAATCTTAAAATAATTCAAAGTGCCTAATTTCATTAAAAAAAAGTCATAATTTAAAAGTAAAAGTGTGTTAAAATTACTTAAAATAGCTTAAAAAAGTTTAAAAAAAACATTTTTACCGAAGCGCAAACAACGGGAGTTATTTTTTTCCCTTCATTAACATATAGGATAAATATATGTACATACATACATACATATTGACATTCAAACAAGAGCGATCGTGTAAGTTAGTGCGGTATGTAAAAATAATATTTTTTGTTTAAACATCGCTATAAATGCCTATCATTTAAAATTTATCCATTAGAAATTTATTTCATATAAGAGAAACATCATTTAAATTGTTAAAAAGCATCAAAAAATAAATTATTTGATATAAAATTGTGTGCATCCATTTTGGGTTTGAGAACGATCGCAATTCAGCACTCTCATCTCAACACGATCGGTTACACGCCCAGTTGATCCAAGTCATTGTCCTTTCCAACGCATTCTTTTCCGAGAAACTCCAAACAAAATGGTTGGCGATTTCGAACTAGAAACGGTAACATTCGGAGTAAATTGTGCTCCATTTCTTGCCATCCGTACGCTTCTTCAACTAACAGATGATGTTGAAAAAACACATCCACTTGCAAGCAAGATTATTCGAAATAACATGTACGTTGATGATGTGCTCGCTGGAGCTCATGACATCAACACCGCATTGCGATCACGCGATGAACTCCTATCCAAGTGCCTTAAGAAGTGGAAAACTTTCACATCCAATTATCCACACATTAATGAAATCCATATTCCAATATGGATACTATATTCTCCAGAATATAACATCCAATTCCACGCATTTTGTGAAAAAAGCACAGGCGGCCTACAAATCGCTCAAAACACAGTGCTTGGGTATACTTTTTCCGGTCCTTGTGCCTTTAAAATTTCAAATTCTATTAATTGTTCCATCCACGTATATGCACGCACGTACTATTATATTGAATTATTGAAATTATATGCAAATGCACATCTTTTACTTATATTTTTTATAAAATTTATTTTATTCCTTATTCTTAGAAAATACTATACATCTAATTATATTCATTTCTCATCTTATCATGAGCGTATAATATTATCTACAAAATTTGAATTACCTATTTGAATTAATATATTTTAATTGCATAAATATTTCATACATTTCTTTGACAATTGTATCTATACATAAATCTTATTGCAGCCGTACTGCAAGGCGGGCGGAATGTTTAGGTGAACATTTTAAATTATATTTATATCTAAGCTAAGCTTTCATTTAATTTATACTTACGATAAAGTTATATTGAAACCTAGATGGCGCTTCACGTTCATCTATACAAACTACAATTTATCTATTTCCTGTCGCTTTAATATGTCAAAATTGCTTATATTTAATAATTGTTAACTTCCTTTCTTGTATCAAGATTGGTACTCGTTCACTTTTCGAGCAACCACATCCAGAGTAAGTTCATCCACAAATCTTTGTAAATAAATCCATTGTTTCAGAAAACTAAAACTTATACCCACTTCTTTTATTTCGTTAAACTCAAATTAACTTGATTTGAGTTATTTTCTTATAGACAAATCTCTTGCTTCCCCATTTCACTGGCATCCAATCCTTACTCATTTCTTCAGGTATTAAATACGTATTTTCATTTATAATTGGGATAGAAGGAGACTTTGAATGTATTAAAATTAATTAAGAACTTTATTTACCAACAATAAATATATTCTATGACATATTTTTGAAACGAAGTTCCTTTACGCAGCTTACGGGTAGTGCGATTTGGTAGAAACCACCACGTAACAGAGAGATTTTTGTATGTGTATGAGTGCAAGTATCGAGCAAACTACGAACTACCCAGTGGGCATTTTAGCTAGCGATACGCAAAAGAATGCATGCTAGTAGTGCTCTTATTGGCGTCAATATACCTTCCATGATCGCTGCATTGATGAGTGCTTCTGTAAGGCCTACCTTTTGAAGGTTTGGAGTCTTTTCCTGTTATTTTATATAAAAAAATTTTAAAATTTTTTAAAAAATTACATATGATCAGATCAATTAAAAAAAAATCAAATCTTTAAGAAAAAACAAAAAAAAAAATTTTTTTTGTCCGAGTTGGGACGCGAACCCAGGTCTCCGAAATCTAACACATTATGCATGTGAAATGCAATAATGTTTTCACATTATATGAAAACTTTTATATGGAAAAATTCTAAGTCTTTTCTATTATTTTTGTATGAAGAAATTAACAAAAATATTCCAAAAAAATTTTTAAATAGACAGAAAAATTTGTAAAAAAATGTAGATTTTAAAAAAAATACAAAAAAAAATTTTTTTTTTGGGCCGAGCTGGGTTGCGAACCCGCGCTCCCGAAAACTTACTTTCATTTGTAATGATGCAAAATAAGCTGAAGTTTATTAACAACTGAGGTAGACGAGTGGGTAAGATGCCAGACCGCCAGCCGAGAAGAAGGTGGTTCAAATCCAGAATTTGTCAAAATTTTTTTATTTCAAGTTGATATTTATATTGCTTTTCTTTCTAATGTACATTCTAAAGAAGGGCTTCTAGCAGGCTTCTTTAGAGTCGCGAGAGCGGAAGGCCTAGAAAATTTTCTCGTTTCATATAAAAAAGCTTATGGGCTTGGAAACGAGCACGGAAGGGCTAAGAAATCCATATGATGGCCTGTTAGAAGCGCTTCAAAGACCTGCTTTTGCCCACTGGGTAGCAGGCGAGTGCGCTGTTTATGTGTGTGTGCGTGCAAATTGAGATTCGAGTAAACCAGTGGTCATCAACGCAGTGCTCAAACAACAGCAAAGAGAGCTTTCCGAGTGCACAGCTTTACACTGAAACAAGAAGTTGTTAAAAGCTCTCGCACCATTTGATGCAAGGAAATAGTGGAGTGTTGGTTTTTCAATTAAACGTTTTCTTTTTTGTTTTTGTGTTTTTTTTTTCACTAACTTAACAAAGAAAAGAGCAAAAAAAGTAAAAGTGTTGAATAGAATTTACAATGTGTTTTTATATCTCTATAATATATTTGTGTTCTAATTTTTATATAAATTTTTAAAGTTGTATATTGTTTTGTTTTAGTATTAATGACAGATTTGAATTAGAAACATTGTAAAATACTTAAGTACATCCATAAATAATACAGCGTGCAACGCCCTTACCGCATGAACGCTCAAAGCATACTGACTTAAAATTTAAAGCAAAATGTTTAAAAACAAAATTTTACGCAGTGTACAACAAAGCGAGCCGATTGCTTCTTCGTATGCAAAAGCACAAAATCACACGACGCACGCGTGTTATGGGAAGACACAAGTTGATGACCACTGGAGTAGACTAAAGGCCTAATTATAATAAACGTAACATAATGTGGTCTAATGTCAATTGAGCAGTGCGTTCTTTCACTTATTGTTTCAAACAATACTTTCTTATACAAGTGATTTTAATAAACGTAACCTAATGTAAGAGACGTCTGTTCAAAGAGCAACTAAACATTGAGGTTAGATTCGATTATTGCGCTATTTTATATTGTTGAACTATGCTGTTTGTTGAGTTTTTGTTATTAATGTGATAGCTCTATATATCCACAGCTATGGTTTACGAAGTTTTAATTGAACTTCAACGGGAACGTGCAACTATTTACGAACAACAACTGCTTGGCTACTGCCTATTATAAGTGCTACAAAGTTTTCTTACATTACGTCCCTTCTAGATGACAGTTGTTAACATTTCGTTACTTTACACTACGCCTATTTTACATTTACACTATTTAGCCTTTACACTATTATAATTTTACCTTAACAAACCTGTAGGCGAGTGTGCCTACTCTCTCTTTCTCTCTCTCTCTCTCTGTGTCTTTATTTATGACACGTATAAATTTAGCTTAGACCAAGGTTAATTTATAAGCCGTGACAGTTTTTTGGCGATTGGTAGTTGTCAAAAACAGCTAAAGGAGTTGTATTTTGCTTCTGTTGACTAACTATGTGCTTATTTTTTACTTTTCTTTGACTCATTAAATTTGTTCGCAAAGTTTATTGGAATGTTTTTAGTTTGCTGCGATTGACTAGCTATGTTTAAGTCATTGCTTATTTTTTGACATTTCTTTGATTAGTTGCATGAACAGCTAATTTTGACAAATACCCATCGCCGCTCAAGAGAAAAAAGCCAGTATACGCTACTACCTTCTCAAATAATTATACCAGGGCTGTGGCACTTGAGCGCTCTTTTTCCGCCTTTGCTTGAACTGTCAACTGTGCTTTTCTTTGTTCTATGCATTCATTTTCTGTATTTTTTTTTCAATTCGACCGAGCTCGCTCAAATGCCATAACCTTATAAGTGCTTTTGTTATCTTATTTGCATGTTTGTTTTAAATCATACGTGAGCATCATTATTGCAATTAAGATTTAAGAAATGGAAATGGAAGCAAATATGTGTAATGCAGTGCAATCTGATACTAGAATTTTAGTTTTTTTGACATTAGGGTGGTCCCTAAAATTCAGTATTTTTATTTTATAATTTTTGTGTATGTGCTGGCAGTATTAAGGGGTCGCTGATTTCGACGATTATGCAAGAGTTCACTCAGATACCATCTTACAAAGATTGGTCTATCTGCATCAGATGTATGCAGACTATGCGAGAAGGAGGAAGAAACTCCAGAACCCATTCTATGCGAAATTCCGGCAATCTGTAGTCAAAGACGTCTCTACTTTGGAGGCGCAGTAGTGCCCCCATCAACAATTTTAACACGTTGACGGACAGTAGAAACAAGTGAAATTCGAAAATTGACACTATATGTTTTCGAAAACATGACACTAGGCTTCTACTTGTACGCTGGTAAATGCACATTTGTGCTGCTACAGCCGCAGTGTCTAAAAACGACCGTTTCGTATTGGACGGCTATTGCCGTCATGTCACATAGTGAACTTGAACTTGACGGCTATAGACGCAACTGTCCGTCAACGTGTTAAAAACCAATCCAGAAACAGTGCTAAAATTTATTGAAAGCCTAAATCTGGATAGTTTATCAAGGGCATGCACAAAATATCTTATGGGTCGCAGTGCACGTGAGCCCACAACAAACTAAGAGTTAAAAAAATTTGTTCACACTGGGGTGGATCCTAAAAATGTGTTTATGTTTCATACTTGTTGTAGAAGCGCTGGTCGCTGATTTCGAATCTAATTTAAGAATTTCAAAAAGTTTCTTTGCACTAGGGTGAACCCTAAAAATGAGTTAATACCGCACCTTTTTTGTACACCTCATTAGTCCAAGGAGATACAATTCATGACTCATTTTTGAGGCGAAGTGCTAAAGAAATTTAACAATATATTGTATTTTTCAAGTCAAAAAAGTTTAAGAAACCATTTTTGTACCCCCACGCGTATTGTGTAAGGAGTATATAAACTTTGTCACTCCGTTTGTAACGCTGATAAGGAGGCGTGTGGCAGGTATAGAAAAGTATATGTAGTCTGGAACAGCATCACTTCCTGAGTCGATTTCGCCATGTCCGTCTGTGGACACGAGTACAGCCGTAATTTTAAAGCTAACCTATTGAAAATTTGTAAATATAGTTTTATTAAAGAAACAAACATTTAGTTCGAGAATGAGAAAAATCGATTAAAAACCAAGTCTACCTCCCATGCAAAGTATATTAAATTTACAAAAAATATCTAAAAACTCCACAAAAATGTATGCAGTACTTTGGAATTTTGCACATAAGCTTTGAAGTAAAATATTCACCATATGATTGAAGAAAATTCAAAATCAGATAAAAACCACTCCTTATCCAATCCCATACAAAGTAACTTTAACAAAATTGTTAATTTTTTTTTAAATGCCACAAAAACTTGACTAGAAAAATAAATTGAAATGTTTTGCAAAAGCTTTGGTCTTTAGTATTCACCATATATTTAATTTATAAAAATAGTATAAAAACGATCCCTATTTTCCATACAGAAAAACTGTATGAACACGGTTAAGTTTTAAAAATTCCACAAGAATTAGTTTAATGAATTAAATCTAAAGCACATATGCTATAAGTATATAAATTCACTTTGAGTTTTAAATTGGGCAAAATCGTATAAAAACTAGGCAAATCTATTACACAAAGTAACGTTATGCTAACTTTTATAAATAATACAAAAATGTGTGTATCAACAGCATATCTAACACATAGTTTTTTATATCTTAAACGTGTTCTGCATTTGAATTTTGGCAAAATAGGATGAACACCACGCCTATTTTCTATACGAGGTGACGTCATCAAACTTTCAAAATATGCATAACTTAGAATATACTGTGGGGTATTTTAAATTCGACCCAGTCAAAGATAATTCCTTACTAGTTTTTTAAATTGAGAAAAATGGCGAACATGGTCTTTTTGTACATTTTTTCGTCTTTTTTTTATACAATTTTTACAAATTTAATAAATTTTTTAGGAAAATCCATGTTAAAGGGTGTAGTCTAGTTGGTCACTTTCGAAAATTTTTTTTTAACATTTTTCGAATGTAACTATATGTATCTAAGAATAGCTTTTGTATTAAATTTTTATGAAGATCCGAGCAGTATAAGTATTTGTTTTCCAACCCAAAGCTTACTACTTGCGTTCACAAACCTGAGCGCTTACAAAACTTTAAATGCGTTTTTCTCAAAACTACGTTTTCACGGACGCCCAACACGATTTCTCCGGAACCCACGGGCCAATCCTTCTGAAATTTTAACCACATGCTCTACACATAAATTCTAGAGTAATATTTTATGAAAATATTGACTTTTATTCTACTTTTTTTACAAATAATAGCAAAAAACAGTTTCTTTGGAAAAAAATCGTTAGAGTAATTAATTTTTCTAACCTTACCTAAAGCTCAATAAAACGATTTTAAGCTATCAAACACCTAGAATTTGTATTTAAAATCAAGAATGATTTAAACTATCAAATACTTAGAATTTGTATTTAAGTCATAGAAAATTAACATAATAATAAATAATAAAATCATATAAAAAAATTTCAGTTTTTTAAATTTTTTAGTTTTGTTTACATAAAACTGACAATAATTGTTAGAAACTTATATGAATAATCCATTTTGTTGTCATTATCTTACTAAATTTTAAACACTTCAGTTTTTTTTTCAGACAAGAAATTGCCGAGATATCGTGTTGGAGCCAAAATTGCCTCCAAATTATAACTTTTCGTTTAAGTACGAATTTTTGTGTAAAAAACTAAAAAAAAATTAATAAAAATATTTTTGTTTTTGTAATTTAAGTTTTTATTTATTATGCCTAACAGCTTTTTTAAATATACCTTTCATAGCAAGCTCACGAGAAATTCCAAAAAATAGCCAATTTCTTAGCCGACGAACTAGACTACATCCTTGGGAATGAAACCTAAAAAATTTTCTACAAGAAAAAAAAAAAAATTAAAATATTCAACGTTTCAGTAATTAATTTCCAGAAAGTGCTCTATTTTTTCAAGTAGTGGTAATACAGTCCTTACTTCTTGATATTTAGATTTACGGTATGGAATTTGAAAATGACTAGCTTTGATTGAAATACTTTTCAGGTATCTTTTCAGGAATTTAAATTTAGAAAGAGCCTGAAACTTCGCTAAGTAATATTATTTGTAAGTAAAGTCCGGAAGTCACTTTAAAATGAGTATCTATGATGACGACTTTTACTCTGATATTTGAGAATAAAAAAATGTCTCAACCAAAAAAAAAGTACCTTTTTATCAAAAATATTTTGTTCATAGTTACTTTAGTTTTTGACTTTAATATTAGTCTTAGATTTAAGAACTTAAAAATATAAGGTTTTTTGTTATTCATAAAAATTTAAAAATTATAGATTTTATTAAATTATAGCTTCGTTAACCTCGTATACTCGCGCCATATGGTGTAACACATATTTACGAGCACGGTCTGTGATACTGAAAGTGCACGGTGCCATTTAAGTGTACTTTTAGTGAAATATAATTTTAATATAAAGTTACTGTTTGGTGAGTTTGTGTGAAAGCATACTAAAAAAAAAGTTTTACAGAAAAGCAAACGTAAGCCTTTGCCTCACGTCAGACCAATGCGCGAGTACACGAAGGTTCAAAGATTAAAAAAAATGTTAAACTTGTGTGCTAAGATAGATTATAACTAGATAACTTTATGGTTAAGAAACGTTAGTTTTTATCATAGGTGCTGCAGCAAAATAATTTTTAATTTAAGTATCAAGTCAAAAGCATTTAATATGCTTCTTAACTGCATAAATACAAAGGGTATGATTCTGAAGTATTTTATAAGTTGATGTTAATCTTGTTTTTAACACAGGTTTTTGTGAAAAAAAATCGAGTGTATAAAGATTTTCTTAACTTAAATTGGCAATCGGCTATATGGTCGGTAAAGTTAACAAAAATCATAACAGAACTTTAAAAGTTTTTTGACAAAATACAATTTTTAATTAAAAGCAACACTTGCAAAACTTGTATAACCACACAGGACCCACGACACACACCCACTATACAAGTGTCGATGTCATGTGCTGCCATGTCATGTCATCTCTGTGTATGCATTGGCGTCATTGTATGTGTATGTATGTTTGTACGTGTGACTTAATCCTGGCTTAAAAGCTTTAAAGGTTTTTCGACCTTTCAACGCGTTATTGCAATAATGCGGCGCTGACCAATGTGGCCACCTAGTTGCATTTAAATGTGCTTTTATCATGTAAATTTCAAATCTACTTTTGGGATCAGCAGCTAGAGGGCGCTAGAGTACATTTGTTATTTACAAATTGATACAATAACATTCACAGGTGAAAATTAAACACACATACACGTACAAGTACACATACTAACATATATAATTCAAAAAGTGTTCATGTCATATGCGAGTGTGTTACTTACTATGAAAGCCGTTTATTTGTTGTTTTAAATTGATAGGTAGATAAAATGCTCAAAGTTGGCAACATCATGGGATAAAATTGAAATAATTGTTAGCAATTAAGTGTTGGCTTTTGAAATAAAAAGGGTAAGTACAACAAAAAAGATGAGAGAAAATAAATTACAACAACAATGTATAAAGTGATGTGGCAATATCATTGTATGAATTCGCCATTTATTTCAATTCATTTAAATAAAATAAAACGAGAGAAACAAACGAAAAAAAAAAATTCATGCTGCGCTCAATTCAATGCAAATTGTTTTCAATAAAATTTTTACCATGCGTTAACGTTTACTTTTTCCTGCACTATTCTCTTTTTTTTTATATTGCTTTTATATTCGTTAGTTTGAAAATCTTACTCAACAGTTTCTGACTGTACAGCTATAGAACTCCAAAACCACCCATCTGCTGGTTGGCCTGAATCACCAATTGGACAATCGAGTGGTTGGCTATAAATTAAGAATGCTTTGCAACTTAATCCAGTCATCCACATGATAACCATTCGCGGGAATATCGAATACTATTGTTAGCATTGGGAATTGTGCTGGAGCAGTCGTCAATTGCAATTACAGAAGCTTTTAATATGTAAGTGGCAGTAAGTATAAGTATAGGTATAGCTCTAAGCGCTTAATATGCTACATCGTCAACATTAACTTGAACGTTAGAGTTTTGATGGTTTTAAGTTTTAGAGCGCCCGAAAATGTATACATATAATAAAACTGTAAAAAGAAATCTATAGATTAAATACTCTTTTTCATTGTTTTACGCTGGATATATTTGGGCTTAAAGGTTGTTATAGTAAATTAAATAAATTATTTTTAAAGTTTTTGTCTGTCTATTTGTTTGTTTGTGTTGAAACAATGTGTGCAAAAATTCTTGGCCATGAAAATTGTTACAAACATAACAGTTTTGTCTATCTCTAACGAATACCATAAAATATTAATTTTTTATCCAATAAATGTCAATGTATCACGGCGTTCTTGAACGAACTTTTAATGCGACTTTCAAATAAGTAAAAAAAGATCCACCACATCAGCAGAAATAAAAACAAAAAACTAAGAAATAAACGAACAAAAAGTCAATTGGTATCATACTTCTGGATTCGAAAAAGGTATTCGATACAGTCTGGCATAATGGCCTTATTCTCAAACTGGCTTTCATGAATTTACCTAAATATCTATACAAAATCGTATTTGATTTTCCTCATACCATAACGTTTTCGGTATCGGTAAACAATTTTCTCTCTTCCACTAAAAGGATTCTAGCTGGTCTGCTAGTGAATGTGCTTTATACTGCATATTTCAAGGCCCTAAATACGTCGACAATATAGATTTCATCACGCAAAGTAAGCTTATAAGCGTACTTTTGAAGAAAATTGAAGAAGTCTTCAGTCCTGCAGTAAATATTTTACAGAATTGAGGATCCAAACAAATAGAAATAAAACCCAAGCTATTATATTTCCATACCATAAATAATCAAAGAGATTAAAAATGCGACACGATTTGATTCAAACCTTTGCATAAATTATACTTTAAACTGTCTTGAAAATTTCAAAGCGATTAAATAAAAGCAAATTTTAAATCGGTTCTTAAATTTTCAAGTTGCTTAGAAAGTGCGCATAAACAAGAATTTTTTTTAGGCCGTTCCGAAGATCTTCTGTTTCTGCTGCTTTCATGCAAACTTTATTTGAGTTGCGGATTTGAGATGAGGCAGGCAGCATGCGAAAAGGCAGTAAAATCATTAAGCGCACTGTGGCATATGTTTAACATAAGCTAAGTCTAAATTTTCAAAACAAATATTTATTATATAAACATGTGATAAGACCACTTTTATCGTATGCTTCTCCTGTATGGTACAAATCAGCAAAATGCACCCTAACAAAACTGCAAATGATATAAAACAAATGTTTAAAAATTATAAATAACAGGCACCGGAGATATTCCACACTAGAGCTACATAATGAAACTTTTTTTTATGTACAAGTATATATTAAGAGATTGTTTAAAAATATTTTTATCTATATATTCGAGAAATTTATCAAAAATAAAAAATATAGCCGATTATCTTTCGAAAATAATCTAACTATATGCAATTACACATTTCTGATATTGTTGGACTTTCTTCTTCCCTTTTCTACTAATATAAAGGTTTATGTATTTATCCTATTTTTACCATTAAGAAGATATTTCTATTATGTTAACTCCTTGCAATAATCTGTCGCAGTATGAATAAAATTTAATATAATATCTTTGGTAGATCTTATAAAGATTAAGGTTTTTCACAAGTTGTCGTATATCAATATAGAAATGGCGACGGAAATATTTGTTTGCTTGTTTGTAAATGAGTTCTCAAAAACGACCCGTGCGATTTTGATGACGAAGAATCTACAGCACATTTTCCTGCACTTGCCCAGCGTTGGCTCAAAAACGCTTCCTCCACTTAGGCAACTGGTACTTCAATGACCTCGACGAACTCTCGGAATCTTCGGCTTACCGAATCCTAGGCTTAGTAAACAGCTCAAATTAGTTCAAATAGAGATAGGAAAAATTAACCTTTGGTATCACAATGGGCCTCATTGGCCTAAGTATGTTTCGTTTGAGACAGCCACACTAACCTTACCTAACCTAACCTAAGTAGTTTCTATTCATGTCTGTTATTTGATTTTAACCCTAGACGACCATTGGGACATATTCAATATTATTCCACATTGCAAAAATTATTTTTTCTATCCAATCTGTGCTTTATAAAATTGATTTTTTGCAGACCGAATCGATGAAATACCCCTATGTGCATCCCGAAAAGTGTTTACATTTCAAAAATTTCGGGATTGGAATAACTGGACATGGAATAATTAGGACATTAGGAAAATTTATATTATAGTATTTCGACGGCATTTTTTAATTTATTTTACTTTTAATTTTGCTTTTCTTATATATTGAGGCGTGAGTCATAACTTTTTGCATGTTGTTGTTTGTAATAACCCAGTAAAAAAACATGAGATCGCTCCTATGAGGAGCAACAATAGAGCGCTGTTTTACTGTTTTATTCGATCAAAAAGTGAGCACTTGTGCCCTTGTGCTCGTTTACTGTTTTATAAAATCAAAAGGTGAGCAATCAATGAAAAAAAGAACATAAAATGAGGCATGTGCTTTGTAAGAAACTCGATCATTATTTTCTGTGAAAAATCGACCATTGTAGTCCAGTGGAGAGTGCGCTAGACTAACAACCCAGAGGTCCCTGGTTCGACTCCGGGTTCGGGCATGGTTCTTTTTACTTTCTTTGTTCTTTTCTACATTAAAGAATTATGGAGAAATTAACATCCACAGCTAAATTGTGGAAAATGTGGAATTAAAGGACAAGAACAACTACGGGCTGAAAATGCTTGCAAGGTAAGGTTAAGGCATAACACACACTAGCAGTTGAAAGCATTGTCTTTCACGTCTGTTTCGTTTAATCAATAATTCACATATGGTTCCAATCAATTCCTCTAGCTAATCTATCCCTTTCCTTTCACGTCAAAGACCAAACCTTGTTTGTATAAGGCGCATGTTGGTTCTTTGATCTTTTAAAAAAAAATATTTTAAATGATCCTTTGCTGATCCATTTGGATCAGTTATTGATCGCTCCTTTTGAGCTCCTCTGGGATGTTAGAGGGAGCGCTACCCTTCCTAGGACATGCAATGTTAAAAGAGAACACAAAATACACCTAGCTTGGATCAATAAGGAGCACTCCACTGCTCCTCAGGGAGCACTCCCAGATCGCTCATAGGATGATCCACTTTTTTACTGGGAAGAGCTCAGACGCTTATGCATGTTGTGGTATGTGTTTTTGCTGCAAATAAATGTTTTATTTGTCCGTATAAATTTAATGTGGTAGCACAGAAAGCTTTTAGCAGCCCACATTGGGATATTTGACCGATTTAGGTGGGAATAGTTATTCTTATTCGGTAAAAAATATTTTATTCGGTAAAAAATATCTATTATATTACAGATTTGTTCGGAGATTAACGTACATTCAATGGAGCTATGCTTACTTTTAAGCTGTGATGGGAAAATTTAAGATTACAGAAGCTTTAAAGAAATTTATTGTTTTATCGACAAACTATCAAAAGCAGAAGAATCTAAATACATGAGTTTTGGCGGGAAGACGAGCTAAACTCGGTCGCCCAGGTACTTGTGATTAATTTTTGAGCACCATTTTGTATTTCTTATCAGCATTGTCGTATTTGAAACCAGCTGTCTTGTCACAAGAAAACAAATCTTAAATACAAAAAGGTATGAGGGTTAATTAAAATGATGAATTTTAAAATAGATTTGTCGTCAAAAGTGTTGTATTTGTAGGCATAAGTCGTTCAGAAATGCTTCAAAGATACGACTTAAAAAAACATAGGCAACAATTTTGTATTTGAGTTCTTATGTCGCATTCCACTTTTGTATTCAAAATTTTTTTTAGCGAAAATTGTCAATAGTCAATTGAGTTAGACAAGCGCCAATTCATTTAATGAAAATTAACTCTTTTCTCTCAGTGTAGAGGGGGAGGAGTTAACGTGAAAAAGGTCTCATATAACTTATTAAAAAAATATACCTGAAACTGTAACTTTAAAGTTCTCAATGGTAACGGATTTTTGGAAATACATTATCCCAAAGTGCACGTGGAAAACTATAAAAAATAACTTCCAAGGCAATTTAAGCCACAAAATTTATGAGAGCTCACAATGCATCAACTTAATTGCAAATCTTTACAAAAATTTAATGAGAATATCTAAAATAAAAAAGGCTTTGAGATAAATTCTGAAAATATGCTCAATTATTGCCATTATACCTAAAATTAAATTAAAAATGCATGTGCGTGTTCGCAAAAATAAGAGATCCTTAATAAAAACTGTCAGCTCTAGAAATGAAAGATTTTGCGTCAACTTAAAAAACCATGGCACATTATAAATTATTTAATGTGGAAGAAACAAAAAACCGCTTGTCCACTTTATGCATCATCAGCATGCATATGCTGCATGCAGCATACAACCAGAATGATGCTGTAATGGACTGGTCAGAAACAAAAAAAAAAACAATAAAATATGAAATACTTGGTAAAAATTAACAACGTCATGAACGACGATGTGAAGCGGCTTTTCAAACAGGAAATGATATAAACGCTTAATCGAACGGAATATCCGCTGTGCACTCAACGACAAAGTTTGACGAAGCGTATGTGGCACAATAATTGCCAGCGAGTCATGTTTTAACGCACACGACTGTGAATAATTAAGCAACGTAGGAGGAGTAGGATCTGACGAATTCACATTCGAAGGACATTCAAATAGATGGGCCGGAGAGATGGACAGAGAGATGAGCAATAAAAGTACAAACATTCATATACGTAGTCAAGTGCTCATGTTGACCATGGCCATGGCAACGCTGGACTTAACCTGTTTAACGCAGGCATATTTTGGTTTGATGCAGCAACATCAACGGATCATAGTAAGTGTTCTGCTGCGATGTTGGCCATCGCGCTTCGACTGATGGTTAATGAGCAAGCTTTTAATTCTTTAAATAAACATTTCGCACAGCTCCGATTTAATTTTGCACGGTAAAATTAATCAATGTCCAAATTCAGATCAGTTGTTATCAGTCAAGTGCCGTTAGAAGACAATGGCCGATACTTCGTTAAAGAAAGTAAAAAATATTTTGTGGCTTATACTTGTGCATCGGTTTAAAGGATGTTGTAATAGTGATTTAAGTATTTAATGATTATTTTCATTTTACTATTTAATGATTTCATGGTTTTTTATTCCAAGATCGAGCTGAGGTGTTAGTTGGCCTGCTTGAATTTCCTTTCTTTTTAATTTTCTTTTCTTTGACATCATATCTGAACCAAGTCAGATGTTCTGAAGCTGATGCCTTTGGCTTTCTTAACCATGTTTAAGCAAACAGAAAATTATTTTAAACCCTGGAAATGCCATCGCCTTGGCTTGTCAGTGTTTAAGCTCTAGTAATTAAAATGCAACTCAAAGGACATCGTTATCGCTCTCACTACTTCGCTCTCTTCCGCTCTATCTCTTTGTGTTGTTATGTTATTTTAATTTGATGTCTAGGTTGTCTCGACTTGGTCTAGCCATCAGAAACAAACAATTCAAACACAAACACACTCAAAAACATTAACAACAACAACAACTACTACAACAAATAGTGACACAACAACAATAGCAAGCACCAAATCGATATCCTGTTCACGAAAATTCTGAAGAAAACATTAATCATAAGTTTTGACATGCCCTCACATAAAACCCGTAAAGCAAAGGATAATATTTTTGCACAACAACGGTTGACAACGATTATTTATGCAGAGTGTAAACTCGACTCTGATCTTAGAAAATGCCAAACTCAAAAACAGATGCTGGACGAGTATGCTATGGAAAATATGGCGAAAAAAAAAGAATATTTATAAGCCATCCATAAGAAGGACGAACGATTACAAAGAAACCATAGAACTTTATTTTATTTTTTATTTTTTAACATTTTTAAATTAAGCATGTTAAAGAAAGAGGGTGTTAGTATAAATACCGTGGAGCAAATGAGTTTTCTTAATGTGTATACCTAACACGATTTGTAAATGAAAAATAGGATGAACTAGGATGTACCCGAAGTGTAATTTAAAGCAGAGATCGGAAATACTTGAGAGCGAGTAGCTCTTTTCGCAGATCCTGGCTTGGAAGCTATAGTTATTCTGTTAATCTCTCGCTCACGAACCCGAGCAATTTTTTAATTTTCTGCAAACTCCACTCGCGAACCTCAACCGTTTTTGTAACTCCCGCTCGTGGTATCGAGAAATTTTTTAATTTCCCAGTGTGCCAAACGGATTCCTTTCGAATTCGAGATAGTCCCCAGACATTAACCCAAATGGGGTTTGTTGACCAATTGCTGAAGGATCACGACAAAAGATTTTTTAACTCAATTGAACACGTGCACAGAGTGGGATTTGACTAATCTAGAAGGACAAAGGTAAAAAAACACTTGCACAAAATAATTTTTTTCCTGGAAAATAAAGTCAAAACACACAGTAAGCCATGTCAAAAATTTGAAATAAATTGCTTTATCCGATATACTTAAAACGGATGTCGTAAAACTGTGCTTTTTATGTTCTTAAAATTATTTCAATCTCTAAGATAGCAGTTTTGTGTATCAAGAGCGCTGATTAAAGTTGTTAATTTTTAAAATTATTTTGTGAAAGTATGAAGATAAATAAAAATAAAATTAGTTACTTTAAAAACTTGGATTTTAATTAAATTAGCGATGGAAATTTTAGCATAAAAAAAAAAAAAATTTCGCAATTAATCACAATTTAATTCATGTAAAAAAATTTAGCTAACACTTTAATGGACTGCCAAAAATTGTGTTCGCATATGTTTGCATAAAAATTTAATTTGTTAAGTTCCAATATCGTATATAGTTCATACAAAACTTAGCTGCTACTTTTGGCAGTTTTTCAAAATATTTGCATTTTAGGGAGAGGCCTTTATATCTCAAGAATTTTTACATTTTTACGGTTTTTTTGACATAAAATAAATAATTTTTCTTTGAAAAGCAAAAAAAAAAACTGCAATTACTTCAAAATATGTATTAATTGTAATAAAGGAACAGAACGTTACAACATTTTCTGTTGTTCTAATATAATTTAGTGTTTCGAAGTCAAAATTTCGAAGTGTGAATTTGTCTCTATAGGCAACTAGCTGAAACACAGCGCATTGCTGCCAAGCCCCCTTGTCCACAACTCATTTTAGTGACGGCCAAAGCTTACTAATGCATGTGTTGTGCATGTCCCGTAAGCTAAGGAATCGAAAAGTTAAACTGTATAGGCGGTGCCAGGCCACATTTTCTGTTGTTTTCCAGGCCAGGTGATGTAATCGTCTAAATTTAAAATGTCTGTTTTTCATGTAAAAATACTCTTAATGCATGTTTATGTGAAACGAAACAAAGGCTGAACGTGGTGCGAGACACGGTAAGAAATACATTTTTCCATATCAAAAAATATTGTTGCTCGTTTCTTTCACGACGTTCAGCGTACTTATCGATTTACATAAACATGCAGTTAATCAACAGTTTTTCCTAAATTTTAACTTTGGATGATGGACAGCTCCGCTAAAATAAAAGATACCAAATTTGTTTTGAGTTTAATCTTGCACAACGATGACCCTGTTCTCTCTCGCCTTAAAAAAGGCAGAGTGATGGCTTTATTTTGACACTAGGCATCTGTTAGGTGTTCTTACTACCGACTTTTTTAAGACCGCCTTATTTTGAATTCCGAGAATAGTCAACCAAATCTATTGTTAAATACGGAAAAGTCATCACTTTGTAAGTCTTAAACTAAACTAAACTAAACAGCAACGAAAAAAAACTAGAAATGAGTAAAAGTGAAGACCCAACCAAAGCAAAACATAATTTATTTACGCCAAAACTTAAGAGAACCAAGAGGAAAATGACAAAAAATGAAACTTCAAAGTAGAAGACGTCAAAATGAATTGCAAAATTTTTAAAATTTTTGAAAATGCTGCCTGACGTAACTTGTCACCTTCCCACTTACCAGCTTATATGTATATGTCAAAATTAAACCGATGCCGCGCCTAACGTAATGCGCGTGAGAACAGGCTCCATTGGGACATATTCAACACTATTCAACATTGCAAAAATTATTTTTTTTCTATCAAATCTGTGTTTTATAAAATTGGCAAATCGGTAAATACCCCGAAAAGTGTAACTGCTGGCATTTCAAATTAGGGCATTGGAAAAATTACTATCCCAAGCGATTTCAATGAAAATTTCAATATAGAGCGAAATATCGTTCTAACTAGGTCTCATTTCTGAAAAAATAATTTTTCCATGTTTCAAGCTAATAATTGGTATTAGTTTTCATTTCATTTCACTTTCCTAATGTATGGAGGAGTGAGTCATAACTTTTAGGATGTTGTTGTTTGTAATATGTATTAGCGCAGTCGCGTATGCATGTTGTTATTGGTGTTTTTCCTGCGCACAAATGTTGTCATAAATAAATGTGCATTTTAATGTGTTAGCTCACAAAGCATTTTGCAGCCCACATTGGGGTGTTTGACTGACTTAGGCGGCAAAAATTATTTTATTCGGCAAAAAGTTTAAGAACAAGTAAGCTGTAAGGTGAAAATATTGTTCGGAAAATTCCGTATTTCATTTAAGCTTTAAAAAAATTAAGTGTTTTATCGATTTTATTTATTTTATTTTGGTTGCTAAGCCTTAACAGGTTTTATAGCAAATTGAAAATATAAAATAAGATATTGAATACAATTCAAATATTTGAAATAGGATTTTGATTGGAATCAAGTATTATTAACAAATTAAAAAGTTTTAATAAATTGGAAAATAATGCTAGCATCATAAAAAAGTTAACACTACATTACATGACTTTTTCTCCCTGTGTATAAAAAAATGTTTGTGTTTTCTATGTGATCGGAGTGGTTTAGAGAACGTATAGACTAAATTTGGATGCTCTGCAATGTATAGGAACGAAGTTACGCAACATTGCATATATGCAATTGCATGCAGGAAAGCAATAAATAAAGACTGTATTATGGTTTAAATATTACATTTTATTTGAAATTATATTAATATGTTTCATATGAAATTATAAGCTTTTAATAACTAAAACTAAGAGATAATTTCAAATATTTTATATATTCAATACAAATAAAGAATTAAAATGCGCCTTCATCTATAACTAAGACATTTTTAAACACAGGAAAGTAGCAAAAATATTTTTAAATATCACACTGAGCTGTAAGGATTTTTGTTTCTAAATTTGAAGCTCCTTGCAATTTATTAGATATATAAAACATTATTTATTATGAAGTCGTTTAAAGCAATATCAAACTTGATTAAAACATAGTCTATTCTGACATTTTGCGCAGCTAACATGAGTACATCCATTGCACCCTGGTAATTGGCGTGTAATACTCTTGTTACTCCATTGTGGGCAGTGATTAAAATGGTCTCACCGAACTTGTGCTTGAGGCTGTGTGAAATTTCTCTGATGTTTCGTCTTTTGTTCAAGGTTTTTTGATAATTCGGAAGGTCTTTTACTATTTGTGGATAGCTTTCCTACTTTGCAAAGACTTTCTGCCACTTGCAAACGAAAATTTGCTAATGTTATATTTCCATGATTACCGCTTTGTTGTTCCGCATGCTTGTAAATACAATAGCCATGCATTTACTAATGTTGTAGCTATCTGTCAACTGAAACAAAATCTCAAACACCACATTATTTGAGCGTATTTTTACATTTATTTTTGAGCGAGTCTAAAAAATCGACTCGATAAAACGATATTTTTTTACAACATTTGTTGTCAAGTTCAGCTATGATCTCAGGACTTTTACCACAATATGTAGATTGACATCATTAATATTGGAACACTCGGTAGTTTTGAGTTCTGAAATATATTCCGACGGATAGTACTCAATGAATGTATTGCCTTTTTGGTTAGTTTAATCATTAGTGGCAGTGCTGTATATTAATAATCCTTGTGTTGTATAATAACTTATATTTCGTAAAGCGTAACTGTTGTCAATGGAAAGGAAATTTTCATATGAAATCGACTTGAATCGCTTCTGCAAATGGTTATCTAGCGGTCGAATTGTAAAAAGCCGGTCAAAGTTTGGATCATCCCTTGGTTTCATATTAGCACTGTCATTCAAAAGCAAAGATAATTATTTCAATTTTTAAATTGATTGACTGACATCGTCTCCTGTATTAAAGTGTTTCCTGCAATTTATTTATTTATTCTATTTATT
Source organism: Dichetophora obliterata (assembly GCA_963920525.1). Lineage (NCBI taxonomy): Eukaryota > Metazoa > Arthropoda > Insecta > Diptera > Sciomyzidae > Dichetophora > Dichetophora obliterata. The sequence continues at coordinate 79,041,846 of OY986439.1, read as the reverse complement.
TATTTATTTATTTATTTATTTATTAATTTATTTATTTATTTATGTTCATAGGTGTCCAATAACGCCGATTATTGGTTATTTGAATAACTGACTGAATTAAAATGTTGGCATATGCCAACAAATTTTATTAAATCTGACTTGTCAGTGTTAGATGGATAGTCTGGCTTTTTTATGCGTGGAATAAAATGTTGCTATTTCCAAACAGTGAGTGCGTATTTCTCTTTCAATGTGAGGTTATTATTGTAAGGGCTTTCTTCAACTTCGGAAAGTTAGACAATTTTCTGTACAATTTATACTGCCGTCTATGTTATCATTTTTATAGTCATTATCATAATCTTCACTTAATTCACCCTTGCTATTTTCCGATGAATCAAAAATTTTTCTAACTTTCATCGTTAGTAAGCACCCTTCAAAAGCTTACTAAAAGTCTTCAGCTTTAAATAAAGTTTAATGTATGGAATTGCACATCTGCAATATAACCTCATATCTGCAATGTAATTTCAAAATGTCTCAAATGCATGATATTGCATATTTGCAATTAAGCCATTTATTTTACGTAAGTTAAGTTATATTGCTCAAAAAAATTATTATGCTTCAAGAAAATGAACTTATATTCCAGAATATTACTTACATTTAATATCAGACAGCATAGCAGGGTCGCGTTTTTAAAACAAACAAGTCAAGTGTGCAACATTACAAATATCACGTTATCAAGACAAACAAGGTCAAGTTAGAAACAATTTTGTATCCTGACATCGGCGGAATCGTGTGACAAACAAGGCCTCATACCCAATAAAACACCACTCCAATAAGTACATATATAATGTATATCGTTCTGTCTTCCTGAAACCGGTTGGATACTGGCTTGACAGGGTTGTTACTCGACAAACTAAGTCAACTTCACCACACCAATTGTCTTAAAATAAAACAAAGAAACCGGTTGCAAACGCAGGAATCAAGACAAATAAATATACACAAATATATGCAAACGCAAGAATTTGCCACTCAAATAAATATATTACAAATATAAATATAACGTAGTGTTTCCAATGTAGTTACATTCATCATGAAGATATACGGCAAATAAAGATGCACAGGTTTAGGTCTATTCAGATTATTTAGATGTACTTACTCCATCCAGACTTTATTCCTTTCAGGCTTAGATCCATTTATCCATTAAGATTATTCTATTTATGTGTTTACAAATATCACCAGATGCATCAGATATGTGTTTGAGAGAACGTTGTCATACCCACGACGGTACTGCATATAATCTATAATTTTATGTTTGATTGAGTCCATATAAAGATATATCATCAGATACAAAATTAAAATTACCGCAAGCGACCCTAAGAGGTTCATTTTGCAAATAATTTGTTCTACAAAAGTTCATATGGAGTAACTCAAAAGATCTTCTAGGAATATTAAAATATATTTTACTCAATAAATATGGACTGTTGACATATTCATGTAAAAGTTTAATAATCCAACAAGCATTTATCATAATTCTCCGATTTTTTAAAAAAAAAGGAAGATTTAAGAGTTGTAACCGATATTCGTAATGTGGTTTGTGAAAATAAGTACTGCAATAAAGATTGCTTAGGCAAAACAAAAGAAATTGTTGCTGCACTGATTCAATGTCATCAATGTAACAACCGTATTGTGGGCACCATACAACTGAAGCACATTCTAATATAGGTCGCACTAGGAAAGTGAATAAGGTTTTCGTTATGAATGGATCATTAAACTCTTTTGTCCAACGAGCAAAGCTCCCATGGAACAGCTTGTTTGAAAAATGTTAAACAGAACATATCTTCGAAGTGTGATGATCGATTTAAAATTTTTTTCTTCTTAACTGTTCTACGCCACTAAAATTATTTCCTAACGAAGCCAAAATTTCGAAATTCTATTTAGTTTATAAGACAGTTGAAAAAATATTTCTAAATGTTTCGTTGTTGTTGTAAGCTGAATTCAGTTTACTTAAAACTTACTGCTTTTTATTGCTTTTGTTGTGCAAAAAAATGTATGTATTTGTCAAGAAACCGATCGAAATGGAAGAATAAGTTCGCATTTGTCTGTTAGTGTACGATTAGAAAGTATTAATAATAGTGAAAAGTGATAGTGTTAAGAATATTTGTGTTTAGAAATTTTTATTAATTGATTATTAATTTGGCGTTCTTTTACCTTTTGTATGGTAAGTAATTTATATTAATCTAATGAAAATTTAACGAACCACTCAAATTTCTATACAAAGCAAAAAAAAAAAAAAAAAAAAAATACATATAAAGAGTGTCTAGTGTAAGAGTACGAATATTTGCGGAGGTGAAAGTGGAAGTCGAGTTAAGCAATATAAGTTAAGCATTGTATTGTAGCTGGGGGTATATTTTCGCACCCTAAAGCGGGATTCACTAACCACCTTCAACTAGTTTTGCAATTTTTTTCTATGAAGTTTTGAAAATTTTTGTGCTCTATCTCTCTCCACACTCAATGAGAGAGCAGCAAAAACTTACTGCACTCTTTGACTTTTGACTTGATTAACTTAATTTAAATTTTCTTGCCGAATCTTTTTGCGCGGTGTTGCCAGTATGGAGTTTCTTGAGTTGAAGTTGGCATATTTTATTGTTTAAGCTTCAAATTGCGTCTGGCAATATTGAATATGACAAAGAAAAACAGAAAACTTGCTGAAAGTTTGACATGCCACTGAATCGACCTGCGGCACATTCATACAAAGAGCGCATGAAAGCTGTCACAAGAAACTTGCTGAAGGTAGTCAGTGAATCCACCTTTAGGAGGAACGGGGTCAGCTGTTATATCATGACTTTGATTCATAATATTGTTTCTAACAGAAAAAAAAATACTCTTAGAAAACTTATTTTAAGAGCTCATTTCAAAGGCAATGAACTGATCTTTCTAACGGTGTATCAACAAACCCATACAAATTATTCATTACTGAGTTGTGATTGTGTGAAGATGAAAAAAGTCAAATTTTCTCAGAATTTCGAGTAATAAATCAAAATATTTTTAGCATAAAACTTGTGGTATATTTAATTTTATTGGAGCGAGCGAGCGAAGCGATGAACAATCATCATTAATAAAAAAACCCGCATAAAATTGCTTATTTATGTTTTTAAAGAGTAACTTTAGTTTATTTAACTTCACTTAAACGTCATGCTAAAAATATTTCAAATCGGATAACTTTTAGATATATCTCCGATAAAACAATATTACCAAATTAACGAAATTTAAAAAAAATTTTTTAAAAATGGTTGCTTATATGAATGAATATGAGTTCTATTTTATTTTTCTTCAAATTTAAGAGCACCTACAAATTGTCTTGGAAACCAGTGCATTTTAGGGAAAAATTTGATTTCTAAGACTTTTTCAAATTAAGTGGTTTTTCTTAATAGCAGATAGATGCATCAGGTTTTTACAGAAACAGAAGGTAGAAGTACGATATTTTATGAAAGTTTTAGCCTTTGACTTTAATAATGCTCAATTAGCTAGATATTTTCTAGTTAAATTTTACATAAATTTTCATTCCTTGAAAAACTTACTGTCATATTTCAATGATTTATCTATTTTTATTTATTAACATTTTTTTATTGTATTTTATATTCAAGCCAATGGCGATTAATACATAAAAAAATAAAAAAAAACCTTGAAATATAAATATATATACGTTGTGCTCGAAGTTATTATTGTTTAATTTTACTTTATTTGTTGGGTTTTATTGGGGTTATTTTTGATAAAAAATTTCAACTTTGACGAATTTTATACAAAAAAAAAAAAAAAACCATACAATACATCAAGTTTTTAATACCACATTCATTTTACATGTTTTATAATCTGGCGAATGAAAAATTTTTTAAAAAATTGAAAAAAAAAATAAAAACCCAAATGTCAGCCTAAAATTAAAAAAGCACATTGTGCATCGTTTGTTGAAATTGTATATAACCATTGCGAAAGTGACCGATTTATAGAAGAATTTCCTTTGTGCATTTTGGTTAAGTTTCTCAATTATTCTGGACCAAAATACGACAACTCTGATGTACTACCTATTCCTCCTGTTGTAGTGTCATTTAAAAGGATTTTAATCGCAAGCAATTTCCGTTAGCTTATGCCATTAGTAGTCATAGATCGCAGGGAATAACTCTCGATCAAGCAGTTGTCGATATTGGAGAAAGAGAATTTGCATTCAAAATGGCATATGTAGCATTCTCAAGGTTTCGTAGTATTAGTGAACTTTTAATCGAACCAGCTTTTTCTTATGATCGGCTTAAAAGAATAAATGATATGAAGGGGTTGGTTGAGAAACGCCAAGAATTATATAAATTAATGAATTTGCAATAAATTCAAATAAATTCCAATTTTTTTGCAATAAAATATTTATGAGATCGGGTAAGTTTATTCATAACATACATCTCCCTAACAATGACAAGACGAAATATATCCATTTTTTTGAGACAACACAACATAAGATCTTTACTTTCATTTTTTGGGAAAAGTTTATTGAAGCGAGCGACCCAACTTAAATGCATCTTCAACGTACCGATTTATGTAGCCAGCTTACGCATTTGTTAAGCAACTGCTACTCCTAGTTATTTTATTAACATGAAAATTAAAGCGTACTTTAGGATCCATTGTAACTCCAAGATCATTGAAAATATCTAAGGACTCCAATGGATAACCACAAATTTTGAAGGTACATTTAATTGGTGGTTTGCGCGAGAAAGACATATGCTTGCATTTCTTCATGTTGAGGTTCATACGGTTCGTTTTGCACCAGTTATGAAGATGATCTATGTCGGCTTGCAAAAATACAACGTCATTATCATTTTTAAAAGAAAGGAAGAGTTTGACGTCTTCAGCAAACATTAAGATGCTAGAATGCATTATGACAGATGGCAAATCGTTTATAAAAAGTAGAAACAGAAGGGGCCCGAGATGACTTCCTTGAGGTACTCCTGAAGTAACAGGAAACTCATGTGATTTCTTGAGCTTAAAAAGAACAGATTTTGTTATATTGCTTAAATAAGATTCAATCCATGTTACCAACTTTATAGGAAATCCAACAAGATGTAATTTTAAGATCAATAGTATGTGATGTACAACGTCAAAAGCTTTGCTAAATCAGTGTAAGTAACATCAGTCTGCATACCTTTTCCAAAATTTTCTTTAGTTTTTGATGTAAATTCGAGTAGGTTAGTAACAGTGGATTTCCAGAAAGAAATCCTAGTTAAAAAGGAGACCTTAAAGATTTAACACTATACGATAGTCGTGATGTAACAATTGCCTCTGAAAGTTTAGGCAAAGCGCTTAATTTTGCGATGCCACGATAGTTATCAATTAAAAACAATTATATAAAATTATACTAAATACAATTATATATAAATACATGGGTTTCGGCAGAAAGCCGAGCTAAGCTCGCTTACCCAGTTTCTTTATTTTAAAATACAAAATATTATTTTTTAATTTATGCTGAGTAGTTAAGATACTAGATCAATAATACTAGGAACGTAACTGTCAAAAACGTAATAAGCCCTGTATCTTGAAAATTTTACGATAAAAAGGAAACTGTGTACATATTTGGAACCAGTGTTGAAAGTAAATATAGCGATGGTAATGGGCTTACCGGATCCGAAATTTGTAGACTAGTATTATTTATCAAAACATTTCTGAATATAAAAGCACTGTTATTTTTCACACAGCTCTATGTTTAAGTATGTTCATTTGTTCCACTCTCGCTTCTAAACTACTTATCACAATTTGACAAATGAGGTATCCTTTGCTGGTTAAAAAATAAGTGACGTCACATTAAATTTAGTAAAACGCACACTAATGACATAAAGTCATGATCTAAAAAAAAATTTTTTAGTGACATAAGCAAATTAGGTATCGTTAGAAGCGTTTTGATCGTCCGCTGAAGGAAAGCTTGTGACGACACATACAATTGAATATGGCGCTTTCTAGAGGACAGAAATTCAACTAAACCCCAACTTCTTAACTACCCTAACATATAAACTGCTTATCATAATTTGACAAATGGGCTATTGTTGCAAGGGTTTTGATCATACCCTGGCTAAAGGTTATGTAGCGTCACATTAAATTGAATATGGATAAGACTCTATGAGACATAAAGTCAACTTAACCCTTAACTCCTGAACTTTTTATCAGAATTTGACAAATGAGGTATCGTTAGAAACATTTTGACAAATGATAATTTGCTGGTTATAGGCATTAAATCACATTAAATTAATTACACTCCGCGAAAAAAAAGTTAGCACTTGAACATTTACCCAATTATATAATTTACTATGAATGTTTCAGCTATTTCTCTAGGTGTAATAAGTCATGTGGTTGCACTCAGTATTTTAAAAACACAATGATTAAACATTCTGAGAGAGACGCCGTTAGCTTACAAAATATGAAAAAATGCTGCGACAAAATGATAGCACATTATGATAGATTGAGTTCAGTAAGTGTTAATAATCCGATCAAAAAACAAGTTTGGTTTTAAAAGTAAAGTTTTCACGTTTAATAAGTAAAAGTAGTTAAAATTAAATTAAAATGGTACGTGGAAAATGGCTTAACAGTTCGGAAGTGCAAGTTGCTTTAAATCTTCATTTAAAAACTTAAAAATCGGTGAAATTTAAAAAAAAAAATGAACTAAAAGTCGTAAAGTGATTACAAATTTATTAAAAAACCTACAAAATTATTGAAAAGTCTTTAGCAGTGGATGTCGAAGAGTGGTGCACTCCGAGATGAGTGCGCCATTTTGCGGGTAGCTTCAAATTCTAACCTCACTGCCAGAAAAATTGCTGAAATAGCTGGATTAAACTCAATTAAACTCTAAAATTACAATGGAAACAGCCACTTACAGTGAAACATCGAGCAGCATTATTGAAGCTTGCTAAAGATCACTTTCAATGAAGAAAATGATGGCGCTGCGTATTAATCACTGACGAAAAAAGATTTAATCTCGACGGTCCGGATGGTTTGTTTTTTATTAACTCGATTTAAGCGTATCCTAAGTCGTCGTCAACATGGGGGTAGATGAGTAATGGTATGGGCTGGAATTGGCTACTGTGGAAGGACTGAAATTAAGTTTGTTGACTCAAGAATGAATCGCCAAGATTTGTTGATTTAATTGATAATGAAATAGTTAATCGTGGGTCATATTTAACTAATACTTCATTAACATATTGGACCTGCATATTATTGAAAACTATTGGTGTTACCTTGCAAGGAAAGTTTATGCCGATAATAAGCAATCTAATGCCATTCAGGAACTTAAAAGTAGCAAAATTTCGAATTGGGAAGCGATATCGAAAAATACATCAAAAAACTTTTTCAAAAAATTGCGGTACTGAAGTTTTAAAAAGCAAATGGAGGCTCCACTCAATACTAAATACTTAAATCATAAAAATTAAAAAATGATTTCTTAGAATATTTTGCATTTAAATAATATTGTGCTATCTTTTTGTCGTACTACTGAATATGTTTTAGTTTTCTTCTGAACAACAATTTCGATTTTTAAATACAATTTCTATATATTTTCATTTTGTTTTTAAATCTTATTACTTTGCAAATTTTTAATTTTAATCAGTTTCAATATAATTTAAAAAAATTCAAATGTGCAAAATCTTTTTGTAGCGGAGTGTATGTCGCTCTCAATAGGACATAAAGTCATGAATTAAAAAATTTTTTAGTTACATAATCTAACATCTTTGTTTATAATTTTATCATCAAACAATCGATTAAGAATTATTTATTTCGATAAAATAAAAATTATATCCCCAACATAATTTAAATAAAAATTAGTCAAAAAAACTTAGCCCGACTACTAAAAGCATTCTCTTATGCTTATAATACATATGCGTATATACACCTACCCTAACATAACAATGCATTCTAACAGTAGTAAGCGATCATGAGCAGTAGGACAAAGTGCATCACGCTATACATCTAGAGGACGACAAAGGCCATATATATGAGGTGGCATGCTACCACGTATATCTTCTGAACATCACTATGAAGTTGTATTAAATACAAAAAATACATATATAATGTGTAAGTTTTTATAGACAAAAATTCTGGAATAGTTTGTACATAACAATTTCCGATGAGAATATTTTATTGTTTCATACTTTTTAGAGCGTCCTTTTTAGTAGTCGGGATATGCTTTTTTTACCTAATTTGCTAAGTTTATTTCATTTGTTATTGCTAAAAAGATTAAGTGGGAAACATAATAAAAATGGTGTTCCAAATTATTTATATTCTCAGGTTTTGGTACGTTTTGATATGCAAAGTACTGTAGAATCAGTGTTGCGAGCATTGACAACTTATCGTCATTTTGACGGTTTTTTGTACCAATTATGACGTGACGATTTCGTTTCATTTTTATGCCAAAAATGACGATTTTAAGTTGACTCATTTTTTTTTACTATTAAAAATTTACGTTGGCAAGAGATTCAATTCAGATTCAAATTCAATTTCAACTTAACTTGGGCCGTGAAAGCGTACTGCATTGTTGCTATTGCTGTCAAACTGTAACAATAGTAAGGTATGTGTGGCCTTTTATGTTTTCTTTTCTCTTTTTATTTCCTATTTCTTGCTTTTTGCCGCCAAGCGCAGTTCAATTGGATTAAATTGCAATTCAAATAAAGTATTCCACTCTGCTATTTCTACTGAAAAATTAAGCGTTATTTACAATCTTGATATAAAATTACCATGCGATAAAATAGTACCTTGAAATCAAATTCTTATCAGAATTTTTATGAATTTCAAACACTAATTGAATCCAGTAATTTTTACCTTTTTTAGTACATCTTTTCAATTTTAAATTAATAGTCATTGAATTTTTAAAGATGTTATTTAATTTTTTATTTATACCTGAGAATACTTATAAAAATAAATATGCTTTTGAAGATAAATTTATTGTGTTGCAGTATTTATTTGTAGCAATTGACGATTTTGACGATTTTCATAGTGTAAAAATGATGACTTTTTATTTTTTTCATCCTATCCCTGTGTAGAATAGCCAATATGTTTATTTAATGTGAACAATTTATTTACAACTAAATTTTATATTTATGGCAAGTTAAAAATTCAGATATGAGTTGCGGCGATTTTACAGCTACTTATCTTCTAAGAAGTTACTTTATTTACATTGTCTGAGGTCTTCTTGAATATAATTTCAAGCTATAACTATCTCAAACAAGTTGCTCCACTGTGTATAGAATTCAGACAGCCTCAAAAGACTTGACTGCATTATTTGCGTTGCTTTTGCAAAAAATCGTTGCATACCCAACATATCCGCTGCTTGTTGTTGTTTTTGTTGCTTGTTTGTTGTTAGATCTCGTAACTCCTTAACAATTTACGGTGTTATGCTAATTATTCTCTTGTGACGTATTTAATTGGAAACCATGTCGCATGCATTCGGCGGCTTCGTCTTCCTCGGCTTACGTTGTTTTGCTTCTTTTTCTTCGTTCATATTCTTTTACTTTTAGTCTACTTCTTTGTGAGACTGCTGCAGGACAAATTGTTACAACATCTGTAGTATTTCTTCTACAAATTTTTCGTCTTCTTGTGTACCGTACTGTTTTGCCATAAGCATAGCGTAGTATAAAATCATGTATCCTGTAAGCTTCAGCTTCATAGCGTAGACTTGCTTTGCGTATCCTTTTTCATAGTTGTTGTTGCAACTAGTGGCAGTGGCCCACATATTCCATGCAAGTAAGTAGAAAATTAAATTCCTTGCGAGCGACAAGCAATTAAATGCAAGCAAAAGCGTAAAAATTGATAAAACAAAGAAAATCACCGTTTATCTCATCCTTCTCTGCGATACTTCGTTTATTCAACGTAGACTTTGTATTTTTAAATATTTTAAGTTTTACCGTGAAATAGGGTGACGGGACATAGCTCAAAGAGATATTTCACCAAATTTTAATTTTCCCTTTTCTTCCCCTTTACTTTAGGACATAATCCCAAAAATTGGATTCGGGATTATGGACAGTTTCAAAAAGGTCATAAGCCCAAAAAAGAGGACATAATCCCAAAATAAATTTGGGGTTAAGTCCTCTTAGTTGGCGGTCGTAATCTCAATTTTGGGATTATGTACTCTTTTTTAGCAGTCATAATCCCGATTAAAAATGGAGTACAACATTCCGTACAAAAGCAAATCATTTTATCGTAAAAAACACTATTAAAAAATTGGATTTGTCCTTTTATGGAATGGCGATAACAACATTCCTGTTTAGGCCGCAACCCTTAAGGTTAATAAAGTAGTAGATTGTAATAAATACTTACTGCTTTATCAACACGTTCCAGTATCGATACTCGATATACTAATGGGTCGCTTGATCGGCTTCTCCGACAAGTTCCTTTGGAGGTTGAAATCAATCACAAATTGGTTGCCTCCAACCTAAATAAAGTTTTCTTTTATGTTTCTGTTATTGCACTTATTGCAGTAATAAGCAGCTAATTTAATTATTTAATTACACTGAGAAAACAAAAAATCAAAAACGCACATTTTAAAAACGTGTAGTAAACTTAATATTTTTAAAAATATTTTACGCCATACAAAAATTAAAACGCACATTTTTAAATAGAAACGTAAAACGAAACGTTTTTAAAACAACCTCGAATATTTTACTATGATAAAGTAGGATAAAATTAACATTTTTAAAAACATTTTACGCCACACAAAAATGGAAACACACGTTTTTAAATAGAAAAGTGAAACGAAACGTTTTTAAAACAACTACGAATGTTTACCATGACATATTAAAATTCACATACTTTGTTTCAAAACACTTGTTAAAAACGAATTGTTTGTTATATATGTTTCATTGACTTATGTATTTGATATTTGTTCAGAAAATAAAATATTTTTCATTTTCGATTTCATCACTCTGCAGTTTGACTGCAAGAAAGTAATGAACGAGTTTAAGTTGCAGCATTTGCTGCCACAACTAAGAGGTAAGTATTTTAAATAAAATTAATAATATCTGACAAAATTTTTTTTTATAGACGCTGGGATATCTATAGTATAATATCTAAAAAATTTTAACGAGATGAACATAGCTGATGATAAAATAACTAAAATAAAACTGTAATTTTGAAAACTAACAAAGCTTTTTTTAATTAATAGAGGAAATGCGGATTTTTGTAAATTTTTGTAATTAATGGAAAATAATGAGCATTTCGTTTTTAAAATATAAATAATTGTTGTTCCATTGCATTTTAAAATGTTTATTGTTACAAATCGAACGAAAGTTTTAGAATCTAATTTTAAAATTTTCGTTTTTAAAATGAAAATAATCATTTTACATTTAAGAACATTTATTATTAAAAATCAAACGAACATTTTAGAATCTCGTTTTAAAATTTTCGTTTTTAAAATAAAAATAAACGTTTAACTACAGCATTTTAAAATATCCATTGTTAAAAATCAAACGAACATTTTAGAATCTCATTTTAAAATGTAAGTTTTGAAAATGAAAATAAACGTTTTACTATTTAATTTTAATATGTTCGTTTTTAAAATAAAAATAAACGTTAGAAGTGCACAATCTGGGTTAAACTTTTTAAAAGTAGCTCGTTTCTGACACTTTTGAAAATGTTGTTTTCTCTGAGTAACTTCACTATAGAGGATCTGCCTTGCTATGTAAGAATTCAATAAACATTGTGCATGTAATATACAGCGTGAATCAAAATAGCTGTCTCACTTGTTTTATGCCATAAATCAAAAGCACTGTGTAAACTTTAATAAACAAAAATTTTGATTTTTTATTTTAAGTATTCTTTATAACTCTTCATCATTAAATTCGAATCTTTCACCATTAATTCTTTTTAAAAATTTAAAACCATTTGTGAAAGACGAGCATGCGGTTTTCAGGTATACGGTATGCGGTTCTCTGGTTTTCAGGTATATCATCTGATATTTTCATTAATCGTCGCTTAAATTTGTCTACCGTCATGTGTATATGTTCGTTAATTTGCTCAGCACTATACCCCAAATAGAAAAGTCCAGGGGGCTTAGGTCAGGGGATGACGGAGGACATTCGTCAATAGAAATAAAACATGGCAAAGCTGCTCTGTACCAGCTTTGAACGGTTTTTGGCTTGTGTGCTGGAAAAGAATCTTGCTGAAAACAAAAGTGACCCTCTCCGTAAATTTGCTTGGCATGCGGCATAAGATAGTTCTTTAAAACATGTTCTAAGTAATATTCCGAATTATTTTAACGCCTTTTTCTATAAGAAGAAGGGGCAATTTGCCTTTTTCAGAAAAAGCGCCCCAAACCATGATTGACGAAACATTTTGAAATCTTTCAATGGTTTTTTTTTCTCTGGAAATATCTGCCATGCAAGCTGTGTACACTCCTTCATTTTACGAGTTGTGGATTGCTTGAAAAAAGAAGAGTTTTTCGTTGGAAATTATGATACTGCAACCTGCGTGCCGGTGAAGGATCTCTGCACTTATTTCCTTTCGCAATGTCGGACAAACTTTTGAAATGGTTCATGCAATAAGTGAACAATTAATGCCAGAGCAGTAAAAAATCAACATTTGTTTTCCAGTGTTGCTTCTTTTTGTGTAATTAGTATTAATAAAGGTGCGACAGTTACTTTGATTCACGCTGTAAATAACTAATTACTGGTGTTTTTGTTCTTGTTTTCCTTTTTCTCTGTTTGCATATCGAGCACAAATTGCCCGAAGATTATATGCAAGCAATAGCTCGACTTACCAAAGATTTGCAGCTCAAAGCCATGGCTCTTTTGTGAATCAAATATTCACGGGAGCAGATACCAACTAATCTGTTCATTCCGTTTAAGGGCAAATCAGTTTCTCAAGGGATGAATTTAATTTTAATTTTTATTTTTTTTTTGAGTAATTGTATTTTTATATTAGGAGTTATTGCATTCTTGATTAGGAGAAACACCATTACCAATAATTGAGTAGTTATATCATTACTCATAAAATTTTTTATTTATACCAGTTATTGCATTTTTTTCATTATGAGTTATTTAATTCTTCGTTTAGATTATTTAGTATTTGGAGTTATTTAATTTTGCAGTTAGTATTTATTTAATTTAGGAGTTATTTCGTGTAGTTAAATGGTCATACTATCCATAATTTTATTATAGAAGTGTTATTTCAGAGGTGTTATATCAGAACCCCAATTGGGTGTTATGATTGCTTAATTTATTAATGCTCATTACCAGAACCCGTTGAGTTTAGTTTTTAAAATTTTGCGCTGAATAATAAATTTGTAATAATATTAGACGGATAATTCTGAATTTAAGAAAAAAATTAAAAAATTGGGTGTGGCGAGGCGTATGATCATAAACGCATCAGGGATCTGTAAGCAAAGAATGTAAAAAAAAAATTTTAAAAAAAAAAAAAAGTGAGAAATTGGAAAATTTTAATTTCAGAGCGTTTTTATCTTTGAAAAAATGCACGGAAAAAGCATACTGTTGGCCTTTTCACACTGTTGGTAGCAACAGCTTTGCACTGGCTGCGGATTTTTGAGGAATTTTTGAAAAATGCTTTCATAGCGTATGATACGTTGTCATTAATGGGTTAATATGTGGTCATAATCCAAAATCCAATCTTTGAGACTATATCCGCAAAATAAAGGGACACAATTTGGGTGGTGAGGCATAGCCATAAGGGACATAATTCCAAATTGAGAATTTGGAATAGTACCCCTTTATTTTGCGGACTTAGTCTCAAAAATTGGATTTGGGGTTATGACCACTTATTAAGGGAGGGTTCTCCTGGATTTTTTTGGATTTGGCCGAAAAACAAGCAAAATTTGAGAATGGTTTGTGGGAAAATGAAAAGACCTACGAACTTATGCTTTTGAACTTTGATTCGTGGTTTATTGACGAGTAAAAAAAAAAAAGATATTTGAAAAATTCAAAATGGCGGCTTGAAAATGGCGGATCTCGTCGACCTCTGCGCGCAAAACATCGACCTCCCGCGGACAGTGTGGGGCCTCAGGTAGTGAACTGAAATGAGAAATGTATAAAATTTATTAAAATTGATAACATTTCATATGCCTGGAACCTAACTTCAATTAAGTTTGGTAAAAAAAACCAATTTTATGGACTTTTAAAAAAAAAATTGAAATTTTTTGCTTTTTTTTTTACTTAGATCTCGTTTAAAAATTATAAATAAACAATTTTTTATGCCAATGTTAGGTTCCAGGCGTACAAAAAAGTATATACTTTCAAACATTTTTTGAATGAAGGAAATCGGATCAATAGAACAAGCCCTGTGCTGTCCGTTAGATTAGAAAACATGGTTCCGAGAAAAACGCGTTTAAAGTTTTTAGAAAGTTGGTACGCGCGCGTGACATGGGTACGTTTGACACGCTCTAGCTCGAGAAATACGCGTATTATTGAAATATCCCTTGGCACAAACATTCTACATATATGTAACTTTCATTTTATGTAAAAAAAAATGGATTTTTTCAAAAAAATCCAGGAGAACCTTCCCTTAAGAAGTCATAACACCAAATTGGGGTTTTGACCGCTTGAGACTATTTCCGCTATTAAAAGATCATTATCTCAGATGATTTTAATAAATACTTATACAGGGTATCCTGCAATAGAGTGCTAATATTTACGTAGGTGAAAGGTGATGTCTAGTTGAGAAAAAAAATTTTTCTAGCGGTTAATCAACAATCCGCCTGAAAACGTGAAGATAAAATCGTGTAAAGATAAATAAGCAACGTTGTGCTCGTGTGGAGATAAAATCAATCCGTTGAAACAATAAATTTCTAGTTTGAATGCAGTTTTCTTAGAATTTTACGTAATAAATTAAATTTTTTTTAAGATCAGTTTTGTAATCTATTAAATTCTTTTTTCGATATAAAAACAAAAAAGTTGTTTGTACTTCAAAAATTTAACTAAATTTAAAACATAACAATATTATCTTATTTATAATTGTACTGTGTTTTTTTTTTTTGTGAATTAGAAAGAAAAAATTGTAAAAGATGTTCGATGTTGTGAAGATGTTGTTTTGAATGCAAAACAATGAATTGTTGAATGTTGTCCAAGTGAAGCAACTATGCTTATCCGTTCGATCAACTGCTCCCCCGATGAAAGTTCTTCTGCATGAATGAGGTCTCTTTCATCTTTTATTCCAAATTTTAGTCCAAAATCCCCGCCCACAGATTTAAACTGAACTTTATCACACTAATTTTGTTGCATCCATTGACAAAATTGCAGTCTTCCATAATAATCACTTTGTTAGATTTCTTGTGATTATTCCCTCTACTAACCTAAAAAATTCAATGAGGAAAAGGACCATGTATTGCATTTAAAATTATGGAAGACACTTCGAACAGCGTTTATATTTTTTTCTTGCTAATTTATAAAAAAACACATAATTATTATGTTTTTAATTTAGTTTAATTTTGTAAGCACCTAAAACTTTTTTGTTTATATGTTTATGTCTTTTATATCATTGAAAATTAAATTAAATTTATTGCAAAATTAATTTTAAGACAAATGTTGTTATACCTAAAATTCTAAGAAAATGGTGCTAAAACTTGAAATTTAGTAGTTTGAACGACATGATTTCATCTCCACAGCTCGGTTATGGATAAATTGAGTGGGTTTGTTGATACACCGCTAGAAAGAAATAAGTTTGCAGAGGTTTTTCTGCTAAAACAATAATTTGTATTACAGTCATGAAATATTTATTAATCTTGTAACTTCTTAGGGAATGAAAATAGACACCGCCCCCACTTTCATGCTCTTTTTTGAAAAATGAGATTACTCCAAATCCCAATGAAATAACTCCTAACAAAAATTAATAACTCCTAATCAAGACTAAAATAACTCCAAATATGAAAATAAAATAACTCAAAAAAAAAAAATGTTAAATTAGAGAAAATTTATCCCTTTTATAATATTCTTATCAGAATTCCGTACAAGGGCAAATCAAGTTTTTTAATGGTATTTTTATTCGGGATTATATCCTCTTTTTCGGGCTGATGCAGGGTGCGTAAAGCAATTAAAACGCGCTCCCGCTCTTCTAAGTAATCTTTACTATGAGTTCATCACTTTAAAATATTCAGAGCGAATGTGGATAAAATATTCACTCTTCTTTGAACTCCTGTCTTTTTCAATCTTCTTTGAAGATGTTAAGAACGTTCATAAAAATATAGTTTATCATAAAACACGTGTTTATTTTGAATTAACAGGATCACTCGTCATTAAATAAGCGAAAAATTCCAATGAAATGAGTTTATTTTTGCAAAAACTCGAGAGCGAGAAACAATAAATGAATAAAAAAAAGGAAGGCATTGTCCAAATTATGGCGTTTTCGTTTCTCGAAAAAATGCAACATTTTTTCTGCCCTTTTAGGAAATTCTGCCCTCTTGAGAATAAAAATAGTGACCTCTAAAATTGAGTTGTGCTATTTTCGCAAAAATTTTGACCTTAAAAAAAGAAAAAAATTCAGATTTCTCCATGATGGCAGAAAGAGGGCAGAAAAAATGGAACATTTTTTCGACAAACTAAAACGCCATTAGTTTTTTTGAGGATCACAATCTACGAATGAATACTAAAGAGCCATGGTAGAAGAATACAGGTAGATGCACCAGATGAGAGAGTTCTGCCGGAAATGTCAAAATGCAGGAAAACTTTTTATTTCTTTTCTTTTGTTTCCATTCGCCACACAGCTGAATTTGACAGGCATGGCAGTATGGAAAGAGAGCACATTCAGCGCTGCACCTACCTCTATCCTTATCAGTGATGGCATTTGATAATTTCGGAGAGGACTTTCTTACTCTTCAGAAAAGACTTTTTCGGGCGCGAGAGTACTTTTAATAATATGATTAAATAAGCTTTTTTTTGTTACTGAGGAACATATGAAAGAATTAATGAAAATTATATACTTAATAACTTAACAATTTAACATAATCGACACATTGATACTAATGAAGTGCTGCTTGTGGTACATTCATCACGGTCAATGTTTCCGTCAATGCTTCAGACTGGTTTGCTTGAATTGGAGTCGGCTATCCAGGAATTGAAGCCTGTGCTTGAATCCTGGCCAGGCCATGGTCCTACGCTATAACCTTTCTTTCCTTATATATAATCAAAATGAACATTCAACGGTCACGTACAGACAAAAATTCAACTATTTTTTGAGTTTATTGTACAGCCAATTCTAAATTTACACATTGGAAATGAAGTCCTTTTATCTAATTAAATTAATTGCATTCTGTTTCTTCATTGTACGCTCAAACTTTCTTTTAGTGTTACTAAATGCAAGAGAAAAAAGGAAAACATTTACTGTTACGTGTCGGACGGGTCCAGTCAACCAACGTTGAAAATCGTTTTGTTGGATTACTAATTATAGCGAAAGTAACTAACATGGGGAAGATGTACTTGAAAGCCAAATTTTTATTACTCATAAGTAGGGATCGGATTTTTATGCAAAATAATTTTTAAATCAAATCCTGTGTAAAGATGGGATAGCTAAATATATGTTTTTTTCAAAAAATATTGATAAAATGTACATATTTGATCTAAATGTGATTAAATTTAACATACAATTTGTATATCTTAGGCTTTTGACACTAATTTTTTATACGTTTTGCATAAGAATCCAATCCTTACTCATAAGCATGCTTTCGGCGCAAAAAGATTTTAAATAAAGTCCAGTTTTTATTTAATTTAGTAATTAATAAACAAATTTAATATATATTTTTCTTTCCTTGCCTCAACCATTTTTTTATTATTTTAAGCCAATGTCTACCATTTTTACTAAAACAAAAAAGCTTACGAAACATTTACTAAACACGAAACGTAAAAGAAAAACTACATTTGTGAAACAGTGCATACGATTTGATTATCGTAGTAAATGAGTTTATATATAACTTGCTTAAATTAATAAAACTAAAATTTTTCTCTTAGATAATATCGTAAAATAATACGTTTTTAGCAAGTTTTACTGCTTTATTCTGTATAACGAAAATGCACACCAACGACAAGCAAGACACGAGAAGCAATAGAATTTCGTATAGAAAAAAGTATTGCTTCTCGTGTCTTGCTTGTCGTTGACGTGCTGCTTCGTGATACAGATTAATGCAGTTAATTTTTTGGTCACGGTTGAGTTTTCTGTGGAATGCCCCAAAAGAGCTTTAAAACACATCAATTTACGATGAAAAGATGTTGTTGGTGTGGTGGTGATATGAAAAGTTTGTGGAGAGGAACGCTTAGTAACTTGATTTGACTGAGGTTAAGGCATAATACTTTCTTCAGATTTAATATCACATGTTTCTACAGCTTCTGCCACATAAGGAACACTTACACAAACGTTTCAATTGACTACTTCCAACTTCCATTCTGTGGTATCACAATGGATCAATAATTTAGTCTAAGTGGGCTGGTCTAAACACCTACCGCCACCTTAACCTAACCTAACCATCTATACTTTTAATGGATTTAATCATAGTTATATTTAAAATATATAACTTAGACTTACTTAATGGTAAATTGCTAAAACAAAACAAATAACAATACTTTCATCACTGCACTGCGCGTCCACTACACCATATGGCGTTGATAGTTATAATGTTGTATTGACAATCTCAAGAAAATTAAACCTGAAAATAGAACACTCAAACAAAGCAAACTAAACCTTTAGCTTCTTTTGAGTATGTTTTTTATGGCAAAGAAAAAAGCAAAAAGGAGACACACAAAATTACAAAACGCTATATTAACCAATTTAATAAAATTTGGTAAATCAAATCCGAAAGTACTTTTTTGCGACCAAAAGGAGTTGGGGACTTTTTTAAATTGAAAGGAGGTAAAAATGCCCTTATCCACTACAAATATCATCCCTGATCCTTATACCATGGAAAGAGCGAAGAAAACGTTGTGATCACTCTGAATATTAAACATATAAGCGCTCAAGTTTTTTTCTTCACGAATGATGAAAGCAAAGTAAATCGCTCGTCAATTGAATAATATTCATGAAGAGGAGTGCAATTTTTCTCTTCAATTGAGAGTTTTTGCGAACCTGGGATTATCTGGGATTACCTGGGCTTATGGATTTTTTGAAACTGGTCATAATCCCAAATCCAATATTTAGGATTATGTATTTAAAACCAATTCTAATTTTTGGGATTATTTCCTCAAGAAAAGAGGAGCCTTGGGGCTATGTCCTACATTGAGATTTTGACTCTTGAAGCTTTGCCGGGTCACCGCATAAGAGCTTGGTGATGTTGAATCGAGAAAATAAAAAGAAGAAGAAAAGCAGGCATTTGATAGCTAGAATATCATTTTTCAAATTTTGATTATCTTATTCGAAAGTGACATTTTTTAAAGACCGAATTTTTAATTTTAAATTATGAATTCTTAATCAAACAAAGCAATGGCTAAAAAGTTGTAGAGCCCTGATAGCTTATCATAATAAATTCAAGGACGCGGAACAAGATCGTAAACTTAGATTCGCTTCATCACATCTGAACTACTTGTGAAACCAGTTTAAACATTTTTAACAAAAATATGGACAGATTTGTTGTGTCCTCTTACTAAATTATTTACTCAAAAAGCTAAAAAATATTCTTTATCTATAAATTATAAAAATTGTATATTATAAATTATGAAATTATTATGAGTTGCTTATTTAGAAGTTTGTATGTTTTTAATCCCTTTTGCTTTTTTTCTGATTTTTTATATACATATGTATATCGTGAATTAGCATATAATTTAAATATATAACTTTTATTATTTGACTTAAGTATTTAGATTAAAGTTTCTTTGTTTTTGATGAACGATGAGTTATGATTTGGTACATTTTTAAAATGTTAACAACAACAAATTCTTTCTAAACTCACTAACATTTTTTGTGCTAAATCCATTTACAAAGCATTCAGCTGAGTTTATAGATAACAACGAACGGATAAAAATCTTTTCCGCCTGGCTTTATAAAGGTGAGTTATTTATGCGCTGGCATTTCTGAGAGGCAAAGCCATTTTTTATGTCCTTAATTAAAGTGCATAAATGTTTAATGAACCCTTTTTAGTGTTGAAAAACAAGGCACGAGCCGTCAATCCTTTCTAGAGCCATTTTACGATTTGGGAATGCTCAAACAATGAATGGGAGTGTGAAAGTTCAGCGTACATATTTAATAAATGTAAGAGGAGTAAAACAGAATAAAAATAATATTTTTGAATGATTGAAATGAAGGTTTCGCGATGCGTCAGGGATTAGATTTTGAGTGATTTTAAGGCTAGCTAGGCTTCATCTTTTTATTGTTGCTGAGGTGGTGATGGAAATGGATGGGTGTGTTGATTGTAAAAATGTTGTAGTTGTTGCCGGTATGCTTAGATACAGGCCTGTATTAGTTACCGGTATACATATTAATATTCAAGACTAATTATCGGATACGCACTTCAAAACATCAAAGTTTTGTTACCGGAAACGGAAGTTAAGCCGGATGTTATGATTTAATGCTTAATCTCTGTTGCAAACATGACTGTATGGTTTATTGTTGCAGTTGTTATTCTTTGCTGTTGCTGTTGTTGTTGTTGTTGATGATATTGTTTTTGTTGCACGTTTGTGTGTTGTTAGTGTTGTTGTAGCTGCTGTTGCTGACTGATTGCTGCTTGTATTTTATTTATTTATTTATGCAAATTTAATTTATTTTCGAATATTTGCAATGTATCGTTGTTCTAATGGATGCCGCAGCAGCAAGAACTGTTTTTGCTGTTGATGTTGTTTTTGCTTTTGATTAATAATTTAAATACTAATTTTTAGTGTTATTTCTGTTAGTTGGTTGATTGGTTGGTTGCTGTTGGCTAGGTGCGTTACTTCGGTGGTTTGGGTTGATTTTGGGCTTATTGCGTTGGGCTTGGCTGCTTGTTTAGTTTTTATTATAAATAAATATTTGATTTCGTTAAAATGTATTTAATCTCCTGGGAATAAAGTTTTGATGTTTGTTCGGTTTTCATTTGAGGTTCAGTTCATGTAATATTTGTATTTTGATGGCTTGTACAGCTACAACAAAAACCTTATTTTATGTTTAAATAATCTGTAATGCAATAATTGCTTTTTATTTTTGTTTAAATTTATGCAAAACAAGCTTTGCTGTGAAATCATAGTTGTGAAATTTAACACGAACATTTTTTGTAAACGTTTTTTTTATAATTTTTTCATGCTAATCCAATTGATGTGATTATTAATGCTTTAAAATTTTAAATTTTTTTTTGCCCCTAGAAACCAGTTAAGTGTCCATTTGTGGTGTTATATAATACCGTGTGTTATTTGGAATAATATTTATAAAAAATATTTTTATCTAGGTTAGATGGGGTAGGGTTAAAGTGCTTCTAATGAGATAAAATTAAGCCAATAATGCTCTTATTGATAGAATGCTTCACTATTTATCAAATTT
Source organism: Dichetophora obliterata (assembly GCA_963920525.1). Lineage (NCBI taxonomy): Eukaryota > Metazoa > Arthropoda > Insecta > Diptera > Sciomyzidae > Dichetophora > Dichetophora obliterata. The sequence continues at coordinate 79,020,426 of OY986439.1, read as the reverse complement.
TTTAATCAATTTTGGATCCCAGAAGAGATATCTTTCAATTGTTCCTCAGAATTTGATATGACATGTCTTCATCTTCATTATCACCATCATAATCATAATCATCACCATCATCATGCAACGAAAATTAGCTCATACAAACTGCAATTCTGATCAAACGATGCGCAATACTTCAAACACTTCAACAACGTACGCATGCGTCTTTTTTGATCGGCATCCAGCTGCCAACTTCGACAGTCGACACCATATTGCAACATGAATATTCAAGCAGCTCATTCATGTGAGTGCGTTTCCAATTTCGACTACATACATATGTAAATTTTATGTGCAAATTGGCTGCAAAGGAATAATACACTGAAAGAAAATAAAAATAGAGAAAAAAAAATTGAATACAGTAACAACGAAATGGCTGAAAATGCCAAAATGGCTGCAACGAAATAAAAAAAAGATAGGAAAAAATGGCGCATAAAAAAAATGCATATGGTGAATATTAAATGCGTTACAATAAGGCATCGCATACAATTTTTATTATTTTTTTTTTAAATTTCTGTAACTATTTTACTGTGATGGGTGGCGTGGATTGAACTGCGATTGTAGCTTATGTATGTGTGTGTGTTTGATCAATTTAAATGAAAATCATTGAACAAGTTACATACACATGCCTAGTAACGGCACTAACACCCTCTTTAACAACTTCCGGCTTCATGTTCATGTAGTGGAAAATATGTTTATCTCGTTTTTTTTTTTATTTTTATTATGTTTTTTAAATTACTTTTTTACATACATCTTTAATTTTTTGTTATCGTTTTTGACCACCGTAATGTGAGCAACTGTAATTTCATTAAAATAAAGGACATCCGAAAATCGTTTAGTTGAATTAAAGGAAAAACGTTTTTAACAGTTTGGAAGCGTAAAAATGAATCAATTTCAAATTTCGTAACAAGTGCTTTGCACAGTAAATAGCTGTATTTTTTTAATAAAAAACATTTTGTTTATGTATGATATCTCATAGCAAAAGTAACAAAAATAGCTATTTGCCATACCTTTTGGTCTTTGTTGATGCAAATAACTACTAATTTTGAATTTTTAACTTTTAATTATTACTTTAATTGGATTAACTGTGCGTTAAGTTAGCCGTTTTATTTATATTGATTGAAAAAATTGCTTTTTTTATTTGAAAGGATACGAAAATGGTTAAATAAATAAAATAATTTTATTTTGCTCACTTGCATCCAATATTACAAGCATTAAAATAATGTGACACCCCTTCGATTAAGAGCAAGCAATTTGTGGGCAGACTTTAAACTTCGAATATTTATCCGAAATAAACTGCTCTAATAATACTGAATATATTTTTTTATTATTAAGATTTAAGCTTTTTACACATACACATTTTTATGCATAAACTAGTTCTAATCACGATAGCCACTTTACAATTTTCTATGTACGAAAATTTCAACCCACTTCCAACCGTTTATCGAACGTATAATTTGTCCATTTTTAATAAATTTTCTAAGTATGAAGGTAAAATAAATCAGGAAAATCGTTAATATCATTTATTACTTTAATTATTGGCTATTTAAAAATAGCATGACAAAGACAAAGCTGCCTTTTGCAATAAAAAAATCAAGACCTGGCAACACCTGGATGACACAGGTATGATTCAAAGTAAGTGTTCGAATAATCTAACGTTGGCGCTTATCCCATACCATAAGATCCCATACAAATGAAACATATCGTGTAACAAGTGAATATACAATATTATTTAAGTAAAAAGCAACTCTTTATTGAATTTTTACGATTAAAGATTATTTACATAACATCCAGTAATGATCAATATTTGTAGTAATCAAAAATCATCAATATTTGTTTTGTAATCTTAGAGAGTAGTAGGACACTAAAAAAATCATTTTTCATAAAGAATCTTTACCTATATTGCACTAAATTCTTACAAACTATTTTGTAAAACAAACGATTTAAATCAACCAAAATGGAAAAATTTAATGATCACGCAAAAACACGGCCATTCCTATTGAGAACACAACAGAAATGGGTGAGACGCTGTCGATTGCCGGTAAAATATGACATAACATATTTGTATGGAATTTTACGGAATGGAATAAGCGCCAACGTTCGATTAATTGAACATTTGATTTTTGATCATAACGAGAAAACAGATGGAGTTTGAAATTTTTTGATGATGGATTTGGAATCAGAGGACCCTAATTACTCTAGAGATTTACTATACTTAGTTTTAACATACAACACTTAGCAAAAGTTAATGTTTTTTGTTCAAAATGTGATTTGTTAAGTTTAGAAACAAAAAAGTTATAGGAGAATATATAATTATATAATTAAAAAATTAAAATTTGTTTTTTTTATTTGAACTCAATGAAAAAATTGCTTTTATCTTACATACTTAACATAAGATTTAATTTTAAAAATTTTTTTTTATATATGTTACAGGAACGAAGCATGTTCTAATAAATTATTGAAATAAATTATTTAATGGTAATACAGAAATTTGGCTTTGTAACACTAACCTTTAACTTGTAAAAGTATTAAAACAATCTAGTCTTTTAAAAATCTCTTTCGAGAATTGAATCAGCTCCAAATTTATTTTATGAATTTATATATTCTTTGCGAATAACAAAAATTGAAAAGTTAAAAAAATTGTTCTTCTCTAGTGTCAGTTAAAGGTAATATTGAAGTTTTATAAATTGTATCTTTGGTTTATTAAACTGTTATTTATGTAGTTAAACTACATAAATTTCAATTTAATTCATTGTGCGAAAATTTTGTCTTATAGATGTGAAACATATTCAAAAAGAAATAAAATCGAAAAGCTACAAATGTTGTGTTTTTGTTTCTCTTCATGTGGATTCACTTCATGTTCTTTGAAAACACACTTATCGATTGTTATAAATAACTTATGTTTTTTTTTAGTTTGCACATAAAAGTTTGAATTATTGATCGCTTCTTCATCAATTAGAACATTAATGTCTTCAAAATTCACTTATAGTAAAATCATAGTATTTCCAACAATCAGCATACAATTTAGAACATAAAAAAATACTTATATTTTTTTAAAAAATTTTTTAATGGTTACAATGCTTATTGTACCAACGTTTATGACCATATGAGTATGGTCCAGACAATGCAAATTTAAGATAAATAATAATTTTTAATTAAAATTGTAACAATTAAATTTTTAGACGCGTTTTTCTCAAAACCTCCTTTTTTGAGCCAGGCGTCTTAATAGTTCCTTCAATTTTCAACCTAAAACCTCCATGTATTTTTTGATCGACTAAAAAAAACTCCATATTATGACCAATTTCTTAGAGATACTTTTCTTTTTTTATATAAAAAAAATTCTGAAATATCTACTTTAAAAATATTTTTGATATTGTGTTCTAAATAAAAAATTAATTGTGATCTATTCGTTGATTTAGCATAATTAAAAATTATGCTAAATCATTGCATATACTTATCAATGATTATCAATAATTATCAATGATTACTTTTAGATTAAGTAAGCTTTTGATACCATAAACAATATCCCTGGTATAGTTTTAGGCTTTGATCAAATAAAAACTTCTGCTGTAATTAGGGATGCCAGACGTACTGTTTTTCGCAGTACACGTACTGTTTTTTTTCAAATGTACTGTTTTCTGCATAGCACCTAAAACAGTACCAAAAAGTACTGTTTTTTACTCTTTGTGCTGTTTTTTGTACTGCTTTCTTTTTGTTATTAAAAAAAAACAAAATAAAATATTTTTCAGTGTTTGATCACAAAAATTTGTTCAGTGTATAAAAAAATTATGATTTGAAACAGCCTATTACAAAAGACGTCAAATGTTTACAACATTGTTATGTTATTATCATAATCCAAACAAAAGAAACAGCACAATCAACTGAATAATAAATATATGTATATATTGCGAGAAGATTTAATTAAGCGGATATTTTACACCACGGTAAGATATATTTCGAATTTTTGTTTATCCTAGTTTAAAAAATACATTTTCAGAAATGGAAAGCGAGGAGAATATTTCAGATGATATATTATTAAATAGCTCGAGCACAGATGTTGAAGAAGTAAGTTGTCGATCATCTTCTAAACAAAAAAAGAGAGCACGGCGTAAAAACAAATTCCAAGATAGCTGGAAAAGCAACTTTAATTGGATTACTAGAGCTAATAACGAGTTTATGGCAAAATGCATATCTTGCGGCGTTTGTTTTTCTATTGCTAATGGGGGTATCTTTTAACTAAATCTTTTTTAACATCTTTTTTAACTAAATAAAATTTAAAGTTTTATTAATACTTGTTAAAGTATTTCGTAGTTTCAGTTATGATCTCATGTTTTTGTTTTGTTTATGTTATTTTTATGTAATTTCTTATGTTTAAATATGTTTACTGGAATAAAATGTTATGTTTTTATTAAAAGAAAATGTACTGTTTTTTTTTAATTGTACTGTTTTCTTCTTGTTGATGTACTGTTTTACCAAATTTTAATTCTGGCAACCCTAGCTGTAATATCGTATGATTTCAAAGAATTTTTTTCAGCAAACACCAAATCATATAAGACTTAAAAAGTAAGTTGGTCACAGTTAATCACTCAAGCGCCTTCCAAAATGGTCTGTATTGTCTGGTTGTGTGATTGACTCTATACAGAGTTGCTGTTTCCTTCTTAAAAAAATAACTTGATGTTTTTACTAATTAAAAATCATTTAATTATTCAATGTTTGAAAAACCAGAATAAAAAAGTTAGATTTATTTTTCTATATTAGTTCTAGAAAGTGACCTAAACGGTGCGTATGCTCCGCTCACTCCTTTCCATTTGGTGACTCGTGGATATATTTCCGCTCCAAAGGTCAGTAGATGTTATTTGAAGCGCATAATCACCTGAATTGCTTTGTGAATAAGAGAAAATTCTTTATTCTGGGACACGACTAACCCACAAAGTCATGATGCCAAATGCTTTGCAACTACTATTGATAGCCGGTACATACTTTTTTAAGAATAATAAAGGTCGAGCTTTGACTGTTAATATTGAGCGTTATAGTAGTTCTTATTCTAAATTTTTTCTAGTTAAGATAAGTTGATACTGAGGCAGTGTCTTTCCAGCAAGATAAGTCGCGCATACTGCTCAAGCCATTATAGACCTTCTAAAAGACATATCCCAAGAGAAGTGTTTTCAAGAGTAGAAAGTTGTAATGACCACTAATGTGAAAAAAGTGTATTTGGACAAGCCATATACCATTCAATATCAAAAAAATAATATTGTGCTGAAAATAAACACGATACCTGTGGAATCCTAGTAAAATTTTTTGCAAAATGCCTGCAAAAGAAAAAAGGCAGAAAGAAGAGAAATTTGTAAAAAAAGACTACATTTTCTATAAATAATTAAAAATAATTTTAAATTACTAGATGTTATTAACATGAAAATTAACTAAAAAAAATTTGTAACCTAATTATTCAGATATCCTCTGAATACTTAAAGACAAATATTTGGTTGAGGCGTAAGATCTTAGATCAGTTTTTTCCTCACACTAAATCAGGGTTAGGTGAAGTAATAACTTAACTTTAACAAGGCATTCAGGCCCTCGGCCCTACATTAGCGCCACCTCTAACATATTAAATATTGTTCTTACATTAGAACAAAAATATAAAAATTTTATTTTTTCTTTTTTTACACACAATTCCATAGCAATTTAAAAAAAATAAGAAAAATAAATAGTTCCATTATGTACGAAATCAATAATTAACTCTAGATTTACGGGTGATGATTATATTCCTATTTTTACTGAACTGAGCCAATTTGTCTCATACAAAAAAATTAAAGATTTTTACAAAAAAAAAAAAAATGGTTCCAACTAAATTAAAATAAAAAAATTTATCATTTAAAACTACATTGAAAACATTTTTACATATAAACTCTGTTTTTGAAATACATTTTCCGCAAACCTTTTATTGCCTTTAGCACAAAAGCTCTTACATCTGTTTCTCTTACATGATGTTGAACTTGTCAATTCTTCCGTACGTCAACAGCATGAACTTTCGAAATGGGAACGGAAATGTTCTCGACAAGATTGATCATGAATGTTCAAGCATTAGCTTTCTTTAGAATTCTGAGAAGAACTTTCTTTATGTAAGCCATAAGTTGCATGTTCTTAAAGCAATTAAATGTTAAATCATTTTATGAGTCAATTTGGATCATAGCCATAAAAATAGGTATACCACATTCGAATATGCGAAATGAGGGGGTCGTCGGAGGGGAGTAACCTATATTTGCATTTATTCCATTACGTAACTAAAAACCAACTTGTGTGTTTAAAAAAAATAATATTCCAGTTTTATATACATATAGCAATACAATTTTAAATGAGTCAAATTAGCTCAGTCCGTAAATCTAGTGTTAAATACTCATAACTTAGTTTTTGTACTAGATCTGTTGCAACATTTAATAAGGCCAGAGCATTTAATCGCTTCTCATTCATTGTTGCCGTAAATAGTTTTTAATTCGTTTTAATGTAGAAAATAAGCGTTTTCCTACACAGTTTTTTTACGTTTTTTAGTGAGTATAAATGACAAATGTCGTCCGCAAATGAAAAGATTGGGTTACGTGTCAATAGATTTTAAACTGATATGGTCTAAAAGAGTGTTATGGTCTTTCAAGACAATATAATCATAAAATAAAAACAGTTACAAAACCAATGTGCATTCATATAAAAAAAGCAAACATTTAAAAAAACCTTACCAAGATGTATTCAAATCCAGGAGACTTATTTCTAAATAAAACCCAACAAATTCGACATAACGTAACCTTTAAACACATATTTCATTTCAGCTCTTTAACACGTCATGGTGAATCGCATAACAATAAATATGTCTTATTTGTACGTTCTAAATGTCAAACGATGGGGTCACAATAAAAAACGGTCAATATATAAATCAAACCATTTAGAGAATAATAAAACCACAACAATCCATAGAGCTACTAACAAAACCTACGTTAAAATGGTCTTATTTGAAAAAAACGTAGGGCATCAACATATTTTTCACAAAATAACATAAAAAATAGCATTTGACAAATAGGTATATTTTTTGTAACCACAAGGAATTTGTTACAATAATAACCACAACAACAGCAGCACATTGTTACAAATATAACATAAAGATAGCAAAATATATGATAGGAGAAATATTCGTGAAAAACCGCAGAGAACGTAAAAAAAAGATAGATACCTACACCAATAAGATGAAATGAATAAAATGTGATGAATGACGTGTTACACTCAAGTAAAATAAAAGTTAACTCTGACAAGAAAAATTAATGAGAATATAACTAAGAGTAGCAGTCGCTTAGCAAACGCGTAAGCTTGCTACATAAATTGGTACGTTAAAGATGTATTTCAGTTGTGTCGCTTGCTCCAAAAAACTCTTCCCAAAACTATAAAAGTAGAGATATTAAGCCCGTATGATACTTTATTGTTTTGTCCAATTTTTATTCATCTACAGGGTTGCCAATATTCAAAGCGCCCATTTTATTTTTAAATAAATCAAAGAAACGACAATTTTTTGTCTGTTCGTCATGAATATCATTTAATTGGGTTCAAGTAGATTTACTTACATTATTTCTTGAATATGATGTCTCGTAAATGGTCGCCATTGGCCTCTACGACATATTGTGCCCGTTTTGCAGCATTTTCCATGGTTTTCTTCTACATTTCGATGTGAATGGCGGTTATTTCTTGACGGATGTTGGTTTTCAGCTCTTCTAGGGTCTTTGGCTTGTTGACGTAAACCTTTGATTTCAAATAACCCCACAAAAAGAAGTCTGGAGAAATTAAATCTGGTGATCTTGGCGGCCAATCGAAATCACCATTTTTTGACATCAAACGGCCAGGGAACAATTGCTTCAAAAAATCGATTGTAGTGCGGCTTGTGTGTGGTGGCGCGCCGTCTTGTTGAAACCAGTAGTGCCTGATACGCTTTCGACGAACGATTGGCATGAAAAAATTGTTTATCATATCGCGATAACGCTCCTGATTGACAGTAACTCTCTGGCCATTATCATCTTCGAAAAAGAACGGCCCAATGAGCATTTTAGCACAAACGCCGCACCAAACAGTGACTTTTGCATCGTAAAGAGGAACCTCTTGAATCTCTTGTGGATTTTCAGAGGCATAAATACGGCAATTTTGTTTGTTTACCGTTCCGTTCAACTGAAAATGAGCTTCATCGCTAATTGAGTTGAGTTTTCACTATTGACTTGTTGTGTTGAATGTAGATTTCAACAATTTCAGAGCGTTCGCGTGGCGTGTACTGTTCCATTGTTAACATTTGCTTGGAATGACGCTTCAAACGCGGTATGTCATTAGTCGATTTGGCATCACTGCGGAAAGTAACAGTGTTGCCAGATGGGCGCTTCGAATATTGACAACCCTGTATATATATAAAATAAGATGTGTGTATGTATGTAACATATGGACTCCAAAACGGCTGGGCCGATTTTGATGAAATTTTCAGGTAATGTTCATCTTGGTACGGTGGGTAACATAGGCTAAATTTGGACCCGATAGGTGGCGCTGGGGTGGACTTATATCGAAAATTTGAATCTATGGACCAATTTAACTGAAATTCAGAATGTATGTTTGTTTGATCATAAGAAAATAATTTGTGTATAAATGGACACGGTAGGTGGCGCTGGGGTAGAGTTATTTCGAAAATTCGATGGCGTGAAAAATATATAAATACTTTTAATTTTATTTTATAACGAGGGGAGTAGCGAAGCACACCGGGTTCAGCTAGTTTACAATAAAATTAGAACAGTTGAAACAGTGCTAAAGCTAAAATTCAAGAAGTGTGAGTGTATACGAATATAGTATGAATTGGACAAAAAAATATGCGACGGACAGCATTTTCAATGTATTGTTTTTGACGTTTCTCTCAATTCGTTCGTCATTAAGTTTCGATCAAATATTAAGTGTAAAAAACAAGCTTGAGCTCTTTCTTCCTCAGCCAAGAAGAACAGAGAGATAAAATAGTAACGTTGCGGAGATATAAAAATTGGCATGATGCATTTTTTCATCCTTTTCCAACAATATATATCTGTCTAGCCCACGCGCCAGTTGTTTTCAGATTTTGAAATTAGAAAAAAAAATTAAGTATCATATGGGCTTTAGTGGTATTCAATGAACGCCGTATTGGCGATGTAAAGAGCGAATGTTCGGTAAGCTTACAGCAGCGTAATTTGTAATAACAAATTTGTAAAAAATTAAACATACTCAGCTTACGGCACAAAAACGTGGTGTATATAGTTGCGCATACAGAGGCCCGATTTAATAAGTTTACACCAAAGAGTAGTAAAGAGTTGTCAGTTCTGCACAGTTGCGTTTGTGCAGACATTTGTAATCAGTGAGCATGGTAGAAGAATACAGGTTTATGCACCAGATGAGAGCATACTGCCGGAATTGTCAAAACGAAGCAAACGTTTTTCTTTATTTTCTTTTGTTTCCATTCGCCACACAGCTAAATTTGACAGACATGGCAGTATGGAAAGAGAGCACAGTAAGCGGTGCATATACCTCTATCCTTCTACCTGAAAGAAGGAAAGAATTTAATTACCTGAAATAGTAGATAGAAAATTTTTAAAATTATAAATGAGCCTAAAGTTGAAAACGGTCATTTTTGTCATGAGTTTACCAGACACAAATTTTTTGACATTTTATTAATGTTTCAAAATATACAAAAATATATATTTGTGACAAAATGAAATAGAACTTCTACGTTAACATATCTCTCGTTTTTTTCAATAACGTCACAATTAAAAAAAAATTATTATTAAATACAATATTTACAGTAAATATTTACAGAAATGTATTTACAATATTTAAATTGTATATTTTACAATTTAAATATATACTTTATTGTATTACTTAGGTTAGTTTAATCCATTCAAAGTGTTTGCCTTAGTTGATAATTTATTACATTATGTAATAAGATTTCAATTTAGTTTTAAGTTATTACATTCTGTAATAAGATTTTCATTTAGGTTTAAATTATTACATTATGTAATAAGATTTTAATTTAGTTTTAAATTATTACATTATGTAATAAGATTTCATTCTAGGTTTTAAGATATTATATTATATAATAAGCACCGTATTATATTAAATAATAAGAGCAAGTTTAAAATGAGGTAAGTTTTAAAACACCAATAATTCAAAACAAAAACTGCAAAATAAATTCATATGTATGTAAGACATTATTTTGCTTTAAAATGAATAAAAGATGAATTTATTGCTTTCTTTATTAATTGATTAATTTATTAAAAAATCTATAAATAAATTCATAATTCATAAAAGGATGAATTTATTGCTTCCTTTATTAATTGATTAATTTTATTAATTTATTAAAAAATCTGTTTGCTAAAAATAAAAACTTTTTAAATACCTTCAGCAAATTGATTTTATACAAAATTTTAAAAAAATCCCAAAATACAAAAAAAAAAAACAAGGAACTTTATGTCACCATAACAATTACTGTTTAAAGAAGGTAATTAAAATGAAAAAATATCTTTAAATATTAATACCATTTTTGGATTATTAAACAAACACAATTAGTTTTATATTTTGGATTTGAAAACACAACAAAATACTTTCATAAATTTTAATGTTTCAAACTTTTAGATGGTATTTAATATTTTAAACACTTTCGTAAACATTCTGAGTTTGTTTAAAATGAAAAAAATTTTCTAAATACATGCAACAATTGACAGAAATTTGCATATATATTTTTACATAAAGAAAGTATATACATCTCATATATGTGTATATACTATGTAGCTTAAAAATCATTTAAATCAATTTATAATAATTTGAAAAGAGGGAAAATGGTTAATTTATTTAATTTACCAAATGCAATGTAGCTAAAAAATTTAGCTTTAAATTAAAAAATTTCTTAAATACATTGTACCTGCAAGAACTAAAATAAATTTTTAGGTAAAGGTCATATAAAAATATTATCATAATTTAAATAGCTGGAAATTGGTAAATTCATTTAATATACCAAATCCAATCTAGTTAAAAAATTCATAGTACCTGTAAATTGGTAAAAATTTAGCTTCAAATGAAAAAATTTGCTGAATTTAAAGTACCTGGAAATTGGTAAAAAATGTAGCTTAAAATTAAAAAATTTCTTACCTGCAAGAAATAAAATAAATTTATAGGTAAAGGGGGGGCATAAAATGTTCTCATCATTTAAAAAGATTGAAATTGGTAAATTCATTCAATTTACCAAACCCAATCTAGCTAAAAAATGTAAACATATGGGTGCAAGATTCTTATAGGAAACAAAAAAAGTCATAGTAAAGCGAAAAGAAAATAGTTTGCTATTGTTTCTTAAAGTTAGGTAATTTTATAGACAAGGGGTAATCCTATTAAATTTGACATATTAAGTAAAAGTCAGCTTATTTCTATGAAGGTGTAGAATTTATTTAGAAGAGAAATTCTTTAAAATTATGAAAAAATTTATAAAATATTAGAAAACTGAACAGAACGGTTCACTATTGGAAACCATAAAAACCATGAAATTTTATTAAGTTAGTACTAAGCCTTATTATTTAATAAGTTAATACTAATCTTATAGAAGTATAGTCCGTTTAGTTAATTATTTCCTGATGTCTCCTTAATGCGGTAAGAAAAAATACTTTTACTTACGACAAATTAAATTAGTTAGATATTTTATTACCGTTATTTTAATTTTTAATTAAATTAATTGGAATTAGGGCTAATTAGATTAAACATATCATTCTTGTTCTATAATAGACTAGGAAGTTTTTTAAAGACCGGGTCAGGAAAAAATTAATTTTTAAAATTGAGTTATTTTGCCCTATAGTGCACTTTGTTTGGTTATCAATAATCTTTTAGTGAAGAAAAAATAAAAGTCACCCGTTTCTTTTAATTTTTGTCGATGTAAAATTTCATGAAAATTTTCAAAAAACTAAGAATAATTAAAGAAAAAAATTGGGAAGTACTATTAGATAGGTTCAACTTTGCTTAGTTTTTTAGGAATTCATGTAAACTATGAAATATAAAAGATTTTTGAAATTTTTTCTTTGGGAAATATAAAATTTAATATAAAATCCGATAGGATTTGCTATGATTAATAAAAAATAGGAATAATCAAATTAAATTTATTGATCCTGTTCTACACAACACTGAGAAATTTGCTAAAGACCGGGTCAGGAAAAAATTAATTTTTAAAATTGAGTTATTTTACCCTATAGTGCACTTTGTTTGGTTATCAAGAAACTTTTAGTGAAGAAAAAATAAAAGTCACCCGTTTCTTTTAATTTTTGTTGGTAGAAAAATTATCCAATTTTTTCAAAAAAACTAAGAATAATTAAGGAAAAAAATCTTCAAAAAGTTATTAGATAGGTTCAACTTTGCTTAGTTTTTTAAAAATTCAAGTAAACTGTTAAATATAAAGAATTTTTTAGATTTTTTACTTAAAATTTTAAAATTTAACATAAAATCCGATAGGATTTGCTATGATTAATAAAAAATAGGAATAATCAAATTAAATTTATTAATCCTGTTCTACACAACACTGAGAAATTTGCTAAAGACCGGGTCAGGAAAAAAGTAATTTGTAAAATTGAGTTATTTTACCCTATAGTGCACTTTATTTGGTTATCAAGAAACTTTTAGTGAAGAAAAAATAAAAGTCACCCGTTTCTTTTCATTTTTGTTGGCAGGAAAATTTTCTAATTTTTCAAAAAAATAAGAATAATTAAGCTTCATCACACGCTTTCTATTTTCTATTTCTTCGCACTTATATAGCTCATACATCGCTAAGCGTCGCAACCACAAAGCTGCGTCAGCTAAGCGGAACTGAGCATGGTAGAAGAATACAGGTATATGCACTAGATGAGAGCATACTGCCGGAATTGTCAAAACGAAGCAAAACTTTTTCTTTATTTTCTTTTGTTTCCATTCGCCACACAGCTAAATTTGACAAACATGGCAGTATGGAAAGAGAGCACAGTCAGCGCTGCATATACCTCTATCCTTCTACCATGGAACTGAGCAAAGTCAGCCGAAAAATTTCAATTTTATTTTCCTTCACATCCACTTTCGCTCAATCCTCACTGATTACAAATATCTGCACAATCGCAACTGTGCAGAACTGACAACTCTTTACTACTCTTTGCCAAAACAGCAATAGGGGTATTCACGATTCAGTGCACTTGCCTGTGCAGTTGAGGACTTGAGCACTTGTGCAGTTGTGCAGCTAGGTTTTCGTGAACACACCACATCACCATTTCAAAGCTGTCAACATTTTTTAATGCACACAAGTGCACAACTGCTCAAGTCCTCAAGTTGAAGGTAATAGTAGAAAAGCACTTGTGCAGATTTTTGACGTACGTACATTTTGTTTTTGTAAAGTGCACAAGCCCTCAAGTCCTCAACTGCACAGGCAAGTGCACTGAATCGTGAATACCCCTTATATCAGCAGCTAGTAGCAACGTTGCAATGTCGCAATATTGGAAAAATCCCATTCGTGGTAATTTTTAATTGCCCTTAGGAATTTTTGTTTTTCAGAATTCCTATTAAGTTTTTTAATTCGGAGTGGTATTTTTTAATTGGCGTGGGAGTTCAGCGGGTTGTTTTTTTTAATGCGAATGAGATTTTTATGGCAATTTTAAATGCATTTAAAATTTGTGGTAGTATTTTTAAAACGCGTGGTATTTTTGTGGTAATTTTTAATGATCGTGGGATTTTTTTTTGATATTTTTTATTGCGGTAGAAACTTTTTTGTTTTATGTTTTTTTTTTGATTTATCTAAAATTACCATGGTAATTTTTTTGTATTTAATTTATGTTACTGTGAAAAAAGTAACTTTTTGTCGGAATTGTTTTACATTTTAACTGGCAACCTTGGCTAGTAGCAGTACATTTTTTTTAACTACACACATATGTATTCTTTATTGTATTACAACCCAACAAGCTATGAATGTCACTGTTCCAGCTAAACGGTACTTAAAACGGCAGCGTCTGATTTGCTGGTATGAAAACGACATGTTTTAGTACTTTTAAACCGTTCTATATAATTGTAAAGTCCTTTTTTATATATTTATATTTATTTATGATGCGTCGTTTGTTCTTGTCTTTTATCCCTCTTTTTTTACCCGTTCGCCAAAAAACTCTGAAATATGCATTGAATCTTGTATTGAAATCAAGGTAGTGCAATTGAGTTGCCGTTTATTGTTTAGTTTAATGTTGCAACTTAATAAAAACCATTTTAAGAAAAGGTTACAGTTGCTTTGAATATGCATTGAATCTTGTATTGAAATCAAGGTAGTGCAATTGAGTTGCCGTTTATTGTTTAGTTTAATGTTGCAACTTAATAAAAACCATTTTAAGAAAAGGTTACAGTTGCTTAAGAACAAATAAAATTAATATACAACTTTAAGTTTTCTATATGACCTTGTTATTTATTTTGTTGATTTTATATAATTTAAATACAAGTTCTAAATGTTTGATAGTTTAAATCATTCTTGATTTTAAATACAAATTCTAGTTGTTTGATAGTTTAAAATCGTTTATTGAGCTTTAGGTCAGGTTAGAACAATGAATTGCTCTAACTAGTTAATCAATCAGCTAACTAATAAATCAGCTAGTGATGTTTTCCTTTTCATATTGAAAATGTTGTATTGTAGTTTTTTTTTTGGAAAAAATTCGTTAGAGCAATTAATTGTTCTAACCTGACCTAAAGCTCAATAAACGATTTTAAACTATCACACAACTTGAATTTGTATTTAAAATCAAGAATGATTTAAACTATCGAACATTTGAATTTGTATTTAAATCATAGAAAATAAAAATTAATATACAACTTAATAATTGGTACGCTTATATGAAACACACAATGCATAGTTTGATGACAACGAAACGGTCCGCTTCAGTGCTTTTAAAAGTGCACACCGTTTTCAAACGAACCAATTGGTTATCTGGGGAACGAAATAAAATTAAAGCAAGTGATGTGTATTTATGTGTGTATATTTTTCATACATATTAATGAAAACAACAACAAGAACAAAAGCAGCACAACAAGGAACAACATGATTACGAACCAAACGAACATACACAACAACAACAACAACAACAACAACAACAACAACAACAACAACAACAACAACAACAACAACAATAACAACAACAACAACAACAACAACAACAACAGCAACCATAAAAACAGCATAAGCAGCTACTGAAGCTTGTGCATTTCTCATACGAATATATGAATTTTTTTCTTCTTAGATTTTGCTATTTTATTAGATATTCGTTTTAAGGTCTCTGCCCACTTGCGGAACGTAACGAAACGACACGAAACTACAAAATATAACTACCATGTGTTCTTATGTATACATGCTCACTTAGCGACGATGAAACGGCAACGACTGTTGACGACGACGAAAAAGCCGGTGGTGATCGTTTCAAAGAATTCTGACCGGCTTGTCGTTTTCTTTGTTTACAAAAATTACAATGAATTCCAACAGTTGATTGTGCAAAGTAAAAATTCGACATCGATAGGTCGTTTTTAAAGCATAAAATTAATCTAAAATCTATGATTTTATCAGTTTTCTACATCGTCATCTAATAGCAAAGCTATTTAAGCTAATTGTGTACTAGAGAATTCTGCGCTTATTGTTTTGTTTAATTAAAATTTTTGTTGCCGTTTCGTTAAGTGTGCATTAAACATTACGTTGTCTTTTCGAAGCCGATTTACAGTCGTTTCGTTACGTGCCGTAAGTGGGCGGAGACCTTTATTCGTACTCCAACTGATATTTTGGCAAAAAACTTGTGATAATGACCCCAATACAAACCGCGCTTTAAGACGTAATTCTACGTCAAAAATTTTTGAAATAACATGAAAAAAATTGAAATTGAAAATGTTTCGGGCATGATACGAGAAAGATTTTTACCCCAACTTTGAAATATGTACTATGTATAATTTTTTTATGTGTACAACCGTGTGTCAACCGGCGTATTATGATAACAAAATTAGTACAAAATATCTCAGAAAATAGAATTATAGTCTTTAAGTTTACTTTATGTGCATTATAGACTCCTTTATGACTTTGACCCTCCTAGAGCAAATTCTTGTTCATGACTGAATTTGCAATAAAATCTACACCTAAAACAATTGGCATCTTGTGATAATTTTCAACCCGTTCAATGGAACCTTGCTAATTTTGTTGTTTGGATAGCTAATGCACAATGGGTCTGTTCGGAAATGAATCATGACACGCAAACTGCTTTTTAGCATTAAAAAATGTTCGGAAAATGCCCATTTTGCTCACTGCAAATGTCAAACATTCAAAAATGTAATTTTTTTATCAAGCGTAACTCATCATTCGCATTAAAAAAATTCACGCTGCAACTTTGACGCTTAAAAATTGCCAGTTGTGCGCATACTGCATCTCGATTTGCAAGTTTCCGAATAGACCCAATGCTTTTGATCGATTATTGTGATCTGCTGCATCATAGCTTTACGCATTTACACAAGCTAATACACAATCCTTTTAATATATTCTTGTCATCATAGTTTCAGCTAATACTTAATATTGAATGAACCAATTATCTTGACGAAGTTGTTTGGATTAGATGGGAGCGTGCTGTACTATCAATCAAAAGGGTGCGGGTTCGATTCTCATTGCTGATATAGTAATATTTTTAATTCTTGTTGTAATTTACGCAAGCAAAAACAACAACAATTCTAAGAAAAAGGTGTAAGGAAAAAAGTGTCGTTTTAGAGATTTTACTCAAGCCAATCACAAAACGAGGCGTAAAAAGCTTCGCTTAAAAAAATAATACTTTGTACTTACATTTTAGTTATTTCGTAAAAGGGTGAACCGTTAAGTGTACATAATATGTAAAATGTTATGTCTTTAAAAGTGATATATGGACTTTTATGGTTAATAAATTGTTGAATAGGTGGTAACATAACCTTTCTCTTGATACCTACTATACAATAGAAGGTAAATTTAAAAAAATCACAAGTTTTGAAGACACATTTTTCGAACTTTTTCGAACGGGCTGAAACTTTTTATCATTGGATTAAGAATGTCTTAAAGCACATAATCCACGAAAAAAAATTATTTTTGAATTGCCGGTTTTCTTCAATTATGGCGAACCTTTTTTGGCACAAATATAAATTCTGATACCATACAGAAAGAGATGTTATTGCAGCGAGAGAGTGATTATCGGTCCTTGGGGTTAAAATTCAACTTAAAAAACTTGGCATAGGTAAAAATATGCTTTTTAGATAAAATAAAAACTGTATTTATGTAAAAATTTACTTTTCCAATAAAAATTAAAAAATTAAAAATAAGATACAATAAATTCGCCCAAACAGACTAAAAGATAGTAGTTCAATTACGAACACTTTAAAACAAATTTGCTGAGTTCCTAAATGCATTAATACTATGCATCAGTGTGTTTTATTTTGAAGTGGTCCGAAACTTTTTAACAAAAGTGTGCGACTATACTATTTTTAAGATTATCAACAGAGTTGCGCAGTTTTCGAATTTAAACTTAGCACCAATTCAAAATAAAAGCACACTGATGCATTGCATACATGCATTTAGGAACTCAGCCATTGTTTCGCAAGTTCAAATACTCTGACCGTAAAATACATTTAGATTTAAAAATGAGTTATTGTTGCAAGTGGGGTAGAGAATTTATAACTGCATAATTTGATTTTCGAATTTACACTCAACCCGAATCACCCCGTCTTTATCATATGGTATACTCTTAAAATACTGTATTTTTAATTGTGTATGTATTTGCTGTAAACAAATTTTTTAAGTTCAAAAACGTTTTTCAGGTGATTCGGGTTAAATTCTAGATGTGGAAAGAAAATGCGGAAAAATTTTATGTAAAAAAACATACAAGCTAAAATAACACATATATGTCGCAGCTGTGTAGCAAACGATATCCAATATACTCAGTTAACATCAAGTTAAGTAGTTTGGGTGAAATTGTTCAGCAAGTATTGAATAGAAAATTTGGGAACGTCATGAATTTAAATTTAGATGAAAAATAAGCTTTGAATCTATCATCACATTTACGCTGTACGCTGAACCAAATACTCCGGCCTCAATTCCTGTTATTCTGACATATATTTTTTTTGTGTGTATAGAAATTTGAGTGATTTGATAAATTTTCATCAGATAAAAATGTGACGAAATGTCATCAGGGTTCGTTGCAAAAATTTATTTATTTGCGGATTTATTTATTTGTGGTAAATTTACGATAAAAATAAAAACAACCTTGAATTTTTTCTTCGCAACCAAAAATTTTATTTGCTACTCCTTTAGTATGTTAGTAGTACGTTAGTAGTACGTTGTCTTACATACTAACAGTAGCGATGTAGGCCTTGTCCCGTTTTTTTTGTTTCTGTTGCACACTGCGTTCTAACTAGCTGTATGAACTCCAAGTCTACCAGGGTTCATACTTTTATTTACCCTGGACTACCTATTTTGGAGAGCCAGCACCAGTTAAAACAATGTTCCGTTTGGTCTGCTGACCTTACCCTATAAAAAAATTCTGCTCACTTTTACTCTCTACTGAAATTATAGTTATTATTTTATACTGGCCTTCTTAAGATGTCCAACACCAGTTGAAACAATGTTGCGTTAGGTCTGGTAAGTCTTGCCCTCAAAAGGAATTATAATTTCTACACTAGGTGGTTTTTGTTCGTTCAGGGGCCGAATTACAGCATCCGTGATCGAGCAAAATTACGAACGGCACGACAAGATACATGCCGATAAATTTTGACGATTTTGGTCGATCACGGATAAAATCAGCCCCTGGTTAAACCATAAAGGTTCTTAATTACATAAAAAAAAAGATAAACTTGCTCAGTCGCTGGTTCATCGCCTCGAACTTTTTTGCTTCGCTACGGCTCCATAGATGTCGCTATTTGTTTAAGCTTTCATGATTTATAGTCACCTCGTGCTGGCAAAAGAAACATCTGTGCTGTTTAGTCATATCTTCGTCGATAATGCTCCCAGCAGTCAGAAGCAGTAATTGTATTGTTTTGGAATCAGCCAGCCGTTTGTCCAGATTATTTGTCGACACTTCCCCAAGCGGTCGGAGGCAAAACTTACTAAAGTTAAACTAATACGATCCATTCATTTATCGGGTTAAGCCAGAACGAATAAAACGCGGATGTTATTTTCAACTTACTTATAAGCTAATAAGCTAATAGATAAGCTAATAGATATAAGCTAATAGATTTTCAAAATTTTGGCTTCGTTAGGAAACAATTTAAGAAGCGTACAATAGTTTAGAAAAAAAAAATTTTAAATAAGTTAACCCATTTCAGAGATATTGTTGAGAGAGGAATCCGCCTCGTTAATGATTTCCACGGGATTTTTAATAAAGACTTCAATTGATTTCAATTCAAATTTCGATGTATTTCAACCAATGTATCCTATATTAAAATTCCTATAATTACAATTTCAGTTAGAAAATTCTAAGAGACAAACAAGTTTTTAAACTCAATTTTTGGTATGGAAACCACTAGTTTCATATATTTAAAAAAAAATGTTAGTTGATGATATATATTTAAACAAATTTCGCGAACTAACAATAAACACCACGCCAGCCAAGCTAAGTACAAGTTTTTATCATATCAAAAAATGGCGATGTGAAATTAAAGCGGAACTGACAATCTTCGAAAAATATGTTCTCATTTCTGACATTTAGAATTTGTAACTATTATATTTTAAATTTGATCTAACTAATTGCAAGTTTTGCCAGTGGCGGCAACAGATATGCTTAGTGAAACATTCTTCAAACAAGGGTGAAACATTCTTCAAGTTCGATGGGAATAAGGTGAAAAATATACTGCTACAGGAAAAAACATAAGAAGTAGCAGCTAAATAAAGAGTTAGAGGTAGAGTAAGAATGATATATACTAGAATACTCAGAGTGCCAATAATTAAATCTGCTGCGCAGCCTACGTCACATAAATCCATGTGGTAAAAACGGTAGAAAACACCCCTTCGATATATTTTTTGTTTTTAAAACAGTAATGAAAAATGTATTTATCTTATTGTGGACATGCATACTGTTAAAAATTATATTTATTGCTCAGCAACTAAACTAAGTTGCAATAAGAAAATGACGATATTTTAAAATCCTTACGCCCTATAAATAAATTGTGACTACATTTTTATCATAGATTTTATTCTCTTAGTTGTCGAGCACGAGCTACGTCACAACCAGTAGCTGGCGTTTGAGTCGGGACATGCGCAATGCGTAATCCGTAAATATATCATTCTTGGAGGTAGACTTAAAAAGACACAGTTTTGCATGCGATATAAGAAAAATGTTTTCCAATACATATGAAAAAAGGTAACCAGTACAAAAAAAAATTTTTTTATCAAAATCCATGCAAAGCACATTTTAATCAAACCATTCACGCTTGTATTCTATTTATAACTTTTGGTTTATTATGCGGTTAAAAAAACCACATCGAATTAAATTGTGTGTAGGGGCTGCTCTGGTGGAAAGACTGACCTTTGACAAAAACACATTGATTGGGTTGGTTGACTGTGTGCGTCCAAAAGACCACAGCGAATGTCATCGTTGTTGTTGTTGGTGATGTCTCTCTTGTTGAAGCTGTGTGCACAAATGACGCGACTGACAGATTCGGAAATGCAAAAATTGTCCCTCTGTTTAATATATCTTTACATATTTTTTTCGGGTTTCGTTGAGTTGAACAAAACAAAAAAAAAAAAAATCGAAAAAACTGAGCCGCTGACATGTGCGGGACACAATGCGGTAACATTTTCTGTCCAACTTGGTGGTTAATTTTGAGTATCGAGTAAGATAAAATGGTATTTTTACAATTTGCTTTTGAAAAAAGTTAATCGTAGTTTGTACAGTTATATTTTGTAATGCAAGGATATATATGCAACATCAGCTTAAATATTACTGAATTGGTGTTCATGTTTTCAAAGAGAAACGGGTGTTCTGATCTCTTGTCTTTATTTCTTTTAAACAAAATTCCCCTTCACTTAAATTCAATAAATATTGTGTGAAATGTGATTCGATCGAAACTGCATACAAGTCGACAAAATGCTTAAAGCTTCACATCTTGTTAGTGTTTGTGGCCTCAATGATATGCTAAGTAGTTGGTAGTCGATTTACTCTACTTCAAAGCACACTGTGCAGCACTTTATTTCAACTGCCAAAATATTAAAATTGCTGTGCTGCGATTCTTCTTGCCACGAATCGAAATACTTTGTGATGATTTTATCGTTGTGCTTCTGACTGGTAGAGCTAACGAACGACGTCACCCAAACCACCCATCCTCAATTCGTAGTGCTTCAGGCAAGGAGTTTTCGAAACAAACAAAGAATGCCGCCAACCTCGATTTTGCCGACTTCAATTGAAAATAAAATAAAGCAATTTAAATTTGATTTCGAATCCCTTGACGACCGTTCAATTTCGGCAAATAATTTTGGCAGTAACAATAAACAGCGTCGTCCTGGTTGTAAGCTTCCTTCTCGCGATTCACGCTGTTAACGTCGCTTAATGGCAGGATTAGCGCCACGCAAAAGAAAGAATCTAGAGCGCGTCGCCATGTTGACAACATCCGCACGTGAGCGCGCCTGTTGGGCTGACAAAGAAATCCGTTAAACCTCACAAGTAGCTGCTGCTGGTGTTTTTGCTGCTTCTGCTATTGACGTTTGTTTATGGAAATATTTATTTGTCAACAAACAGATAAAAACAACAACAAAACCTAAGGTAGCAATAGAATAGCTCTTTCAATTGCAATTTAAAGACAATGCGACGAATGGCCTGTGTCAAAACGCTCAAATTTCAAGTAGCTGGGCGCGATGTACGAGTTTGGGTAATAAATGCTTAGGATTTTCCTTTATTTGGTTTGGCAAAAAAAAACAACATTTAGACGAATTTAATTTATGCTGCTTTTGTATGCAAACACAAGTTTTAGCCGCCTTCGTTGTAGCACAGAATTGGAGCAAGGTGTTGAAATTTAAAGCAAAAAAAAAATAAATACCCGTTTTAAATGAAAAAATGCTTGAATATGACAGCTGTTGGCAGGAGCTTAGAAGGTTTACTCGAGTGCTTTTAATCTAATTACACGCAGCTAATTCTGCCATTTGCGTGTATATTTTCAAAATTCTTGATGTACTTCCACCAAAGTATTTGTTGGTTTGCGTGCCTCCAACTTTGATACAAATACAGCAATTTCATTTGAAAATCCTTTCCACAAAGTTTTTGAAATCCTTTGTAGACCAATTCCACAGACCTTTCTACAGACCAATCATACAAGTATATATACGAATAATAGAACATATTTGGATCATTCTCTGTCAATACGATCCTCCTGCCTGTTATAGTTTTTGAGTAAAAATATCTGTTATGGGTTTAAAATTTTATTTAAGTTCGTATTATTAAACTTTATGTCCTTTTCCCTCCTTCAAATTCAAGATGTCTACCCCGTAATATGGCGCCTTCAACGGAAAGACTACACAAAAAATCACAAGCTCCAAAATTTAATGGTTTGTAGAATGAGCTATTATTAGACAAAAACTATCTTTAACGACTCAAAAAAGTTTTGTTGAAGTGGCTTCTTTTGAGTGTCGTTTGGTTTTTATTCATTAATATGGGTGTTGCAATACAGGGTTGCCCATATTCGACGGACCCATCTGGCAACGCCATAACTTTTGACAGAGATGTCAGATCGCTTAATGACATACCGCGTTTGAAGCGTCAGTCCAAGCAGATTTTTACCATAGAACAATACACGCTACGCGAGCGCTCTGAAAGAGTCTTCGAAATGGCCGAAGATGAAGAGGAATTTTGGAACAAAATTATCATGTCCGATGAAGCCCATTTCACATTGAATGGGACCGTAAATAAGCAAAATTGCCGTATTTACGCCACTGAAAATCCTCAGGAGATTCAAGAAGTGCCTCTTCATGACGAAAAAGTCACAGTTTGGTGCGGCGTTAGTGCGAAAACGGTCATTGGGCCGTTTTTCTTCCAAAATGAAAATGGCCATGCTGTTACCATCAACCAGGAGTGTTATCGCGACATGATGACCAATTTTGTGATGCCAATTATTCGTCGAAAGCGTATGAGGCAGTTCTGGTTTCAACAAGACGGCACTCCACCGCACACAAGTCGCATAACAATCGATTTTCTGAAGAATTTGTTTCCGGGCCGTTTGATGTCGAAAAGTGGTGATTTGGACTGGCCACCGCGTTCGCCCGATTTGACGCCGCCTGACTTCTTCTTGTGGGGATATTTGAAGTCAAAGGTTTACGTTAACAAGCCAAGGACCGTAGAAGAGCTCAAGGACAATATTCGTGAAGAAATAGCCGCTATTCCGGCCGAAATGTTGGCGAAAACGATGGAAAATGCTGCAAAAAGGGCACAATACGCCATCAACGCCAGAGGCGGCCATTTGAGAGATATCATATTCAAAAACTAATGTAAACAAATCTACTTGGAACAAATTAAATGATTAAGATTGCCAACCGTCAAATTTTTATTTTTTTCTTTGATTTTTTAAAAAAAAACATGGGTCCGTCGAATATGGGCAACCCTGTATATGGCGGAGTAAGCAAGAAGTCTAAAGAAAAAAAATCAATGTATTAAGAAGTTAATGGTTTTTGAAAAAAAGCCTTGTGCCTATATTCTCGTACGAGTTCTTGTCCTAATCCTTGTTCAAATCCTTGTCCTGATGCTTGCCATAATTTTTGTTCTAATTTTTTTCGTTATCATTTTGCTAATCATTGTCCTAATTATTGTTCAAATCATTGCATTAATCCATATCTTACTTAGGCAGAATCGGTGCATTATTTTTCAGATTAGAAAAAGGGCCAAGTCACATGTGTCTTGCAGTGAATGCAGATATGACGAAATAGCCCCAGCGGTTGTGAAGGACTTTATATAAATGGGATCCAGCATAAGCTTCACAAACGATATCAGTATTGAGATCAAACGAAGCATTACTCTTGCCAATTGGTGTCACTTTGGGCTAAACAGGCAATTGAGAAGTAGAGCGCTCTTTCAAAGAACAAGAGTTTGGTTCTAAAAGTCACTTAACATGCCCATCCTTTAATATGCAGTACAAATCTAAGACACTGAGCAGTTCTGATAAAAATAATTTAGGAGTCTTCATAAGAAAGATCCTTCACATGGTCTTTAGTGCAATCTGCGTCAATGGTGAGTGCCGAAATCAGTGGAATGATAACTTATTCAAGTTGTACGCCAACATAGATATAGTTAACCGCATAAAAATTGAGATGCTTCGCAGGCTAGGTCAAGGTTAGAGCATAAAAGACGATGCTGCAGTGAATAAATAGTTCGATTCGGTACCCGGTAGTGGAGAAGAGAACGACGGAAAATACTAGAAGAGAACAACTTGGCGAAGCTTGTATGCAGTTTAAAACTAGCGCAAGCAAGTAAAGAAATGGCTTGCACATATTCTTAGATGAGGTCAAACCCGACCTACAGTTGCAGCGCCAACTACGTAAGTAAGTACTAACACTTTAAAAAAGGTGTCACAGCTTCCACAGTCTACTCTATATTTCTAAATTTAAAGTAAATTGGCATACACATTTAAAACGTCGATACACGTACATGTATCGACGTAATGTTTTGTGTCTTCACTACTAGAATCCTTTGATTAAAATCTGGAGTTTAGAATATTATTGTCATTGTTTTGATTCTATATCAACATTTTATTTATCCAAATAATAAAAACAAATCTGAACATCTGTTTCGGGCTTAAGAATCGTATTCTGCTTCACAAAACTTGTTTTGAGAATCAGTTAAATAAAAGATTTTCGAACTGGCAAACAATGTTTAATAAACGCATTAATTCGTATTTTATCTGAAAAAACGTGTTATGAAATCTTTACCATTGTACCATTGTAATCTTTAATCTTTACGATACAGTTACCAAAAGATTTTTTATCTCAACTTTATTGTGATAGTTTATGCTACATTTACCTCACCTTTTTTCACGCCCACTGTATGTACAAAACTAAAAAAAAAACAACCAATATTCCATTAATTTAAACAAAAAAACACCAATATGTTCGGACGGTTATTGTCGGCAACTGTGCAAAAATTGATGTGTTCGCACTTTATCTACGTCCACTTTAAATTTTTGTATGTAAGCTTTTAGAAAGTTATTAAACACATACCAAATGATACAACCCAAATTTTCGATATCGAATAGCTTTGGAGATATAGGTCCCATAGCCTCGGAATTCAGTATTCGACCTCAATTTACACATGCAATTTCACTGATCATATTTTTTGGGATTTGAACAAAGGGGCGTGGCAGTAACGCACTGGGTTTCAGCTAGTCTAATTAGCCCTTCGATAAATTTTTTGCACTGATTAACGGTGATATACATGGAGATATATATTTTCCATTAAATGTCTTAGTAAGGCAATTATTTCATTTATATTTGATCAATTTAACTTATATGTAAAAAATATTAAAATAAACTAGTTTTCGAGTCATAAATTGCACTGCTGCATAGTCTGCACTTCTGAGAAAAGTCAGCAAATAAGACTGGTCGGCATCAAAATAGGAGCAAAGCAATGTTTATTTGAAATTGATACATATCGACCTGCTAAATCCAAATATGTTATCAGAATTTATATAGCATGTCTAGTTTTGATTCTTTAAGCAATTTTTGTTTTCAGTGCAATTGTTTACATTTTGATACTGACATCGACATTTGTGAAAGTTGGTGACACGAATTTCGCTGTGATCTGTATCTATCTCTGTGTAAGAAAGTGACAGCGATCTATTGTTTACCAAAAACTAACTGACATGCGCGTGCGCAGTGATTGTTTTGAATAAGTAAAATACCGACGTATGTAAAAAGTTATAAAAACAAAGCAGTTACTTCGTAGTTTTCATTGATTTTTTGGTGAGTCAAATTTCCTTTCTTATTTTTATTGATTTATTTAATGATGCTATAAAAATTTAATAGCTTTTATTGAATATAAAAATTTAGAATACTTTTTGTTTTAATTGTTTTAGGTAAAACAGAATGCCACGTGCATATAAAAATTCACCAAACAATTTATGTTAAATATGTGGTGATTTTGTAATGGCCTTACTCGCAGAAAGATGACACCCTTAGTAAAAATGGCTTACTTCTATTATTTTGGGTTTGAAATAGACGAAAGAGGGAAAAGCTGGGTCCCAAACATATGTTGCAAAACATGTGCAATAGCTCTGACAGGTTGGTTGAATCACCATCTGTAAAATCAAATGAATTTTCACTTAGCAGTTCATATAGTTTGACAGAAGAACCACATATGCTCAACCAATTTGAACTTAATAATGTTCGCAATTTGGAATTTTCGAAATCTGAGGCCCAACTTTTAGGTTGCAGATTACAACAGTGAAAAAAAGGCACAAAAATTTCATTTTTCAGGAAGAGACATTCTCAGTTCTCTCTATTGTTTTCCAAAGATCAAGATTTAGTTCACTGCACTGTCCCTCTAAAACTTCTTCAAGAACTACATCTGCCTGAAGATCCAACGGCTTGGAGACTCTTCATTGACCCATCCAAACTGAGTCTGAAAGCAGTATAATTTCTTTATAATGGAAATCAATATCCGTCAGTACCATTGTCTCATGCAGTAAATATGAAAGAGACTTACGAAAATATGAAGTTATTACTCAATAGAATTAAGTACGATCGCTATTTTTGGAATGTATGTGCCGATTTAAAGTAATGGCTATGCTAGCGGAGCTACAAGGAGGATACACAAAATATTGTTGTTTTTAATGTGAGTGGGACAGCAGAGCAAAAGCGTGTCATTACATGCAACGAAAATGACCCTTTAGATTACATGCAATTTTGAGAAGCAAAAACATCGCAAATGAGCGTATGGTTGTTGACAGCCAAAAAATATTTTTGCCGCCACTACATATCAAATTAGGCTTAATAAAAAATCTGGTATGATTTGCTGACATCACAAATTCCCGCCGGCATCGCAAAGATTTCTGATGAAGCCTGTAGCAGGGTCGAAATTGCAATAAAATCAGCTAGTGATGTTTTCCTTTTCATATTGAAAAAATGTTGTTGTTGTTGTTTCTTTGGAAAGAAATTCTTTAGAGCAATTATTTAAGATCAAGAATGATTTAAACTATCAAACATTTAGAATTGTATTTAAATCATAGAAAATCATTAATAATTATAGTACACTAAAAGTTGAAAAAATTCCTCAGTAGTTGTGGCAACATGCAACCGTTTGCAAAATAGTGGCAAAAACGACGGGTCGGAGGTACAAGACTATTAAGTCTCATAAAAAACATTTATGGTTTGCTTAACATACATAAAACTACGATGAAGTGAAATTGAACAAGAAATTTCTTTGTCTCAGTGCAAATGTGGCATAGAAAGAAATTTGCAATGTAACTGTTCCAATTTTGATAAGATTCATAAGAACGCTTAACATTTTTATATTGATCAATGTTGACCAAGATTGTTGTCTTTTGATAATGTACAAGAGCTTTCAGATTGAAATTTTAATATTTTTAAAATTAAAAATATGACTGGTTAAAAACATGAGGTTTAGGATAAAAACAAACATGTATTGATATTAGTTAAATATGAGCACACCGTATGACTGCGAGTTGATTGTTTTGTTTTTATACAGAAAAAACGCAAAAAAATTATTGACGTTTACATATTTTTAGTTTTTTTGCTCGATTTTTATTTAACAGTTTTTAAAATAAGCTATCAAACATAACAAACGGATTAAAAGTACCAGAGTTGTGATATTGTACTTTAAAAAAAAATGTCATTTTCTTTCTTGTTGTAATTAAAAAAATCATAAGAATTCCAATTTGAAAGAATTGTAATGCAATGTTGTTGAAATGTTTTCAGAAACAACACTAAATACAAATACAAAACATGTCCCTAAACCCCAACCCCCCCCAAATCCCGGCCGGGTCGTAACGGTAGTCAAGACCGCAAAGCTTATTCTTCTTACTGAAAGTCTGAATCGGTGTTTCACCTCAACCAAGAGGTCAACTGTACTGTACGCCAAGATAAATAGACTGAAAAACATTTTTTTTTATATTTTAATAAGGGTTCTCATCTAAGCATGTAAACATGTAAACATGTATAGCATTTAAACTTTTGATGAGCGATAAAGTGTAAATAGCGTAAATGTCGACAAAATGGCGGCTGCGGCTACGACATTTTGACTTTTTTAAATTTTAAACCTTTTAAAAACCTTTTTAAACATAGAAAAATAAATAAAACGTGTTCATATATACTCCAACTACTTTAAATATATAATGATTAGCGCCAAAGGCAACCCTCATTCACACAGGTAGATTTACATGCTAGTTTACACTGCAAAATAGGCTCGGAAATGATGAAAACTCACGCCCATACAAATTTTGAGAGATAGTTTACGCGCATGTAAGTTCACAAGGTTTACAATGTTTACGGGTCAGTTACATGCTTAGATGAGAACCCTTAATATTTGTTTTTTCCACTTAAATTGGCTTTATTCTATATTCTGTTTAATTTTGAGAAATGGTTGAACTTAAAATAATTTCTTGCTTTCTTAATAATTCGTT
Source organism: Dichetophora obliterata (assembly GCA_963920525.1). Lineage (NCBI taxonomy): Eukaryota > Metazoa > Arthropoda > Insecta > Diptera > Sciomyzidae > Dichetophora > Dichetophora obliterata. Next base: position 78,991,740 of record OY986439.1, on the reverse strand, counting down.
AATGCTACTGACATTATACTTTGAACTTTTTGAATTTAAGTTTCTTTACGGTACTCAAATCTGTTTGTCCACTGATAAAGCAGAGCAACAGAACTGTACCATATATCATTATTTTCTAACTTTGCACAGGCAGAAACAACAACAGTACCAGCTACTGCTGTTTCTTCACAGCGCATGATATGCTTATAGAAATTTGTGATATTTTGTGACAACTTCTTGACATAAGCACCTTACGTACAATATTGTTATTACTTGTGCTTTTATTTTTCATAGATATACACATTTTTTTTTTGCAACAGCAAAGATTTACAGATAAAACCATCATGTGCGTCATAATACTTTACGCTGTTTTGCACGCTCATCTTGTTGTGCTGCACACGAACTCTTACTTGCCACTTTGGTGACAACTTTTGTAGGTTTAGCACAATGATCTTCTTCTCCACCATCATTCCCGAACTCCATTTTATACCCATGAATAGCAACGTGTCTTTTCATATCTTGCCACAATAAATACTTTCCTTTAACTGTATTGGTTAAGCATTTATTGTTCTAAACTTAGAGTAGCGTTTGTTTTGGCCATGAAGCTGTTGTGAGTTTAGTATTAAACATAGAACGAACACTCACTCCCTCCCAACCCACTCATTCCTTTCCACTACTCTCTCTTTACACAAAGACTTTCGCCAAATATTGCCCTCTACGTTTTTGTAATATTTAAATATTCAGGTCACGTTGGCATTTTATCACATTAAGCGTAATCCTTTAAATGCCGTAACAAAAATGTTCTAATGTCTTTTTAAAGAACATTTAACGTGTACAAGAACCCACAGAAAAGCGTCTACAAAATAACCCGGCTGGTCTACAATGTTTGAACATCGACGAGGGGGCATACAGACAAAGAACGAAAGATTTTATGGTAAATTAACGATGAGAAATTGCCAATATTTGAAGAAGCTCGGCGGCGAAGAGACGCTGTGGGTAGGAGATGGTTTAGTCCACTGGTGAGCTAGACTGAAAGATTGTATATTTGCATTTTCAAAAGGATTTAGTTACTAGCTTATAAATTTGAAATTTAGGTTCTTTAAATTTAAACTTATGCATTGAATTGAGATGGTGAATATTTATGTATTGAAGTTGCGTTACTATTACAACATAGTTTAATGGCTTCCGAGAATTGGCCCATTGATAGGGGGAAGAGCTAAAATTGTAACTTGTGTCGTACATCATACTAATGGTAATCGATTGTAAAAGTAATGAACATATTTTAAAGGCCACTTAGGCAGTAACTTTGTAAGATTTTTTGAAAGTTTACCAATGAAAAAAAAGAGAATTTCTGCACATTTAAACTATAATGCTCTGAAACAAGCGCAATGTGCGAGACAGAAAATGCCGACGACTAGCGATTTATCATAGTTTATAATCGAACCAAAAATATCCTTTATTTAAAACAGTATTTAAATAAATGACATCATAAAAAAATTTGTCTGTATTAAACTTTTTGTTAAAACCTTTCTTAACAATTGTCTGTAGTGCTTTAAGCATTAGGATACATAGCTTGTTTTCGATCATTTTCTATTTGTTTTAAAGAAATTTACCATACCTTTTTAATTGGCATATGTGCCTCCCCATTTAAAAAAAAAGCTGAACTGTTACCGGCTTTGCTCAGGTGTTGCTAATTTAGGAAAAGTTAAAAGTAAGGTGGATCAAGGTAACACAATAACTCTAGCAATATTCCAATCTAGTACATTAGAATGGTAAATTAGATTTAAAAACGCATTCGCTACATCTGAAATCTTGTAGCAGCACTTATTTTTAACCCTCATCTTTATCAATGGGTCTAGTCAGACCTTAACTCCTTTTAAGTAGGTTTTCTCAGAGCTTAGAGTTAATTGAATAAATTCACTTTCACGATTCGTACAACAAGTATTTTTATAGGATTGAGTGTTTAAATATTAAAGTTTTCCTGGGATAATTTTTTATACACACAAATTTTGAATTTATAGACACATTGAGAACAAACGGGTCTAGGCATGTTTGAATAGTAGTTTGAAAGGTATTTTGCTTTAAAAGCATCCTAATTGTAATGCAAAAATCAACATGAATTCAAATTTGTCACATTTACTGGTACCATTCCTTGAATAGTATTTTGCAAAAAATGTCTGAATCCGAAAAATTGCAAACCCAATCTTTATTCTCTGTCTGTCTGATTTCAGTTTTCATGATATAAATGTGGCAATATGTTTCTACTCTCCAAAAAAAATTAAGCAGTCAAACAGTGGGAGATTCATGGCCATAATTATAAAATAGTTTTATTGTCAATATTCCAAAAAAATGTTTACTTTTCGACAGCTACTACTCCAGATAAGAGAAACCAGTTAAAATAGTTCAGACATTTTTTTAGTTTAGACACACAAAGACATCAAAGTTGACAATTATTTGATGAAAATAATTTCAGAATATAAGTTATTTTCACTACCTATTTTTTAAGAGCTCCACTTTTTTCGGATTTATAAGAATGTAATCGAAGTAAATAAATAGTGAAAACATATATATTTTGCTTGCCAAAATGTCTTGCTTTTGTTATTTACTATAACTAATTTGTATTTTTAATGCATTAAAGTTTGAAAACTTTAGCAGGGAAATAAAAAAATACATCAAAAAACATATCTAATATTTTTTTAAAAATGTCGAGAAAAAATATATATACTAAATAAAAAATAAGTTTGTAGGTGCGCCGACTTGCGCTACGCAGTTGCTTATCATTTTCCCCTTACAATCTTTTTATTAGTTCTTTGGTCCCCACATTCCAGCACATCTACAAGTGCTGGAGGTATGATTTTATTCCTTCACGCCAAAACGACTGGACTGATTTTGAAAAAATCCTTTTTAACTGTGTAACTATATAACATAACATTTTTGGCTAATGCCAATATGTTAATAGGGTCAAAAGCCATTTTTTGGCCAAAAACATATTATTCTAGCATTGGATACAGAATTGATTGACGTTAGTTAGTCTAGTTATCTAGGTCGATATGCTAACTTGCCCAAAATTGATGTTGGCTTGGTTAAGAGACAGTTTTGTAGCCAAAATCATTTCATTCAAGAAGTTTTATTGGGAATCAATTGAAATTGGCTTAAGTTCTCTAAGCCAATTTATTATATTAGCTTAAAGGTTTTTCGCCTTATACCTGTTTTCGCCTTATTTGAGGCTTATACCTGAGAAACAGTTAATCTCTACCTAAAGTGCTACAAGTGATACAATATACCCCAATCTGTGCACAAAGTGCTTATTCATGGAAGCAAAATTATAAAGGAGTTAACCGTGCCTATTGGAAGCCTTTCTGAAGAAGAAGAAGAAGAAGAGGCATACACAAAAGCAGATGATTCTCTAGGACTGCAAACAATGAAGATATTTTGCACCATCTGCTAATATCTTCTGATCCTTTTATCAGCCATTTAAGGTAAAAGAAAGAAAAAAAAAATATAAGGAACTGTCATTAGAAGCTAAAGAATTGCTACAGCTTTAGCTTTCCGAGCAATATAAACTTGTTTTAAAAACATAGCTTCATTTTCATTACTAAATATAATCAATTGTATGTATAATACATTTCCTAAGTAAACATTTAGTTCCAGAAGTGTCTGTGGGTGGATTTCATAAAAAATTATATATGTTTTATATAACTGTACAAAGCACTCATACTGAATTTTAAAGCTGTAGGTTTATTTTTGCTATTTATGGCCAAAACTTGTTTTAAGTCCTTCGACTGTGAGTCGGTTCATTAAGATAAATGAGAAACCCTTAAAAAAGTCTGCAGCAAATATGCGTTACAACAAGAGTAAAGCAAGTGTTGACTTAATTGACCACATGTTTGCCGACACTCTTGAGGAAAAAAGGAGTTTGTAACAATCAAGAAAAATTTAACATAAGACAGGATTTTATTGTAAAAATTGTAATGAAGCTGTTTGCCAACAATATTCAAAATGTTCCTACACATGTTTAACGTCCCGTAATAATGTAAAATAGTTATATTTTTATAGCTTTTTTATATTTCTGAGTTGTCTTTTAAGTTTACAATACTAATTTTTTTTAAAATGATATTTCAGTAAAAAACATCAAAAAATGTCTTACGATTATAGAGGGGTCTGAGCGGACTCATTCATTCTCAAAGTGACAATTTTATTACCTGTAAAGATGAGGGTTTAAATTTTTTTCATGATGTCAATTTGCATATAAAACCTTCACCATCTGTTTTGGTCCTTGGTCTCTCATGTTCGATGATTTTTTTTGATTTTGTACACAAAACGCTAAAAAAACAATGTTTTGAAAAACTATTTAAAGCTTTACTACCTATTTTTGTTCTTGGATCGTCTTTTTCCGAAAATCGATTTAATCATAATAAGGGATCTCGTAAAAGCATGTAAACATGTAAAACATTTAAACTTTTGATGAGCGATTAATTGCAAATAGCGTAAATGTCGACAAAATAACAGCTGCGGTTAGGGTTACGGAATCACATTTATTAAATTTGAATTATTTTAAAAACTTTTATAAAACGCTCCATAAGTTATAAAACATAGAAATAACTAATTAATAGGGACGAAAATTATATCACATGTAATCTCTTTCTCTGTATTTAGCTATATTTAAGAAATTTTGTATTTTTTTAACTAAAATATAAAAAACAACTCATTTTAAAAAGTGTCTGAGTGTTTACTCAAATTCAAATAAACATAAACAAAGACGTGTGATTTCTTTTTCAACACTAGAACAATAATTACTTATAAGAATAGTATTGACATTTAGTATTAGAATAAATAGTGTTAAATGCCACTTCAATAAATATATAAAAGTAAATTAATTGTGTTAACATAAAAAGTGTTTTGTGGGGTGAATTGAATCAAACAATATCATTAAAAAAAAGTTATAAAAATTAACAATTATTATTAGAAGAGAAAAAAAATTATTTCTGTCTAAAAAATAAAGAACAAACAAAAATTAGCTAATGGAGCGCAACAAAAATTCAACCTCCGAGTGATCTAACTCAAAGATCCACAATTTTATTTTTCTTAAGAAAGTACTCAAATTTCTTTCAAGGCGTATACTTGCAGGGAGTCTATTGTAAAGTCTATAAGATAAAATCGAAAAAAAGTTACGATAGTGGGTTGTGCGAAAAACTGGAACAGTCACGGTAGAATTTTGGTTCGTTCTTAAGTTGTAATTACCATATATGGGATTCTGCATATACCCACTTCTTTTAAAAAATATTTTTAGAACTTTAAAATAATAAAGATGTCTTAATGGTAAGATCTTTAGACGCCTAAATAGACTAATAGATGCAGTCAAGCGATTTACTTTACAGATTATTCTAACGGCAGACTTTTGTAATATTAACAGGGGACGTATATTATTCAGATAAGCACCTCCCCAGCAACTCACACCATATTGTAATCTAGAATGAAAAATCCCGTAGTATATTTTAATTAATGTACTTTCAAAACAAAATGTCTTAGTTTATAAAAGCATCGTAATGAAGAAAAAAGATATTTCTTCAACAATGAAATGTGTGCGGTCCAGGTAAGATGTTCATCAACCATTACTCCTAAATATTTATAGCAAAGAACTCTTTCGACTGAGAATTTAATTTTAGCCCTGTGCAAATGGTCGAATTTATTGTTAAATACAATGTTCCGTTAAATTTATAATCTGTTTTATTGTATTTGACTAACCATTTGATAAAAAAATTGAACATGGGAACAGGGATTTTGTCATAATATGCAATTATTGCATCATTGCATTACTTATGTAATGGTCCAGTTAGCCATGGCTTAAAAAGTGTCACATAGAATTATGTTAAATAGGATTTTCATGTATCTGATTATGCACAACATGGCAACACATGGCAATGCTCAGATAAAAACAGAAATGCATCTCTGACTATATAGAAGTTCTCATTTTTTTTTATTTCTGCGTATTCTTCTATGCATTTGCCAAAACAAATGTAAAATTTTAAAATTATTTGTCCAAATGCTGTTAAAATAAAATCGTTTTATTGTTTTATTTTGACTGTGTAACTATGTTTTGCATAATCACCATTTATTCTGCTATGTGCTCGCCGCTTATCTACGTTGCTTGCGCTGTTGTGCAATGAGAGGCTAATAGTGCGACGAATAATTAGAGGTAATTATTTTAAAATTTTTTCATTGCAAAAAAAAAATATAACGATTTTTTTTATGTACACAGTAAAAAATATGAGCATAAATTTTATACCATTTTGTATACATATAAATCCAAGCCATAAATGTTTTAAAAGTTATACCATCAAATCCAATAAATTTTTCCCGACCATTTTTCTAGCCAGACCAATCGAAATCACTATATTTTTAAATTTCTCGATTTCGGTGAATTTTTTTTCTTTCCAACCAGAATATATTTCGATTAACACATGATATCCATACGAAATTTTTAAATTATATTTGTTTTATTATTTTTATAATATTGATTGGTATAAAATTTATAAATTATTTGGAATAAAAAAAGTTTATACCACACAAATGTTATAAAAAAGATAAAATTTACCCTCAAATTTTTTACTGTGCATCTTTAAGCTTTTCAAATTGGCACTCTTTAAGAACGTGGCAAATAAAAGTTCTCTGATTAACGTTTTGATATATGTTTCTTAAAATGAAATATTAATTAAACTAGATGAATTTTATGTTTAGTAGAATAACTAAATTTACGAATTTAATAAAAACAGAACCGTTTTAATGTTTTAACATTCTTCTTACAAATTCATGAATTAAAATTAATGGGTGGATCACAAATAGGTTTGTAATGACGTTAATCCGATTAGCGTTTATTAGGTTTATTAGGTTAACATAGAAAAAAATAAATAAAATTTGTTTCTAACTAATATAATATATAATAATTCATATAATGTACGCGCATGAAAGTTCAAAATGTTTACGGGTCTGTTACATGCATAGATGAGAACTATTAATAATAAATTTTATGTTTTTAAAAAGTGTAAGATTTTACATTTTAATATAAACAGTTAATATAATATTTGAACAAAATAACGAAATTTTAGTCTTATACGCTTTAAAACTTCTGATATACTTTATTATATATTTGTGGGCAGAAAAAGTGTTCGGTGCAAAATTTTCATATACACATGTACAATGACTACCACATGATGAAATAGCTTGGTTTTCTATTAGTCAAGGTTAGGTAATTCCAGATGCTTTCTGACGGAGGCTCACATATATATATTCTAGTCTTTACTGGTGCCGGTTACGAGCAAAGGTGCCTTTGTTTTGAATGAAGTCTTTAAAGATATGCGTTGAATTCGCCAACCTTAGGAGGGATTCCAGAGATACTTTGGCTACATCTTTTAGAGACAGAAACGTCGATTAGCCTAGGTACTAGAGTCTCGATCTAAGTAGGGTGGGTCATGTGCATAATAGGTGCTCCAGGGTCTCTACTATGCCTGGTTCATTGCACTTCCCGAAGTTTTCATCCGTGGTGATAAGCAGCTTCCTCGCGTGGGGTCCGCCATGCAGTTAGCAGTGAGGATACCCACTGCAATTTCTGCGAGGGCATGGCAAGATGAACAGAGTTCGTTTTCCGCATTGCGCATTGCACATGACTTTCGAGATTTTGAACGATGTCGTACCTTTCCACCTACAACTCACTGCTTGATCTCTTTTTGAGGTTCCTGTACAACTCTTGGAGCGGAGTAGATACCTGTACTAAGAATTCTGATCCCAGCCCGGCGCTTTCCTTTGCAAGACTGTCTGCCATCTCGTTCCTCTCAATGCCCTGTTAGTTCGGGACCAAGTATATGCTCACTCTCTTCAAAGCGCATAGTGCATCTAGTGCATCTCTGCCAGCGTATGGATTTAATCGCCGCTTGGCTGTCGACAAAAATGTTGATATAAGAATGGTGTGTATTCATGCTGTGTAAATGGTGGGTAAATGCTGACCTCAATAATATAATAATTTAATAATAATAATTTTGTTGGAAACAAAAACTGTGATAATATAAAGCTAACAAGACAACCCATCTGTAATATAATCGAGCCTAACATGAATTTTTACCATGATAACCTCCTTCAGGGTGCAATATCTACAACATGTAGTTTCAGTTTTATGTGTGTTACTGAAAGTGATGTTTCACTTCACGGTATTTCTCCTTAGTTTCTTAAATTGTTTTTACCTAACTTGTACCTTTTGTTACACATATTTTCAATACAATTTTTACTAAATCAGTGTTTCCAAAAAAAATGGAAATTAGCCAAAATAATTCAAAATCCGAAATCAGGCGATGAATTTCGGCCTATAGCTATCTTACCCTTCCGAAAACCTAGTTTACAAGCAAATGAGTTCGTATTTTAACACCAATCGTCTACTTACGGCCACACAGTATAGATTTAGACCAATACCTAGTTGTACAACCGCAATCACAGATGTATCTGAAACTATTCGTCAAAATATTGAAGCAAACAAACCTACTTTCCTGGTTCTTTAAGATTGCTCAAAAGCTTTCAATTCTATTAATCATTTAATATTTTGCCGTAAGCTCAAAAATTGGTATGGTTTTTCTCCAGCAGCAATAAAATTGATTTGGTCCCATCTGTATGATCGTTTTCAGTGTGTTTGTTCTGGTGATTTGTACTCAAACTTTATTCGAGTAAGTAAAAAGTGTTCCGCAGGGGGCAGTTCTGGGATCCTTTTTGTTTTCCATTTGAGTAAATGATTTTCCGTCAATCTCGAATCAATGTTTCACACATATGTACGCTGATGATATACAACTTCATGTTTCGTGTGATAAAACTGATCTTTGTAGTGGTGTGAATATCTTTAATCAAGAACTCCAGCAAATTGGTAATTGGGCCGCAGAAAATGAGCTTGAAATTAGTCCAAGAAAAATCTAAGTGTTTGTTGGTCTATAAAAAACCTATAAACTATAATAGTCTTCCTGATATAGTAATTAACGACTCGATTATTGAATATGTGTGTAAGGCTAAAAACTTAGGTTTTATTTTTAACAATACCTTGACATGAAACAAACACATCACCAGTTCCTCAGGCAAGGTAAATAATATGTTATGCAGTTTGTGAACCTACCCAATATTTTACGCCATTAAGAATTAGAGTGCTTACAGCAAAAACATACTTAATACCAATTCTCTTGTATGACTGTGAAGTATTAGCAAACGCTGATTCTCTCCATAAAGTTTGATCATAGGTTTGATCATGTCTCGGTATATGCTTACCAAATGAACAACACCACCTTTGATAACCTTGTCAAGACTAAAGTCCTACAGTTTGTCCAAAAATTAATACTTTCCTCTGAAACTATATAGCTCTTCGAGAGATTTCGTATTACACAATCGCGCCGAAATAATAATATTATACTAGCAAGACACTCAAGCCTTGTCTCTTTTCATATATAAGAGACATTTTATCTTGTAACACGAAGAACTGTAAATAATAAATAAATAAACAGTGGTTAACCCACTTTGTACCAACGCCTCTGATTTCTTCATAAATTGTACTTTTGACAAATGAGACATTTTGGTCCCTTTGAGTGCAAGCACAGAAACACTGCTTCAAACAGCTTTTTAACCCATTAACCGCGGTTGGGTATTTTTTACCCATGAAAATGCTTCTGCAGAATTGATCATATTTCAGGATTGGTACAGCTAAGTGTTTAATTTTTTGTTTGCTGCTTTAAGAAAACATGAAGCTATAAATTGTTTTTGGGGTGTGTCAAAGATTTCTTACGTTAACTATTACATTTTCAAAGTCAAAAGTGATTAACATTAAAAATCAAAAAAATTTGTGTTATTATCATTTCTAAAAATTTTAGATTTAAAAAAAAATTTAAGAGCTCTCGTTGCCAATTTACTCTAATCGTTCTTCACTTGAGTCTTTTAACTATCTGATGTCCGAAGATTGACTTCGCCTTTGTAACCACTCTTTGCACCACTGCTTACGTGTTCTCGATTTTTTCCTTTTTAAAAAAAAAAATTAAGCCAATATCAAAAGTAAACCAAAATCGGCGTAATCGCCCTGCTTCTTCAAATCCATTGTTAAAACTGAACGATTGAACTCTAAGTATGAGTGCTTCTAAAGTGTACAATTTGAACAAACAGTTTCATTTGTTCAGACCAAACCAGGGAATGGAAAAAAACCTTACCCTATACGTAGCGTTACAAAAGCGCAAACTCCGCAAAATCTGTCTCCTTCTATTCCGTGTGTGTCCCTTCGATTCAAACACAAACACTACCACCGCGCGCAGAGGAAAAATATCGGAACAGAATAGTAACGTTGTGTTTAAAGAGTTATTTGCTTTGTTGGAGTCCTTGCTCATGATTGTAAGCAAAAACCAAAACAGTAACAGATGTACCCCGCTTCACATATTAAAAATCTAAAAATTTTTCCTAAAAAGGTGCATTCAATTCAATATCAATTGCGCATGATCAATAAATCTTATATCATCACTTATGCACAAGTTATCTTCAATTTATCTCATTTCATGATAAATGAACACTTTGCCAACACATCTTACACCAGTTTCTAATACATTCTAAACACTTTGGTAATACATCTTACAAAAGTTGCTCATATATAATAGGGGTATTCACTGTTCAGTGCACTTGCCTGTGCAGTTGAGGACTTGTGCAGTTAGGTTTTCGAGAGCACACCTCTATCTTTTTTTTCAAAGCTGTCAAAATTTGCAATGTGCACAACTGCTCAAGTCCTCAAGTTTGAGCCTACAGTAAAAAAGCACTTGTGTAGGTTAGGATGTAGGAATTCAAACGCTGTTTTTTTAATTTACTTTCTTTTATTTAAGGCCTTTTTTAATTTACTATTCTCAGTTTTTGTACAATCGAGACAAAACTCACCAAATGTCAGCCAACAAAACAGCTTGCTACACCACTAATTCAAAAAACATTTTTTTTGTCCAATATACGTCTTGCACAAGTGTTTCTTAAATGCTTAACAAATTCATCAATGCCATTAAAATATTATATAATTGTCGACTCTCTTTCACAGTAAATTAAACATTTCCGTATTTAAGCAAAATAATGGTAGCAATAAAAATCACTGCTCTTTATATCTATTTATAAAAACAGAGCATAAAAAACTATCGCTGCGGAAATAAAGCAGACAGTAGCAATAAAATCATAAGGTAAGAAGCAATAAAAAACAATACTGAACAGTGCCACAAAAAAAAAAAAAACAAAATAACAGTCAAAGGCACGATAAATGGGCGTGCAACTAAAAACATACAAATTGCCGTGGCAAATGAAATGAATAAAAAATTCATCAGTTCAAAAAGAAAAATTATGGAAAAACTCCTCACCACGTGGTGTGGGTACCACAGTTAAAACAGTAAAAAAACAACCCTCACAAGGAGCAAAAGTCGGAATAAAAAAAAATAATTCAACCAAGTAGTAGCCAGCTTGCACAAACTACGCAGCACTCGATGCAACACTGGTAAGGCAGCCAGCATAAACGATAAACGTTAAGGGCGCTTAGGCACGTTAAAGCTAGGAAGGATATGCGGCATTAGAAAAACATATCCTACGATTCAGCGGTAAAATCCCTACTCATATCGCATAGGAAAAAGCATAGAAAATCAAAAAAGCTTAACAACAAGAAAACCTTAACCATTTTTTCCCACTATTTTTCTTGTTATTCTTTTTAAACTGAAAAGTAATAAAATTTCAAGCATTCTGCCAAAAAGGTGTCTAACTGAATTTCTTCAAAGGAGGCCCAACGGAAGCAAAAAAAAAAACAAAATCAGAAAAGTGAATTGCAAAGGTTATTGGGAAACTTATTCACCTCGAATGTGTTGAAAGAAAAGGAAAAATTATTTGAACAGCGGAAAGTGTTTGCGAAACAAAAAAAAAAAAAAAAACGAGCGCATCAAATTTTCATTAGGGGTTGAAATAAGCACGGCTTAGTAGAAAAATCAGCTTGGCAAAAAAAAATTTTGTTGGCGTCTGATTTTACCCCGGTTTTCATTTCGCTGAAATATAAAGAGAATTTATCAAAATTCGTTTCAGCGATGGTAAAGCTAATTTTAAGACTTTTACTGACAGCTGATTTTGAGAAGACGGCAGAAGCCTTAACAGTGATTCTCAATAAGAGAATCATTAGTGAGAACCTGATGTTGCTGATAGTGGCGTCTGGATACAATTAAAATTTCTAAGTTACTGGCTCTAACGAAGGCACCAAGTGAAATATTGCTATGGTTAAGTATTAAGTTGCACCATTCATGAAAAGTAAGAAATTTGTTTCAGTTGTATCGTATTTCGTTATTTTTTTTGTTTTTGATTATAATTAGTGTTGAAAAATTGAGATGGCAATCATTAGAAATAAAAATGTTTTAATTGGTTAATATAATATGCAACGCAAAGAATTCATTGTTTTGATGAGAATAAGGAAATACAATTAAGCAAAGGAAGCTAAGTGAGCGAAATTAACTTATTCCCAAGAAAAAATGTGCTATTAAAAAATTCTGAATAATTTTGAACATTATTCAAAACAAGAATATAGTAAGTAATAAGAAAAATTTTCGTAATAAGGAGAAACGGTAACAGTTCAATTATATGACCAAATAATTACATGTTTCTTTTTTTAGACTGAAATGTTCGGGGATGCCCCTTATACATGTGTAAGCATTGTGTTGATTCGGTAGATGGGTGATAGTTAGTTGGAGGGTGGAAAGATGGAGTAGTGTCGGTGAAGATTTGTTTTTCGGCCTGACATATGAGGTGTAGATAATGTGAAGATCAGCTGAAGAGAAATACTTTTTGCACCGTTTCAAAAAACCTAGGCTGCTTCTTTCGACACATCGAAGATATGATCATTCCAACGTAGATCAGATTAGATCGATATGCCCAGAACGTCAAGAGCGACTGATTCCACAAGATCCACACCATTCATAACGAGGGGAGCTAATGGGCAATCCATCCGCTTGTGGGTTAACAGACAGCACTGGGTCTTACTTGCATTGAACTCGACTCTATTAGCAAGACCCCACTCTGAGATTTTTGTATATCATTATGTAGTGTGTCATTCATATTTTGCCTCTTTCTCTCAATCTCCATAGAAATTAGGCATTTTTTAAATGAGTATGAAAGACAAATGCTGCTGTCGTTTGCAAACGGTTGTTGATAAAAACCAGAAACAAGGTTGGCGTTAGAACTGAATTCGTTGATGACGTCATCCTCGGAGGAAATGTCATCAACTACGACACGAATCGTTCTGTCCTTGAGGAAACACGTGATCCTATGGGCACAGTTAGCAACAACATCGTATGCAATTAGTTTTGACACGAGCGCTTTATGCACACTCGGTCAAACGCCTTCGAGATATCCAGAGCAACAACTCTGCTCTAACCTAAGAAGTGAACGCATTGATTCCATTTCTTGGTATGAGGTCACCAGTAGAGCGGGATGAGGTCACCACGGAAACCATATTGACGATCACTGAGCAGTTGGTTGTGCTCCAGATAGTTCATGAGATTGAAGTTTATTACGCTCTCCATAACTTTGGAAAGCGTAGAGCATATGCATATCGGTATTGGGTCGGTAGTTTGCAGGGTTCGTGGCATCGCATAATTGAATTCAATTGAACTTGAACTAAGTCATTGTTTCAATACATATCATATTAACTAAAAATAAATATCAGTTATGTATCTCAAAATACTTCTATGAAAAACACAACAATTTAGAGAAACAAAAAAGTAATGGTTTCTATTTCGAAATGTTTAAGGACGCTATGAATGAATTCATCTTGAGCTCAGAATTTAGATTCAAAATAAATAAAAAAGGCCAATAAAAAATTCTGTCTTTCTAATTTATGCATAAAATTCTCAACCAAAGTGTAATTTTCCTTGATTCTACTCAACTAATCTCTTAAAGTGATAAATATCTTGATTGACATAAGTACAAAATTTTCTAAACCATAAATATAAAGTAGAAAGTCAGGTCAGTAGCCAAAAGTACAGATTCCGAAAGTATAAAAAAAAATAATGTACTTCTATTTGTCAAAGCAAAATACTACACTTTTTAAAAAACCATTAAGCAAATCATATCAATTATATATCATATTGAGCAACAATTATATTAAATTATATTATACAAATTAAAATAAAGTGAAAAAAATTTCAAGTGTTTTAAAATAAATTCTAAGTCTTCTTTTAAAAATAAAAATGCATAATAATAAATGCAATACTTTTCCGATTAAAAGACAAATTGGCCACTTCAGCCCTAGAACGTACTTGACCGATCTTTTTTGCATCAATTGTGTTGTGCGTGTCGAACACAAATGATCAAGAACTGAACCTACGAGTCTTATGCCGACTCCAAACGCCTGGTTTTCTCAAGAAGTTTTGACTCTACGCTCTGAGTTTTGGTCTTGTCTGCATAGATGTGGCGGCCAAACAGAAATATTGATTCAATTGAAAAAACCTTTCCGACTATCTCAAATTTCATTTCAGAGTTGAAAAATAATAAATTTACTTTATATATAAAAATATGTGGATATTGTATTTAAATGAATTTTCGACTATAGAGGATTAAATATTTTTTTGAGATTTTACTACAATCGTTTTACTTTTAATTATGATTTAAGAATGCCTTAACAACTCGTATTGCATTCATTCAACAGTATATATGTATATCCTAAGATATGATAAGGATAGAAAAAAATTTGTTGCCAGATTCGGATTCAAGCGTGCTCTTAACATAAAAATTTTAGAGAGTATTCTCTATGCTTAACTCGCTAAATAGTGTAAAAGAGTTTTAAAAAATTAAAATCAAATGAAATATTAAAATGAGTTAAAAATCATTACCATGGGCGTAGTCAGGATTTTACTCGGGGGGACCATTTTTTGTTTCATGTAACTGATAAATAAAATTATTTTTTAAATATTGGCTTTATTGAGAAAATATACAATTAAATTGGAAACGAAATTGAATTAAACGCGAAAATCAAAAGCGAACAAAAGCAAAAAAGATCAAAGTATTCATCGGCGCAAATCTTCAACAAAGCAATTTAAGAAGTCATCATTCAGCTTTTCTTTTTCTCTTGCACTAAATTTCTGTTCACGCTTTACAGGAATAAAAATGCAAGCAAAGTGCACCTTTTAATTTTTTTGTACGGCGCATAGGTTTGTAGAAAATTTTGACAAAATTTCAGTTTTGGTCCAATAGTGTCCAAATCGTAGATTTGAGCGAGAACCAAAGGGTATTTGAGCATTTGCAATTTCTGAGATGTACTCATAAAGGCACACCGGCCAACTGACTTGCCCAAGTCGTGTTCACAGAAACTGTCACTATTGCATGTGCTAGAAAAAGCAGACGTAGATAGATTCTTTTGCAATTAAAAGCTCGCAAGTGGGTGCAAGCAACTCACCTTTCTCAAAAAACGCGCAAATAAACAGCTGATTGGGTTTCGTTAGTTATGAAAACGAACGTTAGTGTTAGTGAAAAATCCACTAACAAAGTGTGTAGCTTATATTGCAATGTTCATATATGTCAGAGTTACCAATCGATTTCAATTAAAACTTTTCATTTACGTATTTTTCTAAAAAATAATTGTGTTAGACCTTAGTTTTTTAATAAAAATAAACTAAGTTTTAATAAATATTAAAAAATCCAATACTATTTTAATTATATGAAAAATTGTTTTGAATTTCTAACTTTAAAACTAAAAAAGTATTTTTATTAAGTTGGCCCCTCTCGATACGCCCCTAATCAATATTCCTGATCAAACAATTGATGTCTCTAGAACTATTAGATAGTTGGTATTTTATAAAAAAAAACTTTTTACATGTTTCAAATCAAATACATATTAGTCGAATATATGAAGCTGTAGCTTATCAATTAGTTATTTACTTCCACTCTTATCTTAGCCCCGAGCAGATATCAACTGTTGCCGAGTGAGTAACTGTCAAATTCTGCCAAGTGCACACATGATTTATTCAACAATTGCAAACGGCTGAGTCCTTGTAATGGCAACCCTTTTTTTTCTCTTATTTGATTGTGTTAACCAAATGACGACTGCCAAATGGGCTGACAAAAATATTTTGGGAAAAAATATACGCTTTGTCGTGTGTTGTTGCTACTCAATTTTATTTTATTGTTGCTGTTGGCTGCCATGATAACCATATCAAAATTCAATCATATCTCTTATTCATTCTCACAGATTGCTTCTATTATTGTTGGTGTTGCTATTTCGCACAACGATATAAAATAGTTGTTCAGGGAATATAATTTAATACACTACAAGAAAAACCGAATTGAAACTTAATATTAAATGTGGCAATTGAATGGATAAAAGGACATTACAAGATAGTACTAACCAAGCAACAATAAAATAATTAGAAAATTTTTACTCTTCAATTTGCTTAATACCCCTTGATATTATGGTAAAAAGGATGGCGCAGGAAACAGCCATCCGCCTAAGAGCAACCTCGCAGTGAACTAACACTCGTACAGAGTCAGAGCCAGATCATTGCAGCGTCTTCCAGGCAGAAATAATGGCTATTAATAGTGCTGTGGAATGACTGAGGTATAGTGAGATATCAACTAAAGGAATATACATTTTTACGGACAGCCAAGCAGCGATTAAATCCCTTGCAGGTGTCTTCCTAACATCACCAACAGCCCTTAAATGTCGCTCGTCTCTTAATGAGATGGTGGATAAGTTCGACATTAATTTGGTCTGGGTACCAGGGCATAGGGACATTCCTGGAAATTGTAGAGTGGATGAGATCGCTAGGTACAGTGGCAATGCTGCTGCCGGATATGGAAACGTTAGGCATGCGACTTGCAACTTGCAAGCTGGCTCTAAGACAACATGTCCCAGAATTGGCTAATTTCAGGCATAGCATAGCACCACCTCTAACACAGCAAGACAGATGTGGCCTAGTTTTACTGAAAAACTAACGATGAAGCTCACTCAAGTGACGATCTCTCTATTCTGATAGGCATTGTAACAAGACACTGTCTTTTAGTTAGGCATACCCTTAGAATGGGGGTTTATGCGAATGACTTCTGCAGGAGTTGCAGGGATAAGGAAGAGGAGGAGTCGGTATCGCATCTCCTCTGTTCATGCCCCACTTTAGCCCGCAGAAGACAGAAGCATCTAGGTGGCCTCTTTTTTGATGATCTCAGGGATCTTGAGGAGGTAGACGTTAAGCGGTTACTGCTTTTTATTATTAGTTCAGGGTGGTTTCACGACAGTGCTTAGGAGAGGAGGAGTAGATCCCCTGTGGTATCACAACGGAAATATAGCTGGTCTATGTGGGCCCGTCAAAAACCTTAACCTAATTTAATCTACTCTTCAATTTTATTTTTACAAAAATAAACTATAAAAAGGGTATTTAAAATTGCTTTCTAAAATTTTTTTGTAAACCATTCAAGACATATGTATACTACTACACATATAAAAATGCGTAAGGGGTATATTAACATTGTCACTCCGTCTGTAACGCCGATAAGGACGCTTGGCAGGTATAGAAGGTGTACATATTCTTGATCAGCATCTCCTTCTGAGTCGATTTAGCCATGTCCGTTGGTCCATCATTCTGTCTGTCATCACGATAACAGCCGTAATTTTACAGCTATCGTAACGAAATTCTATATATAAGCTTTCTATTAAAAAATACATATATATTTTGAAACCGACCCAAATCGGAGGAAAGCCTCTCCTACGTCCCATACAAAGTGAATTTACCAAAAAAGTATATATATATTTATATATATTGTATATATTCTATATACTATAGTAAAAATTCGATTTTATTCATCAATACAAGAATAAGCATAATATAATTTTCATTTGATATAATAGATTTACACACTGTAATAACCTAATAGTTATAAAGATAAAATTACTACATTCTGTTGTTCCAGAAAACAAGTTTCGAATGTAGTGGACTTCAATTTAAATTCAAATAAATTTCAAATAAAACGAAAAAAAAAACAATAAAACTTAATACTTTAAAAAAATATAAGGAAATAATATAAAATGTATATAAATTTTGTTTTGTACTATACAGGAATTTATAACATAAAAAAATAATAATAAATTATAATATTAAAAAATTAAGGTACTAAAAAATTACAATATTAAGCTTGCAAGAAGTGAACGAGATATAATACTTAAATGAGCAGAAGTTGGTCAGTTTTATCATACTCAAAGTTTAAAAGCCAAAGTTATATCATTTTTAGAATACTCTTCAGTTACGTAAATTTCTTAAAATTAAAGATAGTCTATTGAAAAGTCGTGGTGCCACAGACAAATAGTAACGACAAAAATGCTGAGAAGCATGATTCTTAATCTGAGGTTAGTTAAGATGATTCCTTCTTGAATCATATACTGAAAAGGTTACATTTACTAAAAAACCACCTCGAATAAAGAGTAATTTCAAAACATAAAAAATAAAAAAATAAAATTCTAAAAAAATCTCTTTAAAT
This sequence comes from Dichetophora obliterata, assembly GCA_963920525.1. Classification (NCBI taxonomy): domain Eukaryota; kingdom Metazoa; phylum Arthropoda; class Insecta; order Diptera; family Sciomyzidae; genus Dichetophora; species Dichetophora obliterata. The sequence continues at coordinate 78,973,239 of OY986439.1, read as the reverse complement.
AAAGTTTTTTCTAAATGACCTTGATTTAATTTCAAATTCTAAATGTTTGAATCAAGTATGATTTAAACTAACAAACATTTAGAATTTGTATTTTAATCAAATAAAATCAACATAATCTCTTTAAATTTTAATAAAATTATTCTAATGACTTCAAACTTTGCTGCACATAAACCTTTACCCCAATATGCACTTTGAGTATAAAATTTGTTCGAAATCGAATGAAAACCACGTCTAACTCCCATACAAGTCACTTTGTAAAAACGGTAAAATCTCCTTAAATTCCACATAAATGAGTACAATAGCTTCAAATTGTGCAAATTAGTTTTACTGCATTATTCTGTATCGCGAAGAAGCACACCAACGATGAGAAAGACACGAGAAACAATACAATTTTGTATCGAAGAAAGTATTGCTTCTCGTGTCTTTCTCGTCGTAGGTGTGCTTCTTCGTGATACAGAATAATGCAATTAGTCTTAACTATGCACTCGATGTTTATAAATAGTTTGTTAAAAAAAACCCTGAAAATCTCGTTTATCTCCCATACAAAGGGATATTATCGTAATAGTAAAACCTTTATAAAAAATATTGTAAGATTCAAATGCTGAATATTTGGATAAGAACCACTGTCTATAAAAGTGGCTTCATCAAAATAATAGAACATTCAAGACTTCGACTAAACTAATTACGGTGTGGGGTTGTTTTAGCTCCTTGAAGAGAATTCCGCTCTAGTTTTTTTAAAATCTTAAAAAACTTAGCCTATTGATTAAATTTTTGCAGTGTGGTTTTTAAGCAAATTGTAGCGATACAAATATTTTTATTCAACAAATATACAAAAAGAAGGAATGTGTTTTCTAACCCCAAAGCAATAAAAAAAGTAGTGCAAAAAAAATGCAATTCAATTTTATTTTATGACATTTCATATCTGTTATGAAGAATATGAGGACCAATGTACCGTTTAAACACCCACAACCATATCTAAACGTATACTCCAACTCATAGATATGTCAAAAACACAGCGACTATTTTCTGGCGTTACTCAGCCACTCAGTCATTCACTCACGTGACCATCATTTTACAACATTTTCTAAAATAAGTAAAGTGCAGAAGTTCGAGTTGTTGGGCCCGCGAATGTGTTTTGCCAATAAATGCGGTTTTTTTCGTAACAAATTTAAAAAAAAGTGATTTATTTTTGCTTCTGTTGAGTGCTTTTATTATGTTCCTGCATTTGATTTGAATTTTTTTACTAGCGGAGTAGCTGAGTGGAGTAAAGACAAAAGGCTGAACAGTGTTGAATGTATCTCAGTGCAGTGAAAAAAAATGTCACAAAAAAAACTGAAATTAGAATTCTTGTGTGTAAAAAATTTTAATAGTTGTTAGTGAGTTAGCTTAACCCTTGAGGTCAATGTGGCATACCTAATGGCTAGCGTTATCACTATTTTCGTACTATTGCCATTAACTACTGGGTATCTCTTCTGCTTTATACAGTTAAAAAGTCAATCTTTGATTTTTAATGAAATTTCTGTAAAAATTCTGGCTATTTACAGATGCTATGAAATCTGGTTATGTTCTTTTATAAACTATCCGCGTAGCCGCAAAAACTACATCAATTAAACACATACATTTACAGCTGTAATTATCGCGATTTTTGCGTACCTCTCAAGCTCTTTTTTTAAACTAGTAGAAAAAAGGTTTCACCACCCACTAAGAAATTCAACTCCTTTCTATGTACATGTTTAACTCTATCATGCTTGTTGCTTGCCGATTACTTATGGTTATCATATTTTATGACGTGCTAAATTTCAAGTACCTCTTCAATAAAAAAAACCCCGTAATACAAGATTCGAGATGGAAAAAAAGTATATGTAGACATTTACAAAGACATATGTACTCCCAACTCATATATACACATGTTCATACATGCGTTTAGATACCGTTAAGAATAAAAAAAAATCTAAAAAATATTACCACAAAGCCAAGAACTACATATAAAAAATATATATAAAAATCAAATACACAGTGTCATAAACTGCGATAACTGACTGCAATATTACACACATCGACCCCTTAACAGGCACACATTTCAATGGGTATGCTTTGAGTTGGCCCTTAATCCTCGCCCTAACCAATCATTTATATCTTGGGCCAGCCGCCCAGCTCTTCGAGACAGCAACGAGTCAAAGAGTAAGAATGAGTTCATAAAAATTTGAAATTGGAAATCACGGCAAAGGCCAGCCAGCGAAAGCATAAAGTCATTCGTCGAATAAGTCTTGGTTCTTGGTCTTTGTGTGTGCGGGGTCATATTTTTATGGGGGTTGGTTACCATGAGCACAACAGCAAATTGACACGTTTGCATGGGGACACAAGGACAAAAAATCGTGCAAGAAGTCTTAGATAAAATAAAGTTTAACAACAAAAACCAACAACAACACAAAGATATTAAGTAGAAAAATACAACTTTCACTATGGCAACACTGTTGAATAGCTAGCCAGCGGTATGTCGTCCTTGCTAATAAAGTGCATCAAATTTCAGACACTTTGACAAACGCACACATGCACATACAGAAAGTACCACTACGTCAAGACATAAAGTCCGTAGTCATGCAGGAACCGGATAGTTATAAATGCTCTGGCTGGGGTCATTTCGGGTTACCTCGGTAGATGTAATGGAAACACGTGTTGCCTGTCGTCGTCGTGGTCATGTAAACTAATAGCGGAAAATTGTGGTGGAATAATAAAACGCGCCATAGTCTATGCTAAAAGTAATGAAAATAAGACAAGTCGTGGTTGTCGGGGTTGAAGCCTAATAAGGTGTTTGAGTGTGCAGCTATCGAGCTAAAATTTCTACATTATAGCTAGTTTAATAACCACCATCGCTAAGAAGAAAAAAAATATGAATGGGTCAGACATACTCAACTCTTGTGCACGTGACATTTTTTTATGTGCACCATTAATATCGGGTTTTTTCTTTCCCGGGCATTGGCGGGTTATTCAGCAAAAGTTAGCTTATTAATTTAAGGTTAAGTTGCAAAAATAAAAGAAAAAGACTCAATTTTAAACATTTATTGTAAAAATACTATAAAACATAGAAACTAAAATTTTTTTAAAACGAAAACAATACAAAAAAACTCCAAAATAATTTTTCTGTTTTTGTTTTTAATGCATCTATTTCTCGCTTGATGGCGTAAACAAAAATTGTCGTTTTCAGCTGGGGTCAAGATATTTTGGTCCCAATTTATATGCAACAACAAAAAAATCAAACTGCATATTAATAAGGGTACTTGTCGCTACGACTTGTACTAGAGTAATAACCTTTGGTTACAATTTGCCCCCGATACGACGATCTTAAGGTTTGATAAAGCAGCTTTTTTGAAAATTCATGCTAAATTTTTACAATTTAAAAGTTAATATTTCTAAAGGACCAAGCTTAATAATTCTAATATAGGTTGTAGCGACGCGACAAGTACCTTTATTAATATGCAATGATGATTTTTTGTTCCAGATAAATTGGAACTGGTTCAATATTTTCTTGACCCCTAGTTAGGAGAAAATGCTTTAAAAACAATATAAAACTTATTTGGATTATTTTTTTGTATTTGTGCACGTAAAGATTTCAAGTCTCTATCGGGCAGGTATAGAAAAATATATTAACTCTCAGCATCATCTCCTGAGTCGATTTAGCCAAGTCCGATTGCCTGTTCATCTGTCCCTCTGGCCGTCTTTTTCTATTCAAAAATACAGATCAAGTTCGAATTGAGATAAATCGGATAAAAACGGCGCCTACCTCCCATACAAAGTGACTGCCAAAACAGTAAAATCTCTTTAAATTCCACAAAAATTAATCTATTTACTTGAAATTTCGCACATTAGTTTAAAGCCTCAATATGCTCTCTAAGTATCAATTTATACAAATCGAATGACAAAAAATATACGTGTATAAGCGGTTTGAAAGTTAACGTCTGAGTTTTATTTTAGAGTGGGTTTATTTTATCCCCCTTTTGAACATTCTCATAGTGATTTGGCAAACGAAACCATGTAGCCCTGACTTTTTCTGTATAGGATGTGTTTAGCACATTTATGTAAGATATTACGAGGAACATTTCGTGGAACATTTTAACACTCTAACTCTTCAATGTATGGGTCTTTTTTGACCAGTTTTTGATAAAGGGCAAATAAGATAACGGGTTAAAATATTCCACAAAAATATTTGCCATAATTGTCAGGTGTTAGTTTCTATAACAAAAATGTTTTACGTAAAATTTCACTCTAAATCACCATACAAAAGAAAGCTCTACAGGTAACATCTATAAATAAAGAAGAGAGGAAATTTTGCAATTTTTCCACTGATGCACTAATTTGGCGCATCATACTTAGGAATGACAATGAACCTTATCAGCTGCACTTTGGCTGATAAGATTCGTTGCGTTCCAACAAAAAACTATGAAAAGCAAAATCAAAACAAAAATTAAAATCAATTTCCTTCCCCGCTCCACACCCTTTTTTATTGTACCGAAGTGTGTTACTGTGTCATTTCTTATTGTGTACACAACCTTAGGTGCTTTTTAAAAGAATTGCAGATTTTAAAACAAGGCCTGAGTGATATTCTTAATCAAAATAACATCAAGTTTAAGTAAGTAAATTAAATTGATTTGTGAAATACTTGGTTTGTGAGCAGTGAATAATGAAATTTCAGTTTTAGCGAAAATGTCTAATTGTTTAGACAAACTTGATTGGTTTTGCAATGTCTGCGACAAACATATTGTACTAATTCTAAGCATAGAGTAACGTAGACAACATGCTAAGTTCTTTTGAAAAACTAGGTGTTCATATAACAACAAACATTCATTTTGTGAATTCTCATATGGATTAATTCGAGCAACAGAATCTGATGAACATGGTGAACGATGTCATCAGACATGTGCATCTTTTGAAGAACTCTATAAAGGCAAGAGAATTTATTCTCTCATAGCTGAAATATGCTGGACATTGTTTGATAATGGTATAGAATTGCTTAGAGCTAAAAGACATGTTATAAATGAATGCTTCCTCAATTACCCAAATTTGCTCTCTTCTTTGTATTTATAGATATTATATGTAGAGGTTTCTTTTTATGGTGATTTTGAGTGAAATTTTACGTATAACATTTTTGTTATAGGAACTAACACCGTAACACTGAGTTTTGTGGGACATTTTAACACCAATTTCAAAAAAATAAGTGAGAAATTAACCCTTAAACACATTTTAAGTTTTCACTAATTTTTGCCCTTCAAGTTGGTTTGTGAGCTTTGGTGTATTCAGAGACTTATAGTTAAATTTTATGGCAAATATTTTTGTGGAATATTTTGACCAGTTATATCCCTGTTTTATGGGTCTTATTTGCCTTTTATCAAAAAGTGGTCAAAAAAGACCCAAAAATTGAAGAGTTAGAGGGTTAAAATGTTCCACGAAATGTTCCTCGTAAAATTTTACATAAATGTGCTAAACACATCCTATACCAGAAACGTAAGGGTCACATGGTTTCGTTTGCCGATTCACTATGAGAATGTTCAAAAGGGGAATAAAATAAGCCCCCTGTAAAATAAAACTCAGACGTAAATTTCAAAACGCCGATGCACGTATATTTTTTTTTTTGGTACCCTTCATCAGAATCCTTTGGCGGAAACTTGTTATTTTGGAAAAAAAATTATTTTGTTGTTCAGTGTAATTTAACTACATTTTTTTAACGCATTGATTGATTTCGATTGTCTTCTAATGATTTTAATTAAAAAACTAAGGACTTCTTATGTTTGCACATATAGTTGAAATATTTTTCGTAATTTTAAAGAAGTTATTTGTCTACGAAGTTAAAGAAAATTGTTTTTCAAATAAAGTAACTTTTTTATCCTCTCCTGAAATTTCACAATAATTTTTTCAAATGGAAAAACTTTGGATGTTAAATGATATTTTTAATTTTTGTATATTTTTTCGATAATGTTAGTAATTTTTGAAAAGCATTAAATACTTTATTGAGCTGAGCTCAGAAAAAGATATCAGAACAACGTTGAAAATGCCATTAATAGACATCTGGTACATCAACATAATATTAAGGATTTCGATATAAATAAACACACTCTCAACGTCCAAAACAGCTTATATATGACGTCCTCCTGACGCATCATTCGCCCCGAATGATCGGTTCCATCTTTTCATATATTCTGCGACAGAAGAAGTCTTTCCAGGGCCTTCATGGTGTACTACCTTTTCAACGGTATAGCGTCCACGATTAAGACGTTCTACAATTTTGTAGGGATCTAAGTATTTGGGTTTAATTTTTTAAGCCTGGTCCAAATTGTGTTCGCTTTATGGCAACCAGCTCATTAAGTTCATAATATGTCTCAGCTGTTCTCTTCTTGTTGTAATATTTTCGATTTTCTGCCTGTATATTAGAAATATTATCACGTGCTTCTTCTCGAATCAAATCACGTTCTTCGTTTAGTTCTTTTACTACAGCTTCTCTGATCAATTCACGTAATTCTTCATTACCCGCAGTGCGCATTTCTAAACCAGTTAAAATTGTGAATGGCGAAAGCTTTGTGCTTCGCGGAGGCGTGCTATTTATTGTTTGTGGTACTCTTTCGATGTATTTATACCAGTTCTTTGGATTTTCTACGCACAATTTTGTTATCAAGGGTATTATTATTTTATGTATCCTCTCAACTTGTCCATTTCCACGCGGTACTCCTGTTGTAATCAGCAAGTGTTGTATATTTTCTGAACTGAAATACTCTTCGAACTCATTTGAAGTAACTACTGTGCCCCGATCGGTAATAACGCTCTCTGGATTTCCAAAAACGGCTGCTTGATTTTGTAATTTGACAACCACTTCTTTAGCTGTAGTACTCTTTGTCGGATACAACCATATACATTTTGAAAAGCCATCAACTACCACCAGTATGTGTTTGTTTAACTTGTGGGTATTGTGTTCCATCGGTCCATCGTGGTCAATATGATACGTGCCAAGTGGTTTATTAGCTTTGGGAATCGGGTTTAAATATCCCTCTTTCTTTCCGCGTTTTGCTTCTGCTATTATGGCACTCCATGCAACCTTTAACCATGTTAACAACTTTATTCTTAAGATTGGGTAAGAAATATGTCTTCTCAATATAATCTTGAGTTCGTTTTGCTAAAAAATGACCTTGTCTGTGGGCAATTCTTATGATTTCTTCTTCCATTACTGTAGGTACCACTATAAGCTCCTTATTTGGATCCTTATACAGGATATCATAAGCCACATAAAAATCTTCATATTGACTTTTTTCTAGGATCTTTCTTACGGCTTTTATCCAGTCTTCCTTCATTTGAGCTTCGTTAAGTCGGTGTCACAACGATTCTTCGAGTATTAGGCACGATATTCGACTTAAGGCGTCAACATGTTTCATTATAGCTTGAACCTCAAGTTCATAAGAGTGGTACTTCTCTTCGGCAGGTTTGGTTTTACGGCTCATGTACTGCACTGGATGGAATTCTTGATCATCGTTGTCTTTTTGAAGTAATACTGCACCATAACCGTACTAACATGCATCCGTATGAATCTCAGTTAGTGCCTGAGGATCACAGATTTTAAGCACCGGCGCACTAATAAGTGTTGATTTCAATTCTTGACATGCAAGTAGTTGTTCTTCTTGCATCTTAAACTCTGCATCTTTACGAAGAAGATTCGATAATGGCCTTGCTATTACAGCATAATCTTTAACAAATCTTCTAAAATATGATGTTAGCCCAAGAAATCTTTGAAGACTTTTCCGATCTGTTGGAATAGCAAAATTCTTAACTGCAAGTGTTTTTTCTTCTGACGGTCTTATTGTGCCGTTTTCAATAATGTACCCCAAGAAATCAACTTTTCTCTTTAAGAACTGACACTTTTTCCATTTAATTTTTAATCCATTATCAGAAGTGACTTTAAGCATTTTCTTTAGTTTCTCTATGCCTTCATTTTCATCCTTGGAGGGAATAATTATGTCGTCCATATACATGACAATGGTTCCATCCTGAATCAAACTTCTTAAAACCGCAAACATATACCTTGAAAACACTGCTGGTGAATTACATATACCAAATGGTACAAACAGAAATTCGAATTGGCCATTATGATTCACGAAAGAGGTGTACTTTCGCGAACCAGATTCTACCGGAACGTGGAAGAAACCATTGGATAAATCTAGAGTTAAGAAAACGTACGACCCCTGCAACCTCTCGAGGACATCGTCGATTAACACCATTGGGAAATTATCTCGAACAATCTTTTCATTTAACTTCCTATAATCACAACAAAGCCTTTTAGTTCCGTCCTTTTTTGAAGCCAACACAATCGGTGATGCATATTCAGATACAGATGGTTGAATTATACCATCATGAATCCATGAATTTATCTGTTCGTCGATAACACATTTATCTGAATATGACACGCGCCTCGGTCTATGGTATACCGGAACGTCATCCGTTAGCACAATTTTCATTTCAACTGGAGATTTGGTAATTTGTTGAGGTACATACTCCTTAATTATGTTCTTTATTTCATCTGAATATTTCTTTTCAAGATACGACAAATCTTCGTTTGTCTCAGTTACTAACTCTTCTAAATTTATTGCTAAGCAAAGTTCCTTAAATTCTTGAAGGAAAATATCTTCCACTTTAATCTCATCTTCTTTTATGCTTCCACTTGACACTTCTTCATCAAAGTTTCTCATTTCGAACTCAGCAGTATTTTTCTTTATACAGATATCGACATCCGCAAGGATAATATTACCAATAACTGCTGCAAACTGCATCTCTCCTACAACATGAAATTTAGTTTTTAAAAGTATTCCGTCAATTTGAACTTGTACCGTAAAACTACTCGTAGTTAATTTACTCTCTGCTATATCTACTAGAGTTCTTATGTCAGTACTAAGTTTCAAGTTACCAATCTTAAGTACGGTATCATACCTTATTAGACAAAGGTCACATCCTGTATCAATCAAAGCAGTAAATGAGATGTTATTGCAAGAAACGTTTTTGAAGATCAGTCCGCATTTCTCATCTGTTATGATGTTCATGTTGTCCTTTTCTTTGGTATGTCTATTTCTATCGCTCGTATTAGTCTTGCATTCAAATGATCGATGCCCAGTTTCATTACACTTAAAGCATCGTATTTGTCGCAATTGAGGACAATCGTTCGCTAAATGAGATTCATTTCCACATTTAAAACATCTTCTAACTGTTTTCTGTTGAGAAACAGCCAGATTATATTTGGTTTCAGGCTGTTGGTAGCTCCACTTGTTTCGTGACTGGTGGGTACCATAGATCTTCTCGTATACCTTTATCTGCTCCTTTAAGTCATATACTGACTTTGCTTGCTAGAGTACAGTCTTATTAGATTTAGAATTAGGTATACCCTCGCAAAAGTATTCTATTAAACTGGTATCATCGATATTGATTGGTTTTCCTATCTCCATCAAGGTATATGAATACTCGCGGTTTGTTTCGTTGTGCTGTTTGTGGCGACTTCGAAGCTGACGGTGAATTTCTGCCGAAGATACACTGCTTCCAAATTCTTCTACCAACGATCTCTTTAAGGATACCCAGCTGCTGATACCTGATTGGCTTCGTATGAATAATTTTGCAGCTCCTGTTAATAATTGTTTACCGTAAACAAATTTCTGTAAATCATTCCAGTTTACAGTTGGTGCGCTATCCTCGAATTCAGTTATCCATTGATTGATGTCAAATGAATCCGTTCCAGAATAAGAAGATACGCTATCCCTAATGTCTTGCAAAGTAAAATGCGATTTTTCAATCAAGGTTTCGGGAATAGCTCTAGCGTCTCCATACTCAGAATCGATTGAATCTGCCTCGTTTATTGCTACCAAGGATAGACCAAAGTGGGAGAGGAGCCTTTCTTGTAAAACTGTCTTCAGCCCTGTCGCGTCTAAGCCTAATCCCCTTAATCTTTCCCTTAATTGGTCAACAGTCATAGATAAAATTGTCTGCGTGTCCATCTCGAATTGTCTTAACAATTTATAAATAAAGGTAAGTAAATTTAAACAGGGTAAGTAAGATTAATAAAAGGTAAGAAAGAGTAATAAAAGGTAAACCAAACTAGTGTCAATAAGAAATTAAATTGCAATATAAAGTAACTATATAAAGTATGAAAAGTGTGATAAAATGTTAGTTATTTAGATAAGTTTTTTTGAACTGAGATTATTTAAATTATTTTTGTAATTTAAGTACTATCAATAATTGTAAATAATCAAATTGTATGCATGTAATTATCAATGAATTAATCTTAAATAAAATTAAATTAAGTTAATTAGTTAGTATTTTGATAATATTTTTTTTTTTAATATATATTTATAAAATCAATTGAATAAGATGCTCGCCACTTTAATGCTGCTTTTCCACAACTCTGCTCGTATTTCCACTAAATTTAACTCTAGATCTTCTATGGTTCGGCTTGAACTTTTCTGTGGTGAAAATAATTCTACTTAATAATCCTTTGAATCTTATTGGATTCTTCGAAATTTTCCTCCTTACTTTTTATCGACAATGGTTGAGCCCCATGTAGGAACGTCGTTTATATTATTTTAAGTAAAAAGATTCGCGTTCCGTTTTCTAATAATCTTCAAGCAATTTATTTCCTTTTTTTTACATTTTCAATTTTTAACAATTTTATATTTTTGGACAATATTTTCGTATCGTTCGTTTCGAGATTTATTAATATTCTGTTCAGTACAAAAAAGTTTTAGTTTTCATATTTATTTTCAAAATTTTTTTGTTGTTTAGATTATTTCCGTAAGGTATATTTAGTAGAGAGTTGGTAGTTCAAAATAATAGTCTGCTTATAATTAATTCTTAACCGTTGGCCATCCTCCTATGTCCGTCCGCGTTCGTCTGACCCCTTTCCCACATATATACGCAACACATTTTTTAAATATCAGAGCGACAATTTTTTCTTTATGGAGTACGTCTTTGGAATTCTCTTCTACATACACTTCGTAATATCTGCAACGCCGCGCAATTTAAGAAAGACTTTTTAAAATATTTAAGGCACCCTAATTGTTGATTTTCGCACCGTCAGTATTTCTGTAAGTGTATCTGTGGCAAAAAACCTGTTAGTATCTATTTGTTTAAATATTTGTATTTAATTCTTTTAAAATTCTTATACTTTTCTGTTGATTTTATTTTAACTTATAATTCAATTTTTAATTTAATTATTTATTAATTTTAATAACATTTAATTTGTAACATTTAAAATTATAAAATTTAATTGAAACGTATTGTATGCGTTATAAATATATGATAAAATTGTCAGAAAAAAGCATTTATCACATTTTTTTCTTATAATTAATGGAGTGCTGATGACAAAAACGGCCGCGTTTTTCTTAAATTGGCATCAAAAATTCATCTAGAGTTATCTTATGTCCAGCAACCTTTTTGTTCCCCTGAATATTATAATTTTTTCATTAAAAGTATCATTATTATTTGCTAAAAAGTATAATTACTTTCTAACCAATATTTTTTCGATAAAAAATATTTAATATGTGATACAAATAAAATATCATGACATTTCAAAATAATCAAAAATGCGTATAATAAATAAGTTAGTTGGATAAAATGGAAATAAATGGAAGATTTTTTATTATGAAGGTTATTTTTGCAGTTAAAAAATCTTTTCTTGGTTAGAGATAAAAACTTGTATTATCCTATTAATGAAAAAAAAAATATTTTGCTTGAATCAATATTTTTCTCCCCGCCTTTAATATTTATCTTTTTTTGCATGCATTGATTAACACATTCAGATTATATATTTAACATGCTTTGACAAGGATTCTTGTATCTTATCATCAGCTTGACTTAAAGCTTTCTTTTACATACATACACATACAAACATACATACTCAGATGGCATATTCATTTTTGAGATTAGATACTCATCAACGCATAAGTATTTAAGAGCAGCTACGTATGATGCATGATGATGAAAAGGCATAGAAATGAGTGAGAAAAATAATTGGATGCGGAAGATAAGCTGTAAAAGTCCTTGAAATTTGGTTCACTTTACGGACATCCACATTTTTTGTCAGCAATATTATAGATTGCGTTATAATATTATTAAAATTATATGTATACAAGTTTGACAAACGAACATACAAAACACTCAGAAAAAAAGCTAAAACATGGTAGCTAGGTTCGAAAAAAGCTGCGATTATACTTTAAATTTATAAATTTATTTGATGGGTGCTAATATTTGCTTGGAAACTCTCAAATGATTAAAGATAATATTTAAAATTTTATATTAACATGGGTTTGCATAGCAAAACAAATATTACGTTAGGCGAAAAATTTTAAAAATAAATGCAAAAAATAAAGAAAAATTTCATTTTTTATTGAATTTGTAAAAATATTCTGAATTTTACCGCGATTTTAATCCGCGACCTCTAGATCAAGATTCGGATGTTCTATCCTCCTAGTCAGTTGTGAAGTTGATTATAGTAATTATTAGTAATTAAACAAGTAGATTTTGTCTTGACTATAGGAAAGTAAATGCATAAACCACCTAAGTAGCCATGATTTATATTTGATATTCTTAGAGATACGTCTAGCAGACCTAAAATATTAGTATATGCATAAGCCACAAAGTTTTAAATAATATTTAATGGCCTTGTAGATTCATATAGCTAGCTCATAAAAAAATTGTTAAGACTTTCGGATCCTCTGCCGAAAAAGTACTGTTCTTAGCAGAAAAACTAATGCTCCTCATTGAACTATCATGTCCTAGGACTTTATTTTGTTTTCCTTTAATGTTTCAGACGAGTGTTGTCACACTAGTTAATTTTATATCTCTTTTTTCTCGTTTTTATATTCAATGACTCATTAATAATACGAATTGAAGAGAGGTTACATTTTAATTACAAGTAAGTTCATTAAGTGAGCTGAGTTACAGGTGAGTTCTTGATATCTATCAATAAGGTATTTAACACTGCAGACAGCAAAGCGGCTCTTTAAATCTGCAGCTGGCTGCCAAGTAAGAACGACCTCTTTTGCAAGGAAAAGGAGACGCTCGCCTGGGCTGAGCAAAAGGTAGAAGAGAACCGCAAACACTTCGTGAGCAGACCACGCTTTGCGCCTACGACTTCGTAGTACGCAAACAGAGTAGAAAAGCAAGCTGCTCAAAAAAGCGGCGGAAAGTGCGAAGGTCGGAGCGCTAGCAAGCAATCAACAGAAGCAGATACCAATCGTAAACGCAAACCAGCAGCCTAAACATGAGGTGAGAGTTAAGGCCAGCGATTTGATTAAACGACACCTGAAGTGATTGCCGAGGTAAAATGGCCATCAAGAGATAGAAGTCCGTGAGATAACGCTTCCCAAAGTGATGTTCGCAAGTTTGGAAAGTCAACCTAATGCTCCCATGCCCACCTTCAATGGAGCGGGCTGCCTCAATAGGATGAAGATCCTCAAATGCAATGATGATTAGACTCTGAACTGGGTGAAAGCAGTAACTCCGAGACTCCGAGTCCTACGGGATTGTGCCCACCTAGAGGTAGTGAATAGGACTAGCATCCCATCCCTACTAAAAGCGATGGTGGCCTTCCCAAGAGTAGGGTCGAAAGAGTTTACTCTAAAGCTTTTGTAGGAGTCTCAAGTCAAGTCAAGTCAAGTCCATACGTGAAAACAACTGACTAGAGAGTACTGAAGGGTTTTGATCCGCCACCTGGTAATAGCGGGGGACAACACTATATCCTCCAGATAAACAAGGAGGTAGAGGATATCCTCTACGCGCCCTATGAAAAGCTTACGTGGGGTGTTGGAGTCGTGCATCTGCGCCTCAAGAACAAGACAACAACACCAACATACTAGAGTCCACCGGAGTGGTGGAAAAAGATCTCAGCCTCGAAGCCGTGGCTGCGCTGCCCAAGGACTTAGTCTGGAAGAATGGGAGATTGAGGTACGACTATGCAAGTTGACCCCGCAAAGGAGCCTTCAACCTAATGCAGTTGTAGGTCCACCAGATGAACCTGCATAAAAACAAAACTGCAAGCACAGAACTCCTTCTTATAAGAAGAATGAGGTTACGACGTGCCTTAGGTGCAGGAGCCGTGGATAGCCTCAGGCAACGTGGTATCCTGAGGTTACATAATTTCAACACTTTTTTTGCAATAAGAGTAAGTAGAACAAGAACAGCCATCCTTATAAGAAAAGGCACCTATACTAATTTATTGTCACATTACATCACTGACGATTTAATTGTCCTGGCGCTAGAGGGTAACGCGAATGAACCGATTCTGGTACTTCTTGTTACATGACAGACTACGACAACGCTCCACCAGAACTTCGAAACCTACTAGCCATAGCTGGGGAAAAGATGTAGGCAATTGTCATCGGAGCAGAAGCCAATGCACATCACCTAGTGTGGGGCAGCCTAGACATCAATGATCGAGGTGAGTCCCTTCTTAACTTTATTTTAAAACATAACCAAAGTGAAGTTAACATAGTTGAGGAACCATATGTAGGCCCCACCTCGTCGAATGTGTTAGAATGTCGAACGCTATCTTCTGACACCAACACTCTAGTCACAGATTGGAGGATATTAGAATAGCCCTTCTTCTGAGACCACAAATGTATTAGTTATAATATAAGATTTCACTACACTCCAGCTCAAAAGATCCAAGGTATAACTTTCGCACTAGAAGTCACACATACTTAAAATTAAAACTGGCAATATTTTTCTCACCATACGTCCAACAAAAATTTTTGTCAATCTGATAAAAACCTGAAATCCTTTTGTTGATTTAACAAACCCGTTTTAATAATTTAGGAAACCAATTATCAATATGAACAATGAATAAAGCAATTATCAATGTGATCAACTCAGAGCACCAACAAGAATAATCGATTTGTTGATTCGATAAAAATTTATCAAATTGAAAAATGTCTTGTCAAATTGTGAAATTTTTTTTCAGATTGATAAAGCAATTATCAATAAGAACAATTCGGTGCACCAACAAGAATCTTCGATATTATTGATTTGATCAAAATTTATCAAATTAATGAAATTTTTTGTCAAATTGATAAAATTTTTTGTCAAATTGATGAAAATTTTTGTCAAATTAATAAAAATGTACTATATGTTTGAAAAAAATGTTGATTTAACAATCAGTTAAAACACTAGCTTCTAGCGAGGCAAACAAAAACTCGTTTCATTTCTATGCTGGATTTTGACAAACTGTCGAACCCCAATGAATATTGAAATAAATAAGCAACTAGAACAGATGGCAACCTGGGTAGAGTTGATGGCGGTGATCTATAAATAGCCTACTACTTTAAAATGGCATATGTTAAAGTAGTCAATTTTAACGTTCAATTTGTTCTATATAATTTAATTGAATGAATTCCAAATGTGTGAAACTATATGCGACTTTAAACAGTGAGTTGATTACAGCTTAATCACTTAAAGACTACTAAAGAGGATATGCAAGTGTATATTCTAAATTAAAAATGATAAATATTTTAAAGCAAATATCAACCGCTTTTAATATTGAAAAAATTTGAATTTTATCCCTTTCAAAAAAAAAAATGGATTATATTTTCTGGATTCATGACGCTTCCAGTGAGCATAATCAAAGGTTTAATTGCCTCCTTCTTTGATAATTTTCGTTGTAATGCTTCTGCTTCTTCCTCTGTTGTTCCGATAATAATAAAAGAGTTCTGGGAATTCTTTATCGAATACTTAATATAAATTTTCTTCCCATTTTCGATTTTCACTACTTTTGAAGTGGGTATCAGAAACGCATGAAGCAAGTACAGGATTATTGCATAGCGCCCATCTGAAATCAAAAACATAGAAATATGTTAATAAAAACCCTAAGTAATATATAACATTTATTAACACTTTATATCATTGTGGCTGATCATTTTACTATTTCCACTACTACTACATTTACTGCTCTTGTTCCTTTACAAACATTGATTTTAAAAGCAGTAATGCCGTGGTAATGTTAGCTAAACATGTTTGGTGTTCATTTTCGTTAATTTCTTTTCTTCGCTGAAAAGTTTTTTGGTGGTTATGCTTTGATTAGTGCACAGTTTGGTGCTTCAATCAGCATTAAAAAATGTTCGGTCAGAGAGCGAGAGAATGAATATGAGAAAATGTTAATTTTTCATTTTATACGTGAAAAAATAAAAACAAAAAATGTTCGCCGAACATGTTTACTTTATATTCGGAATAAGCCAATACCTTACACCACATTTAACAAAAGTTAGTGAAGAGGGCTTAACTCCTGTAATTTTTCATATTAGTTAATTTATTCTTGAGTATCTCTATGACTGTACACAAAATGAATAATTATAAATTGTGAAAGTTACTTTCTGATGGATTTTCAAACCTTTTCCACTCTCTCATAAAAGAGAGACTGCTGTGATCCTTTATTCTTTGTTCAACAATTTTAAAAAATTCAGTGGATTGATTTGAAAAGTTTTGAACAAAACTTTAAGAATTTGGATGCAGAATGTTGAAATCATAATGAATCTATGTAGGTATATGCAAATATTTTAATAACTATATTGTCTTGTATAATTCTAAAAAAATATTTAAATTATTGACATTAAACTTAAATATAATTGATGCATTGGGTGCAAAAAGGGCGTGAGAAAAAAAACTGTGTTTCGAGAAAATCAAGTCTAAAGTATTTGTGAACTTGAAGCTCGCAAACTAATGCTTCAATTTTGCTGAGTTCTTTTTTAAAATAAATTCTGAAGCTTAATTCAGTGAGTGATCAAATTTATTTATTAATTTTTTAAATAAATATTTTAAATTTAGTTAAAGTTAGTTTAGTTAAGTTAAAGATCTTCGTATCGATGTGAAATTTTACAGGACGTTAGTTTATGATAATATTATCATTATCTGCTATTCAAAAAGGGCGTAAAAGGCTCTCATGCCCATTTTTAACCCAATGCAATAATTGTAAGAAACTGAATTTTTTTTATATATATACTTAATAATTTAAATGCAAGAGGGCGATGCTTTGAAGTGGCTGAATAGTGATTTTTGATTTCAGGCCAACTGCAGTTATCTATTTTAATCGCCTCTTAATGTTCTTCTATGTCATCTTCTGGATCTTAATAGACTCAAACATACAAAATTTTACATTTAAAGTATGGAATTTATTTACCATTTTTAAAGACACATGTTTTTTACAATATTTTAGTCTAGAAAATACTTTTATCTCTTTGGGAAAAACCGAAATACTTTCGTCTGCAATTTTTTCAGCCA
The DNA here is from genome assembly GCA_963920525.1 of Dichetophora obliterata. Lineage (NCBI taxonomy): Eukaryota > Metazoa > Arthropoda > Insecta > Diptera > Sciomyzidae > Dichetophora > Dichetophora obliterata. The sequence goes on along the minus strand of OY986439.1, from coordinate 78,955,956 downwards.
ACAAAATGCCCATTTTGATTTCTTTTTGAACTAAATAATTCGTACTGATATCCAATAAAATAGTGTAAAAAAATGCACCCGTCGTTTATATCAATACCGTTTTATATACATTTTATATATTTTGTATTATTAAACATTTCCCATGGCTGCTCTGCTGCAGTAAATCCTCTTGTTTCATAAACTGTTTTTTGTTTTTGACAAATGCCAAGGAACTTTGCGATGAAGTATATGCTTCACCAATATTAGGAGACAATTCAGTTACTGCATGCTCTGATAAACTGGAAGAGACTGAAGTATTAACATTCATTTGCCATTTTTTTTAAATTGCTCTCAAATTTGACTAAAACTCCAAGCTTAAAATCTTAAGTTAACAATTCTGCATGTTACGATGTTATATTTTTTAGAATATATTTAAATCTACTTCTTCCTCTAAAATGTGAAAAATATGTGTAACAATCAAAAAAATTCGCCCAAAAAAATTATCTATACATTTTTCGTACAAAAGTTCAACGCAAGAAGTCGTTGCAAGAATTCTTAAAAGCTCCGGTTAATCAATTCTTAGAACATTCTGATTTGGTGGAATTCCAACAGAACTATAAAGTATTTGAATATCCTGTGATTGCTGAATTTGCTCAGCGGTCTCTATTTGTTTTGGTATTGGAGAATTAGTAAAGAATACGTATTCCGATAAATCATCCATATTTTTCGCTTATTTGGTATTTCAACTAATTTAATTTAGTATTGAACTTATTACTAAGTAATTATTAATTTATCTTAATGATATACCCAAGAAACAATTTGTGTCCGTACCAAACTACTCCGGCACAAAAGTCCAGAGTATCGGACTCAATTTTATTTTTAAAATCTGCGAGTAGTAACGAAAAACTGCGAAGTTTATGAAAAAAATTAATCGCACATTGATATTAAGCCGAATACAAACGAGCTTCAGCGAACAGGACCCGAGAAAAAAGTTTATATATTGTGTTGATAAAGTAGCTGATATGTATCGAAACTGGCCTGAGTCTTAAATATAATGTACCCGAAACATACCCAACAAGTACTTTGAAAGATATCTGAAATAGTACCGTAGTAAGTCTGTATTATGTATTATGTCAATAAAGTGTTCAAAATTGAGCGACTATATTCGGACACAATAAACTGACGAGTGCCCGAATCGGTCTTCGTTCGTACATTGTGCCTGCCCAAGGCGTTCCAGAACTAGCACTTCTTTCGGTGCAGAGGTCGGACATTTACCGACACGGGCACCGGACATATATTAGATACTTTATTGACACAAAATATGAAATTGTTTCTCGGGATATTGACCAAAATTTGAATCCAAATGTGCTCTTACTTTAAACATAAAGAGAAGTAATAGAAAAAATAAATTAGAAATATTCTTTTAATCATAAGCTGTCCTCTAAAAATTTTATGAGCATTGATTGGTGGCCCACTGAACTCTTTTATATCGTAAAATAAATTTTTTCTTATTGCAGTTTCATTCAAGTCAAATTCGTATGAGCAATAATGAGAACTAAACCCTTAATTAAGATCTCGTCAACATCAAATAGTATGCGGTCAATCTTCTCAAAAATCAAACTCAGAGCTATCCTAAATCAGCACACTTTTTGCTGTACAAACTTCGTTAAAAAAAAATATTCCCTTTTATATCATCTTCCCTTAAAGGTAATTTTGGAATACGACGAAGGTCTAATGTCGGGTTCTAGTTTAAGTTTAAATAAGTCAATATCTGTTGTAACTGCTGTCTTAAATGTTTCATTTACTTGAAGTGAATCAGGAACGGTCGAAAACAAATAGTGAGAAAACTTTAGTTGGCACTCCTTTGCTAAAGTAAGAGCTATATTTTTTCTTGAATTCGTAGATCGGGCATTGTTTGGCCTCAAATCTGAAACTCCAGTAATGCTTTGGAGGACCCGAATGAAGAATGATAGATGGGTAATGGTTAAGAAAGTGATTTTGGGCTTCAAAGAATCTTTAAACAATTCGCAATATTTTGTATTGTGATCTATAACAAGTTGCTTGAGGGCAAAACTACTAGTAAAGTAAAGTAAATAAAGTTATCGGAAAGCAATACGTCAAGTATTTGAAGCAAAATAGAAAAAAATCCCAAAACCTCATCATTCTCTGGTACTAGGACTCCTATCACCAAGGGCAAAAAATGTACGAAACACTTCATTTCGCTTGCCGACATTTTCAGTCGAAACTTTTTTAAATGATTTTTTTTTAATAGGATCCGATGTATTCCCAACCTCTGTATTACCATAGTTAAAATATTCGTTGCGATCATTTAATGCGTCTAAAGAACACAATTTCAGTTCATTAATGTAATAAGAAGATATATTGCAGAGGTCGTAATAGCAAACGCCTTCGAAGAGATCATGCATCATATCACCAGCGCAATTTTCCACGACATGAAAGGATTTAATTTGGTTTAAAAATAATTTTAAGCGGTTCCTGCGACCTCTAAACAATTTTTTAAAAGGTCAATTTCATAGTTTTATATACTTCTAAAATATTCTGGATTTTCTTCAGAAAGCATTTGGGTTGTAGCTTTATCTTTTTTACAAAAACGACAAAAATATTTACTCGAAAATGATTTGCTGAAATCGGAAACTGAATTTAAACTAAGATTATCCCCCAAAAATAATCCCAAAATGAAATAAACTTTTCGAGGGCTTTGATCTGATTCAATAAATAAAACGTTTATTTCTTGTTTATTTATCTCATCAACAAAGCACGGTGGCTTGAACGGAGCTTAAATGAAAAATTCTATGATTGCAAATTTTCTGAAAAAAGTTCCTTTTTACAATGCTTAAAATGCTCGAGTTTTTTGAGTAATCTATTTTCTGTATAGTTATAAATGTTATACATTATGCGTCTTTAGGAGACTGCAATTTCAAGCAGGATGGCAAATTTGATGAATGGCAGCATCTTTTTGGCATATTAACTTCCTGTTCCATTCTCTTCTTGATCGTATTGCGAAAAAGTCCCAATGTGTAAACCAAAAGTGTTTATTATTGAAAGCATCGTTTCTATACAATAAAAAAAATTTAAATTGTAATTAAAATGTTGTCGATTAATATATAATTTAGTTTCAACATGCCTAAACAAGCCCATCCGCATGAACGAAATTGGCATCAAGTGAGTTTGTTGTGTGACCGAAAAGGTCATCTTCGAAAAATCTATTGCAAAATTATGCGAAATGGCGTACAGCAGGAGAATCAAAAGAGCTAGCTAAAGATTTTTTACTGTATTCATCCACCGCTTTTACAGGCTAAGGAAGGAAAGTAGTTTTAAGATATCATTCCATATCTGGAATTACATCTAATGCTAGGAGTTGTGAATTAAACTTTTTCCCATATTTTAAAAGACCATGAAAAGAATTCGATAGTCTGGGTTGAAGCTCTCTTCACAAGTCTTGAAATACTCGTAACTCATGGTAAAGCAAAATTCAAGGAAAATTCTTATAAAATACTGTGGGCATCCTTCGTAACATAAAAATTGTAAGTCTGAGGAAATATGTTCAATTGTTCAGTGACTTTAATATTGCAGTATCTTCATGCTTTGGAACTTATTAAGAAAATGATTGTAAAGACTACACATAGCTTCTTTTACTAAAAATTATCTGTACTTAGATATAAGCATCACACCTAAATTTCAAACGATATTTTAGTGAACCCGCCATGGATTTGGTTCCCTTCGATTTTTATAAGTAATCTGGGACATAAGTAAAGTTTTAACTACGCATGCTAGTTACGGAGAAAGACTTTTATAAACAATATGTCAATATAATAGTTCGCACAAATGATTTTACGTATATAATGTACAATACTTAAATTACATATTTTATAAAACAGTGTAATTATGTTTTTACTTCTATTTATTAACGTCCAATTAATTTTCAACATTGGAAGCAATTTTTATTATTTTATATATGTATTCTAAAAAAAAAAAAATAAAAAGCTAGTTTTTTCCAAAAGATATCGGCAGACGATTTTAATTTTAAGCTTTTTATGATGCTTAAGCAATATAAAAAGGAATTCTGTAGGAAAATTTGCAATCATAGTTAATTTCATTTAAACTCAGTTCAAGTTAACCGTGAAATTGTTTAAGGCACCGGTCATTTCCAAAATTTTTGAAATCTAATAATTTTACAAAGTCTGCTAACAAAAATTTGATCATATTTCGAACTGTTTTCAAACCATGAAAAATTAAAAAAAATGACGGAAATTGACTGGGGATGAGAACCAAGAACATTGTTAATCCCAAAATCATCAATATACATGAAATATAGAACAAAAATTTCATTTGAGTAAGATGTTTTTTTTCCATAGACCACCATTCATGAAATTTGAAATATTATATTTTTTCTGCTTTTATCAAATCCATATTTTTTAAATAATAATTCAATAAGTTTTTTCTTCAAATAGCTTTCTCATCTGATACCCCAAAGGTAATAGTGCGCCCTTTGTACACTTTTCTTCATAAATTGCTTCTCCGTTACGTTGAATGGCTACAGCCATTTACTTAAATGATATTCCAAATAACATTATTTAAATTGGTCAGATAAAATGTTAGAAATATCACTCTTATTGAGTTTAAGAATATTCGACATTTTTTTTAAGAGATTTAGCAATTGGTAATGTAATTTTTTCAACAACCAACTTTTGAATTGTTTCTACATCTTTTATGTATAAATTGCTTTTGTTATAGAGATTTAATGTAAACTAAAAAGAGAATTTGAAAACGATATCAGTAAGGATCTTAGGATTTAGTGGGTATGTTACGTGTACAATTGGTGGAAAGGAATCTGCATTATCGCTTGCAATGTTGGCACCACTTGCAGGAATATTTGTCGTATTCTGACAGTTTAAAGAAACGTGCCTTATTTTTAGGTGATTTCTGAATCAATTTAAATTTCCAAAAGTTTGATTACAACTGCTTTCGCAACATTCAAATGTGCTTCTGGGTCGAAGAGAATGAAATATTTTTAAGTGGACCACCAAAGATTTATATGAAAAATTTTCTGATTTACATAAAAAACTAATCATGATTAGGCTAACGCAATAAAAATACAATAACATCCATTGCATCATATTTTTACTAGTTCAATTTAAAATAATCAAAGGTTTACTTCAGCTGTGTAAATGTATTTATGTGAGTGTCAATTAAAATATGAATCTTGTAAAATAAAATGTATAAATTATTTCTAAAACTTAAGGAATGAACTCCTTCATTTGAAGTTTGGGCTCTAAAATGAACACTCACTTCAGCTCCGTTGCTACATTATATCCATTATTAGGTGCAGTAAAAATAAAAATTTTTCTAAGCAATATTCTATATTGATATTCTATACTGATTATTCGAAGAATAAAGTACTTCAGATTCATACATAATCTTATCTTATATATATTACGCAAAAGCAAATTTTGTCCGGCGTAAGGCTTTTTAAGTACTAGTCTAATTATAATAAATTTAGTATGGTTTGGTAGGTTCATACCTGTAGGTGTGCAAACTGGACTTTTTATTTCTTAAAAAAATTAATTTTTTTAAGTTATAGCTAGTTAAAGTTTGCATATAATTGTTGTTGTTTTGTTGCTTTTTCTCTTATTAATATCAGCATATGCCTAAAAGTATATGAGGTATTTCGTGCCACCTATCGTCTAATAGCTATGAAACTGTTATACTGACGAATAATCTTTTATAATTTCACAGCTAAAACTATGAATTGATATATTCAATATCAAAGTGATACTGGAATGATTTCTTACAGTTGAAAAAAGATTTCTAAACTGTTGGTCGGAAAATTTTTTAATTTTTTCAAATATTCTCACTCCTCTATATTTAAAATAAATTTGGGTAAGAAATTAAATATGCTAACATTATATCTCGTTGCGAGTGCAATACCGCGTTTATTGCAAAAAGGCCAAATTTAATTTCATTTTTATTTTGATCAGTTGAAAATCTATTCAATAGCTTAAAATAAAATCTAGGAATGTTTGATTTTGGCGCTTTTACGCCACACGGGCTTACTAGTTATAATAACTAATAAGAATGTTATTACTGTACACTCACACTTCTCACTGAAAACCCCCTATTTAAATGTACTTAAGTTAAAAAATACTTAAATTGAGTTTCTGCCACACTTTAAGACGTTGTTCAAAGAGAATTTGTATTCCCAGTAGAACTCGATTATTATCAAAAAACCTTTCCAGTTGCTGCGGAGTAATGATTTTTAAGACACTGCGGTATATTTCGCTCCCTAAATAAATAAAATGTATGCTTTTATTTTAATATTCAAATTTTTCTTTCAACTTATCCTCTTAATGCTCTAATAGTTGTTTTTTTTATATTTTTTGTGCAGCTCGACTATAAATGACTCCAAATCATTCATTGCTTTTCCACTTTTTTAAGTTAAATTATTTAGTATATATTTAATTATATTTAACTTATTTGCTCCTCTGCAGAAGTTTTTTTGTAAAGCGCAAAAAGAAGTGGTGAAATGACAAACGGTTCAGCATTTGTTCTTGTCATTGAGTAAAAGTTACTATATCGATAAAATTTTACCAAATCGAAAAAATTGCTTCGTTTATGTGATAAAATTTTGTCAATCGATCTCAAAATCAATAAAAGCATTATCAATATGATAAATGATTTGTTAATTTATATCCAAATTGATAAAAATTTGTCAATATGAAAAAAAATGTTTGTTTACTAATATGATTAAATTTTTGTTACCTTAAAATAAATTGAAAATTTTTTCAACAAAGTAATAACATATTTTTATCAAATTAAGAAAATTTATTTTGACAAAATATGTTTGTATGTTGATAAATTTTTAGGGAAATTAATAAAATTTGTATGTTTAATCAATCGTCTTTCAAAATTGAGTGAAAATTGGACAAGGGTGAGTTGCACTGCCCAAACAATTAAATTTATTATATTGAATAGCTTTGGAACTGAATGTCGCATAAAACCCTCATACACAAAAGTCAACCACTAAAACATTTTAAATGCACTATTTTCTACTGTCCTATGTTTTTACTAAAAAACATTTTTATCCTCGATGTAAGCTATGAATAATAAATTTGGATTCGATGACTTATTCAAATTTACACAAAAATTAAATAAGAAATTGGAAACTGGTAATGAAATATTTTTGTTCAAGCTCTTTTCAGCAGGAAATCAAGACATATTCTTACTCCTTTATATTTAAAATAAATTTGGGTAAGAAATTAAATAAGCTAACATATAGTCGTTGCGAGTGCAATACCGCGTTTATTGCAAAAAGGCCAAATTTAATTTCATTTCTATTTTGATCAGTTGAAAATCTATTCAATAGCTTAAAATAAAATCTAGGAATGTTTGATGTATTTAAGGAATGTATTTTAGTTTCTTGCTTACTTAGAAGCCTGCCCGAGACCATTAAACCAATTCATTTTGATGTTTATACAATAAAACGGAAAGATACTTTTGGTGAAACGCTTTACCCCACCATTTTTCAAAATCGAAAAAGGAACATTTTCGAAGTATCCCCATAATTTGTTTGCCGAAATCGAAAATGTTCAAATCTGAGCGCATAGAAATTAAGAAAAATGCCAATTTTTGTGATTTAAGCCATAATTCATTCAAAGCTTATAACTTTTGGGGGTGCTGTGAGCCTCCATAGAAAAAGCGAAACGCTTCACCCCATCGCACCCTACTATTAAATTCATAAAGATATCATTTCCGATAGAATGAGTCATTGTTACACTTGTTAACCAGACAATTTCTCAATTCACAATTTCAACTTCAGATCATGGTAGAAGAATAGAGGTAGTCGCACGGCTGAGAGCGAAATACCATAACTATCAATAGGCAACTGACAGCTCCTACAAAATCTGCAACCGATGAGAATGCGATGAGAATGGAAAAATTAAAAAGAATCTGTCATGGCTGAAACTATTATGTTTTTTTAATTTTTTATTGATCAAGCAATTAAAATAGGATTTTGTGCAGCTGTTGAAGCAATTTATATAATTTTTATTAAATATGGATGGTGGTGGATGGCAAACTACGTTTTCGTGGAAGTGTCTATAGCAAACACGAGCATCTTTTTTGAAATTTTGGAACATGTTCCATCCTTGTCTTCTAGGCTCGTCAGCTGGAACACGAAAACTCGGTCCATTTTCCTTGCCCAAATGTTTTTGGCACAACACGCACTTTATTTGAATTAAAAAAATGTGTGCGTATCGGGACGCATGGCAGAAGTGATAACTTGAACTGATCTAAGTTCAACTATTTAATATTGAAATTTTTCAACTTAAGAAAAGGTTATTACTTAAATTTTATGTATATTAATATAAAGGTTACTCATTAATAAAATCTTTCATTGATTATAAAATATATTTTATACTTAGTTACAATTTCTGAATATGTACATTATAACTTTGTGCATGTTCATTATTAGTATTATTATTTAATCCTATAAAAGTAACGATTGGCTTATGGTAGCTATAATAAGCAACAAAATTTTTACATTGTATGTCATCTAAAAATCTTGCAAAGACTGCATCGAGTAGAGTTCCATGACTTGTTGTAGCTTCATCTGGCTGATTAATCATTTTTAATTGTAATTTTGACTGTAGGAACGATACTAAATTTTTGCACGATCAGCAGCGAAATTAGCATTAAAATCTCCGGTTAAAATTCATTGAATATTATGATAATTTTCATTGAGTAAAGCAGAACCTTCTTGTGTATAAATTAATAGCTGTTTATGAATAAATCGAATAATGTTTGGAATACTTTGGTTTGGAGAAATATATATATATATAAACAATAATAATTTGTTGATTTGCTTCATTGAGAGATTCCACTATACACATTTCACCAAGATCGTTTTGTTGAGCCGTATTAAAGCTTGTAGCATTATTAATTTGTAATCCCATATTTGAAGTAACAATATTAATGCAATCATGAACATTCTGATAAACTGCTACGCCTCCTGCTCTTATATTTTCACGCTTTAATTCCACAATACGTTTGAAAGAAGGAATAATTTTAGTATCATCATTTTTAAGCCACGTTTAACATAATAAGAGAATATTACAGTGTTGAGAGACCGAATCAATAAGATCGAGGCTATGAGCATTAAGGCTTTGACACTTAGTTGTAAAAAGTGACATTCCTCTTTTATTTGAAATGAGCTCAATGATACTTTGATCAATAGTTACCAGTGCGTTTAGAGATAATCTTTGAAATTCTTCTCGTAATGCTGTTAATGAGGTATTGTTTTTTTCTCATGGTAGAAAGTGAAATCATTTTTTAGCGTAGTAATGAAGAGACCCTCTATTGAAGATACTTGAGATAAAGCAATATAAAGTAATTGTTGTGGGTGTGATTTTCACTAAAAGTTCCTAAAAGTTCACTAAAAGTTCCTCCTTGGGATAGTCATTGCTCACGCTGAAACTCGAGGAAAATTATTTCTTTTTGGTATAATGGTTTTGTTATTATTTAAATAAATGGTAGAAGTTCTCCGTTCTATAGGTACAGCTTGAGGATGAATATTATACTTTGTGATGTGTGCAGCAGCTTTTTTTCTTTATTTTCTGACCTGTTTTTGATGAATCTCCAAAGTGCAGTTCTGTAATGTTCCGAGGATCATTTTATGCTTCATCCATCATATTTTTTATAATCACTTTCAAAAACGGTGATAGTTTGAGGTTATGTCAAAGAAGTAAAATATAAGGAAGTGGTGTAATAGCAGAAAAGTGTGGTATTTTCTATATTGGTGTTGGTTTACACAAATACAGAAACAATCACAAAGGGCCGTATTCGGTTGTATCGTAAAAGAAGACCCAAACTGTTAAAGTTTGTTCTTATGCATTAAAATTTTAGAAACATTTCAAGAATAGCAACAACTCTAATTATTTAAAAAATTTTTGATCGCACGCAATTGGCTTAGAAGTTATAGGCATCCAACGATGGAAAAAGTGGACTTAAAATTTAGCTGATTTTTTAAGTTTTCCAACAAAACTAAACTTTATGGGTATGAAAAGAGAGATAATACAAGTATCTATTCAACAAGATATCAAACACAAAAATACATGCATTTAAGATACAACCTTTTTTTACTTAAAATCGCGAGGTTTTTCCAAATTTAATAAAAAAAAAAATTTATCAAAAGGAGGCCTTCGGATGCTGCTTAGGGTTTACAAACCTCAGTAAGTACCACACAGGCTTCTTTGTCTACAGCAGTTCTGAATGTAGTTATCTTTTTAATAATTCTCTTTTTAATGTATTGCTTTCGTAAAAGAGAAACCACTAGTCTTTCAGACAAATTGTAATTATAAAAAAATTATATCTTAATAAATTCTTATGGAATTCTAAATTTGACACCTCGTTGAATAGATACGCACATTACCTTTGTTTGAATACCCATAAAGCTTAGTTTTGTTGAAAAACTAGAAAAACTGCAAGATTTTTAGGTAATTTTTCTATATATGAAGGTCTATAAATTCTAAACTTCAACTTTAATTACAAATTAAATTAGGTTAATTTTTTAAAATCCTTATTTTTTTGGGTGTTTCTGCCTAGTTGTGTAAAAATCAGAAAAATTTAACAAACAGGTACTAAATCTGATTCACTATGCTGAAAACAAGAGCGCCCCAAACATGTATTCAACTGCGAAAAATGACTGCGCCCCTGAAGCAGTGTTTGTGTTTTGACAGATGTGGTTTGATCAAACTGGCGGAAAATCGACGGGGTCTAAATTGCATTTTTAAACCATTTTTAATAAGAAATATATACATTTCTAACACAAATAAGTTAAAAAAATATCGTTAGAAACTAAATAAAGCACTTTTGTTAAAAGAATTTAAACCGTATGGACATATTTACTTGTGGAACGAATGCGCATTGTTCTTAAGTTTTCTGGAACTTTTACAATTCTTAACCGCACAACTCATATTGCATTTGTTTTAGTGGTTTTTTTTCTTTAATTTTGTTGCTTTTTAAGCAGTGAAAAATGCTTAAAATTTAATTATTTTCAACTATTTTGCTGAGGAGTCTTCCAATCAGATGCCAGGGTTCTCAAAAATGTCAAAAAACACACTCTTTCTCGCTCGCACAATTTACGAATGGTGCGACAGTTCACGTACAGTGTGTGTGTTAGCAACACCATTTCCTTATGTTTTAGGCCTTTTCCACATGGAGAAATTGAAAACTAATGCAACTGCAACGCAACAGCTTAAAAAGTTTCAAAACACTTCAATTTTAAACTGAACTGCAACCTACGCTTTCAGATGAGCAAGTCACGTTGCAACGCAACATTGAAAAATTCAAAACAAAACAAACACTTATTTAATGGAAGCTTTGTTAAATAGATATAAAAAATTAATTGAGGATAAAAAAGGATATTTCTTCACTTCCTGCATTTATTTCATATATATTAACTGATTAATTATTTTCATAGCACACAACACAAATCGGAAACGAAACAAATCGCCGATTTAAATTGCAGCACGCCGTGTTGCATGAAACTGGTTGCGAATGCGTTAAAAACTTGTTGAGTACAAGTTGTTTCATGTGAAGGTTTCGGTATAAATACATTGGTTAGCAACTTTTGTTGCAGTTGCATTAGTTTTCAATTTCTCCATGTGGAAAAGGCCTTACTTCTTTGGGTTATGTGCTCACTGTCAACTGTAAATGTCTAACGCACACTAAACACTGAGTAGAGGGAGAGAAAAGCGTCTGTTTGAAATTCAGTTAGCACTGCGGGAAAGAGTGAGAGAGGACGAGCGTGCCTACCACTGACGTATGCGTGAGAGAAAGGGAAGCCGGACAGACTGGCGCCGAAACGCGTTACGTAACGAAGCGGTTTACCCTCCCATAAAAAGTTATCACTTAAAAAAAAATAAGTAATTCACTTTTATTCAAGTTTTTGAACACAACACAAATATATCCAAATGGAGTAATTTAATATTTCGCTGTTATCTTTGTTTTCTTTAAAAAAAAATTTAATTTTGACAATTCTGGTAGTATTGCCAAAGAGATCACGATTAGCCACGAGACTACCTGTATTATTCTACCGTGCTTCAAATATTCGTAATAATGCTTCTATTTACTTTTATCTTCATATTCCATCGCAAAGTATTTTTAAATAAATGTTATCTAATAAAACTTATTTGCTGTATTAGTCAAATTTATTATAATTACATGAATTAAATTACGAGCTGAAGATCAAGTAATCGAGCTTAAAAAGGCAACAATAACAACAACTTTGTATAGAGTCAATCACTTAGCTGACTAGACAATCTAAAGCTCGAAATTTAATTAATGTAATAATTTAATAGATCATAAAATTAATTAACTAATTTATTATAATTTTTAGTATACTGTTAAATTTTGAAAAAGATAGTTTCAGTTTATTCAATCTAGAATTTAATATTGAGAAAAAAAATTCGAAGAAAATACTGAGAAGCTTTTTAAAATATAATAAATTTAACACCTGACGTAAAAAAAGCAAAAACACTATATACCAGTATCACCTTCTGAGTTAATTTAGCCATTACAGTATGTTTGTCAGTCTGCCTCAACGTCTAACCGTCTATCTGTTTGTGATAAATTTTACAGCTCCAAACAAAAAAAAAAAAAAAAAAAAATACGAAAACTGCATCATAAAATGTAGTCATAAATGTTTGTGATGAAATATAAAAAATTATTTGACAATCAAATCAAACAATCCTTTCTCGAGTTGTGATCAAAAATGTACAAGTACCCAAGGTATATTCAACATGGTAGAGTCGTGCCAGAGAGGTGAGTACCGTAGCTGTCAAACATAAGAAGAGCGTAAAAGACAATGAATAAGAACTTGAAGCAGGGTTGGAACTATAGCCACAATTTTGCTATTTTTGGTACTTTCGAGATCAGATGAGAGTTTAGGCACGTGCGTTTTCATTTCGGACTATTTAAATTTAACCCGGGTTAATGGGTACAAAACATTTCGTGCTGATAGGATTGGTCATGGCGGGGGCGTAGCGATATATATAAGGGAAGCCATAGCATGTAATTTTGTTTGTAAATCAAGCTCAGATGATGCAATAGAATATTTATTTATTGAATTAATTCATGGCACAGATAAAATTCTAATTGGAAATGTTTATAGACCAAATCGTTACCTACCTACGGAAACATTTCTGCAAAAAATTGAAACCTTAGGCCTCCCATACACAAATATAATAATTTCAGGTGATTTTAATAGTAATTTATTGAATGAAAGCCATTTAAATGATAATATGCAAGCTTTAGGCTTAACCTCAGTTAATTCTATCGTGCCCACTCACTACACTAAGTATAGCAATACTTTACTAGATTTGTTTTTTGTTAGTGATCATGAAAAGGTATTACTATATGACCAAATCTCAGCTCCCGTGTTCTCGAAGCATGATTTAATTTTCATGACATACAACTTTCAGCTTGATACAAATGAACAAAAAATAGAGTATCGAGACTTTAAAAATATTGATTATTTCGCTCTAAACGCCGAACTGAATACCCTAAACTGGACTGACATTTTCTACATGACCACGGTAAACGAACAATTACGTCTGTTGATGGACAACATTACGTATCTTTTCGAAAAGCATGTCCCAAAAAAAACGAAATTCATTAAACACGGGCAACCGCCTTGGTTTTCAGGCAGTATAATAAAATTAATAAATAAAAGAAACAACGCATTTAATCGTTGGAAAAGGTTTAAGACACCCGAACTGCACGCACAATTCAAGCAGTTTAGAAGAAATGTTATTAAGACAACCAGGGAAGCAAAGACAGCCTATTTTGGAGAAAAGTTTAAATCCGCTTTAGGAAGCAAAGATAAATGGAACACGATCCGTGAGACTGGTCTCAACAAAAATGTCATAAGAACACCCATAACTGTTGACTGCAATGCGTTAAATACAAAATTTATAGACATTCCTTTTCCCACTCCAATTAATAACCACTACACTATTATCAATAGCCCTCTTCATAGTTTTGCTGAATTCTGTTTCGCTTGTGTATCGCAAGCTGATGTGCTGCAAAGTTTTCTTGCAATCAAATCAAATGCTATTGGTCTTGATAATATGCACCCAATGTTTGTTAAAGCCTTACTCCCAAAATTGTTGTCTTACCTAACACACTTCTTCAACACAATTTTCACAACCTCTACTTATCCCGCTGAGTGGAAAAAAGCAAAAATCATACCGATACCTAAGTCTGATAATGAATTTCGTCCCATTGCCATTTTGCCGTATATGTCTAAAGTTTTTGAGTTTTTAATGCATAAACAAGTAAATAATTATCTTCAGGAACATCGGCTACTCACTGAAAAACAATCAGGTTTCAGACCAAATAGGGGCTGTGTAACAGCATTGTTAGACGTAACAGAACAAATTCGAGTTAGCCTTGATCAAAATATGCTCACGTTTCTGGTTCTTTTGGATCACTCAAAAGCCTTCGACACAGTTGATCATGGAATACTCTGCACAAAATTGTCACGCAAGTTTAATTTTTCAGGAACCTCAATAACTCTTCTCGAAACATATCTTTCAAATAGGTCACAAGCCGTGAATATTGGCTCCACTTACTCACATTTTTTACCTGTCAGTAGAGGAGTGCCGCAAGGCTCAATACTAGGACCCTTGCTTTTTTCAATATATATTAACGACTTACCTAATGTGCTCCAACACTGTCATATACAAATGTATGCAGACGACGTTCAACTGTTCATTAGTTGCTTGTCTAATGATAATGATATAAAATCATGCACTGATAAGCTTAATGAAGATCTCGAGCACGTAAATAATTGGGCGATGGTCAATGGTTTATGCCTTAACCCCACCAAATCGAAATGCTTGAATGTAAGCAGAGCATCCAGCAACAGGATAAATAGCCCGTACATATGTCTTAACAGCTCTAACATCGAAATTGTGCCCACGGCAAAAAATCTTGGCATTCTCTTTAATAGTTCATTGACCTGGGCTAATCACATCAACATCTCAATTGGTAAAACTTATGGAATGCTACGTACGCTCTGGACGACCCAATATTATACTCCCTGGGAAATTAGAATGCTTTTAGCCAAAACATATCTTGTCCCGACACTTTTATATGGCTGTGAAATCTTTGCAAATTGTGACGCTATGAGCAGGCATAAACTAAATGTTGTTTACAATAATATTGCACGTTACGTTTTTGGTCTTAAGCGATTCGATCATATCTCTCAGTTTGCAAAACAAATTTTTGGAATGACTTTCGATAACCTTCTTAACTTAAGAGCTCTTACCATGTTACATAAAATTATATATACTTCTGAGCCTAAATATCTCTTTGAAAAACTAAAATTCATGCAATCTAACCGCGGAAAAAATCTTATTTTGCCTAAACATAAGTATCTTTCGTCCAAACGACAATTTTTTGTTTACACACCTCGTCTTTGGAATTCACTGCCTCATAACATCCAAACTACTTCCAACGCAACGCAGTTCAAAAACAAACTAATAAATCATTTTTCATCCATTTAGTTTTACAATTTATCTTTCCAATATTGTTCAATGATGCACAAATGAATTAATTTTTAATGATAAAATTATGTTCTTCAAAATACACAGCTAAAATATTGTTTAAATTTTGTTTATCTAATATTTTTCTTTATCTATTATATTTCTTTATAAACTTTATAATAAATAATAATATGCAAACTGTTTGCCACTCTAGATAATGTTAGCGCTAGTTATAAGTGAACTCTTGTTAGCGCTAGAATCAAATAAATAAAATAAATAAATAAAATAAAATAAAAAATTTCTCGAAGTTAAAAATATCAAGTTGCATGCAAACGTAATTAATGTAATTTTCAATTTTTGATGCACCTTGTTGCTTACTTTGACATTTCGTTATTCTTATAATTGCAAGTAAAGATACTTGAACATAATTACACTACGCCAAAAATTTTGAAAAAACTTTCACCATAACAAACATCGATAACATTTTTTATAGTAAATTTTTCGTCGTAATGACGTTGTAATGATACTGACATATAAATGGCAAAAATATAAAAAATCCACTGTTGAGAGCAATAATTTACAAAAACGCTTGTAAAAACATTTATTTTTTTTCAATGAATTGTTGTATGTTGTAGAGGAAAGTCAAACAAAAATTTTAAGGTACAAATGTGCCAATTGTGCCAGTAGTATGGTTGTTATGATCGTTTTTTTTAACAAATTTAAAGTTTCAAGCCCAATATCTGAAAATAATTTTATCAGTCTGATAGAAAATTTCATTACAAAAATTTAAAGCATATATGTATATGTCTATAGAAAAGTTGTAAGTTAAAAAAGGATAGCATTTGAAGATACACATTTTAAAAATCTTTATTTTTTTATATATTTACAGGTCTATTCTGACAAAGTACCAATTGTTACCCATTATTTTGCTTGCTGTAATTTTGTGATTTCAAAACAAAATTTGAAGCTCAAAAAACAAAATTTTTGAATGAAATTGTGACCATCTGAAAAGCAGGTGACAATTTCTATCAAAATTTATTCCAAATTCTTATCGATACATTGCATATAAGATTATTTATCAATAAGAATGTAACGCAAATTTTCAGCAGAAATGACAAAAAAATTTTTCAAATGCCGCCATTTTAAAAGTGGTTTTTCCATAATAACAGGATAATAAAATATACAGGAAAATGTTTGGTTTTTGGTTTCAGATGATTCTTGCGAACTGTTGATAAGTCGCCAGCTTGACTCGTGTTTTGCGCACTGGCGCACGTTTTGTTTATTTTGATTCTTGTTTTTAATATTGATTAAATATTCTGAAAATTTTATGCAATCTTCTTCAAGGTACTGTTAATATAGCTGAAAAGTTTTAAGAACCTATATAACTTTTCGGCATGTATAACCAGACTGGACCCTTAAAATATATAAACTTTCATTAACTCTTTTCTTTTTGACTGTTGAAATCGGTTAAGAAATGGGAAAGATCTTAGGCCTTCAGAAATCCCTATGGAAATGAAAAAATATTTGTTTTTGCTTCAGCAAATCTATTGTAAACGCTCCTTTTTTTAATGTAAGCACAAGTTTTTTAAAAAGACACTATTTTTCTCTGCCATTAGGCACAATCTCAAAAATTCCACTTCCATCCCTGGCTGGAACACATTGAATACAGATGATAGACAACTGATTGTGAAAATATTGTGGAACAAACAACGTTATAGCGATTGCGTCTTTCTTCACGAGGCACACGAAAATATGAGCCATTTTCTTCTCGAGAAGGCTTTCGATAAATTGCACAATTTCTTGACAAAAATTCAAAACACAATTCCAATGGACAAGTTTTGTTATATGTTTTGTTTTTGTTTGTAAACAACTGAATTTGACAACTAAGGTACCCACCACAAGAGAGAATTGTATCTACGAAACTACCTCGAACGACTACTAACTAGTGTCTAGACTACTAGAATTGTATCTACTAACTACCCTGAACGACTTGTTCATAAATTTTTTTGTTTTTATAGTATTTAAAATTAACTACACAATTGAAAAAAATTTTAATTTTTGTCATTAGGAATTTATACTGGCAAGCAGAACACGTTTGGCCTTATTTTATCAAACGATTTTCCTTTTAGTATAGTGCATTTATAATGAATTCAAAATGTAAGCATAGAGAACTAGTGTTCATATAAAACACCCTGTGGCCAACAGATTAGCTCTCTACCATCATACTAGAATACCACCGCAAACAAGTTTTTACACATTGAGACTAGGAAAGATCAAAGAAAATAGCATGAAGGATGAGGTGGACGAGGGTTTGAAAGAATATAGCTAGGTATTAATATGAAAACCATAAACTACAAATGACGGCACCAACGACATCAACAACAATATTATAAGCAGTCACTCATAAAAAACAAGAGAAAAAGCCTAAAACATGAGCAACATAAAATGTTTTTGCGCTCACACAAGGATTAAGCTGCGTTAAATTGTCATTTAAGCCTTGACACGTGCTCCTAAAGCAACCTCAGCCCGACAGTTCAACCCTTAGTTACAGCTTATGTATGTAGATTTCAAAGGAGTATCTTCATCTTATACAGTTTATTGGTTTTGTTGTAGTGTTCTTTTGCGTATTTAGTGATTTGTTGGTTTAAGAAATGAATTGTCAGATGGAGTTGCCGACGCGAATTAAATGATAAGAATTCCTTCGAGAAATTGAAGGGAAATTAAATTTAAAGCTGGTAAAAGCAATAAAGTATTGCGGCGAATTCGTGGGTAGCATTTGAGATGAATTTGTGAGAGTAGTTAAATGTTGAAAATGTCTTAATAGAATTATATTTATTGGTTTCGTAAAATAAAACTAAATTTTATGGTCAATTTCTGGCATATATTAGAAATTTTATTAAATTAAACGTGTTTCAATTAAACAAATGAATTTTCTCACATTTCAAAAATCAATTAAAGCTGTCAAGTCAATCCCGTTGTCAATATATCACAAAATTTGTAGCTATAAAAAGAAGATGGTTCAGCAAATAACAAGGTAAACATAGTTCAAAGAACCCATCGATGCACAGAGACAATCCGTCACTTACGTTTACCAACATATGTATGCAACAAACGCACACATATTCATAACTAACACTCAACCAATCTACTTTGATCGAAATCCCGCTTGAACGCAGCGCATCAATGTGAAAGTGGAAGCCCCTCTCGAAGCCCCTCGATATACGAGTATTCGACTTGGAAACCAGCATTGAAATTAGCAAAATTCTGTAGAAATCAATTAGAAGCTTGTAGCTACTATTCTCCCGTACTGTCAATCTGGCGGCGGCTACAGCTAGGGAGTATCCTAAATTGACGATATTTTTGTGCTGCTCCTGAAGTGTCATTTATAATTGTCAGTCGTTATGGCAGCAACAACACGAGTGAACGAGTCAAAACAAGCACAACAAAACAAGATGTCCAAATCAAACTCTGAACGCGTCACTTGAAAATTTCAGCTTCAATGGACGGACGATACGAGTATAAAAAATGGTCAAGTGTAAAAATTGGTCGGTGCAGTGATGAAAAAATAAAATGTTTGTGGATACCGAGTTATGCTTGTTTTTTGCCACCTTTGGGAAAAGGGTAGCTTGTATTTTTCAATTATATTTTTCACCTTGTTATGCCAGCACGTTTGGCGACCAGTTCCATTCAGTAAGCAGCCGTACGTTTCGTTCCGTTCGTTCATTTGTCAACGAATGTTCAACAAACAAATCTTGTTTACTTTTTATTGTTTTTCAGAGCAGTTTTCTGTTTTTGCCAATTCAACCTGCAAGTAAGCTAGACATGTTCAAACATTTATGATGAATGAAATTGGAAAGGGTTTCCATTACCTACGCTATTTGTTTTTAAACTTGTTAAACACTCTTGTTTCACTCACACGGTCAAACTAACAGTAAAGCTGTGTAAAGAAGTATTTTTCAAACTAACAGTAAAGAAGTATTTTTAGAGATTTTTTTTAATTTTATAAAATGTTAAGGTAATGAAATATAAAAAATATTATAGAACTAAATTAAATCTTACCTTAAATTTTTTAGTAGTCATGAATTGTAATAAAATTCATTACTACTAATCACAACTTTCATAAGATCTGGTACACAGCTGTTTTGGGATAAAATAAAAACGTCAAAAGATTTTTTAGTAATAGGTTGAATACTTATTTATTAAAATTTTAAGTATAAGCCCGCAAAAAATTATTCAAAATGACCGTCATTCTATCCAGCCAGTCGTCAATTTCAATACGCACCATATCCTTCAGAAAATTTCCCACTGTGGAAATCGGTTAGACCCTAGGGGTGCTGCCTCAGGACATATATTAATTTTTTACTTGATTTTGAATGTAAAGTTTTTATTTTGAGCATTTTTTCAAAAAAAAAAAAAAAAAAAAAAAAAAATTAAATATATTTGTAGGGCGAAATAGGAAAAGTTCTTTGCAGTTCCTTGTTATATAGAATCTTTACTTGCAGGTTAAAGAAAATATGTAACTTATTTTTTATAGGATTTGTTCTTTTATTTTCATCGAAATTTGTCAATTTCTAAAATTTTACATTTCACAATATTTAAAATATATTAAAATCACTAAAATATATATCAAGTTTTATACTTTCTAAGATTTTTTAATTCGGTTTATTAACTCAAATATTTCTTACAATTAAAAAATTTACTTGGCTCAGCTTAGTTAAAACACACATTTTTTGACAATTACTTGTTTAAGAGAACCCAAAACGAATTGAACAAATATTTTTTTAAAATATCTCAACTTGGAAGTATCACAGCGTAGCCAAAACTGAATCTTTCCCCTGAATATTTGGTTTTTGTCTTATCTATGCAATTACCTGTCTTGCATACTGATACCAAGATTGTTAGGTTTTAAGTCATAAAAATTTTAATTTCTGTCAATAGGACGACCTACTCTGGGTCAATTTGTACTGAAGGAAAAAAATGGACAAAGAGTATAGCAAAATAGCAAAAGGAAATTGTAAGAAACTTTGCCCAAGAAACCATTGGTCTGAAGTCAATATCGAGCTGCCGGAAAATTAGTTTAAGTTTTGATATAGGAAAAAAAAAAAATACAATCTAATACAAATGAGATTAAAATATTATTAAAATATTTTTATAAAACTTGCCATTCCCATTAAGTTAGGTAATTGAAAAAATTAATTGCAGTCAATTTAGTGCCAAATAGTATGGTATTTAGGAAACCGTTTGCATTTTTCGCTCAAATCATACTGAACTCATCTTCTCATTCTTCTTTAATTTTAAAATAAGGAATTTAAAAAATAAATGTTTGTATCAAATTTCGAAGGTGTCGTGAAAAACGTGAAAAAAGTTTTGATAAAATATTTGAAAAAAAAAAACATGGAGCCGTTTACTATTTCCAAAAAGTTATCAGACATGGAAGTCGAAGGTCTGAGTTTAATTTGGAACATATGCCTAATCATAATATTGTCGCTTTTGGTTTTCCAAATGTAAAACGATAAATAAAATGTACTCATTTAAAACACTTACACCATGTGTAATTGACAAATTCTTGATAATTTGGATGAAAACTAATATGCCGTTAATAAATTAACTAAGAATTGCTAAAAAATAAAGAACTCTTATTGCAAAGTACAAAGCAAAGCGTAAAAATAAAACCACACAAGAAACGTTCGTACAGTTAACAAAAAAAAAAAAAAAAAATCAAAATGTGTTCATACGGAATAGTACCACTAAATCTAATAGAATTTTTGATGGACCAATCTAACGACAGGAAGTTCCGGGAAGACGGGAAGTCTGGAATATGTATTAATGGATATGCAATACGAAGGAAAATCGACATTTGTACCGACCATTCCAACTACTAATGACAAAACGTACATGCCACCAAATGAAACATCATCAGAAGTGATATTCAAAAATATTTTATTGGCCACAACAGATGAAGGACCAAGTACATCTAAAAAATGAGGGTCATATATAACAATATGTGAAGTATTTTTTTTGCAATGATGTGTGACAGATTTCGTATTTCAGACCGTGTTGCTTCTTGTTCGGCCTCAACACTTTTTAAAATTATAAATCTTCGTGATGATCTTGGACGACTCATCATAATGGTAAATCTGGACGAGAAAGAAATAACTGCAGAGAAAAGATACTTCGTTAGCGATGTTATAGTTCATATATAAACCCTTTTGCTTTAATGAAAAAAAGGTTGATTTGCTAACCAGAGAACAATTTTACAGTTACTTAAATATAAATTATGGGCTATGTAAGTTTATTTGGTGTAAATAGATAAGATTAACTTGCTTCTGTTAAGTGTTTTTACTTGCTTCTGTTAAGTGTTAATTTTTGTTGATTGTCATTTTAAATTTTTCAATTTTAAAATACAACTATCAAATGTTCTCGTACATCCAACCCAAACACATCGATTAATCAAACTAGAAGAACTTCGGGTTCTATGGTATATGAGGATAATATGGTATAGGCCAGTATCTCCGATTCCATAAAACTTATTTTTACGCAATCTTGCTTAAATTCGTGTAAATTTATAAAAGAGAGAATAAAGTTAAAGAAAATCAACGAAACCAAAGACGTTTTCGATCAGTTGAAAAAACTGTGTCCTCCAGAGATTACGCAAACAGCTACGTCTGATGGTGACCTCCAAAAACTAGCAGCTTTCAATATTTTCCGAGAAAATAGTACACAAAAGAATTTCTCTATTTACTAAATATTTCTATACAATATATTTTAAGTTGCAACAAATTACATGCAGAGAAAAAATTTAATTCTAAATCCTTTTCCTCCTTTAAATGCGTAGTAATTGCACCAACAACTTTAATCTTTGAGGTGACAATTTTTATCAATGTTGGCGTGAAAACTGAACTGTTAAATCAATTCCGAAAGTTATTAATGAATCAAATACGAAATACTTGCACTAACGAATTTTATCTTTGAGTTGACAATTTTTATCATTGTTGGCACAACAACTTAACTGTTAAATAAAATTGCGAAAGTTCGAAAGTTGTTAAATACTCTCAAATGCGAAAGTTGTTGATAGATCAAATACTCTTGCGCTGTTGCCGCAAACGAGTTCCGTTTTAAGGAACGAAATGACCAATTAAAGTTGTTGCCCTTCAATGTAAAAATGTTGGCATAACAGCGCTTTTTTCGGGAGTCCAACTAAAACTTTGTATCAGCTGGAACCGAGTTTCCAATCGAAGTATTTGTGACTTATATTTCTGCGAAGAAATGGCTTAGAGCTCAAGAAAAAAATTAAAAATAGGTCTTATACTCGATCTATTATTAAAACTATCTGAAGAAATAGGCCATTTGTGTTTTAAAACAATTGCTGCTATGCAACTATGTGTTATCCTATCCAGCATAATAGGTCTTATTTCCAAAATAATGCATTTAAAGTTGTCTCTCAAAAAAATATTTATAAGCACTGACGCGTGCCTTGACGTACTTTATAAAAAGTAGTCCAAATGAAGCGTATTACATTACCTAGGTGACCAATTGACCGGACCATTTCTTGAGAAATTTCGCCCCCCAAATTTTTGTATCAAAGAAGTGATTTTTTGGTAGCTTATAAAAAGTTGCAAAAACACTTACTACAAACATCATTGCTTTTATTTTTATATCCTTTATTTTTATCATTTAAAAAAAAATTGTGTGCCCCGAACAGCCAAGTTTTTTTATAATGCAGATGTGTCAAAGAAAATTGCATGCTAATCTCTCAAGCAATGTTCTTCAAATATTTATAAATGTTGTCAAAAAAGCTAAATAAACAAACTGCAATCGAAGTTCTTCCGTAAACCTTTCAAAAACATACGAAACTAATTTCAGGAAATTATAAACAACAAAACAGTAACAAACAACAAAGTCAAAATCAATGTACAGGATATATAAACGGTAAACAAAAGCAGCAGCAATGCAGCAAACACACAATTTCATATCCGTTTTCACTTCCGGTAAAACGAAAAAAAAAAAATAGGAATAAGCTACGAAAACGCTATACAAGCACACAAATTTGCACGCACAGCAATCACACACTCGCTTACACACTTTCATACACGTGCACTCACACACAATATTGGCATGTAGATATGTATATAAAAGCGTTTACCAGTCGGTGACTGCAATGCAATTTGCAATAACTTCTTTTGCTAAGCAAATACCGAGATGGAAGAAAGCAACAACAACAAAAACAATAAATTAGCTGTGTTCCGCGGCGCATATCAACCCAGACGCGCACACAACAAATGCTGAGCTTTAAGTCAAGTTTTGGGGTAAATCCAAACAAAAGCTGCCAACACATTTATCCTCATCAAATTTTGAAGGATTTATCGGAATAGGGAAGGCAAGTGTAGTGCTGGGTGGCACACTTAAATGTGTTGGCAAATTGCAACAACAACATTGGCAAGTATTATGGCTCACTCTCATTTGAAACGCACTTTGTCTCCATCGCACTTGCACACTTGTTTCCTTGCCCCGTTTCTACTATCCTGGCAACAACTGCTTAAATGATGCAACAATCGAAATGTTGCGACATGTTGAGACAATACTTTAAACTGTTCTGTTGTTTTTGTCGTTGTTGCTGGTTTTGAGCACCAACCGGATATACATATTTGCAACAGTCGTTGCCATTGTTGTCACTTTGTTTTTGTTGATTTTTGTTATTGTTTTTGTTGTTGTTGTTGTCACTCCATCGCATTGAACGTTTGACAGTTTCAACCCCCTAATGGGAAATTAATTGCTCCATAAGGTTTGCTCCAACAACGTTTGTGGCTCCAGCAGCAGCAGCAGCTGCAATGACAGAAGTAGCAACATCACCAACAACAACAACAACAACAGTGGCAGCATTGCAACATCGTTGATTCTATTGATTATTTATTTATTGTTAAAGCTTTCTACCCATTGACAATGAGTGTTTTTGTTAACTTGCTGCTGCTGACTGTTTCTTGGTAGTTGTCACCCAGCAGCCGCGATCCTTCGATTTTTTTATTTTCTCTTCTGCTTTATTTGATGTGTAAATTATTGCCACACTTTTACCGTTTGCAGCTACAATTCTGCCAATTTTAATGTATAGCAGCGAAGATGTTGCTGCTGCTGCTTGTGCCAATCCAGCGTCATGACTTATCTAATGAAATATTCATGACAACAACTAATTTATTGCGGATTACTTACAAAATAGGTACTTACCATATAAGCGAAACAGTTTTTGTGTAGAACAGTTGATGGTAATAAAATATTGAAACGGTTTTCCAATTCGTTGTAGCTCGACAAAATTAATGGTTTAAATGTGTTACTTTTCACAGTTTTCTTAAAACCCTATCTAATGAAGAGAAAAGCAACGATTATCTCTAAAAGCTGTGCTAAGGTGAGGTAGTTTTTGCTGGTGGAGATGTCAATATCAATGGTTTTTACTTTTTGACATAGAATTATGTCTTTTAGCGTGGTTTGTGTGGGGGTCTTTTCACAAATTTTTTCAAGCACATTTAGCGTTTTTGTACACAATTTGCGATATGCCTACAGCCTTTAATTTTCATCGTACGAAGATAAAATTCATGATAAAATATCAATTATATTACGGCTAAAACGAATATCTAACTCTGGATTTAATTACTTCTTTGACAAAGTCAAAAAAAGCAAAATCTAAGAGAAAAAAAGTTAATATTTTTGTATAAGAAAAGTTCTGCATAAATATATTTAGTGCTTAGCTGCTTATGTTGTTTTAATCGTTTATATCGTTTCGTTGGTTGTTGTGATGATTGTGTTTTGGTTTTATTTATAGCCTATAGAGAAAAGAACTGGTTCAGAACCTGTCACGTGATAGGTCACCAAGGGATAGGGACCTGCCCCAATTCTGCCAAAAACATATGAAACCAACGGGTCACTTTTACACTGCGTTGTCATTCACAGGGGTAAAATTGGCACCTGCTACTCCACCTTAAACTTGTCCGGTAACCGGTCTAAAATAACACATTGCTTTTTTCATTTATTTATTATGCTATAATACTGTATAGATCTACATATCGTATAAAATAGGTCCCATGCTGAGTTAAATGAAATCTATCCCTTGACAGGCACAAAGGACGTATTCCGTGACGATTTTTATCGAACCTGTCCTGTGATAGGTAAAATTGGAGCTGTCACTAGATCAGTCACTTAAGAGCAATTGAATCTGTTTTCTTCGTATGGTGTGTTTGTAAAGTTAACATATATAAATACATATCAGTTGCTTTCGCATTTGTCGTTTGCTATTGTTATTTTTCTTCAAACACAACACAGTTGTTTTTTGTTGTTGTTAGTATTATGTGTGTACAATTTTCATAAATAAATTCGTATCAGTTGCTTTAATTTTTTTTCTTTAAGTTACTAAAATTACCTTTTCAACAATATAGAAATTATGGTAGGGTCTAAATGGGTTATTGCAATATGATAATTTTAACATCCAAAATAAATTTTTTTTATTAGCAAACGAGTTGAAACGAGCAAACCATTGAAAAGAAAATTGAACGGACTTTAATCAAAAAATAATTTTGAAACATTTTGGGGTAAGGTTTCGAATTGATTTCGAAGTTACGCACACAGTGCGTTCGTTGACCAGTGATAAAAATTTGAAAAGACTTTTCTTGCAAAAATTAAAACTTTTGGTACCATTTTAAAGATAATGATCTGTTTTAACCGTATTTTGAATTGAAAATCCTGAGAAATTTTTTTTCTGTGATGTTTTTAAGTTGACCATTTTTGCACAAAAATTAAATATGTTTGTGTAGCAAAAAAGCCTCTACATACTTGGGGATAAAAAAAATCGCCAAAAAATGGGTTTTCTCTTTAATTAGTTAGAAATAGTTTTATTGGGTTAGAAATATTTGTAAAAAATATTGTCTTGAACAAAATAGCAAAAATTTAATATATGTTTTTTTTAAAATATTAATATATATATATAAAAATTTATATAAAAATATATCAAAATTATATAAAAAAATATATTAATTTTTGGAAAAACCGATAATTTGATGAAAAAAGAACCTGCAACTTCTTCAGATTAATATAAAATAACCTATTTACTGTTTTTGGATCATATATATATATATATAAATATATATATATTAAACAAAAAGAATATACTTTAAACAACTCTTTTTAAAAAAAGTTGTTTGATGCTGTGCATGCATCGTACGAGATCAAAATCACTT
This sequence comes from Dichetophora obliterata, assembly GCA_963920525.1. Classification (NCBI taxonomy): domain Eukaryota; kingdom Metazoa; phylum Arthropoda; class Insecta; order Diptera; family Sciomyzidae; genus Dichetophora; species Dichetophora obliterata. Next base: position 78,929,192 of record OY986439.1, on the reverse strand, counting down.
TTCTTATTTATTTGTGTCAGCTGAATACAAATCTAAGAAAATTCCCAGTGGTTAAAAGTTAGTCGGGAAAGGGCTAAACGAAGAGATTTATTTTATATTCAAGCGAAGAGATGTTAAGAATTTTGTCTTGTGGAAAAAATATCAAATTGAAAAAGTTTGATGAGTTATTGTTGGCTACGAAAAAAAAGAAATACAAGGAATAATATTGTTGAATACTGCATGTCGAGCACAGTCCATACAGTTAACCTTCATGCACCTGATGTAATTAAATAATTTAATTCGCCTATAGGCAGAATTTATCTATACTATTTTATAAAAGGAGACTCACGTATTTTAGTCAGCTCAGAGCTTCAGAACGGCAGGCGCTATTTCAATAATTATTTTTGTACTGGGTAGCTATTTTACTCATTTGAAAGTTAAGCTATATAGATGTGCTAATTATTATTTAAATAATTAATTAAGTTTATAAGAGCATAACCATACAATTTCTTTATTCTTATTATCAGCAAGAAAAAATCTTTCTCTTTTTAAGCTCTATTTGAGCAACACAAAAAGCAAAGCTAACAACCCCTTGTTAACATTTGTCGGTGATGACATTGTAATGCAGAACTGTAAGCGGAGACGAAGTCTTGTTTGTACTCACATAATTTTCTTTTAATTGTCAAAGTTAAGGAAGTCAAAGTATTCGGTACCAATGCTGCCATCTTTTTGAATGTCTAAATACCGCCACTTTTATAAAAACACCGACAAAAATTAGCTAGAGTAATTTTTCAGTTTAAAGTACTTTGAACGAAACACATACTAAATTTTAAAATAACACAGGCTTACAATTAAGGGTCAACCTTTGGGTCAAAGAAGATAAATGTACTCAGTCCGTTGCTGGTCAAGATGTAGGCAAAAATGTGATAAACTGTTCTTTTTCTGTTAGTCGGACGATTTCTTTTTAACGCATTTGAATGATGAAATATCTGTCAAGCCATCAATGGCATTGGCAAAAAGTAAAATATTTACTACAATTTCAAAGATTGTTTATCCGACAAAGAAAAAATTTTGGAATTGTATGGAAAGATAAAAAACGTAACAGGGGTAAAAATGTGCATAAAATGTGAAATTTTTGAAGGCTAATATTTTCAAAACTACAAAAGATAATGAATTTGAGCAAGCAGAAATGGATACTTTTTCAAGCTCAAACTGACCGATGCGTTAAACAAATATAGTCCATTTAACAGAAAAAGAACCGGTATACATATTTTTGCCTATATCTCAAATATTTGACCTGATAGAAAAAAAAAAACGGATTAAGGATTTACATTTAGCACACAAGTACATATGGAACCACTTTCGTCGATTTAATTTAAAACATTCACCTTCGCAATCGCGAAATCTTTTTACTCAAGGATTGACGCTAATCAAGAATATAAATACTTTTCTACGCCGGCCACGCCTCCTGTGCGTTACAAACGTTTTCACTATGTTATGACCTCTGACCTCTTCAGGTGTATAATAAAACAGACTTGGAATCAAAACTTTTTATTTTGGTTAAAAAATATGGAGTTTTGGTAAAATTGCATATTTGCTATTGCATAGATTATATATAATTTACCAAAAGTCTTAATTTTAAAACCAAAATAATAATTTATCAAATGGAGTTTGATATTTGTATTTCAGATTGTGCATGCAGAATTGTGACGTGCATTTCAAAACTTACACATTTACAGATAAATTTGCTAGGAACGCATTTAATATGCGGAAATAAGCTATTTCGTATATTTTTAGGGCTTATTGTTTGACTTCGTAAGTCATATATTAATCCGATCTGGTAATTGTACATAGAAAGAATCAACAATGGCAACCATTTTTTAAAATTGGGTCAGAAAGAGAACCTATAGATTTTAAGCAGTATTGTGATCTGTTCTTATTTCTTCGCTGTAAGGTCTACATTAGTAAGATCTACATTAGTCATTAGGTCGGTTCCCGCACTCGATTCAAGTAACTTGAAGTTGCTTGAAAGCGTTATTTTACAAATTTTTGAAGCTCGAGAGAGAAGACTAACATGCAAAATGTTACTCTTTATTACAATTACTTGAAGTTAGTACGGGAACAGACGAATTATTTGAAAATAATATTGGGAAAATTTTAAACTGTTTCAAAAATCGTTTCTTTTAAACAAGTGACTAGCCTTCATTAAATGAGAAAATCCTGTACCCTTACAGAGAAGTAAAAGTAGAACTTTATATTTTTGGCAAATGTAAGCTTAGATGAATCGTTAGAACAAATTGAGGCTTAATAATTCATCGCTTTTTTAATTTTTTGAAACTAAAAGTTTTTGTGAACTATTCATCTGAAGCTTTTGTGTTCCGTTTTCTGTTTTTATGTTCATAATATTTTAGAACGTAATTTTACTTATTAATCTTAAATAATTAAATCAAGTGCGGAAATAGCTGAAAATGATTTGTTTCTAGAATTCACAAAATAAAAATAGAAGTGCAATGGCGAAAAAAAACCTGCTAGCTTTTTTTGAAGGAACAACTTCATTTTCTCGCGAAGCTTTGTCGTCGTCGTTCTGTTAGTTTTATGGTACTATCGGCAATCAATGAAAATGTTTTATTTCTGAAGGTTTTGGTCATATAAGACTTAATTTTGGTAATTTAGTTTGTATGGTTTGTATGGTCAGTAACTGCAGTAAAAATTGGTTTCCACGCCCCTGTTTTCCGCACACTATATTTCAAGTAGTTTTGGCCATATAAGACTAAAATTTGGTACTTAAGTTTGTATGGTTACTTTCGGCAACTGTACTAAGAATAGGCGTTATCGCTTTATAGCCACGCCCACTTTTTGAGATATTAAAATTGACTACTGAGTCGATTGAGCTAAAATTTTGGCTTAGTTTGTTTGGTTACTGTCAGCAACTGTGCTAAAAATTGGATTCCATGTCCCATTTTACAGCCCACAAACCAATTAAAAAGTTTTATTTAAACGGTTTGGGTCATATTAGACAAAAGTTTTGTAATTTAGTTCATATGGTTACTTTCGGCCAGTGCACTAAAAATATTCTTGTCCCACTTTAATTAAACTCAGTTTTCGGGGGGTCAGCGTGAAGTGAAGCAAAGCACGCCAGGTTTAAGCTAAATTAAGATGCAAATTTTGCAGTCGATTTGTTTCGAGTACGAGATCCCCTCTCCCCTTTTTACCGCTTACAAATTAACAAAAATTGTATATTTTAATAAAAAAAATAGTTTTTTAAAACAATGTATGTACTTTATCTGAAGAAGCGTTAGAGGCAAGTCACAAAATTATTCGCAGAAGTCAACTGGTCCACACCTGAAAGACATGACGCGAGCATAATAATATGGATCTCATAAAATATTTAATAATTTCGATCAATCCAGAAATTTGTTTCAATAGAAATATAGGAAAATAACGGTTATGGACAACACCGAAAAATTGTAATTAAAGTTCGTTTAATTACCTTTCCACCGCTGGTTCAAAATCCATTCGGTTAGGAAGTAGTTGAGATATGAATTTAATTAAATTCGATTTTCGACGTTTTTTCCGATTGATGTCAATTTTGTGCACTATTTAACTCTGCCAAGTAATGCTGATACTCCATTCAAAATTTTACCCAAATCGGATATTGTCAATCAGTAATTTTTATTTTTCCGGTACGCTTAAAACGGAATTACTGTATATCAATTTTATATAAAATATTACTTCCATTTTCTCTCTTAATAAAAATTTATTGAAAAAGAACCTCTTATAATTGTTCACATTATATTTTTCAAACACAAAAAAAAATTATATTGAGTCATGAAAAGTTAATTGTGGCATATTTTCATTACAATATTGTTTTGAATAGTTCTAAAAAAATAATATTTTTTTTTAGAATTATATATAAGCTTCATTTACAAGAGTCATTTAACAGAAAATTTTAGTCAAAAATTAAGCATATAATCTTTTTCTCAAAAAGAATGGTAAAATAAGCTCATTTAGTGAGAGTCAATTTCTAAAACAAAATGTGTGCTTAATGTAAGCACTTTGAAACTTCCCTGAAAGTTGTGTTTCATCAAAAACGTTAATTAAGCACACATTTTGGTTTCATATTTGAGATCCACAAAATTTTTGTACATTTTTACGGTCGTCGCATAGTCTAAGGTGACTTTTGTAAAATTTTATTTTAGTAGGATTGTTAATCGATCCATTTAAAATATTCGAGTAGATGAGAGATGATGAGATATGAAATTTCAGATCAGAAATATACAATATATATAATTTTTTTGATTTTTTTGTAAAAAAATCACAAAAATTCAAAAATGACAGTATTTCAATAAAATGCAGTGGAAGTATTTTTTAAACTATTGACAGAAAAATTTATGTGATTACGTTGAATAACCTGGTCGTTATGAAAGTATTTTCTAGAAGTGTACCATTTTAAAAATTTAAGACGAAAAAAGTTTACAAAAATCCAAAGATGCAAAATTTTAAAAAACAACATGACGGGTGGTTGTTGCATAATCTTGATACATTTTGAATAAAAAATTAATAAAACTAAAATTCGGTAAAAAAAGTTATAGCTGTTGAACTTCACTTTTTTTTCTATAATCCTCAAAGTGCCTGTTTTGGCATATCAAACAAAAAAAAAAAATCATAAAGTTAGGTTTTGTCGTTTATAACACAAAACATTCTTATTCCAGTATTAAATATATGTAAAAATTGTATTAAAGAAAGTATTATCTTTTATCTCTCCAAAACCGTTAAATCGAAAAATGGTTTAAAATTTGCTGAGTTGCTGATTGTGTAAAACGCCATGTACCAAAAAATCGTGTTTTTAACGGTAAAATCAAATTTGGAGGTGTATTAACAATTTAAAATATGGTTTAGAACTGTACTCGACCAGACCTATAACCTAGACTATGTCACTTAAAAAAAAGTAAAAGTACATTTCCACTGCAGCACCGTGTAATCTTTTATCATAATAATCTAAATACTATAAGAGTGTAATTAAAAAATATTTATTCAGAAATTTACATTGTACAAGTGTACATTTTACGCACTTAACTCTGGATCTGAAATACTCAAAGAAGAAAATTGAGCGGTCGCAGATCTGAAAATCTAGAATTTCAAAATCTTAAAATACGATAACTTTGATTTCAGAGCACTTAGAGACTCCTAAGAACTATTAAATTGAATGTATTGAATAGTGTTACTAAAAGTTATACTAAATACATCTTTTTTTTTGGCTCACTCTTTCAGAAAGTGCGATTTTCTCACGAATTTGAAAATTTTTTGCCTAAAATCTGCTCAAAATATGGTCTTTAAAAATACAATTGTAAATATATTTATGATTTCGATTTTTCTATGAATTCACATAGTCTACATATAATTAAGTTATAAAAAAACTGTTTTACTGATCTTCAGTGCATACGCTTTTATAGAGATCACCAAGAATACCAAGAATTTCGGACTTTCTCCTAAAAAATTAGAGATACGTTTGAACAACCTTTGAAAGAGTTCTTGGTATTTATAAGGGCTACAAACAACACCTGGACAGTTTTCGTTTATCTGTAATGAGTACCCAACAATATGCTTTTTTTTATCGAATATACATATGTTAATGTATACTAACTTTTTCAATTTTCTTAAAGATAATAAAGTAAAACATTTTCCATTTGTTTGACACCAATAAAATTCTCATATCTAGAAAACTGTACAAAATCTCAGTAAAGCTAAGAAAATTATTTCAAATTCAAAGTTTTGACTTTCGACACCAAAACTTTCGTTTTTTTTAAATATATTTAATTAAATTTTCTTTTGTCTCAAAGTTCAAATATTTTATCTGCAACAAAACTGTTAGCTAAGAATTTATATTTTTAATCTTTTTCAAAATAAATCCAAAAATGTCTTTTTCTTAAAAAAAAATTGGTGCAAAAGTGGTTGTTTTTTGAAAAAATAATAAAAACCGAGAATTGCAATTCTTATACTCTTTCATAAGTATGACGTATCATTATTATTCAAAAACTATTTCAGTTTGACACAACATTTGTTATTCTATTTCTTTTAAGAAAAATGCAATGAAACCCCTTTGATTTTTGTGACGAATTCAAAATTTTTATTTTTAACATGTTGTTTTTATAATATTTAAATAATGCTTTGCCTTTCGGAGTAATTTGTTCGGTGCCCACCCACCCCCTCCTAAGCTTCTTTATTATGTTGTTCTACTGCTTTTTAACTATAGCTAGTGTTTATCCCATCTTAAGAAACACATGGATGTACGGATTTTAATTTTATATGGCTAGTTCATCGAAAAAGTTATCGTAAATTTATATTCTATTACAAATTTGTAAAATCTTAAACAATAAACTGATTTGTTTTGTGGAAAATATGCAAAATTTGCAAAATACAATAGCTAATAAATGCAGCTAAATCTGTTCCGGTAGTAGCATATACTTGCACCATAATTCGAAATTTTTAGGTTATTGCCGAAAATCGTGGTCAGGTTAGAACAATTAATTGCAATAACGAATTTTTTCCAAAGAAACAACAACAACAAAATTTTTAATATGAAAAAGAAAACATCACCAGCTGATTAATTAGTTAGCTGATTGATTAATAATACATTGTTAATTAATCCTGACCTAAAATAAAAATAATAACCTGTCCTAAAGCTCAATAAACGATCTTAAACAACTAGAATTTGTATTTAAAATCAAGAATGATTTAAACTATCAAATATTTAGAATTTGTAGTTAAATCATAGAAAATCAACATAATAAATAAGAAGGTATATAAATTTTATTTGGTGTTAAACAATTGTAACCTTTTCTTAAAATAGTTTTTATTTAGTTGCAACAATAAACTAAACAATAAACGGCAACTCAACTGCACTACCTTGATTTCAATACAAATTTCAATGCATATTTTTAAGTTTTTTGGAAAACGGGTGAAAAAGAGGGGGGAAAAACGACGCATCAAGCGAATATGACATAAATTTCAATTCGATTCTTGATAAATATAAAAAACGACTTTACAATTACATAGAGAGCGGTATAAAGGTACAAAGACATGTCGTTTTCATACCAGCAAATCAGTCGCTGCCGTTTTTATAGATACCACCACAAATTCCATATGCATTTAAAATTCTCACAAAAATCTCACTCGCGTTAAAAAATAGCACAATAAGTCCCATTTGCACAAACAATTTAAAAAACATTTATAAATACCACAAAGAAATTTAGCTTACTAAAAAAAAAAAAAAATTTAAGAAGAATATTACCAAACTCCCACTTAAATTAAAAAAATACCCCGCTGAATTCCCACGCACCCAAAAAATATTTAGGATAAAATTACGAATAAAATCTTTGTAGAAATACAAACATAGGCTATTCGTAGAATGTACAAATGTTTTGTACATAGAAAAAACGTTTGTAGTGTTGGCCGCATGAAAAAACATTTTAAATTCGTAACTTTGTACATTCTACAAACGCTAGTTTGTAAAAATCTATAATATATAAATTTATGAACTGAACGAACATTGTTTGACAATATACAAAGCGGTGGCAGCAGCGTTCGTATATTTGTTCGTATCTTTGTAGATGAAACGAATGCTTTGTAAAATATACAAATATTTCTTTGTACAATGTACAAACGGTCATTTGTATTATTTACAAAGTCGTTCTATTTTTTTCCATATTAAACATTTATTTCGTTAACTAAAATTTTAATTTTAAATTACTTTTAAAATATATATAAATGTATATGTTCTTTACTACAGGAAAAATAAATAATTCAAATTTACCCATATTTATTTCCATTAATTAAACATAACTATGAATTACATTTAGTTTCAACCAACAAAACAAATGAACAAGAACAACAAATTCATCACCAAAAATATCAAACGAAAACTTTTTTAAAACAAAACAAATTTTTACATGAATATATTTGTGAGCTTTTTAGATCAGGTAAGTTTGAAGAAGGAAAACAACAACAAATTTATTTTTGAATAAATTTTATTTAGAAGATGAAATGCTTTAAAATAGTTATGAAAAATATAAATGCAATGAACCAGAATTTTCCTCTATTACTGTATAAAAAGGAATTCTACGTCTATACTTACGATATATCGAAACTTTTTTTTTTTTTTGTTAAATGATTTATGTGTGTAAATATTGTTTATCATTTGCTTAATTTTTCGAACTGGTATTAACATTAATTAAAACACAATCAATTTTTAAACCATATTGCGATGTCTGGATGTGCTAGCTAACACACGTGTAAAAATTTTCCGCTAGAAAATTAAATTTGGATATTTAAAGTGCAAGTGTTTTTGGTTTTAAAATGAGCTAGGCTGAACAAAAATTATTTTTTACTGTGCATTTTAAATTAAGTAAAAATAACTTTAAAGTAATTTTTACTACACTGTCAGACGTTTACATTTTATATTACGTTTACTTTGAATTCTAATGGGCATTTAGAGCATTCAACATAAAATGATACTTTCAAAAAACCATTAATGTTCTATGCAGTGTGGCCTTTTAAGTTTTTTACAGGCTAGATTTAGCCTGTTCTTTAGCGGATTAGCCTGTAATTCTACAATTTAGCTTCACGGCTTTTTTGCATTTTTGCCTTTTGAAAAAAGATTTTTTTTTGTCTTATTTTGCGAACTGGCAGAAATGTAGTTTTATCCTGTAGTTCGGTGGACCCAATACTTGGTATGAGAATTCACATACCCACAGTGGCAGGGCCATGCCCTTCACTTCGTATTTTGTAAGTTCCTTTAACACATCGATGTCATTGACAGGGCGAACGGACCCAACGTGAATTACCATGGGCTTTAAAATTCTTCGGCTCCATTGGGCCATACCGGTAAATGGCATGTTCAAAGGGATATGTTTCCACCAGCCAAACTTCAGGGTAATCAAAAATTCAAAAATAATCCTTACAGCATAATAATAAACGAGTATACTGTCATTTCTGTAAAAAAACGATGGTAAAAGCCGATAGTACCTATATCATATTTTTTGAAATTATTAGATTTAGAATAATTTACTGCGGGGGCTTTATAAATATCATTTATATCACTTCATGAATTTTAATTAAAAAAAGTACCTTCAAAGTGCTGGGAAACCATTTTAAAACTTTTTATTTGATTTGCTTTTTTTAAAATTCATGTTTTCGAAGTTAATATCAGGTGGGTGAGCACTAGAACGGGGTACTTGATGTCAATGACCTTTGCAGCTGTCTTTTTTCTCCTGAAAATACAAACACCGATATATGCATCATATTTTAGGATCAAACTCTAAGTGCCGAAGCTATGACGAAAAATTTTAAAAAGTTCCTACATTCGGCAAAATAAATTAAAAATATTTCTTGTTCACTGGAATAATCAAAATGATTACATAGGAAAAGGTTAATAATTTTTTTACGAGCTTTAATTTTCTGACATTAGTGGTGCATTAGGATAGTAAGAACTGAGATTTGGTGGATAATTTCTAGAATGGGGTACTTAAGGTCAATGACCTTTAGAGCAAAAAGTAATAGTCTTTTCAAGACAAAAACATCGATACACAATACATTAAGATCGGGCTGTATATGTCGAAGATATCGTCATATCTTATGACGAAACGTTTGGTACAAACAAATAATGTTCGGAATTACCTTACAAAAATGCTTAGAATCAGATGGTGTGCTGCAATTTTTTTTGGTATGGTCTTGTATCTATATTAAAAATAAATGTTATGGTTAAAATTACATAAAAACTTTAAAATTTTATGACAAAGACCTGGTTGTTTTTTGGCTTGCTTCTTCACGTCATGTTTAGTTTAGTTTAGTTTATTTAACAAAAATTGTTGACATATAAGAATAAACCTTTTGCATGCCGCATTTGACAATGGAAATAACAACATCAGTAGCTTGTTTTTACTTAATTTTGACTGCTAAGTTGTCTTTTTTTTAAGCTCGTGACCACACTGCTTATATGTACAAATTCATTTATGCAAATGTAGTTCATGCAATTTACCTCTGATATGTTTATACTGCCATCATAACCAAAATGCAATGCACTTCTTTTATGAACTGATACCAAATTAAGAAGACTAGTTCTTATTTAAACACTAATGATATGAAACAATTAAAATTATTTTTTCAAAAGTAAATTATGAGAAATTTATTTAAACTAAAATTGTTTAAAATTTTTATCCAAATAAAATTGATCAAATTTAAATTATAAATGATGAATGAACTAAGATATGCGATATTTTCAATAGATTTAATTTCATCGTTTTGTTTTTTTTTGCATTTCTTTTAATACCGAATTAAAAAAATGAAAAAAACTTTTTGTGACAAAAGACATTGTCTTCTATAATTTGATACCCATATTTTCAAGTTTTGAAGATTTTAAGTATTAAAATAAATAATTTTAAACAAAAAATTTTTATAACTTAAAAGTCATTTTAAAAAGAATCCTGACGTTCTTGAGAAAAAGTTTACTATCACCTTTTCCTCTAGTTTTAAGTGTATATAGTTTACTTTGTGTGTGAAATGTACTGTAGTACGATGTAGTATAAAATAATGATCATCCGTCTCATAGAAAATTCTGGCTATTGCCTTAATTTATATAGCGGTCAAATGAGCAAACAGATAATGAGTTTTTTAATAAAAATGTTAAGACATAAATAATTTAAGTTTTTTGATTTGGTGAAGTTATTTTTCAAAGTTTTAGTAAAAAAAAGGTATATTGCATGATAGCTTTGCTTAAGAATATAGAATAATACTCAACGTTAGAAATTGTTCATATCAAATAACAGCGACTTTACAAATTTTTTATTTATTTCCTTCAAACAGCTAACGACCAAATAATGCCAGGAAGTTCTTCAAAGTTTTTTCTAAATGCACCAAAATTACTGTATTGTCAAAGTACTTTTTTTATTTATTTCTTTAAAACAGTTAACGACCAGATAATGCCAAGAAGCTATTCTAAAATTTTTTCTAAATGTACTAAAATTACTGCATTGTCAAAGTACTTACATACGTCATTAGTTATAACGAGGAAATTTCGTTAAATGTCAAAAACGTACAAATCAACTAAGATGAAGACATCTTGTTATTTTTATAGCCTGCAGCGCAGGATATTTCAGACAATGTATCACAACATTGTTTAATTATATTAAAATAAATCAAGCCAGCTTATCTCGTACCGAAAGTTTATTTCCGAAAAAAGTTGTTGTGTCAGTTGCAGTGAGATAACGGCGACGTTAGCGCTTATTTTGTTTTTTATATTTTTTTTTGAGCACAGGAATTCAATTTATAACCACAAAAGTGTTGCCAACGTTTGACGTCAGGTAACGACATACAGCTTAACTGCAATTACAATACAACAAAAGAATAAAACAAACAAAAAAAAAAAACAAAAAAAAAAAACACTAAAAAGGGAAACAAAAACATTAATTCTAATAAGCTGCAGGGTATTGTTGTGTAATTTTCGTTCTATCCTGTTGTTATTGTTGTTGTATTAAATAAGCAAACTAAACAGAGTTCAAAAGCAACATAAAAAAAATCGACAACACAACGACAAAAAAAAAAACAAATATTCACAAGAACTGAAACAAAATCAGAAATGATTATTTTACGTTTGTCATTTTTGTCTTGACATTTCAGTTAAGCAAACATAACCGCAGACAATTTTGTACCTTAGCCGCAATTTTTGGACTGAAGAGGAAATGACAAGCTTTGGCTCATCCCATCCAGGCAATCCAAAGCATCCAGCCAGCCATCCAAGCGAACACATGTCAAAAGAGCTCTTCTGATGATTTGTTCCTGTTGTTTTGTAATCACTGCAATTTAACAGTAGATACCGTTAGCTTCTCTCCACACACCAACCACCCACCACCTACATGACTCAATCAAAAAAAAAGTTTACCCTTAAAAATTGTTTCTTCCCCCTAAAAATATATTAAAAAAAAATAAGAAAAGTAACCTCCTTCAACCTCTTTCGAATTTTAAACGACGTTCTATAGCGCTTTTTAAAGGATAATAAAAATCCCGTTACACACAAATGCTTGTCGTCATTGTTGCTCTCTCAGGTAGCAGTTTTAGTTGTTATTGCTGTTGTTGTAAACCGTTTATTTGCCTACAGGTGGCAACATTGGCAACGGTTATTTTATTTTCATCCGCGGATTTACGAATTTTCAAAATTCTGTTCGCAACATTTTACGCTTGTCTTCCTGCACTGTTTATTTGTATTATTGCTGCTTTGGGCTTACTTCTGTATGGCCCCAAGGACACTGACTTTCATATGAGCTTCTGTTACTGAGTTGAATCTTTGCTAGGAAAAAATTTTGAATGCTTTTGAAATATTCCTTATGAATTTCAAGTACATCTTTAAGTGGGAATTGGAGATGGGGTGACGGATGAGCTCTTCGGGGATCCACGTTTCTTTTGCACTGAATGCCTTGGCACATTCTTTTTGGTACTTTTTTCTTTATTTTATTTATTTAAAATTTATATGTTTCCCACCATTTCAAAACTCCACATAAATTTCCCCAGAGGCTGAATAGGTTACAATCCAGGGAAAAAAACACAAACAATTTTAAAGAAATGTGCCAACATAGGAAACAATTATGAATAAGTTAATAAAAATATTAAAAGTTTATGTGATATGAGAAGAATCAACAAACAAATAAATTAAATGTTGAACGTGGAGCTGTCTTTTGATATCTCAAGCGGCACCGATAGTTATTGTGCTGCGTATAAAAGGTCACTTAAATTCCACTTCTATACAATTTTTTTATGTGAGCTGTACCACAAGCATAAAACGAACTTTATCACTGTGTGAAAGTGTTCAACTTTCAGCATATTCTTTAACTTAAAATGATCCCCATTAAAAAAAAAACCAGAACTCCCAAGAAGAAGCAACACTTTCAAATCTCAGCTCGTCAATTAGCATTTTAAATAACTTTCAAAGTTGTGTGGCAACCTTCTGAATTTTCATACTGTTGCTGCTGATGCACCAGCAGCTGTTGTCACTTTTGCTAGCTTGCTACAGTCCTTGAAGAAGTCGTCGGAGCGCAAGTTAGGCAACAAACAACAAACACAACAATCAATATGTTGCAGGCAACGAAAATAATAACAACAAGAAGACAAAGTTTGACTGGAACACAAAATTTGGCAAGTCGCATATCCTAGAGTCAAGGAGTCAAAAAGCGACAATGAAGACGCCAAGCCAACTAGTTCTGAAAGGACGCTGAGTTTGATGTCGATCGAGTGGCTTCTTTCTATTTTATTTTGAAAACTTCTATACGCTATTGAAACAAGCAAATTTAAGTGCCCAGTGGGCAAAAGCAGGGCTTCAATGCGCTTCTAGCAGGCCATCATATGGATTTCTTAGCCCTTCCACACTCATATCCAAGCCCATTAACTTTTTATATGAAACGAGAACATTTTTAGGCCTTCTTCTCTCATGACCTAAAGAGGCCTGCTAGAAGTCATTTTTGAGAATGCACGTTAGAAAGAAAAGCAATCACTTGAAACAAAAAAGACTGATCATTTCCAGATTTGAACCAACGTCCTCTCATGTGACGGTCCGACACCTTATCCACTCGTCTACTGCAGTTGTTAAAAAATTTTAGCTTACTTTGCATCATTACAAATAAAAGTAAGCTTTCAGGAGCGCGTTTTCGAGACCCAGCTCGAACAAAAAAAATTATTTTTTTTATGTTTTTTAAGTCTACATTTTTTTACAAATTTTTCTGTTCATTCAAAATTATACAAAAATATAAGAAAAGACAGAATTTTTCATAAAATATGATATGTAATGTTTTAGAATTCGGAGACCTGGGTTCGAGACCCAGCTCGCACAAAAAATTTTTTTTTGTTTTTTCTTAAAATTTAGATTTATTTTTAAATTATTCTGATCATTTAAAGGTTTTTGCTAAATTTTCTAAGCATGTTATCATATAAAATAATATGAAAAGACTCAGAACTTTCAAAAGGTAGGCTTTACAGAAGCACTCATCAATATAGCGATCATGGATGAAGGTCGTATATTGACGCCAATAAAATCACTACTAGCATGCCGACTTTTGCGTAACAGTAGCTTAAAATGCCCACTGGATGGTCTACAGCAGTGTGAGTGTAAGCGTGAGTGTGAATGTGAAATGTGTGCCCCACTGAATGAGTGGTTCAATGCGAATATGTGTACTAAGCAGTTTTTGGTGTGAAATAGAATGCTTTAGAGAATAGCTATAAACTTTTTAAAGATTTTTAAGAGTTTAAAGTTATGTCAATTACTTGTCTTCATTTTTCAATATATCCTCTTTTTTTAGTATGGCTTGAAAAAAAAGGTAAAATGCTAGAAAAATTACACTGTACAACAATTGTCAAAAGAAAAAAAAAACCCCTGGCGTTTTACGACTTTATATAGTTTTGGAGGTCGTTTAAAATGAATATGAAGTCATTTTTCTCTGGACACGTAAGATTTTTGTACTAAATTGCTCCACGGCAAACTCTAACGACCTACTGGTAACTAAATCAATTGTTTCCTTGTCCAAGTGATTTAAAAGTTGTTATTAAATATATTTTGAAATGTCTTTTATATGGAATCTCTTTCATTTTAATGTAAATAAAAAATTATTAATAATAACATTTTAGTAAAACTTATATATTTAACAGAATATTAACCTATCCTCATATAGTATATGAACACAGGATCCGACCAAATGTTTTATGCACATCAAACGAAATGTACTCAAACACGGCCTACGTTAGGCTTGAAAAGATATTCCAGTCAAATGATTGCCTACTCACGGTGCTGATTTCAGAAGATTTAATAAAATTTTGCTGAACTCGAAAAATAATTTTTTCTGGCGCTTCTTTGACTAAAAGCTGACAACTTTTTCATATTATTGATCAAGGTTGTCCCGGCCCATTTCTTCTGCCGACATTTTTCGTTTTTTTTCTTATACTATTTTCGACGTCTTTTTTAAACTTACTCTTAGCATTCACTAAAATATACGAAATTTTTTAGAAAAATTTAGAAAGTAGCGGGGGAAGGAGTAAGGGGGTAGGCTACCCTTACTTTTTTAGAGTCGACCCAACTGTTATTTTTTACGGAAATTTGTTTAAAATATTGATTTTATTTAACAAAAACTATGATCGCATCAAAGTCGGTCGTACCTTTTATTGCCATTTTCATAACAAAAATGCTCTTTTTCGGTACTCAGAAATAAATCTTTTTCAATCATAAATTGTTTTTTTATTGCGCATCGAATATGATTAAAAATAAATTAAAAGTAATGTTAAAATATTATTTGAATTTTGTTTGGACAAAGTATTTATATATTCAGGGCCGTCGCCAGAGAAAAATTGCTCGCAGAACTAAATTCATTTAAAATTAGAAAACAATAATATAAGAATTAAAACGTAAACTTTATGTGGGCATTGAACCATTTTTATGATTTTTGTTCATCAATTTAATGAATTCAGTCCTATAAATGATGTAGTTTAGATCTACTAATTCAAAACATAAATTAAAAGAATCTTATACCCGATAACGTACGGAAAAAGAAGGCGAAAATTTCATGATTCTTTTTTGAACTCATTTCAGAATGTGAAAAAGTAACATTTACTGTTCTGAACTTATTTATGAATAAAAAATTGTTCATTTATAAGTAATTTTTTCTTAATATTTCTTCTGAATATTTCTTTTTCGGCTCAAAATAAGTTTCTTAATAATTTTTTTTTTAATAATTTTGGAATAAATGCCTACGAATTTTCTCTTCTCTAGGAATTCATTATGAAAATTAAAAAAAATTAGAAAATAACAAAAATTTAATATAAAAAACTCTTTCCGAAAACGTAATCAAAACTATCACTTTACGCAAAACCTTCGCAAATGGTTCAGTGCGTAGAATATGAAATAAAAATCACATTCTCAAAACTTATAGTAACTCTTTTGTTAAAAGACGAATTAAGATGCAGTAAAGGAAAAAGTTGCTGAAATAAAAATTAGTTAGCTAAATCTGACATCTAAGCAGACCCGTCGGCAGAATAAACCCATTAACCGCTTTTTTATATTGATCACAGGAACTACCAGATCAAATTTTAATTTTGTATCTTTCACCGTAGTTGAGATATAAGTCTATATATATAAAATAGGATGTGTGTATGTATGTAACGTATGGACTCCAAAACGGCTGAGCCGATTTTGATGAAATTTTCAGGTAATGTTCACCTTGGTACGGTGGGTAACATAGGCTATACTTGGACCCGATAGGTGGCGCTGGGGTGGACTTATATCGAAAATTTGAATTTATGGACCAATTTAACTGAAATTCAGAATGTATGTTTGTTTGATCATAAGAAAATAATTTGTGTATAAATGGACACGGTAGGTGGCGCTGGGGTGGACTTATTTCGAAAATTCGATGGCGTGAAAAATATATAAATACTTTTAATTTTATTTTATAACGAGGGGAGTAGCGAAGCACACCGGGTTCAGCTAGTTGGGTATAAAAATACTCAACCGTCGGTAATGTGTTCCAAATGGGCATAAATTCCTTCTGCAATGACAGCACAATTTTATATCAGAAATTTTCTATCGATAGCAGGTATAGTTGGTAAATTAGCTAAGAGTGCTTTTACCTTTTTTGAATATATAAAATTTTTTACAAATGATAAGACCATTTTTTTCTGATTTTTAATGTTAATCACTTTTCACTTTTAAAATGTAGTAGTTAATGTAAAAATTTCTTGAAAACGATTTATAGCTCTACGTTTTCTTAAAGAAACAAGCAAAGAAATTTGGCACTTAGTTGTTACCAATCCTGAGATATGATCAACTCTGCAGAAGCATTTTCATGGGTAAGAAAATACGCAACCGCGTCTAATGGGTTAAACCAAAGGAGATTTTGAATAACACGTTCACTGCGACCCACGCGTGGGTCGCACAAAATGTTCATAAGGGGCTGTGTGCACCACCGGTGGGTCACGTTATAGGTATTTTTGTAAATAAGTTTTTTAAGTGGCTTGCTGATGAAATTATTTTTTCACGTAGCACTACATTAAAGTATGTTTGTATGAGGAGCCATGTGTCACACCGATTACGTTTTAAAACACAAAAAAAAAAAACAAAGGAAATTAAATGTTTGCTCAAGTTGTTGACGTCAGGGGCTAAAAATAGTCGATTTGATATTAAACCAAAATTTATGAGGTATCGTGCCCCGATTGATAAACTTGTAGAACTCGTTTAAGAGTCCAATAAATGGAAAATTGTTTTACAAGAGTTTTCCCTGATCAAAAAAGCAGCAAAAACATCTCTTAAAGTAATATTAAAAATCAGTTATCAAACATAAAAAATCGGAAGAAAAGAACTAGAGTTGTGATATTTTACTTTTCGAAAAAATTGTAAATTCTTCTTGTTTAAATAAAAAAAAATCGTAAAAGTTCAAATTAGAAAAAATTGCAATGAAATGTTTTTTAAATGTTTTCTGAAACAAAACTTAATAAAAATACAAAAAATAGTGTGTCTCAATAAAAAAAAAAATCCCCAAAAATACAAAAATGCAAAATAAAAAAACGGCATAACAGGGTGCTAATACATACTTTTTAGCTACTTTGTGAAAACAATTACAAAAACCAAAACTCGAATAAAAAGTTATAACTGTTGAAACTTTACTTTTTTTTTTAAATCCTCAAAGTGCCTGTGTCTGGCATTTGAAACACTAAAAAAATATCATAAGAAATTTAGAAACTATATATATAATTTAAAATAACTTCAATAATTTAAAAAAATATTTCTGATTTTCGTTTTGAAAAATTTCAGTTCTAATATATATATCTGTGGACTTTTGACAAAACAACTTAAGTCTATCTGAATTTCATAGACAAAACAGCTTAAGTCTAAATGAATTTTATAGGAACTTAAAATTTTTTTCTTTGAATTTCAGATAGACTTAAGCTGTTTTGTCAAAAGTACACAGAATAGTAATTTTTAGAATCAAAATGGCAACTCTACAACATTACCTAAGTGAAATATAACTGCTTAACATTTCAATTGACGTTACTCAACTTGTGATTAATATGCTTATTTAATTTTTATGTTTTTGTTATTAATTTTTGGGAAAAGAAAAAAATGAATATGAAAAGACAATCTTGATTGCAAATTTATTTAGTTGGAACTGAGTTTTCACAGATTCTCTAGCAGGAGGCTGGCTGAAAATATGTCAGCGTCCACATAAAAAGCAATTTGAAAATCAAAACATTTTATTGTTTTTAAAAGTTGAAATGCGAGAGACAATATTGCGGTATTGCGAAATTCAGTTGCGATGTCTAAAGCTTCAATAAAAGCATCCTGTAGCTCTTGATAAGTATTTATGGATTCCGTCTAGTTGGAAGAAATTTTTGTTCCAACCCATTTGTTTCAACAGGCTGTTGTTTGGGAGTATAATTCGAACAATTTATTAATATTGTTTCTTAAGGTCCCAAAAATCGTTTCGAATACAGCTTATATCGCATGAGTTTGATATAGACAGATTTAGTGAATATGACGTGAATGTGGCAAGATCACATTCTTTCGCTAGATAAACTTGTGCTCCTTGGCATCCATTAATGGCAGCCGCACCTTCGTTTCCCTTCCCGAACATCACAATATATGCTAAAGTCCTTATTTTATCTATGATTTGAAAGCATAGGTAGCAATTCTGTTCAAATTTTGAGTAAGAGAAAAATTAAACAATCTCATGGTTTTCGACGTTGAGGAATAAATGGCTCTCTTGTAGACATTCAATATTTTTAATAAAATAACTTAGAGAACGTAATTTGAATGCTGATGATAGGGCAAATAGATCCCGATATTGATTCAATTGAAAGCAGCTTGATTGCTATGAAATTACAAGTAACTGAGTTGAAAACTAAAGATAAATTTTAGTAAAAAAAGATTTGTATTTCTCCTCATACTATTTGATGAAAAAATTACCACCTTACTAGCAGTAGCAAATATTTTTAAAATAATCTGAAATACAGTATAACACCACGTGCGCCAGCCGTAGCCTACTGGCTGGAGTGTGTGACCCATATGCTAAGAAACCGCGGTAGCCCGGGTTCAAATCTCAGCTCACACTGAATGACTTTTTAGTTGAATTACTATTTCTGTTCAACCGCCCGCTTTCTGCAGATAATAACAAACCTCAGAGAGTAGAAAGTGTTATGTAAAGTTTCTTGAGAAAATAAGCCGTTCGGAGCCGGCATAAAAATTTTAGGTCCAGTTCTCGGTATTTGTGTTAAAACATTCAATATCACGCAAAGCACAATTAATTAGTAGAAGCTCGGTCGAAGTGCTTTTAATCTCACGAATGGTCAATTCGTGTATTTTATATAAATTACTTTAAGATTTTTAAACTGAAATCCGAATAAAGAACATGCAAACCTTATTATTTTGTGCTGTCGTCGAAATTTTCTGTGTTAATTTGGTTGAGTTTGGTGTGTGAACAATTTTGCTAAATTAATTTCTCTTGGAAATCTACTATTCATTTGCTGAATCACAAATTATTTCGAACTTCCAGTATAAATAATTTATTAAACCATACTTGATACTTACAGTTTTTCAGTATTGAAAACACATTGCTAATAATTTTGGTTAAAAACACTTCACTGCGGTTTATCTATAGTATCCATACCAGAGAGCATTATCCATAATATTTTTTATTAGAGTGCAAAATTGTATTTTATAATGTAGACACATACTATACAAGATCAAAGCTCATTAAAATCAATGAAATATAAAGAGTTGCAGAGTGAGCGGAAGGTGGTTATGCTTTTAAAAACCAGCTAGTCTTTGCTGAAGAGGCAACATTAAGCTATGCTATTTTGAATGACGCTCTTTTTCTTCTACAGTACCGCAACATTAATGCACTTAGCTTGATTTAACGTCAGCCATCGCAGCTCATTTATCATTCCAGTGTATCAAGCTACACTGAGAAAAAAAAAACCAGAAAAAAGACAACAACACTAAATATAACACAGTAAGGATGAGCAGGATATAAAAAGTAATCCAATTTTTATCGTGGTAATTTTGCAACGAAAAGCTTTACTTAACGTTTTTCCCCCAACCAGCTTGCAAAAATGGAAGCAACAGAGACCGACAAGAATGACCACACGATGAAAATTCAATTTTGTTGATTACTTGCAGAGGTTGCCGGAGATAAATGGCAACACTGGCTGTGCAGCATGATATAAATTAAATAGTAGTGGTGA
Source organism: Dichetophora obliterata (assembly GCA_963920525.1). Classification (NCBI taxonomy): domain Eukaryota; kingdom Metazoa; phylum Arthropoda; class Insecta; order Diptera; family Sciomyzidae; genus Dichetophora; species Dichetophora obliterata. The sequence continues at coordinate 78,908,948 of OY986439.1, read as the reverse complement.
CGTTGTAAAACGCCGCCATACAGAGTGCAGAAATTGATAATTATGCAGAAAATTTTCTACCTCTTATATCTCTTCTTTTTGTTGCGAATAGGAGGGGAAACAGTTTAAAATTTTTAGTGGTAAAAGATATGAGATGAGTTGATTGAATTGCTTTATAAGGAAATGCCAAATATTTTAATTTTATTCTAAAAACAAAACCAGTTTTAGACAAATTAGTTTCCAATATAAGCACATAAGGAATATCTACTGCTTAAAATTTGAAATATCTCGCTTATATCATTAAATTTCACCCTGTAAACCCTGACTTATTTTTGTTATGCTCTATTTAAGATAAGTTTAACTTTTTAGAATCTCATCAACTTGCAGCAAACAACATTATGGCACATTATATAATAAAACTGAACGGATTGATGAGACATGAAGGGATCAGAGTCAACTCTAAAAACAACAAAATTAAAAAAAGTACTGCTCATTGTTTTCGATGAGAACATCAGTGTTTAAGCTTGCACTGAGATGAGTTCAAATAAATATAAAAGCACCATCAACAACAAAAACAACCATGAAACAGATAGCCAACACGAGTCAACGGGCAGAGCACCAGGCAGCCAGACACGGAATAACTGACTGACTGACCGATAGTCGGATGGACGACAGACACTAATCCATCTATCTACATATCAACACAAGTCCGTTCTATCTCTGTTGCACCATGTACAAAAGAAGTAACCAAAAACGCTGTCAACTCAACTCAACATAGCCGCCAATTGTGTTGGGTTGAGCTTCCCTCCAGTACTGGGCGGAAAAGCAGCAACACTGTTTGGCAACAACCTTTGTATAACTCTATTAAGTGTAACGAAATTTGCAGCTAAGTCAGGATATTAAAATACCCGCTTAGTATGTAGTTGGTCGTTTAGTTCTCGACTCGACTTCATCGCCTTTTCTGTCCATTCTAGCTTGTTTGATGCTAACTTCGTTGAATTCTGTTGAGCTATGTTATACTTGTAGTGCTTCTTGTCCTTTTTATACTTATATCGCATCCTTAATTAAAGTGATAATTTATGCTGTCAAACTACATTTTGAAGCTTTCTTTTTATTGCTTCTTTTTGTTGGTGCTAGCGGGAGGAAAAGTTTATATGTTTGGAACAAATTTGGTGGAGCATTGAACAGTGGTGTAGAATCATGCAAAGTTTCAGAAAAGCTTTATTTTCATTTCACAAATTCAAATTAAAGACATTTTAGAAAAAAGTGTCCTAAAAAAAAGTTAAGATATGCCGAGAAAAGCTATTCTCGATTAAAATGTATCAAATAAGAATTAAATCTGAAGTAATAGTTGTTTGCTTAACACAGTGGCTTAGTTCTATAGTAAAAACAGTTGGAAGTGGTAAAAGTTTAGCTCAGTAATGCTTGTTTCACTATGCCATTTTTATGTCAATACAAAAGTTTGTCACCAGAAATATCACCTTAATAAAACTCCAAAACATTTTCTGCATAGCTCCATTTAATACTTTAATCGTTTTTAATTTTCCAAAATCGCCAAAGTTAGAAAAATTGCCAACATATTTATATTTTCAATTTGGTTGACAACAACTGACCACTGAAAATGGCATAGTGAAAACCAAGCGTAATAAGGGTTTTTTAGGACGGTAAAATTGAAGGCAGAAATGCCAGATTTAAAATAAAAACTTTTTTAGCTAAGACCAAGCAGAGGCCGAACAAAGCCTACTTTTAAATATTCTTCTCGGCTGTACTAGGGTCATACAAGGGTCGTTTTCAGGACTTCAGGACTAGCTTCATATAAAAAAAAAAAATTATTTTGAGTCATAGCCGATTCACATTGACTGCGACTAGCGACGAACGCCAATTATCAAAAAATAGAACACATGTTTTCTTATGAAGATGTATTTTTTGAAGACGGCACGACAAAGAGAGAACACGACCACAATTGTTGCTGCCGCATACTTCAATCTATTTCTAATTTGATAGACGACAAGAGCGAACATAGCAGAGTTTGTTTATGTTTTGTATGAAATACAGATTGTCGCTGTTGCGTTCATTATAATCAAGTCGTCGAGAATACTGCGACATTTCTCTCTGACGGCAAGTTTTCTTTTTGTCGGTGGACGACTGTTGCAGTCAATGTGTATCGGCTATCACACACGAGTGGCTATCAACATCAGCATCTCAGGGTTAGGCTTGCTTTTGTTGTTACGCTTAAATTTGTTGTTGCGCTTAAATTTGTTGTTGCTAAGAGCATTGAAAATTTTGGTGGCACACAACGGGCGTACATTGGCCGTACAACTTAACCGTATACGGCCGTTGTTCAAACCAGCTTTCGGCCGCTTCGCTTTTTGAAACATTTTTAGGCCATGTTCGACTTTTGTACGGCCATGCGGTCCGTGTTCGCTCGCTAATATATATACTCGGATATCAGTCAAACCAACCGACGCGAGTCGTTAACATAGGCTTACCATACACTCTTAAACAGCTTTTGTGAAAATTTACTACAACAATTGTACGCAACATAATAGCTACAACTACTGTAGTAAATTTACACACCCTTATTAAGTTTAACATTTTCAATAGGACACTTTGGGAAAAAAGCATTAGATTTATACAAAAACGTATTTAATTTATCAAAAACCATGGTTGTTTTTGAACTAATAACGCTATTGCATAAAACAAATACTTAAATCTTTAAAATTAATTTAAATAAATTTCTTATTTAAATTATGCAAGCGTATCATATAAAATTTTTAAAAATTCTTATAAACTTAGTTTAAAATTGAAAGGCGAGATAAGAAAAACCAACTCCAGTTTAATTCAAATAAGCAAAAACAACGTGTTGTGGAAAAAATATTATATTTATCCACGTTAGTATTTAAATTGAATTTATGCACGGGCGTAAATTGTTTAATTATTCCTTATTTCTCTAAGTGTATTGATACGCAGTAAATTCAATAAATTCTCTTAAATATCTAGTAGTATTAAACACATATTATTTTTGAAACTATCTAGAAATATTAAAACATTCATATTGATATTTTAGCAAAAGTAAAGTTATTAAGGCTTCTCATCTACGCATGTAACTGACCCGTAAACATTGTAAACCTTGTGAACTTACATGCGCGTAAACTATCTGTCAAAATTGGTATGGGCGTGAGTTTACATTTCCGAGCCTATTTTGTAGTGTAAACTAGCATGTAAATCTACGTGTATGAATGAGGGTTGTCTTTGGCGCTAATCATTACATATTTAAAGTAGTTGAAGTAAATATGAACACGTTTTATTTATTTTTCTATGTTAATGAAGGTTTTTAAAAGGTTTAAAATTTAAAAAAGTCATAATGTTGTCGCAGCAGCAGCCGCCATTTTGTCGACATTTACGCTATTTACACTTTATCGCTCATCAAAAGTTTAAATGCTATACATGTTTACATGTTTACTTGCTTAGATGAGAACCCTTATTATAATTTTTGTACAACTATTGTGCAATTACTACGGTTATGTAAGTTATAATCAAAAGCTTGTATATAATGTTAGTAGCACTGATTTTATAATCTAAAAATTACTTAGTAGCAAAATCTAAAATTTGCTTTAAATCAAAACTGTGGTAAAAGTTAAGTTTTTAAATAAATAAATAATAAAGCAAACTGAATAACGAAAATAACATGCAAAATTAATGATAGCGTATTTTGCAATAACCTTTCAAAACTTTTGCGTTTGGCAAAATAATATAAAAATATAATTTTTTTTTTAATTATGAAAAAAAGAGATAATATTTTAATTTTACTGTCTCCAAGTATTGTAGGGAAAATTATCCCAAGTAAAGACACCAAGTATCGTAAAAGAAACGCTATGAAGTAGGAGAAATTAAATGCAATGTTTAATTTTATATCAATTTTAACTTCTTCATATTTATTGAACCCATACACTTGATATAAACATCAATTTTAAAAACACACTTGATACCATAAAATTTACATAAACATATTAGCTAAAACCAAAAAAAAAATTATTTCACTTAATTTTTAAAATTTTAAACAAGAGAGCTTTACTGATAGCTGCTTACACTATCACAATCAGTGATGTGATCTTCGTTTTGCTAAGAATACCAAATGCATGTGAAAAAGTTTTTTTGGCTCACTTTATCCCTTCCAAAAGCATCTGAAAACCCGCAAAAAATATCTACAATCCAAATGTCAAAATAAGCAAACAAAACCATTTTTTTTCCTCTTTATACTATTTGGCCCCAAAGTAAATGAAAATCGCTTTAGACCAGACAACTGCAATGAGCAGTTTTTTAAAATTCAGAGTATACTCACAAAAAATAAGTATAAGCAAATATTCAACCTTGAACACATGCTACTCATACCCTATCCACTCTTAACTTTTAATACTCAATTTGCTCAATAACTCGCTGATACTCATAAAGTACTTAGATTCATCGAGAATTTCCAAATCATTTACGGAGCCGGTAGCTAGCTGCACTAGAATTTTTCGAGGACTTACCGTACATCCAGAAAGATAAAAAACTTGTGATGTTCAACTCAGCAGTTCACAGAAAGTGTTGCGGAAAATCAATATGGCATGCGCTCTACAGTATGGCAAAAGCACTCAAATTGGGTGTCTAAATTTAATGTGTGTTATGTAAGGTTTTGCCGACTACATTAAAAATGTGAATATATTTTTTTATAATTATTTTTTCTGAAGACATTAAAAAGTATTCGATGTTTTATATATTTGTTTCACTGTAAGCAAACAAGTAAACATAATGCAACCCAATAGGAAATTAATATGGTGTCTATGTGTTTTTCATGTTGACTACTATTTAAAAAAATAGATAATGTTAGTAAAATATAAAGTAAAAAAAAACAGATGCGTCGCTGGACACACAAGAGAAGCGAAGCCTTTTCGCAGTTTCATAAGTTTGATAATTTAATGATTCTTTTTATTAAAAAAATTTAAATACCATAATGTTAACTAAAAAAAAAATAGTATTCCCACCAGTAAATTGTATTACCTTACATTATTATTTTAAATTAAATTTGAATTATGTTTGTAAATGTTAAAGAAATTATTGGTTTTTAATATCTAAAATATCAAACGTTATACAGATGTAATGTCATCGATATTTCAAGCAAATATTACATCAATCGTTCCCCTAATCGTGTTGTGCAAATATTTCGATCGCTTATCATTCGCAAATTATATTTATCAAAACGTCATTTTTTCAGGCCTTAAATTTTTATAAAATTAATTTTTTTGATATTTCAAAAATATAGTCTTCTACAGCCGTTTAAGTAGGTGTCGAGCCACAGTGTTTCATCTACATTGATTTGCTTTATACTCATTTATATCAAAACTACTTTTTTCGGCATAGTGTTGTAGAAAAAACAAAAACTATTCAGCTGAACTAATCATCTGATATTTAAATATGCTATTCATTACATCAGTGGCTATCGCTGGAACTAGAACAAGAGTGTCCAAATCATACATACTCATTGTTATGTCTGTGGTTGTAAAGCTTTTGGTCCAAATGTTTGCACTTGAAGAAAAGCTCGAGCTCAGCAAAGAAACGAAAGCAACAAACTTTCAGTAGCTGTCCAGACTTCATGCTAGCAGGTTGCGGTTGCTTTCTGTTATGTTTAGTGTTGTTTTTTATGCGCAATCTTTATTAGAGCCTGAACAGAATCAAAAATCGTTGCGGCCGACGATCTTTGTTGTTGGAAAATACGTGCAAAATGTAGAAAAAACCTCAGCTCGTTTTCCGCAACGATAAATCGCAGACTTAAAATCTATTCTATTTCAATCGTCGGTCGCAACGATTTTTGATTCTGTTCAGGCTCTGAGGTGAAAATAAAATTCAAGAAACTGTCTTTGATTCATTTCTTGTTGGGATTTCAAACGGTTAGGTTGCATTCTTTGGTGACAGTTCTTTTATGCCTTATTTAGATGTTTGACTAAAATTGGGAAACGGAATTTTTGTTTGCGGAAAATTTCCTTGGTGAGCCTGAATGCCTAGTATGTCACCGCAAAGAAAAACGTATTAGGTGATATTATGCTGAAAAGCATTATACTTTTTGTCATAGAGAATATGCTTTAATAAAAGGAGAAGATAGAAACGCATTTATTTAACAAACAAAACGTGTTTTTTAACTTTTCCTGAAAAAACACATGTAAAATTTCGTAAAAATTACGAAATTATCTTATTTTCTTGAATTGATCTAAATTGTTCGTATTATTTTAGAAAGACAGAAAGCAAAAAAATATATTTTGAATTTTATTATGTTGGAATAAATGATATATTTTGTGACGACCCTTTTTCCGGCCGAGGATTCGCTCGCCGGAGCCAGGGTTCGGTACAATAATTTGTACTAACGTTTCCTTCCGGAAACGGACACCAAATGAAACTCAGCGGTATCGAAACTTAATATCTTTTAATTGACAAAATTTGATACGCTTATATACTAACAAGTATGATCTTAACACTATCTGGTCGCACGGAAGGTGGACCACAATCACCTAATTGTGGGTAGGTTTTCCCAAATGACAAAAAAAAAATATAAAATAAAAGGATATTAATATGTAGTTGTATATGTTTTACATAATATTCGTTATTCGCTCTTTTGTTTCTGTTCAGAAAAAATGTAGAGAAAATATAGTAATTCTCAAATTGTTACTTATAACTTGTTATCGCTTTAATTTAATATGAAGGAAAATTCTTTACCAACTTATGATCGCAATTTTAATTGTTGTAGAAGCATCTTAGATAAATAGAGAAAATTTGTAGGCATAGGTTCGCCCCTACTTCTTGATACCGTATGTTAGGTGGACGTGGGTTAATCTATCCAACGCCCCTAACTATTATATTAAATATAGATACAAAAAACACGAGACACTAGGTAAGTATAGGGTGTGATACTCCCGAGTGGTATTGGTAGATCTCGCAGTGGAAACGCCTTTCATTTGTGAGCCTGGTTGGTGTTCTATTAGGTAAGTATGAACGACTAGTAGTGGGGTCTCCGTTAATGTTCGTCGTTCACTAGGCATTATCCTCGGTTTTCAATCTTAAATTCAAGGCCGGGTGCGGTTATGCCCACATTAGCCCGGATCTCAAATTCACGATTGCCGAATCAAAGTACCGAATGGTATCTAGTCCGCTAATCACAATCTGTCTCGTCGTTAATTATGTATAAATGCCCTGATCCCGAAAGGGATGACGGTGACTTAGAACGGGTGCGGTTATGCCCACATTATCCCGTCCTCGGTTCACAATACAAAAAAAAAACTCTAGGGTCACGTTACGGTCTCGACTCTGAAGGATCTTCCGAAGTAATGCAGAGAAGTAAAACGTCCGGGTGCGGTTATGCCCACATTAGCCCGTGCGTTTACTTGCATTTATCGGTTTCGCGTCACTCTATTCTTGGTCTTATTTCGTTACGTAACTTTACTTCAAATTCACTGTCTCACTATTTCACTTTTCCACCGCGTTTTCGTTTCTGTTACCACACTTTAAGCCCCTCGGGAGGCCCCATACTCACCCATTGACCGTGTTATAATTAAAAATATATGAGAACAAATGGATACTTCGGTGACGTCCGGAATTGCCTGTGTTACTTCTGTGTTTTGTACTGGCGTCCTTATTGTTAGACGATGTCGCTTTTTCCTCCACAGATCGCTTGAGGTTGACGTCGATGTTGACTCCTTCTTTTGGATGTGTCGACGTCTCTTTTAGCTTCGCTGTATAAATGTTGGCGTCACGTTGACTGCTCCTCTGATGATGTCGACGTTGCCGCTGGCTTTACTTGGTGACGCCGTCGGCGTCGGTCTTTATTCCTGGGTGTTGACGACGCTGTCGGTTGGTGCGGGCAGAACTTTCTGCCACCAACGAAAACTTTTTCCCAATGACAACCTCACATGCGCACGTTTAAAAAATTACAGATCCCGATTTGCTCTCCGTTGGTGCTTTTATAAGCAGCTGTTTTCTTCTTTACTTCGAACCTTCTGGAATTATCGCGTGATGTTCCCGTTCGTTGGTTTAGCTTTTGTGTTTGTTACTCTCGCCAACTGCCTGGCGTGTGTTTATGATGCCCGTTATCACCATGGTACATGAAAGAAAAAATATAGAAAACAAGTATTAATAAAAGAGCCACCCCTGTAGGAATCTACCCACAACGTAACCCTGTGGAAGTGGTTGGTCATCTCAAATCTTTGACGGTAGAAGCGATAGTCTTTGCGACCCGGTGTCGATTCTAAACCTACCTATACTTATTAACTAACTCAGTATAATATATTATAAGACGTTGCTTTTCTTATCTGCTATTCCAGAATTATTTATGACGCTTACTAAAGGATAAATCCCACGACTAGTGCCTTCATAATGGAAGAGTCATAATATATTTTTTTAGTAATTCAATTTATGGTTTATTTTCAGTTAACCTTTCTTAAAGACACTTATAACTAATAGATTAAATATTTATATTAAATATTAAATATTAAATTAACTTTATGTTGAATATTAACTATTTTCATATGTTTAGCGCCTTTAAGGTGGCTATTTTTTACGCGATTATTCATTCGTGAATATTTCGTAATTTAACATTTACGTAAGTAAACATTTCTGGTTTACCAAATGTTTCTTTGATATAAAAAAATTTGAAAAGAATAAATTTTCTCTGAAGCTCCATGGTCAGAGGTCTTGTCTCAGGCTTTCGCCTTATCGCAGCGATCCTGGTGGGGCTTACATCTCTCTCTTTTGGTCAAGTGAGCGACCCAGTCGCCAGCCGAGGGCAAGTCTAGAAACAAGGTAAGTGGTGAAGTAAAAACACATGTGGGAAAAAATTTACACAAAATTTTGTTCCTTACAATTTTGAATATTAATTTTTTAATTAAATCATTTTTTTGAAAAAACAGGTTGTTGCTTAAAAATTATGAAAATCTTTTTTGTTTTTAATTGAACTAAATTGTAACGTATCATTTTTGATGGCTTCTGTCTAAGAGCCGAACTTTTGACAACTCTAAGCTTTTACACCTTGTAAAGTGTGCTTAATTAACTCTTGGAAAATCAAAATAAATCAACTGTAAGTTTAATTTTTCTTTGTTTTTCCACTCATTAAAGTTGTTCAACAGTCACGTGCGTAGCCACGGAAATAACCATATGCTTAAAAGAATTATTTTTATACTATATTTTAGTAAAAAGGCAATTCTGACTTGTATTTTTTGATTAAAAACAAAAAATGAGTTAAAAACTTTTTGTGTTCAGTTTGTATCTCTATTTACGTTTAGTGCATAATTTATGTAAGAAAAAGAACATATGAAATAGCGAATAACCGCAACCTACCTGCTTGAATCTGGATAGCTAATGAAAGCTTTTTTATTTTCATGTCAACAAATGCGTGTGAAAGCTTTCCGCCCATGGGCGCCTTTTTAAACACCCTTGAACTAGAATCCAAATTTTATTTAAAAAACATTGTACTTTTTACACTTAATAACCGGTAGAAACCAAGGTGTTTTAAGAACTTAATTATCAAAAGCGCGTCAATCTGTCAATGTTCAATATTTCTTTTTCTTTCTAGTGCCAGCCATAGCTGCATTTATAGTGATTAATAATATTCTTTATTTTTATTTTCCAGATAAATAGAAAAGTCAAAATCTGCAACACCGCCTATGCCCCATTTCCTTAAAAGCGTTTCATTGAGCGCCATTTTGAATACGATCAACAATTTTTTAAATTAAAAAAAAAATACTGTTTTAAAATGCCAAAAATAAGAAAAATATAATTACCACCAAAACAATATTAAAAATTTTTTGCAAGTCTACACATCGAATCCTTTGGTTTTCAATTATCTTTTAAAATTAAAATGAAATTAAAGTTGACATTATACGCTCTACTTGCACCACAATGTCGTGAGCTGCGTATGTTAAATCCCTTACGTTTGTGTTGTTGCAAAATACGCGTCAGTTAATATATCTCTCTTACGCTATTAACATCACAAATAAGCCGTTCATTGAATAGCATTATTATTCTTTGTGGTATTTCTTCTTTTTTTTAGATTTTTATGCATATGAGATTTATTGTGGTATTTCTTAATGCGTATGGGATTTTTGGTGGTATTTTTAAAACGAGTGGTATTTTCGTGGTAATTTTTAATGATCGTGGGATTTTTTTTTTGTATTTTTTAATTGCGGTGGGAGTTTTTTTGTTATCTTCACCATAGGAATTTTGGTGGTATTTCATTTATGTTACTGTGGGAAAAAGATAATTTTCGTGGGAACTGTTCTGAATTTTGACTGGCAACCTTGAGTTCTTGTAATCTGTTGCATCATACCTTCACGCATTTACATTAAGAATAGCTAATGCACAATCCTATTAATAAATTACTGTCCTCTATTGCAACATAGCTTCAGTTAATACTAAATGTTGAATGTATCACATCACAACACAAAGGGTTGTTTTGGAGTAGTGTTTAGTGTGTAGAACTCTCGATCGAAATAATGCGAGTTCGATTCTCCCTGACTACGCTTATAAAGAAATATTTTTAACTTTAAATTTTATATCCTTTTGCTGCAATAGACGCAAGTAAAAATTAACAATAATTCTTAGAAAGAGGTGTATGGAAAAAAGTGTCCTTTTTGAGATTTCACTCAAGCAAATCACAAAACGAGGTGAAAAAAGCTTCGCTTCAAAAAAAAAAAACATTGACAAAAATCGCATAACCGTTTTTGTAGGCACAGCGACGACATGCAATTTTAATTATGGCTTGTGAAAAAAAATCAAGTTTTAATGAAGTGACAGAATGTGAGTTTTTTATCTGCTTAGATAGATGCCAATCAGTAAAAACCATGTCAAGCGCTCGTAATCAGTTTAAAAAAATTTATATTCGAATATCTTATATATGTACTTATTTTAGAACAATTGGCGTCATAGACATTATATTAAATTTCGGACTGGATGTTCTCTCCAACAACGTTATAAACTTTAAAAAACCTATGAATAAAATAAGGTGTGAGCTACCGTCAATAAAATAGTTTTGTTAAAGTCTATTCTTCATTTATAAAGTATTTTTTTTTTTTTTGCAAATATAGTCATTTATATAAGAGATATAGTAATATATACGCATCTACAACATCACATTCGAATTTTTATAATTGCCGGAAAAAATATTTTTCTATGACATAACGTTCAAATTTTCATCAAGTTGAATATTTTTTTCAGCTTTTGAAAATAGTTCGAAAATGACATCCGTCATTTTCCTAACGTACACCTACCATAGCCGGTTTATTGATCTTAAATCCTTTTCTAGAGAATACATTCAAAAATCCAAGTACACAGTTATAATAAATATCCTGTCTCCTGTCAAGTTTTTTTTATTTTATTTTCCATTTTTTTAGAAAGTATAGTCCACTGTACTGGCAAACATAGAAGCTATCCACCGCACTAAATGTGGGTAGCGATGATAAAAACAATAATTGCAACAATAAAATGCTTTTCTCTTGCTGCTGCATGAATATGGCACAACTGTAACACAGTAGCTGTTGATGTTGCCAGACATAAGAGGACAACTGCAGTTAGCGCGAAAATCCTATTGTTTAAATACTATTTTCGGCTCACAGTGGGTGTGAAAAGCTGATGGTTTTTTACTTTTCGTTATGTTTTTTTTAGCGTTTTTGTTGGCTGTAGTGTGAAAATGTAACGTTCATGCGTAGCTAACGGCAGTAACAGCTGTGAAGTAAAGTAGCAAACAGTAAAAAAATAAAAAAAAATGTACAAAATTTATATATGAAATTAAAAATGCACCAAAAAGGACATTTAAAGATTTTCCAATTAAAAGGATAATGCAAGTAGGAACTTAGCTCTCAACACTACAGTACTTTTTACGACTATTTTTCTACTACAAACTACGAGTACACTTTATTGGAATACATGCTTTGTGGAGCCAGCTGGTAGTGTTGCAGCCAGTTTTTAATTTTGATGTCAGTAAACTTAATAAAATTTATTTTGCAACAAATAATATAACAGTTAAAGAATTATGAACAAGTTTTCAAATTGTTGCTAATGCCGCAATTCATCTGACTAACTCGGTTAGTGGTCAACACGAACTACAATATGTATGGACACAGATGTGGTGTAGCCACACACACACACACAAACAATCATGTTCATGCACCTACTATTGCATTAACTCATAGATTCGCACACAAGTACATTATTATTAGCCTAACCGCTAAATTATCCGACGTTGATTTCTGGCTAATTAATGATTTGCACTGACCGCATAATTATCATATTGTTGATTATTGTTGCTGGTGTTGTTATTGTTGCATTTGCTGTTGTTCTAGCCTCAATTGACCATTCATGCCTGTACATTAGCAATTTTCTCATTTTATTATATGTAATTAAAAGCCTTCAAATAAAATTGACAACATAAAATAAATTTCACGTATTTAAGGGGTCACAACCAGTTGGAACGTACTAGAAATAGTCTTGTATAGGATTTTGGCCACACATTAAAATAATTATAAATTTTTTTTTACATGAAAGATATATATATTTGAAGAACATTTTTAGTTGGAAACTGCATTAATTATGACTGCTGCTAGTCACTGGATCATCTGAAATAAAAAAAAACAGGAATCATTAGTTAATGAAACAATGCTCCGAATTAACGAAGAGATTTGAAAAATTTTGATTTTCCGAAAAACGGTGGATGTTGAAGTTCAAAATTGCTGATTTTACCAAAATTTCACTCATATTTTCGGCTAAAAAAATATATCTTTTTTCCAAAATTCTAACATGTTGTTCCTCCTTGAGCACATTTTTTATACTATTACCACGGTTGCCACTTTGGTACAATTGTAACAAAATTGGTACATTTATTTTAACTTGGTACATTGGTACACTATTTTGCGAGTTGCTACATTTTTTAAAAGATTTACAATTTCAAAAACTTTTTCAAAAAGCAAAATTTGGTAGAACTGTTCAGAAATGTTCAAAGTTATGTTAAGTGAAAACTTGCATTGCATTCAGTTTTGAAAGTGGAGAGCTTTATGCTTTTCTTGTCATATATATAAAAAATCAGGAACCCAAAATTATTGATATTTTAAAATTTTTTAATGAAATGATCACATAAAAAAGTTATTGTAATATACATTTGATTTAAGTCACGTGATGCCTATATGCTGCAGAATTAATTTTTGACATAATTTTATGTGCTATGATTTTAATAATATAAATCAAATTATACTAATTATTTTTAGATCGTTATTTCTTCGATCGGAAATAAACATCAATCATCGATATTTTTTCAATAAAAAAAAATCAAATCAATTTTGAGGAGCTTCTTTTACGTAAGAACAGACGCAATGTTTTCTATTTCTGTGCATTCCTCAATTCAGCATTCTTTCAAAGCCAAAACAGCAAAGCCAAAGTAGAACTCCAGTGTGTTGCGACATCCAGTGGTTGAGAATTAAATTGTTCATTTAATATATTCATTGCCAGGAAATCTGATTTAAATTTCTGATCGAAAAATTAACGACCAAAAATTAATTGGTATAATTTTATTTATATTATAGAATTTCATAGTTGGCTGCATTTCTGTTAAAAATCATTAAAAATTTAAACACAGAACTCCAATCCAAAAATGTAAGGCTCTCATTTTTGCACTCACAATTAGAAATTAATTTTAAATTTGCTATGTAACTACATGAGTAACGATTTCATAAAATGAAGTAAATGTTTACAACATTTTAATATTAATGACCAAAGACATTTTTTAGACTTGAGGATGCTTAGTGAGGATTGGCATCAAAGCAGAAACATATCTTCACTCTAAAAATTGTTCTTATTTTCAAAGATTAATTATACAATTTTTAAAACAAGTTCAAGATAAATTCAAATTTGGAAGAGAAGATTTGAAAGATTGGAATATAATAACATCTTCACAAGTTATGTCAGAAAACCAAATTTCTTTATTGCCATAAATTAATAATTTGCAAAATCTTATAGAATGCGACCCGTCCGTTATTTTGACTCAGTAGAATCTTTTTCAGCTTTAAAATAATACTTTTTAAAATTGTTATGACGTTGCCTATATTTTGGGAGAAAGTGAGGGTAATGAAGAATGGTTTGGTAAAAATTTGTTTTAATGATTTTACCAATTTTTAAATAGTCTAATGTGCCTTCCGTATAGCTCAGCAGCTCCTCAACCCGAATATTTTGATTTTAACCTGATTAAAACTTAGCTTAGAAATAAATTAAAATATAAAACACTAAACAACATTATGCTCTCTAATGAGTTATAATGAATATCATTATATTTTGTCTGCAAAATAATAATTTAAATGTATGTTAACAGCGTATAACATAATTTAATAATATTTTTGTTATGTTTCGTGTGTACACAAATAAACACTAGTGAATTATTGTAATAAATTTTATATTAAAAAAAAGAATTCGTACATATTTTTCCTGTTTGGTACATTTTTTCGCAGAATTTGGTACACAAAAAAATTAGCGAGTGGCAACCGTGACTATTACTGAGATATACTGAATACTCATATATGTTTATTGATAAACATGTTTTAATAAATGGTACAAATGTTAACGCAAAATGAAGAATAGAAAATTTTTATGGCAACTCTGATGAAAATAAATAATTTTTGGGCTTTATGTCAATAGGGTTGTTCACATTTCAAACAGCTCATCAAATCATTTGTCAAATCGTTTGACCAAAAAAGTTTTCAGACTCATCAAGTTTTTCGTCAAATTAATTAATTTTATCTTGAACACCGAAGTAAGCACATCGTGATGACATAAAATTTTTAATACCATTTGTTATTAAAATCGTATTGGAAGAAGAAGAAATTATTTTTTAAATTATTATAAATTATTTGCAACAGTTATTTATTATTATTTTTTATTATTTTCGTCCGCTCCCTCTTTTGCCGCGATGTGCTCAGGTTAAAAACATATTTGAACTGGCAAAATCGTACTGCACAATTTCACGAGTGCTCACACTGGTCAAATCGTTCGTCAAGTCGGCAGAAAAACCAAAAAATATTGACTTTCATCAAACAGTTTGAACAACGATTTGATGAGTGCTCACACTCATCAAAACGCCATCAAATTCATACAAATTCTGTTGATCAAATCATTTGACAAATCATTTGATGATCGATTTGATGAGCGATTTATATTGTGAACATCCCAAATAAGTTCATAACAACAACAACAACATCAAGTTTTTTACAGAACAAACCATACATAACTCTTAATCATAAAATACATAAATATAAATAAAAAATATCATAAAATATAAATAAAATACAATTTCACTCTGCATTACTTGTTCTCAAACCTTTTTGGTATATAAACAGACTGTTTAGCCAACTTGTATGAGAACATTCATGTATATGAAATGATTTCAAGAAAGATGACAACATGCGATAATTTTACTGTTTGTTAGAAACAGTGATAGCTTGATTCCAAACACTCGTTTCCGTTATTTATTTCTAATGACCAGGGTTGCCAGACGTGCTGATTTGAAAAGTAAATGTAGTGAATATCAAAGACAAGAACTTATATGCACTCCGTTTCAAGAATTTTGAAATCTGTACGGAAATGTACTGATTTTTGAAATTTTGATTTCTTTAATTTTCAAAAAAATTTATACTTAAACAAGATAATTATTTTATATTTACTATAAGATGCGTTAAAAATAACTTACCGGGTTTTAGATGATTTTCAAAATATTTCAGCTAAATATGCGCAGATTTGCTCTATAGTTTGTTGCCGTTCAAACAAATTCTGATGTTCAAACTCTGCTGATCAAACAAAATGATGCCTCTGTTGTTGAATTAATGGCCCTTTTTGAAAAAATAAGAAAAGACAAGCGCTTTTCGTAGAAATTTTCTGTTTTACAATATGTTTCCTATGTTATCACTTGTCAAATGTCATACAAAATTGATAGATGGGATTTCACTGCATAATCCATAATATGTTTGTTTGTGTACGCACTTCAATAACTTGAAGTTGCTTGAAAGCGATTTTTTACACATTTCAAGCTCGAGAAATAAGAAAAACAAGCTAAATGTCACTCTGTATTCTATAAAAATGACCCGAAACATGCTTGAACTTTTCTTGAAAAATTTCTTCGAGCACGAATCTTCTTCTTTAATTTATTGTCAATCAGCTGTCGATAGCAACGTTTCTGCTCGAAAATTGCTTCAAGTCGTTTCCGTATTTTTTTGCAAATTCTCACATTTTGACAAATTATTACATTACTCTCACAGATTGAAGTTAGTACGGAATCATACCTAATATTGCATACGCTCGCTAGGCAAAAACCGAAACTTCATAATACATAAAAACAAAGTTTAATTTTCCTTAGTACTGATAAATGTATTTTATTTTAGTTTTTATTACATATATAATCTTTTCTATATTGTGTTTTGTTATTACTATTACTTGAAACTGTTTTTTTTTTAATTTTATAAAATATAGCGTTATGTTTTTTCATATCGTATAATCTATACTTATAAAATAAAATCAGTGAAATGCATCAAACTCGTGCTTTTATTTAATATTATATAATTTTGTAACTTGATTTTAATAAGATTATCCAATTCATAAAACTACAAAGAATATTCGCGTCTGTCGAGTGTCGAGTGAAACTTTGTAGTAACGTTTGATTGTGGAACATATGGGTATTTCCACAGGAAAGTCTACCGTGACCAAAAAATTAAAACTTATTAAAAACTTATTATTTTATGATATTATCTAAGAAAAACATTTTAATTTTATTAATTTTAGCAATTTGTACATAAAATTATTAACCATGATGATCACATCGTCTGCACTGTTTCACAAATGTAGTTTTTCTTTTTCGTAAGTGTTTAGTAAATGTTTCGTAAACATTTTTGTTTTAGTAAAAATGGAAGGCATTGGCTAAAGATAATGAAAAAATGGTTGATGCAATTAAAGGAAAATATATTGAATTTGTTTTTAATTACTAAATTACATAATTACTTAACTACCTAATTACTTAATTTCCCAATTAAATTGCAATGGAAAAAACTGTCCCGTGCGACCTGTCCCGTGCGACTGAGCTTAATATTTAATTAAAAAATAAGTGTTAAATATTATTGGGTAAAACAAAAGCAATTTAAAAGAAACAACAATGCACAACATCCATAAAATAAACTCTTTGAAATATTCCCTCAGACTTCGCTGAATTTGGCGCTTGAGTTGTTGTCCTCGAAAAAACTTCCGTTTTTTGTCCCGTGCGACCCCCGTTGTTTTTAGCAATTATTTTGAAAAGGAAAAATTACCGATAATCAACCTTAGCACCACTTATAGAGCTTACTATGAGTTATAAGTTAAGACCATTATCAAAATATAAATCCGTGTTATTACTAATTTTTTTTCACTTTAACTGCGTACGACTGTCCCGTGCGACACCATGGAAATGCCCATATGTAGATGTTAGGTATCTTTCATATATGGAATCTTTCAGCGTATAAGACCAATATTTGTTACTCTTTTGGGAGCAACGAATGGTTAGGAGATTCAAGTGAAAACAAATAAAAATATCCTTTGTTATATTTTAATGCATTTTAAAGTACTTACATGTGATGCTGGATAACCGCTACAAGAGCACCTTATGACTCCCATTCGAATTACTGACGCTGGAACTATAGAAACGCAGTATAACACCAAGCACTGCAAGGCAAGGAACATAATTGAAAGAACAATTGGCGTTCTTTGAAACAAATTTATAACGCGAGATATACAAGATATCACAGACATCAGTAGCTTGTTCCTGTAACAAAATCGGCAAGTTACCGATTTGTGTGACGTTAGCCGTTATCGATCCCTAGTTAACGATTTCGTTACAACTAATGTTTCTGTGCTTTCAAATCGGAAAAACTCGGACCGTGATGAAAAAGGAAACAAATCGAGAAGAAAACTTGCGAAATTGAGTCAAATGACAAGCATCTGCTTACTCGAATATATTTTTTTAGTAGCGCTTAAACTTTATAATAAATAGGTGCTTGTGTTATTAATAAAAAGTGAATATTTGCAGTTTAAGAAAATTAATTATGTTATAATTATGTGTATTAATGGTTGCGGAAATAATCAACGATTATGAATGTAAATAATTTTACACTTAGTGCTGTGCACCAAAAACTTAACAAATATATGCAACCGGGTACTTTTTCATAGCTCAAACAAATACTGTTTTGCTTAAATTTTTAACTTTTATGTAAAAAGGCATTATTTATAAATGACATTACCTTTAAACCTAAAACTTTTTTAAGAATAACAAAATATTTCAATCAGAAAAAAATTCGACTTTTATGAAAGTAACCATTTTTAAAGGTATATTTCGAGTACGTATAACTTAATAATACACAACATTACTGACATTTGATAAATCGGTAGAATTCTCACTTGCCGCAAAGCCAGTGAGAAAAGTGACACATTTTATCGGATCACTTTTCTTACAGAAACACTTTTTTAAAAGGTTTCAATGAAATGAAATCAGAACATGTCGATATCGATTTGGAACGAACAAATCGAACAAAAATCGATTCAGATACGTACAGAAACATTGCAGGTGAGAGTGACATCAGAGTGACGTCAAATCGTGAGTGAGTTACAAGAACGAGCTATAGGACTGAAAACAAGTGCGAATCTGTTGCTGAAAGAGTCCGCAGATCAATTTTGTTAAATATACAAATAAAAATTAGTGTATGTAATTTATTTAAATTAAAAATTATTTTTATTTAAAAAATAAGGTAAAAAATAGCGAAAAGAAAAAAAAACATAAGGTCGACCAAAAAAAAAATTTCAAGTTGAGCTTAAGCTCTGTGTCCAACTTGCCTTTCTTTGACTCGTCCTCTTCTTTTCTTAGGGGTAGCAGTCTATGTTATTTTATTGAAAAAATTTCGTTGTTTATTTGGTAGTTTTTAAAGTAGCACTTCTAATTTTTTTATTATTTGTACCTGGTTTTTTGTTTACTCTTAAATTGTGTAAACTTTTCTGCGCTTTCCAACTTGAGGAGTACGTGGTCTGCGTAGCAGTGTTAGTGATGGTGGTGAAGATGCATTCTCGTCATCGATATTATCCTCGCAACCCACCCAAAAAGTTTTCCCAGCAGGACTAACAGGTGCTCTGGTGTTAAGTTAATAAGTAACTGCATTCTCTAACGCTATAACCGGCAACTATTCGGACGGTCCTCCTCCCGTTGCTTGGACATTCTGGCGATTATCGCTAATTTTTCTGCTCTAATTTTGTTTATAGTTTATCCACACTTATTAAAAATTTGTATATGTTGTCATTCTTTTGTTCACAAAACTATTGTTATTAGAACTTTTGCGTTGCCAATACTGCCTCTTACGAACATTTGGTCCGAGACCATTTAACTTGTTGCTCACCTGCTCCCAAAAGTCGTTATGATCCTGATTGATTACTCCAAAGAGTCACTGCCCTTGAGCAATACTGTATTTGAAAAAAAATAAATTGAGTTTAGTTTGCCAATCTGCGATGGTCCCTATGATTCTGAATCAACAATTGATTATTACCTGCGCTACTTACGTTTTGCAAGCTTGTGCATAGAAAAAATTGTTTTGCTCTTGTTCGGCACAAGTTTTTTTTAATCCCTTGAAGGTTTTTCAACCCTTTAGATCTTTGTTGTTTAAACCCTCTTAATATTTTTATCATTAAAGCAAAAAAACTAAAAAACTTGATTTTTGTCCGGTTGATAAGATTTTTCTTATAAGATATGCCAAAACAAATTTTTTTAATCAAAATATAACTTAATGTCAAATATCTTAATGTCTTTAATGTCAAATATCTCTCTAAATTTATTATTATCATATTGGTTCACATTTTTTTATAAAACCACACGATTTAATTTAAAAAAAGCGTTGCAAAATAAAAATTACTTTCTTACATGTCCAATATATTGAGCAAATCCACTGAAAGGGTTAAGCACAATTTGTCCATCATTAGAACTACCGTATCTGAAAAAACAGCCCTGAGCTAAGGCCAACCGTAAATGCCATTTTCTTAGGCAAACTACTGTATTTGAAGCAAATCTTAATGATCTTGGTCTCAAAGATTCTCTTATGAGCAAGGTTTAGTACTTCATTGGCATTTTTGTTGGTTATGTGTTAATGTAACTTCTATGGTTTTATAAGTTCATCAGACAAAATAAAAGGATCATATGTGTTTCCAAGCTCTACCTTATGGATTTGTTTAGGTTCTGGGTGCGTCATTTGAATTTTTTTTAATATATGTAAATTTATATAAACATAATATACATTTATTTATGAAGTCTTACTTGAATGGAAAATTATGGATTGTAAATAAAAACATTTTCTCATCTCCTTACTCCAGACAAAATTTTTGTAAGGAAACAGGAGAGTGGGATTTGTGTCAAACTACGCTAGTGGCAGCATTTGTATATGTGAGTGAATAATCCCATTGGAAGAGCATGGCCATAGAAACCTTCTAAATTAGGCTAGAAACTCAGGGAATCCAAAAGAGATCCAATGACGCACTGCCATTGAAGTAGATTCGTCAATGATTATTTAAATTATCAAGGAACTCATATAACCAATACAAATTCCAAAGAAGCACCCAGAACCTCAAGGAATTCTTCAGGTAGAGCTTGGAAACACAAACGATCCTTTTATTTTGTCTGATGAACTCATAAAACCATTAAATTTCAATTAACACACTTATAACCTACAAAAGTGTCAATAAAGTACTAAGCCTTGGTCACAGAGGAATTTTTGAGACCAAGATAACTTCTTCCATCAGTGGAAACAGCAGTCTTCACCTGCAAATATTTTTTGCAATTTCGGAGTCATTCATGTGATTTTAGTGACCATGACGTATCTGAGTGAGATACGGTAGTTTTGCGTAGTATTTTCATATTATTCGATGGTTTGCTGCTTTGTCAATATTTTCTTGTTTTTTACAATAACTCGATTTAAATTATTAGAATAGCTTTGTTCTGCTTCATTTTGTCCACGAGATATATTTGCTCTTTGTTCGATTTTCTCAATTTTCCAGATAATTACTAGCAAAAACACAAACACTGAATGTTTTCTGAACAGTTTTTCAACATTGGCCAAGTTTTCTTTTTCCACGCCTGGCTTTACGGAAATTAGTTTCACCGCGTCTTTGCACTGATTTTGTGTTTTCAATGTCGGAATGATAAAATGTGTCCAACTCTTATCACGCAGTCACTGGTCATGCTTCTTGTTATTATCATAGGTTTTGATTCCATCAATTTAAAATGCCAGTTTCCAGGTGCCTCAATAAAACCACAAATCTCATTTAAAAGATCAAGAATTTGGTACTATTTTATCAATGCCTAAAATAGTACCGCTTACACGATATATATCTAAGTACTCTTCAACTCCTACAATTGTTTGTTTAGCTCTGACTCGTTTCTCAATCTGTGCCAAAAAAACACTGTCAGGTGGAATCTAGAAATGACCTAAAACTGGAAAAAATATGAATTCTGTTAAAAGTTTTGTTACAAATT
Source organism: Dichetophora obliterata (assembly GCA_963920525.1). Lineage (NCBI taxonomy): Eukaryota > Metazoa > Arthropoda > Insecta > Diptera > Sciomyzidae > Dichetophora > Dichetophora obliterata. Next base: position 78,887,389 of record OY986439.1, on the reverse strand, counting down.
GCATAAATCAAGCAAATTAAGTATGTACAGTAGGCTGCAGCTTTTTTATATGAAAAAGTACCTCTAAATAGTACTAACTCAGGAAGGGAATTATATGATGCCAAACATTAACGCACAACATTTTTAAATGGATTGGACTTTATCTTCCTTTTCTAGTTTTGTGCAAAAAACACGATATTTCTTTAAATAATTTTTAAAAAATTTCTAATCAGTTTAATAGAAAAATATTGGTGTAATGATGTATACAACACAAAAACTTTCATAAAGATTTGTTCCCAGCAACCAGCTGCAGAAGGTCCTTTAAGATATTTTTAAAATGCATTTTATCGCAATAATAACACTGTAGGTAAATTTTCAACACATTGATGACATAAATATCTGTTGTATTCTGAACCGTAATAGGCCTATAAGCCAAATTTGCGACTTTACTTAATAGGTTGCCTAAATATAGTATTTTTTTAAAATACAAACTTTTACTGATTTTCAGAACCACTGAATTATTTTATTGAAAGGGCTTCATTCAATATGATAAATCGTTAGTTAACTATCTAAATCAGATTAATAGTTCACAAAATATGTTTTTATTTAGTGTTTTGTTATTTTTTTGTAATAAATTTCTGTCCAACTGAAATGTAAATTCATCGTGTTGGAAAAAATATGTAAATCTCTCAAGTGTATTTAAAAAAGAACCTTTCGTTCTTGGGAATTAAAGCCTGGTAGAAATATTCTAAGAATAAATTATATTGTTAACGAACTTTCAGTATTTTGATTCAAGCTTATGTGAGTTCATAAACAAAATTCGTAACCTGCTCAAATTCTAATTAGAATACAACCCTCAAACGAAAGAGCTTCATCCACTCCATAATGATTCCAAATAAATTTAATGTTGGAAAACTGAAATAGGGGAAGATGGTATGATTAGATAGGGAAGGAGGCCGAACTCATTTTGTTAAATTGAAATTTAAGATTCATGATTCGTTACAAATAAACAACATAAGAAAAGGTAATAAAATGAAAAGTTGCTACACGCATACATAATAATAAGAAATAAAAAAAAAGTATAAAAATAAGAATACAAAACATTTTAACAATGGTACCAATGGTTCAGGAAAATAAAACGCACTTAAAAATTCCAAAGAGCAACATTGGTGGCTGCTGTTGCCGCTACTGATGATGAGCATGAATTCGCAGCTACATTAAATATTAACACGCAATCAGAAAATTTGTTCAACTTGCATGCTGGAGATAAAAAGAACAAAATAAGTGAAAGCACAGAACAAAGGCAGCTTTACTTTGAGTCCTAGTCTACACCAGCATTTGTGGGTATTCAATGATCGGGAGCTGGCTGGAGAAAGGAGTTGTCATGAAGGATTGTAGCTTGAAACAGGTTGAGCGTTTTAAACATCAGCGTAAATTTTGAAAGTTATGAAAAATCTTGCTGCTCACCTTAATTAATGAACTACGGAAAGCACAACCGACACTTGCGAGTAACCCAACAAGTTTTTTTTTTTAAATTTTCTTTTCGCTCCAAGGATAACGCCGTATCTAGCTTGGCGTGCTGCCATGTCGGTTGCAACCCTTTTAGCGCGTTGGCGCTGCCAAAAATCAAGTGACAAGCAATTAACCAGAAAACACTTAAAACCAGCTAAGAAAAAAAATTGCCATTTTTAAGTCTTGGGTAAAAAATATCACGATAAAAGTTCTAGCAAAACGTGGCGCCCAACACAATTTCCTCATTCATATATTTATGAAGGATTTGCGTTTTAAGCTTAAGCAGTTCTGAAGCACAACATCTTGTTGTTGGCTGACTGCATTAACCTCACTCATTTAACCTTTTGAAAAGACGTTTTGGTGGCAACAAAAATTCGTTTAAACTATTTCCACTCTCATTCATAGCATTGTGCTTGAACGCTTCGTTTTGTTTCATTGTGTTGTGTGTGGTGAGTGTGTAAAAACCTTTGGCTGTGTGCACTTTATGGAACTGGGTCAGTGATTTATTATTTTGCTGACCCGCTCATTTCAGCTACCTCTTATTGTCACCACATTTTTGTTTGCTACGCTTTTCAATTTCCTTCTTCTGCATCGCTGGCACATGAATTTTTATACAAATTCGTAGTCATGAACTTGTCTTTTGTTGTCAGCTGAACGTGTCCTGCTTTCCGGCTGTCTTGCTTGTTGTCGCTGTATGTTTGCTCGACCAGCTTTTTCAGTTCATTTGAGCAGCACCCTGTAGCTAACACCTTTTGACATGTTGGCTATTTTTCAGTTGGCTTTCAGGTGTTCTTTTACTTAGTTTAAGAATAACCCACAAGGAACTTAGGATTGATTTAAATTTGCAGCGTATTGACAATGTCCATCTTTGTTCACTTTGCTTTATGTATTTCAAGCACCAGTGACGATTTTTCCATCATATTGTGGTTATTTTTGTCTGAGATTAAGAAAGTTTAAATAGAAATGAGGTCACGTCCTGTTATAACTTGAACTTTGCATGTCTTGTTTGTGTTTTGTATTAATAATATTTTTAAGTTATTTTAAAAGCAATCATTTGTTGCATGTTTGTAAAGAAGACACGATATTTTTTCTTGCGTGGCTTGCATGAGTAGTTATTTCAGCTATTTCTTTGGCTGTAGGCAAAATACCTTGAACTTTACCTTATAAAGCATAAATAAAGATATTTTAACATCTCTCTCCCTCTCTTGTTTTATCGTATTGGCACCTTTACCACCTTGAAGTTAATAATTTCAGAATGGAAAAATTTCGGCGATATTTTTTTAAGGGCAGGTTCTCATTAAGCTCGACCAAAAAACTTATCATTTTGTTTATGTTTTTCGATGGCTTATGGTGCGTAGTATAGGTTTCAAAAGCGGTTTGGCACATAACGATTGCATAAAAAAGTTATCGCATGCGAAAGGATCCCATATTTTCATATACGTACTCGAAACAAGCGTTCACCAAATATTTAAACACGTTTTCTGAAAGATCATGTTTTACAAATTAGTCTCCACGATATTATTTCAAGAACTACTTCATGGAATTGGCTTCTTTATTTTATTTTTAAGAAGATAAAAGTTACTGAATGGCAAACCGAAATTTAAATAATATTGGTCGGTTTTTTTTTAGAGAAAAATTTGGTGGCATACAAGGGGCGTACAGCGGCCGTACAACTTAATTTAGTCCTTGAACAACCGTTGTTTGATCCAACTTTCGACCGCTTGCCTTTCTTGGCTATTTTTAGGCCATTTTAGACCCTCGTACGGCCCATAATTGACCGCTGGTCGCCCGCTCATATTTTTACTCATGTTAGTATTCTGCAGCCAGAATTTTCATTTTTCTTTATATGAATTGGTAGCAGGGTATGGAAAAAATTGTACCTTATACGAACAGAATAGTGACGTTGTGCTTACTGAGCACAAAACGTTATTTTATTTGTTGTGGATTTTGTTAGTGATCGTAAACAAAAACCGAAGCAGTAACAAATGAATGGTTCACAGATTATTACTGCTGCTGCCACGAAAAAAAATTGAATTTGAACTTTGAAGTCGTTGCAGCAACAGTAAAAATTGGTGAAGCGGGGTACATCTGTTACTGTGTTGGTTTTTGTTTAGGAATTTTCAATGCCAATTTGATGACTTTATTACTATTCTTAAATGTGATTTTTATTTGATTATTTTCAATTATTAAATAGCAGAGCCAAAAAGGTTGCTTATATTTTTTGTTTTGTTAATTTTGAGCTAGTTAATCAAAATTGTAAAAAGTCATTTTAAGATTTATTTTGAAATTACATTTCAAACATTAAATTGCACGGAGATACAAGTTCATATTTTTGAAATGAAGTTCCTTTGAAATGAAGCTTGCGGGAGTGCGATTCTCTGTTTATGAAACTGTGTGTGTTTATTTTAAAACATACGTGAGAATTTTCATAGCAATTAAGTTACAAAATTAAAACTGCAACAAATGTGTGTAATACTGTGCAATTTGATGTAAGAATTACAAAAAGTTGTCTTGACATTCGGGTAAACCATAAAAATTATTTTTTTTTTGTTTATACTCTTTGTATATGTGGTGACAGTATAAAGTACTGATTTCAAATATCATGTAGCTTGAAGCTTTTAACGCCTTTTTTCTTATTTGCTTGAGTGAAAACTTAAAAACGATACTTTTTTCCATACACCTTTTTTTAAGAATTATTGTTGTTTTTTTACTTGTGTTTAAACAGCAAGAGGATATAAAATTGAAAATTAAAAATATTACTTTATAATATTACTTTAGTAATAAGGGTTGATATCAAACATTCAGAATTTGTATTTAAATCAAATAAAATCAACATAATAAATAACAAGGTCATTTAGTAAAAACTTTAATCAAATGGTAGAGCGCAACCAAACAGAAACAAGCTGAAAACATATCAGCAAAAATCTAAAAATGACTTCACTAACCATGCTTTGTTAGTGAAAGACTTCCAGCAGACTGTTGGACTCCATAGTAATAACATAAGCACAAAGACTAAAGTAAAGCAAAAATAAAACAATAAATGCGCAAATATGAAATGGGAGAAAAACTGAGAAATTTACACCTAAAATCTCATCGCCTCTGTGGTGCAGTGCGCTAATGCGCGCTTGCACGGGTATCACAAAGGTATCTGATGAAGACTTTAGCATGGCCAAAATTGCAATAAAATCAGCTTGTGATTTTTTCCTTTTCATATTAAAAATACGTTGTTGTTGTTTTTGTTGTTTCTTTGGAAAGATTTGTTAGAACAATTAATTGTTCTAACTTTGACCTTAAGCTCAATAAACGATTTTAAACTATCGAACAACTAGAATTTGTATTTAAAATCAAGTATGATTTGAACTATCAAACATTTAGAATGTGTATTTAAATCATATAAAATCAACATATGAAAACAATTTTCATAAGATTTTATAAAACCTTTAAAGGATAATACACAAAAAATTATAAATGAGTAAAATATTCATTTTCGCAAATTTTTTTAACCAATTTTGCAAAAATTAAAGGGATTTACGGTTAGACAACATTTTTCCTGAAAGCGTACCTATTGACCCTCAAACTTTTTCGACTTAAGAAATATAAACAATAAAATAAGTGCAATTTTTCAGTTCTTTCCCACACAAAATTTGCTTTTTTTTTAATCACTTAGTTTTTGTTAAGATATTTCTCATGTAGTTATTACGTTTATTCCACACAAAAGTGTCTCCTTCCACGTTATTGAGGTATGGAGTAAAATGTCACAGAATATATTTTTTGCTCAATTTAGTTTAGACCTCTAAAATTGAATCGTGTTCTTTTCTCGAAAATGTTGACCTCAAAAGAAGAAAAAAATTCAGAATTCTCAAAGAGGGCAAAAAGAGGGCAGAAAAATGCAACAATTTTTCGAGGAACGAAAACGCCACACGGTTAAACATCTTGGAATAAATTGTAATACTTTTGGGCTTATATTATCACTACACCAAAATTGTATTAAAATTAAATACTGGCCAAATATTAAAAACCATTTTTAATAAAAAAAAAATATTGAAATTTAATGCTCAGTTTGTATTAGTATTTAATACTGATTTTGTATGAAAAATTAAATATAATAGTAAATCTAGTATCAAATTGATTCCAAATGGTATAAAATATTTTTGTAGTATTTGAAATTTATTAAAACTTAATACAAAATTGTATTGAAATATATTACAGCATGTCGTAAAAATTAAATATAACATCACAATAGTATTGCATTGATTCCAAGGGTATAAAATATCGTTGTAGTATTTAAACTGTATTAAAATATAAACAAAATATATTTAAAAATGTTCTAATCAATTGAGGAGTATTAAATTTAATACTTTTTGAATTAAAAATCTATGTAATACTTAGCTTGTATTAAAATTTATTCCAAGATTTCTTACAGTACAGTAATAAAATTATAAAAGGTTTTCAATGGAAAGAATTTTTATATAAAGCAAAAAAATGTTTCGTTCTAATTGAGCTATAAATTAAAAAAAAATCTTTAATTTTTTATATACATTCAAGTTATGAGCTAATATCAAATTAAAATACATAGTGTATTTTTTTAAACATGGGGTGTATCCCACGAAATAATTATAAGGGCAGCAAGAAAAAATGTGATTTTAAAAGAATTAAAAAACATTTTTAATAAAAAGCTTTATACTTTATTAAATCAATTGATTAATGCATGAAATAATTTCATTCAAAAATATGTACATTTTTTCTTAAACTTATTAAAGAAAAAAACAAAAAAGAAACTTAAGAATTGTGCGAAATAAATCTTAAAGCACTACATCTTTTTAATAATAAAAATAATTAAAGTTTTTTCTAAATGACCTTGTTATTTATTATGTTGATTTTATATGATTTAAATACAAATTCTAAATGTTTGATAGTTTAAATCGTAATTGATTTTAAATACAAATTCTAGTTGTTTGATAGTTTAAAAGCTCAATAAACGATTTTAAACTATCAAAAAACTAGAATTTGTATTAAAAATCAAGTATGATTTGAACTATCAAAAATTTAGAGTTTGTATTTAAATCATATAAAGTCAACATAATAAAAATAATTTTAATAAGAAATCCGACCTACATTGTTTTTGAAAACATCTTCCAGACGCCTTGGCATTGAGTTTATCAAAGCATGAATATGCATGGGATCAATTTTCTTCCACTCTTCTTGAATTGCCATTTTCAGCTCCTTTAGGTACTTAAATTGACGGCCATGATTAAAAACTTTGGTTGATAATATGGACCATAAATTCTCGATAGAGTTCAGATCAGGACTAAGAGCCGGCCAGTTGAAAGTAGGTATACCCCAAGACTCCAGGAACTCTGCAGTTTTTCGAGAGTGGTAAATTGCTGCATTGTCCAGTTGGAAAATATATTCTGGGGTAGAAATATTTTCTCCGAAGGACACAAAAACTTCATCCAACAGTTGTTTGCAATACAACGAGTAAATCTTGATGCTAACGAAGGAAATTGGAGGGGTTCTTTTACAGCCCATGCTTCCCCAAACCATGTGGGAGCCTTCACCAAAGTTCCGGCGCTGACGCTTAACTTTGGGAGCGCCTTTGCAATGCCAATATTTGTCTGAACCAGATGGTCCATCCAAATTGAATTTTTTTTCATCGCAAAATATTACCGACTTCCATTCGTCGTCCCAAAATCTGTACTTTTCCGCAAATCGAAAGGCCATTTTGTGCCTTTGGAAAAGCGCCGGCTTACCACATTTTTCAAAAGAGCGTCTCAAGTCTCGTTTCGGTATTTGTTGCACACGACGTATAGAGACTATCAAGTTCATTTTACCAATTATTTCCTTTGCGCTTAAATTATCCTTAACATCAAGTCTTTTAATTTCCCTTAGGCTCTGTCATTGATAAATGGAGTTCTTCCTGATAGCTTAGCGGTCCTATCCTATTCAGTCTTATTTATTAAATTGTCGATGACACAACTTGACCTTTTTAATAATCACCCAATTTTGCTGTTGGAAATCCCTTGATCATGGTAAGCTTCGATTTTTCATTTTTCTATTTCTGTCAATGGTTTTTCACGTGACATTCTGTAAAAATTAAATGTATTTTATTTGAAATCAAAGTTATTACTTAAAAAAAAAATGACAAATCAAAGTGTACTTACTCTTGCTTGCTTCTTCATTCACTACTATTCAAATAAAATGCAAAATTGTGTAATGCCTTTATAATTGTTTCTCTCCGAAAACAGTTAAAATTTTTTACCCTTTTTTTGACAGTGAGAGTGATCAAAAACGTGTGCACATGAAATAGTTAGAGCAATTAATAACCCAATAACTTGTTTACATATTATGGCCCCATTATGAGGTTTATAAATTTAGTAAAAGAAAAAACGGTTGCCTTTATAATAATTCGCTAGATGCATATGTTTAAAATTTTACTGCATCCTATTTTACTCCATTTGTAATAAAAAGATATTTTATTCTAATTGTTTTGGAAATGAATTCAATAGGATGAAGTATGGCAAAAATGCAGCTCATTTATTTTCAAAAAATATTTTTCTCATTTTATCCATTACTATTCTATGCTTAAATAAACACCCTGCCAACAATTGTTGTTTGTGGCTTTCATCGACGCTTTTTTTATTGCCTCAATAAAGCAAGCGATACAAATCTTACAACTTGATGACAGACCCGTTTGTAATTACATTGCTTTTGTTGTTTTTGTTATTGTTCTTGTTGTTTTTATTGTGTTGCATTGTTGAGTATCGCATATCATGCAACATATGCAGCAAAAACAAAAACTACAAAAACAAGAACACTAAAACGTGAAAATAAGACTTAGAAATTATAGTAGATGGAACAAAACTATGTCAACGACAACAACATCAACAACAATAAGAAAAAAAAAATTCAACAATAGAAAAGACAACAACAACAACAACTGGAATGGGAACAGGAAAAAAATGCTTGAAAAACACTTATACAAATTGTTCTGTTAAATTACAGCAACAACAACAAGAACTCTTTAATTACACAGCAACAGGCAACAAACAGGACATCAGCCACACTGGGACAGACGTTAGTTGAGCATTTACCCAATGACTGGACTTGCGGGGGAGGTGGGTGGTGGAGAATTTTAGTATTTTTGTTCATAGAGCATGAATTGTTGTTGCTGTTGTTGGCAATAAAAAAAGTCATAAAGGATAAACAGTTACTGCCGAGGAATGCATTAGCGTTGATTTTACTAACATTTTCACAATACATACATTTTCCAACAATGACCACTTCACAATTTTGACAAAGTCATAAAAAAGGATGCGGTCCGGTGTGCCCTTTACTTGCTGTGAAGGTTGAAGGTGGTGGAACGCAGTAAGCTTAAGGCACTGAAGGACGACGACAATCAAGGACAACTAATTGTGATTTCGTTTGCATTGCGTGTTGAATGCTAATTTTGAGAAACTCAAAGCTCTTTTTTTTAATGTTCTACTACTTATACAACAGATGGAATAGCAGCGATGGAATAGCAAAGATCTAGCATTTGATACAGCCAATGAAAAATGTTGGTAACGAACGGAAGTTTACGAGGCTCCGATTGAAAAAAAAAATAAAAGAAAAAACACAAAAAATCAATTTTAAATCGATATGGCTTTTGGTTTTAATAAAAGATCTCCAGAAAATTCTAAAAATGTCCATTTTCTCTTTTATCGATCCAGTCGGAACCAAGGCTCATTTATAAGGTTGTGGCACTTGAGAGCGAGCTCGGTCGAACTGTCAGAATGGATGAAAAGAAATGAAGAAAATTAATGCTTAGAACAAAGAAGAGCACAGTGACAGTTCGAGCAAAGGCGGGAAAAAGAGTGTATTTCTCTCAAGTGCCACAACCTTATAAATGAACCTTGGTCGGAACCAAAAATATCCCGTCAGAGAATATATTTGTTGTAAGAGTATTGAAAAATGTTGATACCAAGAACCTTTTCTATCTTATCCCGGTAATGCCCAGCACATTTTTGTCTCAGATTTTGTTTAACCCTCCAATGGGTGAGTCATCCGTTGCCCTTATATGAAGTACATGGTCCCCAGGGACCTATTTGTATTTGTATGAAATTTTGTACGAAAAAATTTTTTTTCAAGATTTTTTTTTTGTTTTGTTATTATTATTTATCAATTATTAATTTTAAATGAATTCCAGAACTTTTTTATATACTAACACTATTATAAAATATTACCTTATGTTTTGCTTCTAAGTTACCTATTTTTGGGGATATTCTTCAATTCTTCAATTCTTCAATTGAAAGACTTTTTGGACCGGCTGTTATCGGTGTGGGTATGTATGGTGGTGGATTTGATATTGTTGTTGCTTCTGGTACGTATTCCTCCAGTAGCTGTTTCATCAGATGTTAAGTTATGTTTTATTCACTATGTGCTGAATTTGTAAAGTTGTTACCGAATCTTCTTTATATTTTAATATTCGTTAAACGTCCGCCGGATCATTGTTGCAGGATCGCTATGTAAAATATTACCCTATGTTTTACTTCTAAGTTCCCTAATTTTGACTTTAGGCGCCACAATATTAGGCCGCAAGGCCGTTCTTACTGAACACCAGAAAATTAATGGAAATTATGCCGTACGTATGCTTAATTTCATGTTAATGTTTATTTGGCGAGCACCCGCTTTAAAAGGGGCTCGCGATCAATTTTTTTGAGTTTTTACCAAAATAATTTTCTACAAAAATATTGAGTTCTAAAAAATAACTTGAGTGCTAATAAAAATAAAATTGAGTGCTAACATTCTATTGGTTACATGAAAAATTTTGGGGCGTCGTCACACATTTTGCAAATGTAAGAAAAGCTTACCCTGTACTTTGCACAGCTCAATTCATATACAAATCTATTTCATGCTTGCTGTGAGTGAATGTGAGACTCGATAAACAAATGTTGTAACAAGAACTAAAAATACCCTACACTAAGCATTTTATGTAAGAGTGTGGTGTAACTCACAAAACAGTTGGGAATGTTCTTATCTTGACTCCACAAATTTCTGCAATTGGAGTAATAGTTGTAGCCAGTAATATGCCGATAAACGTTCAAAGCTCGCCAGCTGTTATATTTGGATTTGGTCTATTCTATCTAATCGCATATACCGCACTTTGTTTGCAAATGTATTCAATTCAATTCAATTCAATTCAATTCAATTCAATTCAATTCAATTCAATTCAATTCAATTCTTCAATTAAATTTAACGACAATCTTCGTAATTTGCATCTGGAAAAATAGGAAAAAGAGAAGGCGAATCATTCTTCGACGGAAGGTTTTGGCTGCACTTTACGTAATCGCTTTTTGGTCTGGTGATGTTGTGGGAAAAAATTTTGTCGGTTGATCCTCCATTCTGTGATATGTGTCTTTACAATAATTATGGACAATTCTTCGACATTTGGTGCTGAAGAATTTGGGATTGAATGAATTAACATAATGAATAAAGTTATGCCATTTTTATGCCAATTTCCTCCACTGGCCATCAAAACTTCACAGCCGCCTTTTAGCTAAGCCGGGCTAACATTAGATTCGTCTTCAGCATCATATTCGCCAGATATATTGCCATCCGCAGGAGACTCGATGTAAATGGCAGTTGGAAGTCAGTTAGCTTCATCAAGCTCTTGAATGTAATCCAGAATTTGTTGCAACTTTACACCTCTAAAAACGGTTCAATATATAAAATGACAACAAAATATATTTGTTAAGAAGAAGCGTTAAAACACATAATACATGACGCAAAAAGAACCCAGAAAAAAACATTAAACGCGAAAAAAATCACCACCCCTGAGTACGGTAACGTCTTGAGTAAAATGTAAAAAAAATTATAAAAAAGTGTTTTGGCGAATCAACTTAATTTACATTTCATAGTTTACTTCATTTCTCGGTTGAAAAACAATCATTTTATACTTACCGACGTACAATATCGGAAAACGATATTTTTTACCTTTGGTTTTTATCACTTCTCGTTAATATGAGATAGCTTTGCTCATTGAACTCAGAATAACCCAAACTTCTACTAATTGGCAAGCTAAAAATTTATAGTTAGATTGGAAATTAGATCTAAATCTTGAAACGTGTTTTTATTTGAAAATCAAGCCTCTCAAATTTAGTGCGGACGGAGAAGCGAAGAAGTGCCTTTTCTTAACTGTGCCTGTATTTTAGAAAATTAGTGACATATTCTTCACATTAAAAACTTCTCCAAAAAATTCCTTTCAAGTGGCTTGCTTACGGATTTAAAATTTTCCGAAAAAAAAGAATATGATGCAAAACTAGCGAATGTTCATTACGAATAACTTTACCAAGATTTATCAGCGAGTGTGAAAGAGTGTCAGAGGCGAATTGTTTAATCTGCATTCGTTCTGCCGTTGTCTAACTGCTGTTTGTGTTGTTGCCACATTTAGAAGGTGTTTGTTGCCTTTTGCTGTCATTAATGTTTTTACACCGGTTTTTATTGTTGTTGTGTTCCTTTTTTTTTTGTCTCTGGTACGATTACTGTGAATTGCACTCGTTGATGTATCCTTTCAAGGGATATTTATATTCAAATAATGTTCAGTGAGTTTATATTTTCTTGTGTCTTTTTTTTTTTGTGTAGCTTTGAAAAGGGATACTTAATGAAGCACGACAGTTGGTGAGTGCGTAATTATTTGCGGCTAATTAGTTTGACGGCCTAATGTCATATTTTGATGACACTCGGTCATTAAAAAAATAAACAAACGAGTGCTTTAAGAACTGTTCAAATTTGTAAGTACTTTTTTACTAAGATCGATTGGCTTTTTTTATTCATTGGTAGCCTTGTCTTTCATATCCTTAAAATTTATTAAAATTTAATTTGTCTTTTTATGCAGAACAGCCACAAAATAAAAATAAATCAAACAAAGTCCCTCCTACACATACACACATACACATACCCCACGCATTGACACCCTGAACTTCATCACGCATATTCTTATTAAATTGGCTTTACTTCAACACTTCAAAAATACAAACACCGGCTTAATCTCAAATGCATGCAAAAGCAACCACACACACATGAATCGAAATATAGGATATCATGCTTGCGCACATTCAATGTACATATTTATGTATTTTCTTTGAAATCCATGATGATCTTATTATTTTTATTTGCTCGCATCTCACACTTACACATTTATATACACTCTCCCTATATAATTGGCTTTCCTCACACAAATTATCATGGAGTATGTAGATTATATCCTTACTGTGGCAAAGGATATCAGCAAATTTTACTTTTTACATTCATTTTCTGCTTCTTCCTCAGATTTGTTTATTTCATTCATGTTTATTAAGTAAGTATATCCTTTGATCATTTTAAAATTGGATTAAAAAACATGTTATTTAATTGGCATCGTGGGTTATTTCGTCCTACATTCTTGACGTAGTCGAGAGAATTGTTGTAGGACAGAATAGCAAAGTATAGCCACACAGTTATTGGTTATAATAACAATACTATAAGCAACAAACCTAAACGCGGAGAGAAATGATTTTCATATATTGAGAAATCATTTTGCTTTATTCAAGAATATACAAAATTAGTTGTAATGAAATTGAAGCATGTATTAGAAACTATTTATTAGAGAGCAAGTTTATACTTTGAGTCTTTGTTCCTATATTTCAAATATGCAGTTTACTTAAGGATTTCTTGAAACGACAAAAAATGGCTTGATTATAGTAGTTGAAATTGGGTTGCCAGACTTAAAATAAGGAGAAAGAGTACATTAAGAGAAAACAAAACCAGTACAATCCGAAAAAACAGTACGCATTTTATTGATCACATCTTATTTACTATAACACTTGCATTTAATTAAACAAAATCAAAAAGAACATTAAATACAGATATTCACTTAAGTAAAAAAATACCATACAATTAATTAAAAAATAAATGAGAATATGAAAAAAAAAATATTATAATTTTTGTAAAAATTATAGTAAAAATCAAATCTATAAATTTTATAAATTTATGCCACCTTTCTGCTGGTAATGGTAAACCTCAGAGAGCAAAAATTGCCATGTAAAATTTCTTGAGAACATAAGTCGTTCAGAGTTGGCATAAAACTCGTGGGTTCTGTTCTCGACAATTTGTGTACAAGCATTTAAGGACACGCACGACGCCATTGACCAATAAAAACTCGGTAAAAGTCCTTCCAAGGGCTGAAATGGCCAATTTTATATATGTATGTATGTATTCATAGTAATTCTATATATTCAGTTTCCAAATTTCTTAACTAAAGCCAATTTCTTTCTTTTCTCAGATAATGAATTAAGTATTAAAAAATAAAATTGCTTACGTTATCGAAATTAGAAAATGTACCACTATTTAAAAACTCTACACAAAGCAAAAACCGACACATTAAATCCATAAGATCACATAATTGAGCCATTATATTAGGTTTTCTTATAAATACTACCCAATAATAATAATTTTCCATAGAAATCTTTTTCATTTCATAGTCGCAATCTAATTAAAAAATTACAACTACTATAAATGTTTGATAAGATTTCTTATTAAATTAATGAAATTATGTGGAAATCTTATTGATACTTAACTTTAATAAGAATTTTTTTTTCACTCAAAGTTTAAGAAGAGACCACTTAAAATTAATAAGGGCGCGTTTATAGTGGCGGCTTGTTGCTGGGCCGGACCGAGCTGGAAACGCGTCCTGCCAAAAGCAGCTGGAAGTGCGTATAGTGCGCGCTTGTCGCTGGTGACTTGTTTCAGCTGGTTTTTGACTATTTTGGGTTTGTTTGTATATATTAGTTTTTTTTTTTGTTTATTTTTGCAACCGAAGCATCAAAAAAGCCACATGATTTCGTTCATTCATTTTGCTTTCCTCAAACCAACAAGCGCAGAGACGAAAATGCGAAAAACGCTGCTGAAACGCGCTTCCTGCAACTGCAAGTCGTTTCAAGTCACTTGAGGTACCAACTTGTTTCGACTTTTTTCGCTGGTTTTTTCTGCTGGTTTTTGTTGCCTTCTTGTTGTGTTTTTATTTAAAATTTTTTTTTTGACAAAATAGAAGATCGTAGAAAGAACGCACATTAAAAAATCGTACATCAGCTGCTGGCCCAAGATTTTTTTATGCGATGACTCAGCGAAAACGCACTTCAAGCCGCATGAAGCCACTTGATCATCCAACTGGTTTTAACTTTTTTAACTTTTTTCTTTAGGTTTTGTTTTTGTTGTATTATTTTTGATATTGCAACAAAGCAATACAAAACTAATCTAAACAAAGTCGTTATATCTTGTTGCTACTATTTTTGTTTGTTTACTTTTGTGCTTAAAATCAAATAGAAAGGAAGAGCGCACATAAAAAAATTTGATAATCTTCGATTCTCTGTTTTAGATGAAACACACTTGCAGCCGCTAATCGACGACGACTATTTCTCTTTTTGTTTTCTGTATGCAACAGTTGATAGAAATTTATCTTTGTTGCTTCTTTATAGTGCTGTTTCTGTGTGTATTTTTTGCGGGCAAGAAAATACAGCATAACAACAGTGAAATTTCGTGTTCTTGTATGCTTAGTACTTTTCTTGTTGGTCTCCTTTGTTGCTATCGTGTGGTTCTTTGTTTTTTTTTTAATGAATGAATTCAAGGAAATACAGAATCGATCGCCACGCTGGCAGTCAAGTGTGCTGCAATTTGTTTTTTTTTTCGTATATCAATATTTTTCCGAGGAATTTAGTTTGCTACCGCCAGCGTTGCCAACTGGAAAAATCCCTTTTCATTCCAACAAAAAAAAAAATTGTTTTCCTTGTTTCTTTTTAAATTTCATGTTATTTAACGAAAGTAATAAGCAAGCAACGTGTAAAATGAATCAAAACACAAGCAAACCGTGCGAGCGAGCGAGAAAGCAACAATCGGGAAGATGGAAACCAGCGCACAAGTCACTTGAAGTTGCAAGCTCGGCTGGCAGTATACGCACTTTGAGCTTGTTTCATATGATTGTATGTGCAGCGTTTTCCAGCTTTCCTTCTCGGTTCGGTCCGGTCCAGCAACAAGTCGCCACTATAAATGCGCCCTAAGAATATAGGTTTGATCTGCTTTTATAAGATTTTTTTATTAAACACCCTTTTAAGAACGTAATAACGGTGAAAATGCTACCTATTCTTAGCTTTAGCTAATGTGCATTTTTTGGATTTAATTTATGTAAAGTAAAATAAAAACATGTGATAATTTAGAATATTTGTGTTCAAGAACTCGTTTTCGACGAGGATGAAATTCTCGAAATTCAAGCCATATTTCAGTCGTGGGCATAGGCGTCCACAGGGGGGTGCAGGGGGGGGTGCACTTGCCCCCCCCCTAGACTGGAAAAATTTTATAAATATTTATTTCAAATGTGTATATGTTATATAGTTATAAACAACTTTTAAAAATAAAAAGTTCTAAGCCTGAGTCCTAATATCTAAATATTTTGGTAAAAATCTTAGTTTTGTCAAGTTTTGTTACGATTTCGTTAACTACTTATACGCATTGGTCATACAGCAATTTTGTGTAGCGGTACAACACGCTCCATTACGTTTGCATAAAGTGCCAAATAGACTACACAGATTGTCTGCGCAAACAAGTGTTTGCGCACTCTATTCGACAGTGTATTTGGCTGTTTTTAGGTTTGTGCCTATGTCTGCTATAAAATATTTTATTTTTTGGTTGTGTTTGCGCAAACTTGCCATAATACCGAAAGTTTTATAGAGTGGAGACGTACAGTGGCTCACAGCTTATTTTATGCAGTGCATACTTTAAACTTTAGGGCTTTATAAAAACGAAACTAACAGGAATACAAACGATAATATGGTGTCATTTAAAAGATCAAAAAATCTAGTTAAATAAAGGTTTTCCATTAATTGTGAATACATATATTTAGATGCTTAAAAAATAAGAGAACAGAAAATACTGCTTAATTTCATCTCGCAGCTTATTTTATGCAGTCACTTCTCTCTGTTACGGTACTATAATGCTGCGCTGTCTAACGGTAATTTCGTTAGCTATGCCATCGTTCTATTTCTATAACTGCTTTGTGTTAGCTTTTTAGTCTGATTTTTTTGCTTCAAGTGTCTGCTTCTATGATTATTTCAAATAGGAGCGCGCACAACGCTACAACAACGAGAATTGGTTATATACTATTTTAAAAACAGCAGCTCGGAGTGAAAAATGGCTGAAATGGTTAATAGCAATTCCTCTACAGTGCAAAAAATCAACGAGCGCTTCGTTCATAAGAATCGATTGCACAATAAGAGCAAAGAAGCACCAAACAAAATTTTTAATGCAACCGACGAGCGTCATATTGTACGGAAGATAAAGGCTAATCCGAGACTCTCAGCTCCGAAAATGGCTTTTGAAGATCAAACTGACCTGAGCAAACAGAGTAGTGCTAAAACTATTCGACGTGTCTTGCGCAAAAAGAACTTTCATGGCCGAGTAACACGAAACAAGCCGTTTATTATCCCCAAAAACAGATTTTGCAGACTCAACTACGACAAAGAACATATGTCCAAGGCTCCAGAATACTGGAATTCAAATATTTTTGCAGATAAATCGAATATCAATTTATTCGGTTCCGATGGTATGTGCTATATGTGGCGAAAACCGAATACCGAGGTCAACAAAAAAAACTTAAAACAAACCGTGAAACATGGCGGTGGCAGCGTCATGGTTTGGGCCTGAATGTCAGCTGCTGGTACTGGGAAGTTGCCCAGCAATTAAAACAGCAATAGACAAATCTAAGTACCTACAGATCCTGAAGAACAATTTGTTGCAGAGTGCGATAATTCTGGGTATAAAATTGAATTTCCGATTTTACCAGGATGACGATCGAAAGCACAAAGCGGGTATTGTGCAAACCAGGCTAATATACAACTGCCCACAATTGATGACGCCGCCAGCACAGTCGCCAGGCCTTAATGTTATTGAAAATGTGTGGTTTTTATTGGAAAATAAAATCCGAAAACATCAAATTTCAAACAAAAACCACCTGAAAGAGATATTGAAAACGAAGTGGGCGAATATATTGCCAACTATCACTTAAAAACTGGTCGCATCAATGCCAAACCACCTCAGATCTGTTGTGGACAACAAGGGCTATCATACCAAATAATAAAAATATCAAATATCATTAATTTATACGAAAAATTTATAAATGACTAGTGACTGCATAAAATAAGCTGTGATATAAAATTAAGCAGTATTTTCTGGTTTCTTAATTTTAAGCCAACTTAATATATATTTTTACAATAAATTAAGTTAATTTATTAAACTAAACATCTTGTTCTTTTAAATGATACTATATTATTTTTTCTATTCCTGTTAGTTTCGTTGTTATAAAGCCCTAAAATTGAAAGTATGCACTGCATAGAATAAGCTGTGAATCACTGTTTGTGAAGGAAAATATATAAAAATGAAAGCAGAAAAGAAAAAATTAATAGAAATTAAAAGTCTGCGAAAAAATGTGAAAAATAAATTCTGTGAAGTGTGTGGTCGTCGCTATGACGAGAAAAAAGTCTTGTTTGCGCAAACAGTCTGTGCAGTCTATATGGCCCTTAAGCAGCCCTGATCAGCGATTAACGATTAACAATAGATTTTTTCTATTTGTCGTCTGTTGTGCATCTATTGTTTTTATTAATATGTTGCATATGTGGAGTGCATTAACGTGCAGTGTTCACAAAATTTTCACCGAAAATCTCAGACAATAAAATTACATAGGTAACATTTCACGTTCATTCTCATATATGTGCACACCTTTGCCCCCCCCTAGAAAAAGTTCTGCGGACGCCCTTGGTCGTGGGGCTTGAGTGACTCGATTTCAAACGCAAAATTGTTAGCATGAGTTATTTTTTAATTCTGAAAGCGTATGTCCCCATAAATAAATTTACAGTACTGCAAGCAAACAAAATTAACTTTTCTAAAATATTTATGTATTATGTTTTTTTTTCTAAATTTTGATGTTTTATAATTAATCAATTTTTTGAAAACTGTCTGGCTTGTTTTTATAAATTGTTCTGAGTTCAAAAAACTAATTTATGTAACAACTTTGAATTTATCTTTTTTTATGTTTTTTGAAATTATATTTTATCAGATGTATTTTATATTTATATAAAAAAATTATATTTCCTAATAAATTGTAATAAAACCATCAAAATGTCTTTTTACTTACTTACTTAGTTGGCGCTACAACCGTATGTCGGTCTTGGCCTCATCTAAGAATTTGCGCCAGTCATTTCTGTCTGTCGCTTGCTGGCGCCAGTTGGAAACTCCAAGCTTCGTCAGGTTCTCCTCTACTTGGTCTTTCCAACGAAGATGCGGTCTTCCTTTTCTGCGTTGACCGCCGCTGGGTACCGAATCGAATATTTTCTTCACTGGAGCATCGTCTTTCATGTGCTGCACATGACCTAGCCAGCGAAGCCGCTAGATTTTAATGAGCTTGACTATGTCGACGTCAGCGTACAGGCTCATACAGTTCATCATTCCACCTTATTCGATACTCGCCATTGACGCAGATTGGTCCGTAGATCTTACGAAAAAGCTTTCTCTCGAATGCTCCTAAAGTCTTTTCATCTGAACTGCTCAGCGTCCAGGTTTGTGATGCATAAAGTAGGACGGGCATGATGAGCGATTTATAGAGCGTGATTTTCGTTCGTCGAGAGAGGGTTCTGCTTCTCAATTGCCTACTGAGCCCAAAGTAACACCTGTTGGCAAGAGTTATTCTTCGTTTGATCTCAATGCTGATGTCGTTGGTTGAGTTAATGCTGGATCCCAGATAAACGAAGTTCTTCACAACCTTCAAAGGAGGTATTGTCAACGGTAACGTGGGTTCCAAGACGCTGGGACTGTTTGTTTGTTGACACCAAGTATTTCGTCTTATCTGCATTCACTGCCTGACCCATTCGACTTGACTCTCTTTCTAATCTGGAAAATGCTGCACTGACTTCGCGCGTATTATGGCCAATCATATCGATGTCATCAGCATACGCAAGCAGCATAACACTCTTGTAGAATATTGTGCCACTACGTCTCAGATCAGCGGCTCGGATGATATTTTCCATCATTAGGTTGAAAAAGTCGCACGACAAGGAATCATCTTGTCTGAAACCTTGGACCCACCCACCCGGGTTACCCACCCCTGGTAATAAATGGTGGGGAGAGGTCCTTCCCGATTTTAACCGCGCTGCTGATGTTGTTCAGTGTCATCCTGCAAAGTCGTATTAGTTTTGCAGGAATACCAAATTCTGACATGGTGGAGTACAGGTGCTTCGTTATTGGGCTGTCGAAGGCGGCTTTGTAGTCGACAAAAAGATGGTGGGTGCCGACTTGTTTTTCTTGAGTCTTCTCCAAGATTTGTCGTAGCGTGAAAATCTGGTCGATGGTGGACTTTCCAGGTCTGAAGCCACACTGATAAGGTCCAATCAGTTCGTTAACAATGGGCTTCAATCTTTCACACAAAACGCTCGACAGGACCTTATATGCTATATTAAGAAGGCTTATCCCACGGTAATTGTCACAGATAGTGGGATCTCCTTTCTTGTGGATTGGGCAGAGTGCACTGAGATTCCAATTGTTCGGAATGCATTCTTCCGACCATATTTTGCATAGAGGCTCGTGAATTCATTTAAAAAGAGCTTCGCCTCTGTTCTTAAACAGCTCGGCAGGTAAGCCAGCAGCTTCCGCGGCATTGTTATTTTTAAGCCGAGCTCTAGCTGTCAGAACTTCATCATAGTCGGGCAGCAAAACTTCGACGCTGTCAGCCGTAATTGGGGTTTCCGGGATATCATCTCTATTGGCAGGATTGTTGTCAGCGTCGCCATTAAGTAGCTTAGAGAAGTGTTCCCTCCATAACGTTAGTGTACTCTAGACATCTGTCACTAGATTCCCGTTTTCATCCTTGCAGGAAGAGACTCCGGTTTCAAAACCATCGACAAGGCGTCTTATTTTTTCGAAAAATTTTCGGGCTTCATTCCTGTCACCATAATCTCAATCTTCTCCTGCTCGCGCTTTTCTGCCTCTCTTTTTTTCCGCCTGAAAATACTTCTCTCTTCCCTCCTCTTTTCTTTGTATCGCTCCTTAGCAGCGCCCGTTACAACCGAATGCAGGGTGGCTTACTCTGCAGTGGCGTAGCGACACTCCTGGTCGTACCACTGGTTAGGCGAGGGCGATGGTAGCCAATCACCTCTGCAGCAGCCACACGCATGGAGTTGATATGTGTGTCCACTGCGTGCATATATCATCGATTGGAGGAGTGCTTTGAAGCAAGAGTGAGAGTCGAGTGGCGAAAGACGTCTAGATTTCTCTGTGTAGAGTTGCGTGTATTTTTAGCTGCACAAAGACGTGTATGGATCTTGGCTGTGACAAGATAGTGATCCGAGTCAATGTTTGCACCACGGATCGTGCGTACATCCGAAACACTGGGAGTGCCTTCTGTCGATCAAAACGTGATTAATTTGATTTTTTGTTTTTTGATCAGGGGACATTTAATATAGCAGGCAATTAATAATCTTCAGAATTAATCTTCAGAATCTAGTCACTGTACCACAGTTTTACTTCAATTTTTTCTGCAGTTTTATACTTGAGTATATCTCTGACTCTTTAACAGCTTGCCTAATAGCATAAGATGTTTTTGTAATAAATGTGTGTTTCTTCGTAAATTTGGCTTTTCAGTCTTAACTACACTGATGTTGATTGTTTGTTCAGTATTGGTTAATCCTTTTCTGTTTTTTGAGTTTCTCTAATTTTACGTTTTTTTTCTCATTATATATTTATTTTTATTATATTTATTTCACTACTTTTCTTTTTGTGATTATTTATGTTATATATTTATTTTCTGAACCCACTTCACTTCACGTTATAATAAAAATACGATTATGTTTAATTATTTACTTTTGTAACTGCAATCGTCTCTAGTTCTTTGTGAAATATAGATAGCAGATCTTTTTCATTTCAAACTATAACTTCTGTATATTGGAAATGTAATTAATGAATTGTTTGCCTGTTTTTAAGTTATGTTGTGTATTTTACGTAAAAAGATATAATAAATGTTACTACAAATTAAAATTATATTTCTAGGTAAAAGATTAATAAGATTTCGTTTTGATTTAAAAATATTTCCTTATTAAAATTTTAAAAGAACAATAAGATTTCCATATTAAATTTCAAAAATAAATTCTATTCTATATAGGATTTCTTCTTAAAAACCAAGAAGTTTTATAAGATTTTCTCATTGTTTTTAAAAGTTTTCTTATAAAAAATTATAAGATTCTTCTTAAAATTATGTGGTTTTCCCAATAAAAAAATTCGCGAAGTTTTAATGAGATTTTCTCTATGGTTTTAATAAGGCAAACTTCTTGGGTGAAAACCATAGAGTAATCTTATTGGTTTTCTTCTATTTTATTAGGTTATTTTGGCTCTGTGTATCCATTTTCGATCAACTGGTTTCTCTTATTGTATTTTTTTAGAAAATAGTTTTAACGAAACAAACTCTCCAAAAAGTAAATCTTTATCAATGTTTGTGATAAAAAATCATTATAGTATCGGTAAAATCTCGAAATAAAATATTGGAATTTAAATTTAAGACACTTAGTTTTTCAAATCTATTGCTTTTAAAATCAAAATGGTATTCAGTGTAAATTATTATATTAGATAAATCATCATCAGATAAACGAGGCGGCCTCCATAGTCTAGTGGTAGCGCGCTTGACTGTCACTCAGAGATAACGGGTTCGAATTGTGACCGGGCATGGTCTTAAACTTTAACCTTTCCTTCCTTATTTGTAATCCAAAAATTTTCAAACAGTTTGTGGTGGTAAGAAAGTTTGTGGAGAGAATCGCTTAGCAACTTGGTTTGACTGACGTTAAGGCATAACACTTTCTTCAGATCCAATACCACATGTTTCTACAGCTTCTGCCACGTTATGAACATCCTACACAAAAGTTTAA
The DNA here is from genome assembly GCA_963920525.1 of Dichetophora obliterata. Taxonomy (NCBI): domain Eukaryota; kingdom Metazoa; phylum Arthropoda; class Insecta; order Diptera; family Sciomyzidae; genus Dichetophora; species Dichetophora obliterata. Next base: position 78,864,932 of record OY986439.1, on the reverse strand, counting down.
CTTGATTACTCCCTTTTTTCATTCTGTGCTATCAAAATGAACCAATTGGGCTTAAGTGGATGAAATTTTAAGAAAATGAAATTTTGTATGCTTAGTAAGCTTAAGCTATCTAAGAAATATACTAAAAATGGTTGAAATCGGTTAGTCCTTAGAGGTACCTTCCTTGGACCTATATTAAATTTTTACATAATTTTGTATGGGAGGTGGTAGACACAAAAGTTGACTGATCTTGTTAAAATTTGGTTTAAAGGCTTAAAATATAAAGTAATAGATGTATACATAAAATGGTTCAAATTGCTTTGTTTTTAGGGGTACCTCGCTTGAACCTACATACAAGCTTTTCTCAAGCAATTTACTGATTTACTGAAGGCGGAACAAAGAATTTCATCTTTTCATAGCATTTAAGATAAAAGTTTAGGGTTATTTATTAAAAAAGAAAAAAAAGGCCGCTAATAATGTTCATGGTATCAGTAAATGTATATCTAAATTTGAAAAATGTTTTGGTTTTTGTTTTGAACATAGTGTTTTCTTTTTTAATTATTTTTTATTTTTGTTTTCAATTAAACATGTATTTTAAGAAGAATTTTTCCTGTAAGCAACCTTGCCAATTACTAAAAAATTAAACAAGTTTTTCATGATGCCATGCCTCCAATTCTAATTTTTTAGCCAAACTAGTTTAGACTTCCCTTCATGGGAGTATTATCATTGAAATGATACAAAATTTATACAATTCCGAGACCAAACAGTTTTTATTTATTTCCATTGCGCAAAGCACTTAAAGCCACCTTAACCTAACCCAACCTTGATACTTTATCTTTTGATTAAAAAGCCGTTTGTCGATATCTTTCATGTTTTTTGTATAATTTAATTTTTAGCGAGGCATTTCAATTAAGGTCACAAAGATAGAAGGTAAAACTAAAAGGCCTTAAAGTAAATGTTTCTAGAACTAAGCAATTTTTTCTTAGATTAAGGACAGTTTATATTGTTTCGATGCAAGTAATAGTAAGTAATAAGTGCAAGTAATGAGTGAGAACCGAAACTTTTTTGCGTGCTTCTATGTTTGGTTAAAAATGTGAAAAATTCTAGTTTTTAGATAATAATTTTTCAATACAATCTAAGTATTTTTAGGCTTAGCTGACATAAGGGCAGGTTCAAACAAAATTAAAACTTCTAACGAAAAATGCGTTAAATCGAAATTTCATTAAACAGTATATATTCATTAAAAAAAGATTAATATAATCGAAACTCCAAATGTCTGTTTTATTTTCAGTTAAAAATTTAGATTTAAACAAATGAAATAAATAAAGAAATAAAAAATCTTGAAAAAAATAACATATAACTTGTTGAATTTTAAAATTTACGAAAGTTGTTTTAAAAAAATTAATATATGAGAACTGCAAATATGAAAGTAATGACGGGACATAGCCTTAAAGGACATAATCCCAAATTGAGAATTTTGGAATGACGCAATCTCTCCCGTCCAAGCATAAACATAGTAAACACCGTTTCTAGGCTTTTCACTTTATAATAAAACTTAAATGCAAGTTTTTTGCTCTATCAAAAATAGTTACCGTCTAGTTTATAGGATGCATAGATATTTTGGACTGTCTTAACAAAGTATGCCCATACTCTGTTTTAATATTGTAAATTTGGTTTTAATATATTTTCAAAAAGGTTTACTTAACAAATTACATAAATTGATATTATAACACAATATTTTGCAATAACTTTGAGAGTAATTACCGAATTAAGAGCACTTTTGACACTTATTAGCATTTTAATTATGTTGGCTTAGACAATAAATACGAATGGAAAAACAAAAATTTCTCAAAACTATGAAAATGGAGACACTTTGTTTTGACGTTGTACGGGAGAATTTTATTTTGCAGACATAAGCCCAAAAATTAAATTTCCGATTATGACCACTTTTTAAGCAGTCATAACAGCAAATTGGGGTTCTGACTGCTTGGGACTGTTTCCGCTATATACAGATCATAAACTCAAATAGTTTTAATAAATAATTATTTAATAAAATTATGGGCGGTATGACCATTTTGTTACACAAAATAACTTCTACATGAAATAACTCCTAATTGAAAAATGAAATAACTCAAAATCCTAAATAGTCCTATGAAATATTTCCTAACGAAAAATTAAATAACTCCTAATGCGCAAAATGCAATTGCAAATATTAGAGGTTATTGTTAGTTTGGAGTTATATCATATAAGGAGTAACTCCTAAAAAAATTAAAATAAAATTAAATTCATACCTTGACAAAATTGCATTGGAATGGTGATAACAACATTCCGTACAAGGGCAAATCAATTTTTTGTGTTTTTTTTTACGAAAAATTATTTGCCATTTTATGGAATCTTATCACCATTCCCAAATTTGTTTTAAGATTATGTCGTCTGTTTTTTGGGCTTATAACCTTTTTTAAACTGGCCATAATTCCATATACAATTTTTATTTAAGAAAAGAGAACATAATCCTAAATTTAAAATTCGCTTTTAAACATAACCCCAAACTATGTCCCTTGGAGCTCTGCCCCGTCCCCTGTGCAAGTTAATAGTAAAGAGTTCCTTTCAGAAATTTTTGTGTAGGCCAGATTTGTCAAATAATGCTATTTAACCCTTCCTCTTAAAGTATTCACAGTGATTATTATTCTTAACTCCTTTTGAAAATATTTTAATGTTGGATTTTATTATTCCTTTTTTATTTTTTTTTAAACCTCTAAAATTGCGGCTGAATTCGTGTCTACAGACAGACAGACGGACATGGCGAAATCAACCCAAAAGGTGATGCTGATTAAGAATATACGTACTTCCCTATACCTGCCACGCCTCCTTATCAGCGTTAAAAAGCAAGCGACAAAGTTATTATACCTATGACGCAGTACGCGTGGGGGGGGGAATTAACTTTAAAATATTTTCTGTATAGCTTATAAGCAGAGCTCGAATCTTGATGACTCAAAAAACTGCAAAAAATTACTTTAAAATTTAAAAAATGATGAAAACTACCTAAAACGCAAACAATTACTTAAAAAAGAAACAAAAAATAAAGCTTTAAAAATAAAACATTACTAAATTTTAAATTTCTTTTATATAATTTTTATAAATATCGTTATAGTACATTACAAGGAAAATATTGTTAAGTTATTAAAATTTTAAAAAAGTATTTAAAATAAAAACAGAAAAACTTTTTGTACTTCTGCACTGACGAAAGGAACATATTTAAAAGAAGATATGTCATCGGATTTAAGTTCCTCTTCTGATTTCATAGTATTAAATTTTTGCCCTCTAATTTTTTTAGCAATAGAGCATATTAATAGAGTTTATAAAACGTAGCATATCCTTAGTTTTTATCTAACACTTGTTTCATTTTTCTACATACCTTTTCATCAGTTTTACCACGCGCATAGCTTTTTTTCATCGAGGTCTATAAACAAAGCTAATACTTTTTCGAGAGGTAATGTATTTGATTGATGGGACTCTACAGGAATATGTTTGAAATTTGCATTTTTTCATTTTTCTGTACGAAGGAAAACGAAACAAAAATTATTTTATAAGTACAATAAAATGCCTTAAAAAATCTAAAAATGCTCTAAAAATTAAAAATGTCTAAAATTGACAATAAAATAACTTCAAAATAGCTTAAAATTACCAAAAAATGCCCTAAATCTAGTAAAAATGACCTGAAAACTGAAACCGATAAAAAACAATGCAAAATTACTAAAAAGTACCTAAAAACTTGTCATATTTGAAATTTAGGAAACATAAATGGACGTTCTAAATGAGCAGGAAAAGTCTTAGAAGCAGCAGAAAAAAGATGACATGTCATCGAAATCTTAACCCTGCTTATAAGGAATTACAAAAAAAGTAAATGAACTGATTCTGTTAAAAAAATTATATTCAGTTTATTTATTTTAAACGTTTTAAAGCTGCTTACTTGTTGTCTTTAAGAACTCTTTTAGGGAAAGACGAAAAAAATATTGTCTTGCATCAACCAAGAGCCATAAATCATGACTTATGCTTCTTCCTGAACATGATATCCTGCAAGGAGCTTCTATTACCAAACATTATGCACCAAATTAACGTGCACAGTGGTGAAGAAGAAGAAGCAGAAACAACAACGTAGAGTTACCAACGACGAAAACATACTCAAACATACACAAACTAAGAGCAAAAAAACAAAAAAAAAAATCTAAATGGAGGACTTTGTCTGTGGCTGCTCAATAAGGCCCGTCGTCGTATATTCGCCATAAGTCGAAGCTATTCATAATTTGGCAAAATCTATGGATCCGCAACGCAGATGGTTTTGAATTTCACACCAAAAGCAAGCGAGTAAACAAAAGTTGGTTGCGCGTAGTTGGTTCCGATGACAATGGCAAGGATGATGACGAGGATGGTGTTGATGATGGTATCGGCGGACTTAGGCGGCGTCATCATAGTTATACGTACGCTGGTGCTCGAGTCGACAACGCAAAAAAAACAACATTTGCACTAGCAACAACAACACCAATTTGGAACATATTTTCGCAAACGTTTTGTCGCCGCATAAAATTGACTTTTAACGTTTTATTACAAAATATGGGCAAAATAAAAAAAAAAACAACAACAGTATCAAATAAAAAAACGAACAAAGAAGAAAGTGGTGTACAGACAGAAAAAGTCATTAACACCATATTGCACCATGCTTGATGTTGTCATTGTTGTTGTCGCTGTTGTTGTAGTTGTTAAGCCAAACACTTGTACTAGCAGACACCATCAAACGCACACAAGCATACGCAAAAACTATAGAAAGCATTTTACACGCAGGGAAAACTATTTGCAGCAATTATCTTGAAAAAAGGAAATATCTGGTGTAGTAAAAAAAGAGAAGCACTATTTTCGCATAAAAATGAAGGTTTTTCAATGTTATTAACTGTTGGTTCAATAACTATTTTGAAGCTAATTTCATCATGCCTCTCTCATAGAAACTTGGTAAAAAACTGGTACAGTTGATTTTCACAAGCTTCTCTTGATTCAAATCTTTTACCAGCAAAAACATTCGCCATATACAGGAACAGGTGGTAACCACTTGGTCCCGAGCCCGGGTAAGGTGGATGGATAAAAACCGCCCAACCAAGCTCGCAAAGCTTCTGGCGAGTCACTATCAATGTTAGTGGCCTGGCGTTGTCCTGATGAAACACAATTCACCTCGTCTTCTCCTCCTTTTGCCTCCTTCAGACGGTCCAATTATTGCAGTATAGGTCAGTATAACAGTTGACAGTATAACAGTTTTGCATCAGGGTAGTAGCTAGATGATTCCGTGGGAATCTCAGCAAACACACATCAAACCTTTCCTGACCGTCTATTCTGTTCTGGCCACCATTTGCGCCAGTTGCGTTTCGACCATGACTGCAATAAATCAGCAACCACCATCCGCTCCAGAAATGGGTCGATTGAGTTACGTTTTAGCAGCGATTCGCAGATGAAAATTAGGGCCATGAAGTTCGTTTTGCGTTCACTTCCTGTAGCACTCATAAATCGTGCCTCGTTTTGTATCAGCCTTATTCAAGTGGTTCCAAATGATGTTCTGATGTTTAGAAATCAATAAAGTGATTACATGACTGTAGGACTCGACAATTTCCATTATTTTATCGGCATTTTGGACGATTGGCCTTCCAGAGCATTGTGTATTTTTGACATACAAAGTACTAAAATGGAATCGACGAAACCAAAAAAGCTTATAATTGGCTATAACAGTATCAGTATCGTGAACACTATTTACATTTCAAGCCACTTGGCTTGCGTGTTCAACTTTATCGAAGAAAAACTGTAAGATATTCCATATTTTGTCTTTGTTCAAACAAAACTGAGTTTTTGTACGAAATCTTATCTCTATAGCGCCATCTAGCCTTAACCGATCCTACTAATACAACTAAATTCATCTATTGGAAAAATATTGCCTTGCTTTTTATTACAACTGATAGTTTAAATTTTGCTAGATATTGCCAAAGTACATTTTTTTAACCAAAAACTAGTTTTTAGTATCAAAACAAATTTCAGTTCTTAGATAAACTTTTCAATGTGCTTTCATGAAATTTTTCACGGTGTACAATTTAAGCTCTACAAATTTGTTGCTCAAGTGCTGCGTTCAGGCAAGTTGAAAAGTTCAAACAAGTGCATGTGGCAACCCTGCCACTGTCTCTATTTGCTGAGCGCCATCTAATGGCTTATTATTGTAATGATCAAAACTACAAATGGGGGAAAAAAAAGCTACTTCGTCAAAATGTTTGTGTGAAAACTTGAAGCATAGATTGGTTGTAACGGATGCCTGAACTATATTGTAGATGACGCATCATTGTCACCATCAACACCATAAGAGGATAATGCACTGCAATAACAATAATGACAACAACAAGAATAAGCGTAAATATCTATTTGAATCACTTTAATAACCAAGTTGTTATATATTGCTGATAGTCATGTCTGAATGCGGTTGCAGATACTGTAGAAGGTACAAGAAAAAGCTGAAAAATGTACCGTTGAATTTTATTAAAATTTTTAATATTGAGTTAAATGGCTCTTTATTAAGCGTATCGAAAAAAAATTTAAATGTTACCGCATTATTTATACCGGTTATGTCGACAAAATTTCAGGAAATCAAAATTTTTTGTGGGCACATCTTTTCTATAACTTGGTTATTTGTAATCCGAGGACTAGCTTGACCTGCAAATATTCGAAATCCGACGATATTTTTCACTCGTACTCAACATAACTATATAACCCCATCTCCTTTCCCCACCACATTTATGAGTATACTATTCCTGATGTAGATTTTAAAGTCTTCAAAATCCTTAAGCTTTTGCGAAAAAATTGTTATTTTTATCCATAGTTTATTACCGCCTCAAAATCATCCAGTGTCTACAGATAATCCTAAGTTTTGACTGGGAAGATTTAAAGTATTTACCTGCACAGGTAAACTTAATTAGAAATAGACATAAAGTCAAGAAATAAAAAAGTTTTTGGATCCACATCCTTCAAAGAGTTCAAGGCAAAAATAATTAAAAAAAAACGCATTGAACAGCATTTTCGCGCTCTGATACCGATGTCACTAGTTCTATTTATTATTGTTTCTAGATAATAAAAATCATCAACACTTTTCCAAATTTCGATTTTTTTAAGTTTTGAAAAATATGACCTCAGTTATGATGCTAAAACTCCAAAATTCTTTATTTATATTAAAAATTGTATATTTATTTACAAATATGACATTAAAACCTTTCATTTAAGCTATCATTAGTACTGATCTAACGATTATTGTAGAAATTTTCTAAATACTAGGGAACAGTTGTTAGTTGTGAAGCATGGGGAGTAGCTAAGGACGGCTATAGATGTCGCTTAGCAGTGGTTTTAATAGCTCTTACCTACTGTTAACATATTTTCACCCAATAACTAAGTGTTGTACTAGCACTAATCCTGATAGCACACTTTTTGCGTATATCTCCAGACAGTGTGTTCAATATTTCGTTCAAAAAGTTATTTGAGCATTCGTGTTTGTGGCATTTTCATAAACATTTTTAAGCGAATCGAAAAGGTGAGTACACACAAAATAATTAGCAATGATTAGGCTTTCGACGTTCAAAAGGATTTATGCAAAAAAATTCGATGTGTGACTGACGCGATGGCAATTTTAAAATAGTAGCAAATGGGGAGTAATGAAGCACATCAGGTGGGGAGTTGCGAAGCATGGCAAACATGAGAAATGTCAGTCAACCTGAATAGTACTTACATTCGTATTATAGATTTTTGTAAAAAATTAGAATGTTTTGTGCATTTCCAAGCATTTTTTTCAATAAATTTTGTTATTTTTTTGTGTTTTACCTTATGAAAACTATATTTCTCGAGGAGTTAACATATATTAAAAATATAAGATAATTACGAAATCTGTTAGAAGTCTTTGGAAACTATGCGAAAACTATAAATCTATAAGAAAACTAGGAAAAGTACATGAAAACTATGAGAAAACTACAAAAACTATGAGAAATCTTTTAAATTTTCGTTTGCCGATTTACTATGAGAATGTTCAAAAGGAGGATAAATTAAACCCCCTCTAAAATAAAACTCAGACGCAAACTTTCAAAACGCCGATACACGTATATCTTTTTTTAGTCCCCTCTATCAAAATCGTTGGCGGAACCTTGTTTTTTTTTCTTTGTGTTGAACAGTGTTATTAATTTTTTTATTAAAAATTTAATTCAGTAGTTACCCAGTATTTTTAATATTTCTATGTCTTTTTTGTAATTTTTTGATTTCAAAACAAAAGTTTAGACTAAAAATTATAAATTTTTATAAAAATTGTCAGACGCTTTTTAGATAGTGATAATTTCAGTATAACATTTTAGTTTTGGAGTTTAAAACTTTATTTTGAAAACAAAAATTACAACAAACACCTAGAAATATTAAAAAATTGGGTAGCTATTATTGTTTTGACAGAATGGGGCTGTTAATCTTATAAGTAGTTTTTTATTTTGTTTTGTGACAGAAATTGTCGAACATAAATTAAAAATGTCTTTTTAAAAATGGGGAAAGTTCTTTATTGTTTGTTTATTAAACTTTTGAAACAATTGCTCGAAAATTTAAATTTTATCGTGAAACTTGTGTTAATTTTCTTTAACACTTTTTAAAACATATTTGAATTTTCTTCCTAATCTAATTTTTTAACTATAGAAGCAGCTATATACTTCAAGCCATCCTCATGTAAGCAATGGATGTAGCTTTTAGCATATGTTTCCTCAAGAAGAATAAACACACCGCACTCTTCATCAGTACTTATTAAGTTTTAAAATAAATTGTCAAAGGAATCAACAAACGCATTGAAAGCAGTTACATTTTGAGCAATAGTAAGAGTAATCTTGATGTTGGTGTTTAACCAGCTGGTGTCATTTGACATAACATTTTCAGTGATACAACAATTTAGTGTTTCTGGCTACATAAAAAACTTGAGAATAATGTTATTTAATCTTTTTTTCTTATTCTTATAAAATTTGTTCATGAGAAATGGACACAAGTTATTTTAGAATTTATTATACATTTTGAAATGGGGCCCATTTTTTGTACAGTTGCCGACAGTAACCATATTGTATTGATTTGTGGGCGATAATATAGGGTGTGGTAAAAAAAAAATAGGTTTTTTTTTTAATTTTAAATCAATTTCCTTTACCAACAGCAACTAAAAAATAATGCTGCTTTAAAAATGGCTTAAAATTACAAACTTGTACTTCCCCTTTTTCCAATTCAGTACTGCATCAGAAACGCTAGGAAAAAACCATGGATTTTCCATAATACAATCATGGATTTTTCTATAAAGATACGGCAGCACTGTTGTTTGTGATTTTGACATGGTTTTTATATTAGCTGTCGGTGTGGTGAATCTCTTTATCCTACTTGATTCTTCTGCCATGAACTGTACGAGCTGCATGCCGACATCGACATAGTCAAGCGCATTAAAATTATGCGGCTTCACTGTCTAGGTCATGTTTAGTTCATGAAAGGTACCCAGCGGCGGTCAACGCAGATGAGGGCGACCTGTTGGAAAGGCCAAGTAGAGGACAACTTGATAAAGCTTGTATTAACAATCCCGAGTGGCACTCATAAATTCAACCAAAAACAATTTCTGTGGTTGAATCACAAAAAAAAAATCACAAAAAAAATTTCTGCCCGAAAACGTACTCAAAAACTATCACTTTACGCAAAACCTTCGCATATGGTTCAGTGGGTAGTTTTATCGATTTTTTTTTCGAACCTGAGAAAAAAATTAAGGTCAAAATTGAAAAAATATCCAATTTGTTGGAAATCTCTATTTTTCGTAATAAGAAATGTTATGATTAAGTTTTAGTGAACATCGTTCGAAAGCTAAGAAAAAGGAGCACATTTCTTCTTTGATGACATATTTTTCTATTTTCGTCAGTTATTGTAATATTAACGATTGAAAAATGTCCTTTTTCACAAACGTAAAATAAAACATTTTTTTTTTAAATGTGAAACTTTAAATAAATAATACGTATCAAATATTTTTGACTAATGAACTATAAAATAAACTACTATGAAAATAAAAATTTTTGGTGGCAAATTTTGTATGGCATACCCTATATACTTAATCTCAAAATAAATTCAATCATATGTTATTAAGGGCCATTTTATTCACAAAGGGCATATATATGATTTAATCGGGGATAACTTAAGTGTATAATCGGGAGATAAAAAAGTGGGTTTGTTCACATTTTATCCCGGCTTTATGCTTAGAGCATAAATTCGCTCTCAGTTTATATCGATTTCCATTGGAATGTTAGAGTGTTGCTCATTAATTAAATAATGTGTGGGGATTTTCGGTTTATTTTTGCGAATTTGGGGGCTGGAGTGAACACTAGGTACAAATGGATCGCTGATTTTGCATCTGATGTCAGAATTTCAAAATTCTAAAATTTTCTTACGCATAGGGCTGCCAACTAAACATTTTTTTAAGAATTTTAAACATGAAGAAACAGTAATGGTTACTGGTTACTTCTTTCGAATTTGGTGTCAGAATTTTAAAATTCAAGATGGTGGATAGAGTTGCCACCTGATTTCTTGTTTATTTATGCGAATTCGACGCTGGGAGAAAAACTAGGTAAAATTGGGTCGTTGATTTCGAATCCGTTGTCAGAATTTCAAAACTCGAAAATTTTTCTACACATAGGGTTGCCATCTAAAAATGTTATATTTTAAGCATTTTAAATATGAGGAAAGAGTATTGGGAGTTACTGATTTCGAATACGATGTCACAGTTTTAAAATTTAAGATGGAGGTTAGTGTTGCCACCTAAATTTTTACCACCGTATTGCCACCTAATAATATGTATTTTTAAGAGTTTTAAACATAATTTGACAGTGTTAGGGAGGAACTGATTTAAAATCTGAAGTCAGAATTTTGAAATTCAAGATGGTGGATAGGGTTGTCACCTATTTTTTTTGTATTTGTATCAATTCTCGGTTGGCAAAAAACAAAATGGTATACTAACAATGGGTCGCTGAATCCGAATCCGTGGTCAGAATTTCAAAATTATAATGTTTTGAAATAATAGGGTTACCACCTAATAATATGTATTTTTAAGAATTTTAAACATAATTTAACAGTGTTAGGGAGTCACTGATTTCGAATCTGAAATGAGAATTTTAATATTCAATATGGTGGATAGGGTTGCCACCTTTTTTTTTGTATTTTTATGCATGTATACACCAAATAAATAAAAAATATTAAAATGAGAGTAATGAGAGCGAATTAAAAATCTTAACTCACCAATTTTCACGAGTTAAATATTTATGGGATTAAGCTATCTCGCCACCATATTTATCTTCAGCTTGAAGAGTTAAATGCTTAATGCACTGTGAACAAATGAAAAACTGGAAAAATCATGGAATTAACTCGTACTAGATACTTTTAAGCCTATGCTAATGTTAAAATAGTATATTATTTATGAAATTTTGCAATACTTTAACCACTTGACATATGTGAATTCTTCTCATTATATGTTTTTGCCATATGTATATTGCAAGTAAAGAAAAGTCAAGTAGAAATTAATCTCATGAATATCTTTTGTATGTGAATTCCTAAAAACACCGTATTTTATGATTGTAGGATCTTGCTTCATACCTAGATATAAATGCAGATCCTATTGATATTCAATTCAGATTCTAGATTATTGGGAAACATTTTTCAATGCACAACCGATTTTTTCTAATTTTTAAATAGCAAATGGTAAAATTTTGGGAATTTTTTTTTTTAAATAGTTTAAAAATATTTCAATTTGCTTTATTTCAAATAATTTTATTTATACCTTCGAACCCTTTTCCCAAAAACCACCATGTACGAACACATCAAATCGATTGCCAATTAGTCTGCAAACACACGCGATCTACGGGAAATCATAGAGACATGTTAGAGACCTTTAAAGTATTGGGATTAATTAAAATATCCTTACTTTAGCTTTAGTTAAACCAGGAAGAACATTTTCCAAGATACTTTCTTAAAGCAAAAAACCAAATGTTTCAAAAAACCATAAAATCCTATAAGTATTTAATTAAAATTAAATGCATTTTTAAACTCAGCACGCCTACTTTTGAGGACATTTAAATGTTACCATAAAATTAGTTGACAAAAAATACCATCCATAATTCAAACATAACGTAATGGGCGCAATTGAAAAAACGGAAATCAGGGTAAACACAATGATGGTCATTAGAGTGTGTAAGTGTTTTTGAGAGGGATATCAATGACACTTGGTGCGGAAAATCACAAAATTTTCTGATCATACAAAATAACGAATTAATGTCAAAATAAACATTAGCATAACGTAGGAGCTAAATTTACAAAAATAAAAACAGCAACAACAACAGCACAATGACAAAATTGAACAGAATGCAATTGACGTATGATTAATGAATTTAGCACTTGTACACGAACCTACGAACACACAAGCATTCAAGCATATATAAGTTTACGCCCAACGCCCACATTGATAGCGCAGCAAAAATCCAATAGTCAAAACTATGAAGACAAGTCATGGTATTAGATGGACAGACAGACAGACAATTGTACTAGATGATCGTTTAGCTGGATGGATAGATAGATGGATGGATGGATGGTTGGATGGGTACAGCATACACAATGGCGCTAAAATTGCAGCAGCTGGTAGAATAATTTTGGCAAAAACAAGTGGTTGTTGCTGTTATTTGTATGGTATTACTCAGAATTTTATATGAGTGTGAGTATGCGTTTATAATAGCACAATATATCATATGTAAATGAGTGTTTCTATGAGTGTTAGTGTGTGTGTTTTTTTGCTTTAGTGCGCTTTTAAAAACCACCCTTCGGTAAACAGATTATTGCATTTTATGGTCATTAAAGATATAAAAACAACATGGGCCGCATTTGATTTAATTACCATGTGTGACGACCGATTGATGCGTGTGACACTTAGTAACTTAGATCCGCACACACTCACATATACTTGAGTGCAAGCTGGGTTTGTTAGTTTTAACACTTGCATTAATCAATTTAATTCTTTATATGTTAAGCGGATTATGTTGATTAGTGACATTGAGTAAGTTTTTTACTTTTATTATAAAATATTTTGTGGTAGTTGGAAGAAAATAATTTAGATAAATCCATTTGAACTTATAACATTTTAATAGAAAACCCGAAAATATTTACTATACAAATTTTTATATATGAAATGTTGCAAATCAGTACAATAGAATAAACTACAAATATCATAGTTATTTATACCTTCCATACTTATTACTTCATTTGTAAAAGATATATTGTGGTTTCATTTATAAAAGTAAAATTCTAAACTACAAAAATGTATATTGATATAAACACACGGTCAAAAAATGTTGGGCTTAATTATAATACCTAAATTCTGTGTTGTTTATATGACCACAATCGAAACTGTGTTAATAGTTAATCGAAGTCAAATATAAAAATTATGTTTCATTCGATCATGGGACTAGATCTGAATGCATGCTTGTTTTAAAATATTTTCGATAAAAATAAAAAATAACGAAACCGGTGGGTTCGAACTCACTACGTTTAGGTTATAAGTTTATGGCTCTACCAAATGCTCTATAGCGTCACATGTATAAAAAAATGATAAACATGCATAAGAACTGAACCAAACCGAATGCTGCTTTCTTAGAGCATTTCAACATGAATTAAATATTGTTCTAGATTTTATTAAAAAATTTCTAATATTTGGAAGATTTTAAATTCTTATGCAACAGGTATTAAAAAAAGCATGATTCAAAAGATTGGATTTCAAACTAGTCTAAGATTTTTTATCGTGCATAGAAATTTTTATTATTGTAACAAAAGTAAAAAAAGGAATTGCATTAAATTGAATTGACTATTAATAAGTTCATTTCTCAATAATTTTGGAGCAGAAAACCAGACGAATTGAAATATTTTCCGCTTGCCGATTCCACTTAGTTGATGTTTATGTAGTTATTTTAGATGCCATTATTCTTGTACTTAATAAAAATATTCTTAGCTTCGAAATAAAACAAGCATTAATTGTGCTTTTGAAATTTTGTATTTAGTAGCTGATGTTATTGTATTAATAAAGTTATTTAACCTAAATGACTCTTAAACAGTGTCGACCACGTAAAACTCTCGCGAGGAAAGCAACACTTCGTGTTTTACGCAGACACGATCGTTTAATCATATGTACGTACGATTATTGCAAGCAAGCTCAGGCAGTATCTTAAAATCAAGCAAACAGTTTTAGTGCGCATTTTGGCTCACATCCAGTGCACGGACTTGAAAAATTTTTTAGTGGTAGATTGGACTCAAAAAGTTTGGTAGATTGAAATGAAATGTGGCAGATTTGATATGTCATATAAGAACTATATATGTCTTTTAATAAAACAAAAAATATACACAGGCACAGTTTCTAATAACAAAATTAGTATATATTCAATATGAAAAATAAACGAAAAAATTAAAAACGAAGAAACTTTCATTCAATAAAAAAAAAACAAAATAATATGGAACAAATCTAGGTGTAGGAGCATTTTTTATTTTAAATATGTGTTTCTAACCCCTTAAGGCTGCATTTTTTCACAGTCCGGTAAAAGTTACTGTCCCGGTAAACTCACAACTCGCCGGAAATGGAGGTATGATTTTCCAGCAAGTTGTGAGTTTACCGGGACGGTAACTTTTATCGATTCGTGCCGCGTTTAAGCCTCCCGTTCTGTTTACAGATGACAGTCTATTGATATAAATCTAATGATATTCACAATTAAGCTCTCTAGCGATGTGTTTATTAAAAGTATTTCATAGAGAACAAATTCATTACAAAATTTTATGTTGGTGGAAATAGTTTTATATTTAAAGCCTTCGGTGGTAAAAATGGTAGATAGTAAAATTTTTAAAAAATTTGGTAAACCACAATAGTGGTAAAGTCCGTGCCCTGCTCACATCACTTCAATGTAAATGAAAATGGGAGCATGAATAGCAAGTCTTGTTTGTTAGCTCGCGTTTAGTCAACATTGCTTTGAAATTAATTTAAATTATCACATTTTTAAATATTTCATGCTAACTACACAAAATTGAAATAAATTTTTATGCTTTTTCAAGTACTATCTACCAGGAAAGTTAAAACCTTTGGCAACAGTCATTGAAAAATAACTTTTAAGAACCAAGGCAGACTAACAAGATATCAAACTGACTTTTTGTTATGATGCTTTTTATTGATAACATTTTTGCTCTTAGGCACACAAGATACACGCTCACACACTGTACGGTATCCTTGACGTGCTCTATACGTTTGCAAAAAGGACATTTGTTACATTTACATCCGTCTCACCCTCGAACCGCAGAGGTATTAAAAGCCAGCATGGACTGCTGCACACGCTTTTGTTATTGTTGTTGCTCTTCTTGTTGTTCTTGTTTATGTTGTTGTTGCTCCCATTTTCACTAAATTCTGTTTTTTTTTTCAAGGCAATTAGTGCCAAATGTTTCCATGTTAATGTCGCAAACTGTATCATCAGATGAGGGTTGCTGGCCAGACCTTCCATAAACTTTTGCTAGATTATAAAGCCAACAGAATGAAAAAATAGAAACCTGTTATGTGTTGCGAATGAAATTTAATTAAGTAAATATTTCATAAAGTGTCGGATAGTATTAATTGAACTTAATAAGGAACTGATTGATTTGTTAAGAGATTCAAGGACCGCAGACTTATAAAATGTATAAAAGAATGGAAAGAGAAAAATAAGTTTTGATCAGGAGTGTTATAGGAGATATCAACACGACTTTATAGGAAATGTTATTTGTTGATTTTTTTTTTTTATTAAGAATGTACCAAACATCTCGAATAAGCAAAGTAAGAAATAAAATTTTTTTTATTATTATTTATTTAAAATTTTAATTTACTCTTTTAAAAAATTTGGTAAATTTGGTTTTATGATTTCTTAATTTTCCTTTCCGTCCTTATATAACAAGTATTTTTTTAAAAAATTCACTTCAACTTTTTTTTCAATTTTATTGAGTCTTAATAATATTGGATTGTTACAATGCATTTTATCAATAATGTAAAATTTTAGACTTTATTGTATTGTCTAAATCGATGACAGATATGTATTTTAATGCAACTAGCTTATATTGAATATTAAAATTAACAGATATAATATAAATTTAATATAGTTTGAAAAAAAGAGTTTCAAGTTTTGCTCAATACTTGGTAGTTTGACATGGATCACTTCAACTTAGTTTCAATTTGTTTCCGCCTTATTTGTTAGTATTTCTTTTTGAACTTCTTGATTCTACTAACAATATATAAGTTGTCAACATTTTCTACCGACTCACTAAGTCTGCGGACAGAGTAAACGCTGATGCGAGCAGGCAGGCAGGCAGGCGCAGGCAGGTACCTGCTCAGTATATAAGCCGTGCAGAGTGAATGCGAGCAGGTCAGATCAGATCAGTGCGAGAAAAAGCTTGGGGTGATTACGATTTCCGTGGCCCCTCTATTTGAGTATGCAGTTTTGAAGTTCTCTTTGAGAAAATAAGATTCGCCGAAGGATTTATCGATAAGTCGTTTATTTTTTTTAATGATACCCAAATTATCCCGATCGGTCAAATTTTAGCATATATATAGTCGAATTTACATTAAGACTTCTTTTAGTAAATTTGTTTTTGAAAAATCGATAACTCGATAACTCGATAACTAATATATATATATTAATAAATCCTTCAGTAAATCTTATTTTCTCAATGAGCTCTTCAAAACTGCATATTCAGATCTTGGGGCCACGGAAATTGTAATTGTGCCAAAAGTTTGTTATTTATTATTTCCCCCTATTGCTTTCTATTTTGCATCTTCCGCTAATGGAGTTTATGAACAATTTTTATTTTCTATACATAAATAGCACTCTTTTCAAAAGAGCTACAATTCAAAAAATTTCATTTCCATAATAGCAATAAACAATTTTTTTCTTCAAGGGACTCCATTAAAAAAAAAGAGACAAAATTCTCTTTTTTTAATTAAAGACTAAGAATATGTGTACAAAATAAAGATAGCCGATGTATATGATCACAAATAGTCTTACACGAAAAAGTATATATGTAAACATTTTGAGTTGTGACTCTTTTGAAGAGAGTGTGCGATATGTTGTACCACTGTAGAATTGCACTGAGAATTTCAAACTAAAATTAGCGTTTTCTTCGGTGGCTAGAAATGTTCCATTGGCCGATAAGATAACTCTCCAGAAATTTTATCCAAATCAGATACCTATAAAGTAAGGCTCATTGCGATTTAATCTTATTGAATTGGTACAAAGGGCGAAAATGGGGTGTTTCGTCATTAAAATGTATATTGAAGTTCTGTAAACTGATTAAATAATTCTGTACTTTTAATCAATAGAAGATTCAAATTCCTGTACAACGTGTCATCGGTGAGAAAAAATGGATGAAAATTACCAGAGTTGTAATATTTTCGAAAAGATTATATTTTCTTTCTTGTTGTAATAAAAAAATCGTAAGAATCCAAATTTTAAAAAATTGCAATAAAATTTAGTTAAACAATTTCTCGAAGCAACACTTAATACAAATACAAAAAATTGTGTCATTATTTTAAATAACTTGGTCGTTATGGCATTTTTTATTAGAAGAGTACACTTTAGAAAATGTCAAGTTTGAGTACTTTACGAAAAAAATTCTCAAAAATCCAATAATGCAAAATCTTAACCAATAACAACAATAATGCTTAAATCATAGCCTTAAGCTATTTTGGGCATGAAATTAAAGAAACCAAAATCCTAAGAAGAAAGGTATAGCTGGTGAAACTTGATTTTTTGTTTTTTGGCATTTTGAACATAAAAAAAAACATAGAAAAAACGTATCATAAAAACGTTATATCTCATTTCAAATGACTTTACAATTAATGCTTCTTAAATATTTTTGATTTGTGTGTTACAAAAATTTTGGAATTCAGGGGCTGAAAACATATTAGACTCTGGTTTACTGTTCAAAATATTAAGAAAATGTAAAACCAAGCAATTTAATTTTTATTGTTTTATTTGTTTTATATGTATTTCTTTTGTTTCGTACATGCCCAGCAATTGCCCATTCGATCTATCTATCATTTTCGCTTGCACAACTTATCATGCACAATATTATCGACGTTAACCAAATTTGTCAATACCCACCACAAACAACCCTCACACACACATAAACATGTGCGCGAAAAATTACAAAAACAACACAAAAAGAACAAATTCAGTTGCGAGAAACCTGCGCCAGCCTGGTTTCTCGCAACAACCTGATCTGATCTGATCTGACCTGCCTGTTTCCACTTTGCACACTTCGAGCAGGTTTATATGAAATCGTATGAAGCGAGTTTTCTCGCATTGGGACAAGTAAGCAAACCTGCCTGCCTGCCTGCTCGCATCAGCGTTTACTCTGTCCGCAAGCTAAAGCATGATTGTTGTGATGTAATGAACAAAAATTGATATGCCTACACTCAGAAAAAAGTTTCTCGGAATATGAGAAAAAAGGTATCATATTTAGAGAAAAATGGTATTGACGTTTTTCCAGAGAATACTTTTATCTAAATGTGATCTCAAAATTCCTTACAAATGGTAAAAAACTTCCATTAAAAGACAAATATTTTCTCATCAATTCACCTTCTCATTCACAGAAAAATATTTCTTTAAAACAAGTTCAGCCGTTTTCTTTATTGTGCCAATTTTTCCCGTATACAGAGAGATATTTATTTTATTTTAATAAATGTTTTCTTTAAATTGCGTTTAAAGAAAGTTCCTCACAAAGAAAACTTCCTTCAAAAAAGAGATATAGGCAATTCCCAAAATCTTTTAACATTTGGGTGTAGAGAAAAATGAAAAAAAAAAAAAATTTATGGAACATTAATGGGCTTTTGCATACTCAAGAAGCAGCCCATCAAAATAATAAATCTGAAAGCGAACACAACATTTAGCGTGGCGCGCTGTAAAAGAGCGCGGTTAAGTGGTTTTTTGTTGTTTTTACCCTATAGCATGAGAACCAGTTCACCGATTTGCATTTTCAGTTGCAATAGGCTGTAAAAATGCAATTAATGTCGCCACAACAAAATTCAAACACTTTAAAAATAAGATGAAAATATTATGATGACCTTGAGAGGTCAAATCAGATGCGATGGACTATCAACACGTCCGTCTTTAAGAATTTCTATAAAGTTTGGATGTGCTTGTTTATTTATGGTTTTTGCACACTGTATTATAATTCCAGAAAAATAATATTAGTTATCAAATTATTAACTCGGCTTTTTTTTTGAGCGCGAGTGTGTATCTAAAATACTGAATATGTCAATGTATTTAAAGCAGACTTCAATAACAACATTTTTGTGCTCATATTTCAAATATTGGAGAATAATATTCTGCAGAAATGATACGTTTTAATGAAAGATATATTTTGTTTGTTTTGATATATACTTCACCTGATAATATGACCACGATCAGGTTCCATTGAACTGGGTAGAAATTATTAATTTGTTTTGTTTGAAAGTATTTGCTTTAGGAAGAGATTTCAATTGCGATTTAAGACATGAATGTTCACAGGCCTGAAACCATTTTGATAATTTTAATTTACGAACTGTTATTTTATAATTTTTAGATGAAAAAGGCATAACGAAAAAGTTTCCGTTGGACTTTTTTAAATATACCACTAAGGTCGTAATGGCAACAGTTTCGCGCGTATTAAACGCCTTTTAAATTTTTGACTGTTAATATAATAGTTAAAATTAACTGTTATTTTTTTAACTTTATTTTTTCGGGCAAAAGTAACTGTTACTCTTGACTTTTATTTTTTCGGTTAAAAGTAACAGTTACGTTCCTTTTACTTTTCGATCAAAATTATCAGGCAGTTTGTATTTTTTTCGAAGGCCGCTTGACCGAATAAAAACTATAAAATCTAAAAAAATTTTTGCTCAAAATATGTGCACTGATGAGACAAAAAAAAATTGCATTAAAATTTTTTTTGTCGGCCAAGCGGCCATTGAAAAAATTCAAATTGCCTGATATTTTTGACTGAAAATTTAAAGGCACAAAATAACTGTTACTTTTTATTTATAAAATAAAAGTCACAAGTAACCGTTATTTTTGCCCGAAAAAATAAAAGGCATGAAAAACCTAGTATTTTTGATGGGAAAACTAAAAGTATGTTATATAAAATTTTTGAGTTTAAAAATTATTTTATTCATAATAACGCTTCTCTCGTGTGTCGAATGACTCACCTGTTTTTTTCTCTCTCTTAATTTGTGCGTCAGAAGTAGCATATCTACTCCCATCGTCGCTTACTGTGTAAGATAGATATCATCAGTTTCTTAGCGGCCATGTTCGGACAAGTGTAATAGAGAATTGTAAATAGGCTTTGAAGGCGTCACAGCCTCCACAGGTTAGGTTGAGGTAAAGTTGATGTGGCAGCCGTTGAATGTGCGAGGAAAAACAAAACGATCATACCCCGGTTTTTCCTCCTCCTCGTCCCTGACAGCTTCTGCCGAAGTAATTTGCTATGACTCCCAATCTAGAGGCATGTCTGCCTATTAAGCAGTGCCCTGTGGTAAAGGCCTCTTGCTTGGCTTCCTCTAGTTTTCCCAGCCAGATAAGCCTTGTTGTTCTACAGGTAGAGAGTTCAGCCTATCTTTACTTGTTTTAAGATGTAGTGTACTCTATAAATAGCAGTTTGACATTTGCTAACAGAATGCGGTGGGTTTTGAACTACTGATATCACCGAGGTTACTGTTTCTAGCAAGTTCGTCAGCTTTTTTGTTTCCTCGTATGCCTTTATGCCCTGTTACCCATATGTTAAAATAGTTTGACATTCATGTGAATGCAGCACGCCATTCTTTGGCTACTTTAGAGTTGATATATACTTGCTTCATCTATTTGAAACTAGCTTGGCTGTCCAAGAAAATGTATATTTCTCGTTTTGAGATAACATTCTCCGAGAGCCATGTTGGAACTTCCCTAATTGTTATCATGCGTGCTTCGAAAACAGTACAGGTATCAGGCAACCTACTAGCCAGGGATATCCCTAAGTCTTTTGAGTATACCCCATAAAGGACCTTGTCACTCAATTTTGACCCAAGTGTATATAAGTGTAGACACCTTAGTTTTTGCGGGGCATCATTATTCCAGTATGTCTTAGCTGTAATAAGCGTAATTTCCATCAAAGGAAAGCAGTGTTTTGCTATAATCAGTCTTTGTTGGAATGAAATTGAATTTGTAGAGTATGGATGCGTGACTTGTTTCCAGGTTTTCCCCCCATACTTCAGTTTTCCTCTGTCTGACCGACAGCAGTAGAAGGTATAGTCTATAGGGCCGCAGTTGGTGTTGTTCTCCAAGCATCAATGTGCATATAGATGCCGTTCTTTGGACTTTTTGCATTTTTTTGGAGCTGGTTCAAATATGTGACCTTGTCCAATGATATCACATGATAGGGGAAAACCCTATCTTGCCCCTATACTTTATTTGCCAGTGTACAGCGCAACTGTTGCTTTCTTAGAACTCTAAGAAATATTATGTTTCTAGCTCAGCTTCCTTTCAAGAATGAGTACTGGATATTTTGCATTGTCCGAAAGGGACAGTGCATACCCATTAGTCATGATTGGTGTGAGGGACAGAATTTTGTGTTTCCTGGTGAAAAGGACCAGTTTTGTTTTGGTCGGACTTACTCAAAGACCACAGTGTTTGGTCCATTGCTAGAGTTTACAAAAAGCTCTTTGTATAACGTCGTATAAAGTAGTGGGAAATGGCTTCTAACTGCGATTGCAAGTTCGTCTGTGCAGGCTGCCACTACACAGCCATTCCCTCTCTTGAGACAGCAGTGCGTTGTTATTCACTACCAGAGTCCAGAGGAGTGAAGATAGCACACCGCCTTGTAGTGTACCTCTTGGCACCGATCGAACAGCGTTATATGCATCTAAGTCTAACAAGATTACTTTGCAGTTGAGTAGCTTATCTATAAGGTATCGCAGCCTCCATTGTATTAGGGAAATAATTGGTTACGTTATTTGTTCATTTGTTACTGAGTTATGTAAAACAAACTTTTTTTTGTTAAATAAAAACAGATATATAATGTGTTAATTTGCGTTTGAAGATTGTCATCTCTTATAGATAGTAAGGGAAACATTATTGATGGCATCTTGAATTACTAGCTTATTTTATAATTGCAAAAAAAAAATTTGGTTTTATGGTAAGTACCTGTATTTAAGTATTTAAGTATGTATTTAAATTTTTAATTTTTAATTGTATATCACTGTAAAAAATAAATCTTGTTTTTAGGTGAAAAAATAGTCTTAAAGTAAGCTGCAACGGCATTAAGACAGCTTTCGCTGAAATTACTTTTGCTTTTATTTACTGCAAAGCAGCATACAATACTGTCTTATTTAAAGGCAGTTAAATAGTAAAAACCGCAGTAGCTTCGCTGAATTCAATCAGCTTAATTGAATTTCAAATTAACAATTTAACCTTTAAAGTTAAATTAATGTGCGCCTTGCTGAAAATAAGATAAGAAAAATAATACTGTATGATTTTCAGCAGCCACGCGTTAAAATTTTGAATTTAATCTTCCTCCTGCCTAAAACTAAGGCTTCATAATCTTAATAAAAAGACTACGATCAAATTAAGGCTACTGATGATTTTAAGGATGTGTTTAAAATGCCATTTCCTTTTACAGTGATCGATAAAACAATAAATGTCCTTACAAAAACAACATTTTCACCTCACAGTTTAAAAAATCATTAGTATGTAATACAATAGAAATTTTTTATCGAATAAAATAATTTTGGCCGTCTAAATCGGTAAAATATCCCAATGTGCGCTGCTAAACAAATTTTTTTGCAATGTTGAATAGTCTTCAATATGTTGCAATGGTCATACAAAGTTAAAATCAAATAACAGACTTCAATAGAAACTATTTACCGAATAAAAACATTGTGGTCCTCTAAATCGGTCAAATACCACAATGTGTGTTGCTGAACGAATTTTTCTTTTGCATTGTTTGATAGTGTTTAATATGTCCCAATGGTCGTACAGGGCTCAAATCAAATAAAACACTTCAATAGAAACTATTTTCCGAATAAAATAATTTTGGCTTCGTAAATCGGTCAAATATCCCAATGCACAATGCTAAACTAATTTTTTCAGAAATGAAACCAAGTTAGATCGATTTTTGGCCACCGAAAACTCCTATACTGAAAATTTCATCGAAATTTTTCGGGCCGTTTTTGAGAACACATTTTCGAACAAACAAATAAACAAACAAACAAATATTGCTCGTTTAATAGTATAAGATCAGATATATTTGAGCTTTATGCCAAATAAGTTCATGAAGCAATAGGTTGCAACAAGTTCCTTATATAACAAACCACCAAGCAGACTAGAAACCGGTTTCTTTGATCGCTACAACTGTTTCTTTTGTAGTCCTATCACTTTGACAAGCTCATTGGCGCAACTTCTTCTTAATCAAAGTGGAATTGTCAGGGTTTATCAAACATTTAATTTTGATTCTAAAAAGGGAACCGTAGGCAAAGGAAGGGAAGGGTATATATTAGGGAGTCCAATCCCGGAAGCTTTTCTCGATCCCGGGATTATCGGGATTGAAAATCTCAATCCCGGGATCCCGGGATCCCGGGATTAGTTTGGGATTGAAAATCTCAATCCCGGGATCCCGGGATTAGTTCGGGATTAAAAATTTTAAGAAGTAAATAATTCAAAACGTTTTTAATACATTTTTTAGTTATTTATTACTTGAAACTAAAAAATGTAAATTAATTCATTTATAAAGTAACAAAAACAAAACAAAACCAATTAAGAAAATTCACAATTGCGGGGTTTTCAATGTAGTTAAAATATTCCGTGGTGTTGTAACACACTTTACCGAGCGATTTTTATATTTTTTCGTGCTTTACATGAAATTTTTAAAAACCAAAAGTGTGGTAATTTTAAGTAGCCCAACAATATAATTAACAAACGTGGTTTTTAAAGTTCCATAAACAACTGATCGGTTGCCAGTTATTTTCTTATAACAAAAATTAAAGAAGCTCAAAATGCAAGTTAAACTTTCTTATGCCATATTTAAATAAACTATATTAAATTGGATAGTTTACTTATTTGCATAGTAACAAAAAGCTCTAGTTCCCAACCACATTTTATATTTGCGTTAAAAGGTCATTCTGAAAATTGAAAAAAAAAAATTACTCAGGGTGATTCGGGTTAAAGTGTGCCCATATAGGGATTTTCAACTATGGCAAAAAAAATCCGTACACCTATACCACACAATTGTGAATACCCTTATTGCAAATAAACACAAATAAACATATATAATATTAATGACTAGCACATTGTATTAATTTAACCCTTTCAGTGGATTTGCCTAATATATTTGACACGTCAGAAAGTAATTTTTTTATCTTTTTATTTTGTAAAGCTTTTTTTTAAATTAAATCGTTTGGTTCTATGAAAAAAAGATGAACCAACAGGATAAAAATTACTTTAGAGATATATTTGACATAAAAGTCAGCTGAATTTTCGTGCTTGTTTCGTTATGCGAAGAAAAGCAAAGAAAAATCGGTTTGGCCTATTTTATAAGAAAAAATCAACCGGACAAAGATTAAATTTATGTTTTTGTATCTTTTATGGCTTAAATGATAAGAATGTTAAGAGAGTTTAAAAAACAAAGATCTAAAGGGTTGAGAAACCTTTAAAAGAATAAAAAAAAACTTTATGCCGAACAGGATCAAAACAATTTTTTCTTTGTACAAGCTTGTAAAACGAAAGTAGCGCAGGTTGAAATGAAAGGTATGTTGTTTTCATCTTTTAAGGACCTAAATGATAGGACTATTATTACTTAAAAATTCAGGCAGATCAATTCGTTTTATTTTTTATTGCACAGTTCTGATTCTATGCTAGTTGGAAAAATAGTTGTACAATAGTCTTAAGCAATTTGTAAGTTTCGATCACGATTGCCTTCATCATAAAACAAAATTGTTTCCTAAGTCAGAATATCTGACAATTTTTAAATACATAGCTGACTTCCCGATGTTGCAAATTCTTCTAAAACTTTGCAAAGTCCTTGCTCTAGTTATTCACACTCATCATCCTAGTATCTTTTTTTCAGCCTCAATAAAAGTTTTTTCTAATTTTATATTCATATCAACTTAAAATGAAATGTTTGCATTTACATGAATATTTGTAATAGAAATTTTTTATTTAAAAATTCTGGGATCCAGGAAAGACAATCCCGGGACTTAAAAAGGCTTAAATCGTCCGGGATCCGGGATTGACTTCCCTTGTATATATATCATAACAGTTGATTTATGTATAATTTTATGTAAATGTTTTGTCTTGTCAATGCAAGTTTTTTTTTAATAAAGACTAAGGTCCATTTAATTTAGTGGTCCGTTATAAAAGGTATTTGAGTAAATATTAAGCACTTATTTTCGTTATGATGAATTCTGGTGGAACGTGGAAAGAGCCCTGCCTCATCTGGGATGCTAGTTGATAATTTTTTGTAATTGTGCTTATGCCTACGATTCCCCGAGAAAAAGGTTACATTACAAGTAGTGTGCTATTAGTAGTGACCCTTTAGTATTCTTGCATTCGTATTTCTTATCTTATATATAGAATAATATCTCTGAGTATGAATTTTTTTCAGTTTTAAAGTTTTATTCACTCAGAAAAAAATAATAGTAGTAAATATTTAGCTTCTTTGTACTTTCACCACAAAAAGTGAATTTTCAGTAAGCATACCAAAATATCATTTAAGCTTTAATATTTTAAAAGCTGAAATTACATATCGGTCTGTGTCTATGCACGTGTGCAAGATAGCTCAACCAAAATCCATGTAAATGACATCATTTTATAGCCCACACTATATAGACAGTGGGTGTGACACTTAATGCCACAATCTATCTAATGGGCACCAAAACGATTGCATTGACCATGACGCATTATTACTTGCTTGTTTGTGTTATCAAAATCGTATGTAAGTCCGTCAGTGTCTGCCTAAGTGTGAATGTTTGTTTTAGTGTTTGTGTTACTCATTTGCAACATATGGCCACAAATAATTTCACTAAAAACATTCTACGACAGAGCCATGGCACTCCAATAACAGCAATAATAAAAGCAATACAGCCAACGCCAAAGCATTGGAAATCAATTTAATATTGGGACGCAGCAGGCATGAAGGCAGTCAAACATGCACAGGACCCTCAAGGCAATAAAATTAAAATTGAAATAAAAACTTGACTAAATAAGGTTTAATTTGATTTCGTCCCATCATCTGCTTAATTAGAAGCGCACAAAAAAGAGCACACAAAGCATTTTATGAGCACATTAATGTCAGTCAGCCAGTATGTGGTTTATATCACCATTGATGGTGATAGTCATAGAGATGGCGGGAGGAGGTGTAGTTGTGGTAACAAGTGTGACTCAAACATGTGCTTAACTTTAGGGCGGAATTGCTATGTCAAGTGGTTTTTGCATTTAAAATAATCTAGCAACGTAGACGTGATAGTTGAATAATTTTTCTTTCGTAAATATTATCTTAAATAGTTAGATCATAATGGGTCAAATCGTAATGAGGTTTTGAAAACCATAATCCTACGATGAGAAAAAAATTCATAATTCCACGTTAAGGTGCAGATTTCTTCATCCATATATTTCGTGTTGATTTTGAAATGCAATAAAGTTAGTTTAATATATGTTCATTTCATTGTTATGCAATGCAATCCGTGCAAACATTTCGGTGGTGATATACTTAAAGTTAGGTCGTAATGGGTCAAACCATAATGAAGTTCTGAAAATAACTCTTAGCAGTGGTCCTACGTTGAGAAAAAAATTCATAATTCTACGTTAAGGTGCAGATTTCTACATCCATATACTTTGTGTTGATTTTGATATGCAATTAAATAATTTTATGAGTACAAGAACATGATATATAAAAAAAAAATGTAATTTATATGCAATGCGATCCGTGCAAACATTTTAGTTGTGATATGCTTCAAAAATAGTTCTTAGGCAGACTCTAGGCCAACTGATGATTGTATTTTGCCTTCTGATTTTTTTCTTCAACGCAAAACAAGCATCTGTCTTGCTTCTTTATTTGGTCTGGAAGCCGTTTTTGAGATTTTCCAGTTTGCAGTAAAGATCTTCTTTAAGATCTTTTTAAAGATATTTTTAAGAAGAAAACATGAATTAGAAAAAGAAAAAGAAAGAATCTGGTAAGTGTTAGAAGGTAGTGTACCTTACTAGATATGTCTTGCTGCAACGTGCATGGTGTATTAATCTACACCTCAACATGAGGAATTGAAGTTTTTAAATATTTGGAAAAAAATTATAAAATGAGATACTTAAAGTACATTATTTCAGTTCTTACTTAGCATACTTGGTATGTCGTCCATTTCGAATGGTCGCTTTTATTTTTTTGCGTCTTGTAAGAATGCTTTTGAAGCAAATGAAATGTTAGTGTAGACCAGTAAGAGTTTAGAGGCCAATAAGAGCCAAGTTAAGATTTTCAATTCCTTTCAAAGAGCCACAACTTACTTTAAATAAAGAAGAAAATCTAAACTAATTTTAATTGACCCAGCAAAGAAATTAAGGGAGCAGAAAAATTCGTAATTTTTTTTTTTAAATATTTTTGATAGGCTGTTACTGAAAAACTTGAAGTTTCTAGTTCGACAGCCTTTCGGTCAAAAAATGTCATCAGCGATGATTATCGCACAATCTTAAGAAAAAGCACTGAACTACAAGACTCCACGGTCTTTGAAAAAGTTAAACCACAATAAAGGTTTGTTAGCTTCAATTTTAGTTAAATTTTTAATTTTTCAAAGTATATTTTTTGACGAGATATCCGACTTTGAATGGAAAAGGATAACATTGCCCTAGATCATCGAGATCTCAGAAAAAAAGAAAATTCAAGTACGGTTCTGAAAGCCAAAATAAATTTCCTATAAATGCTTTTCTTTAGTCTTTGACTTTTCATTTTCGAATCCTTGATTTCAGTTTGAAAAAAGTTCATAAAAATTCCATTTTCGGGTGTTTCAAATACTCTACCTTAATTTTGCAGTTATTACTAAAATAACTAATTTTTCTAAGGTTTTTTTAGCTCTTTTCACAACCTTAAAGCTCTTACTATTTTGAGTTCGATAGGTCGAGCCTTTTTTCGGTCTGAATCGTCAAATTTTGAACTAAAGGATCACGCGTATTGCTTCTTAAACATCAATTATTGATAATTAAGGAAACAATTTTATTTTGATATTTTTCAAAAAATTTTGTACCAAAGAATCAAAAAATTATAAAAAAAATTTCGATATTACTGCCGTTAAACTGGAAACTTAAAGCTTTAAAATGTTTTTGAAAATTCCTTTATTATAATTTTCAAGAAGTAACCTTTTTTTAAAAAATCTCTAAAAAAAATAAAAATTTTTCTGCTTCCATAATTTTTTTGCTAATTATTTACTTATAAAGGTATTGTTATTAAAAAAAAAATTAAAATAAATAATATACATAACATATTGTCTTTAACTAAAATATGGCCACAAAATAAAATTTTCCAATTTTCAGTTCTTCATGTAAGACTATTTTTAGTGACTATTGACTATCAAAATTATGTACACATCTCCTTTCTCTTTAAAAAAAAATTGTTTTGCGTCTTTGTTTTGTGTGGAGTCCTTTGAAAAATAAAATTGTTTTTGCTTCCACAAATTTAAAATTTTACAGTTTCGGCTCCTTTGTGGTTAGGGTGCCATCTTTTTGTTACACATTAAAAAAAAAAATAATTAATTTTAAGTTTTTTTAACGTAAATAACACAACAAAACAAAATTGTGATTTAAACAAATCTTTGGCCAATATTTGAAAACTTGGTTCTATATTGGTTAAATCCGTTCGCAACAACAACTAAAATTCGAACAACTGATTTCAACATCTAGCTCAACTTTTGTCTACAGTGTGAACCAGAATAAGTGTCACTAAAATAATGCGCCATAAATACTAAAGTAGTCAATGAAATTTCATAATTTCTTTTTATTTGCTAAAAAAATATTACAAAGTTAAGGGAATCAGGCCGTTAATTCAAATCTTTCTCCTTTCTCTTTGATTGTTTGAAGCAAACGTTTGAAGAATGATTTGCAAGCGGCACGCACCATGTCTTGATCCATTTCATTCCAAATGTCTATCAGCAGAGCTTTGAAATTATCAATGTTAAGACCTTTTGTGTTGCCAATTTTGCTCAACATATAGCCCCATACACAGAAGTCGAGAGGGTTAAGATCTGGCGACGCAGCTGGCCATTCTTTGGCTGATATAAAATCGGGAACATTTTGCTGACACCAGTCTTGAGTGCGTTTTGCCTTATGTGAAGGCGCAGAATCTTGCTGGAAACAACAATATTCATCGCCATATAAGTCCTGGGCATGAGGTTTTAAATGGCCTTCCAAAACGTGTTCGATGTAATAGTTTGTATCAATTTTGACCCCTCGATCTATGAAAAGTAGCGGTAACTTGCCTTTTGTTGATATTGCTCCCCATACCATTACTTTCGACACATTCTGGTAACGCTCCACGGCCAATTTATCTCTGGGAGCATCTGCGAGACTTACTGCATACACGCGATTGTTTTGTTGATTGTGGGTATCTTGTAGTAGAAACATTTTTTCATCAGAAAATAAAATTTCATCTCCTTCATGCCAACGCAAAAGCTCTCTGCTTTTTCCAACTCGCAATTTTTTTTGCGTGTCAGTAAGGCCATGCACGCGCTACTTCTTATAAGCTGTGAGCCCAAGATCATTTTTCAATATCCGCCGTATTGATGACTGGGATATCTGCATGCCCTTTGCCATAGATCGACCCGATTGAGCTGGATTTCGTCTTATTCTTTCTCTGACGCATTTTATGGTCGCTTTTGTTCTCACGTTTGCACCCAGATTTCTTTGCAATTTTACAACTTACCGTTTCATTAAACCGTTTTACAGTTCTATAAATAAATCTCTTCCCGATATCGAGCGGTTTAAGCTTCGTAATAATCTCGCACATTTTTAATTTTTTTAAATACAAGTTTACGACTAGCTCCCGTTTAGCTTCCATTGCGATACTGATTTAAAAATGGCTAAGCTCTGGAAATGTTTAATTATTGTCTGTTTGTAATTCAATTTCAAAAAGCTTGGCCAACTTAAAAAGTTTTTAAATTGAACTTTTTAAGGTAGGGAGCAAACCAAAAAACAGTGACAGTTATTCTGGTTCACACTGTACATTCTCTTCAATCTGAGCTAACCTTGCATTTGTATCATGAAAAAAAAGTACAACATAATTGAAAGGAGCGTCCAGTAAAATAAGACAGGGTTCACATTATCAAATTTTTCTTCAAATCGTTGGTCAAACAGCGATGGAACAACATGGAATTCTACGGATTTTTTTTTATATTTTTAATATCCAAATTAAAAAGAGCCGCACTTTACTTAACAAAGAGCCGCATGTGGCTCTATGAGCAGAATTTGCCAACCGTTGCTATAGACCAGCGTTTCTTAACCTGGGGTCCGCGGACCCCTGGGGGTCCGAGAGTATATATATGGGGGTCCACCGTCTAATCTATGGACATTTGAAATAATAATTTTTTTAAGTATTTATGTCCACTACACTATACAACTTTATGTCCACTCATGAAATACCGTGGGATAAATGTGTGGCAGTTAGTACCGACGGTGCTCGGGCTATGACCGGTACACGAACAGAACTTCAGGCGCGCGTAAAGAAGATGAATCCATCTATTATCTGGCATCACTGTTGCATTCATAGAGAGGCATTAACTGCTAAGACTATGCCAGAAAAATTAAAAACAGTTTTGGATGACATAGCGCAGGTCGTGAATTTTATTAAAGCCAGGCCTCTAAATTCCCGTATTTTTGGTATGATATGTGAAGAAATGGGCAGCATTCACATGCAGTTTTTATTGCATGCTGAGGTGCGTTGGTTGTCTCGTGGCAAAGTCGTGTCGCGTGTTTTTGAGCTTAGAGATAAGATCAGAATGGTTTTTTTTAATAATTCTGTTGGCAGCGCCAATAAACATGCAAATCATTTCAATAACTTTGAATGGCTTACAATGGTGGCATGTTTGGCTGATATCTTTAGTGTCCTGAACGAGCTGAACTTAAGTCTACAAGGAAGAGATAACAACATCTAAAATGTTGAAGATAAAATAGAAACTATGATAAAAAAACTTGACCTTTGGACTAATCGTACAATTAAAAAAAAAAACTATAATCAATTTCCTACACTGGTAGCGTTATTGGAATCCTCTGGTGGACAAATGTTGCCAACGCAAGTAGAAGAGGAAATGATTAAACACCTCCGCGGTTTGACGTTTTCTTTTCGGGATTATTTTCCAGAACCCGACAGAAATAAAAACTGGATAGCAGACCGTTTCAACGCAGAGGTTTTAGATAAAATCGGCTTGACAACGGTACAGGAAAATCAATTAATAGAAATATCATATGATTCAGCTTTAAAACGTAATTTGAAAGAATCGTCTTTATTAAGTTTTTGGGTAAATTTAAAAAATGTTTATAAAGAAATATCAGAAGCACTAAAATATTTACTGCTTTTCTCGTCCACATATGTGAAAAGGCATTCTCTGCTCTTGTATACACCAAAAACAAATACAGAAACAGATTACAATTGGAATCAGATTTGAGATTACAACTAAGTAAAAACATCAACCCAAATATAACTAATTTAGTTTCAAAAAAGCAGCACCAACCTTCACATTAATACAGAATTTTTATTGGGGGTTGGAATTAGTTTTAAAGGTTTTCTAAGAGATGGCGTAACTATCAATAGATCGCATCGGGCACACCTGTGACTATATTCATTTCAAAGCACATTGTCTAAGCTTTATTTTTCAGTATGTGTCATTCCACTGAAGTGTAAACAACATATATTTTTTTCTCTGTGAACATGTCGACTTTCGTTCCAACAAAACGCAATTTGCGGGAAGGTTTACTTTTGTGCTTCCATTTGAAGAAAAAAGCGGTTGAAGCACAACGCACGCTTACTGAGGCTTACGGGGACTATGCTCCATCGATTTCTACTTGTGAGTACTGGTTCCGTCGGTTTAAAAGTGGTGATTTTGATACGGAAGACAAAGAGCGTCCGGGCCAGCCGAAAAAGTTTGAAGATGAGGAATTGGAGGCTTTGCTCGATGAAGACCCGTGGCAAACCCTTCAAGAATTGTCAGAATCATTGGGAGTCGACTTATCAACGGTCGGCAAACGCTTGAAGACCATGGGAATGATTCAAAAGCAAGGAAATTGGGTGCCGTACCAGTTGAAGCCGAGAGACGTTGAACGGCGATTTTGCATGTGCGAACAACTGCTTCAACGGCATAAAAGGAAGAGTTTTTTGCATCGTATTGTCACTGGCGATGAAAAGTGGATCCATTACGATAATCCTAAGCGAAAAAAATCGTGGGGACCACCCGGCCATGCATCAACATCGAGGGCCAAGCCGAATATTCATGGCGCCAAGCTTATGCTGTGTATTTGGTGGGATCAGAAGGGTGTCGTGTACTATGAGCTGCTAAAACCTAACGAAACCATCACTGGGGAACGCTACCAACAACAATTGATGCAATTGAGCCGAGCATTAAAGGTTAAACGGCCGGAATATGCCAAAAGACACGACAAAGTGGTTTTTCAACATGACAACGCACGGCCACATGTTGCAAGAACCGTCAAGGAAACGTTGGAGGCGCTGAATTGGGATGTGCTACCCCACCCGCCTTATAGCCCAGACATAGCCCCTTCCGACTACCACCTATTCAGATCGATGACGCATGGCTTGGCTGAGCAGCGCTTCACTTCTTACGAGGATACCAAAAAATGGGTCGATTCGTGGATTGCCTCAAAAGACGAATCGTTTTTCCGGCGCGGAATCCATATGCTGCCAGAAAGATGGGAAAATGTTGTAGCTAACAATGGACAATACTTTGAATAATATACATTGTACCGTTGTTTCTAAATAAATGCTCAAAAACCGAAAAAAAACCTTTAAAATTAATTCCAACCCCCAATAATTTTAATAAAAATTTCATTTTTTAAGTACTAAAATAATTTGTCCAAAATTTATTCCTGTGTTTTTATTAAGGGGTCCTTGAACTTGTGCGTGATTTTTTAGGGGTCCGCGGAGTGAAAAAGGTTAAGAAACGCTGCTATAGACTATACAACTTCAGCTATTACCGTAAATAGCTTACACTAAGCAGATAAATTGATGCTAACAGCCCTATTCTGGCAAATTAACAAATTGTTAACCAGGATTTTGAATATTTCTATGTGTTTGTTGTTTTCAATACAAAATTTAAGCTCAAAAAACAAAATTTGTTAATGAAATTGTTAATAACTGAAAAGCAGTTGACAATTTTTATCAACATTTCTTATTTTTGT
Source organism: Dichetophora obliterata (assembly GCA_963920525.1). Taxonomy (NCBI): domain Eukaryota; kingdom Metazoa; phylum Arthropoda; class Insecta; order Diptera; family Sciomyzidae; genus Dichetophora; species Dichetophora obliterata. Next base: position 78,831,420 of record OY986439.1, on the reverse strand, counting down.
GCTCCAAATTTTGTTTTGAAATAAAAAAATTACAACAAACATATAGAAATGTTCAAAATACTGGTTAAAAATTTGTTAATTTGCCAGAATAGGGCTGTAAGTCCACTATAAATGATTTAGTTTGTAGCTAGAGTTTAGTTCATAATTAAGCTGATACTAAATACGACTATGAATATGCGCCTATATCAATATCTATTTACGAGTTAATTTTAACGTAAGCTCCGCAGCATTTTCTTATTTGCTAGTAATCGCAGGCAGACGTTGTCCTGCCACAGACTGCCTTACTGCCATATAAGAATTTTCATGCCAATAGGAAAAAATAATTTTATATATCTGAACTGGCATAACTGTAGTGCGACCACGCCCAATTTTAGTTCGGTTTCCTAAAGTAACCATATGAACTAAATTACCAAATTTTAGTCTAATACGACCCAAACCGTCAGAAATATAACATTTTTATTGATTTAGGGGCGGTAAAAGGGGGTGTGGCATTTTTTTTATTAACCAGATATTCACCTTAATAACAGATATTGTAAATTTGGTAGCCTTAGGAGTTACCGTTCCTGAGATCCGCACGAATGATTTTTCGTATATAGAAGGACGGTAAAAGTAGGCGTGGCAAAATTTATATATAAAGTGACCACCACTTGGTCTCATTGCACATACACACCAAGTTTCACTACAAGAACATGCACAACTCACAAATTATAGTGATTTCTGAAAAGTAGGCGTATTTATAGTTCGTCCACGTCTATTTTTGGTTTACTAAATTACAAAATGTTAATCCTATACAACCAAATTCATCTTTAATATAGTGTTTTTATTGATTTGTGGGTGGGAATAGGGGGCATGGCAATTTTTTTTTACTATTTTAGATATTAGCCTTGACAGCAAGTGTTGTAAATTTAATGCCCTTAGGTCAATTATTGCCCATTTTATCAAAAGGTGGCAGCACATGGAAAGAGTACCCACTTTGGCAAGAAATCATTCTACCGAAACAAGTCAGGGGGGTCAGCTAGAGTAGATTAGTAGATGAGTACTTGGGTACAATATCACTTTACAAAAACAAAATGTACGGCATTCGCCAATATACCCTACTACTCAAGTCAGTGTGAATACCTCTACTATGTAAAAAAAATTATGTTTAAATCTTTAATGAAGTAATCTAAATTTTTAATAAATATTTTTACTTTCAGTCTTAATAAATTTAAATTTTTAATTTGTTCATTAATTAGAATCTGATTTCAGTACCGCTCTTCTTCTTTGACTTTCTTATTTATCACCGATCGGATAAGTTCGTCATTTCACAACGAATAATCGATGTGAATTAACACCGTTCTGTGTAAAAAATGTAAATATCCTTGTGATATTTGAAAAAACTTGCTTTCGGTGTAATTTTTTTTTGCAAATTTATCGGAAAGTGCACTAAAAATAGGTGTGTCCCACTTTAGTTACGACCATTTTTCGGGGGATAAGCGAGGAGTGAAGCAAAGTGCGCTAGGTGTAAGCCAAAATGAAGCTGAAATTTTTCTAGTACGAAAAAGATGAATAAAATTTTGAAAATTTTGCCGCACCCCCTTTTATCGCCCACTTATCAACAAAAATGCTATATATCGCACGCTTTTGGCCGTATTAGACTAAATTTAGTAATTTAGTTCATATGGTTACTTTCGGCAACTAGACGAAAAATAGTGAATATATTTGGCATTTCTTGGTATTTTCGTATATGGATAACAGTAAGGCGGTCTGTAGCAGGACAACGTCTGCCGGGGAATTCTTGTGAAATTATAAATTTTCATTTTAATATATATAATTTTGATTTGAAAATACACATTTTTGATATAAAAATACACATTTTTTTAGCAAATGTTTTATTTTTATGATACAGACATTGAAATAAGATAAAATAAAAAAAAAAAAAAAATGGTAGCGCTTCAGCTGCTCAAATTTGGCTTATTCAATTTGCGCTGTGGAATGCTCAGCCAAACAACTCAACTCAAATCAGCCAAACAAAAGCAAAACCTATTTTTAATGAAAAAAAATTTAAATTTGAACTGTAAAAGGAAAAAATTACTTATATTTTTTTATAAACAAATTGTTAAAACATATTGCTAATAGTAATTAATACATACTTTTAGGCATGTGCAAGGGCCAATACGATACTGGCAAAATTTTGAGCTAGATTGGCGCAACATTTAACCCAGGGTGGATTACACCCATAAGTTATGATATATGGAAAAAAATTATTGATAGTTTAATGGTGCGAGCATTATATCTCTTTTGTATATTTTGCTATATTTTAAAACAAAATTTAGTACTGTTTTTTAAACTAAATTATAAAAATTACTCATTTCAAAAAGTGTCTGGGTGTTTTACACTCACGATAGTAACGGAGGAACAAGAATTTCAGGTGGCTTACACCCACGTTATTAATCATGTTATATTATTTACTATAAAAGTGTTATTTATTTCTCAAGTAAAATAAAAAAGGTTTTAAATAAAAAACCTCTGCTAAGCAACACAGGAAATTCAAATTAAATATTTAAACCTTTGCTTGATTTAAACAGCTTCGACGATTTCATCACGTTATGTAAATCAATAGAAAACATTTTTAGGAATGCGGATGTGTTTGTGCTTGCAAGATCTCATCTCATCTTTCTCAACACTGTGAATTTAGTTTTAGCCCAGCGGAAATGGTCGCATTTCTCGTTGTAATTTTAACGGAACATTCAATATTGTTCTATTGTATTTGACTAGCCATTTGACAAAAAAAATTTGAATTTTTGAACAGGGTTTTGTCATAATATGCAATTATTGCATCATTCAATTACTTTTGTGATGTTCCAATTAGACATGGCTTAACAAGTGTAACATAGAAATCTGCTTAAAGAGATTTACGTGTTATTGATTATGCACAACATGGCAACGTATGGCAATGCTCAGATAAAACAAAAATGCATCTCTAAATAGATAAACATAGAAGTTCATTTTAATATTGATTTCAGAGTATTCTTCAATGCATTTGACGATTTGGCAAAACAAATGTGAAATTGAATAATTCTTTGACCAAGAATTCCTTTGATTGTTTTATTTTGACTATGTGATGAGATGTAAGTTTTGCATAATCGACATTTATTTTATGTGCTAGCCGCCTATTTACGATGCTTGCGCAGCTGTGCCAAGAGAGGCTAATGTTTCAATTATAACGAATAATTAGAGGTCATTATTTTAAAAAATTTTCTAGATAATTTTTTTTTTCATACATCTTTTAGCTTTTCAAAATGGCCCTCTCGAAGAACATGGCAAATAATTTGACCTCGAAATGTGAAATTATTCAAACCGTTATGATATTTGTTTTTTTTAGTTCTCTAATTAACGTTATTTTGATATATTTTTATTAAAATTAAATATTAATTAAACTGGACGAATTTTATGTTTAATAGAATTATAAAATAAACGAAATTAATAAAAACAGAACCGTTTTACTGTTTTAGTGATCTTTTTAACAAATTAATGAATTAAAATTTATGGGTGGATTACCACCAGGTTAGTAATGACTTTACTCCGAACAGAGTTAGTAACGGAGGGTTTAAAAAAAACAAGTATTTTCCAAACGGTAGATTTTTAGCTATTTTAAGCCTAATTCTTTAGCTATTTTTAAAGCTATTTCTTAAGATATCTTGCATGCCAGTTATACGATCTTGACAAACAAGAAAATTAAAGGTAATAGCATTACACATCTATTTATTTTAAGTCAGTTTTCGTTCCGCCTTCTAATGTTTGTGTAATTTTTCAAATTGTGCAGGTATCTTGGATCTTTCTTTAAGAAAAATAGAAATTAATTTCACAGAACGACAATTTTGCAGTTTTTCCAAATTTATTAGATTTTTGAAGAGATCTTGAAGAGACAAAAAAGCTACACGTGTGTCAGCGTTATAAAATTGTACATCCAAAAAAGTTTTAATTTGGGTTTAAGGTTGACATTTATTAGGAAAAGAGGGATGCAAAAATGTGATCGTATTTGCAGATCGTATTGAATATTTTAAGAATCCTTCCACGGAAACGCACACCTCCCATAAAACCCACTACAGTAAAAACCTTGAACCCGAGAAACATGTTTGTCCATACCAAACTATTCTGGCACAAAAGTCCTGAGTATCAGACTCTATTATATTTTTAAAAGCTACGAGTAGTTAGTAGCAAAAACTGTGAAGTTTATGGAAAAAAATAAATCGAACATTAATATTAAGCCGCCTGCTGTAAAACAGTCATAACGTGAAAATAATTACTATTTTTTTTAAAAAATACCGACATTTCTGGATAATTTAAATAAATTCACAAAAAATGAATGGCGGGTCGAAAAGTATCTTTAAAACTATAGATGCAAAATTGTATTACCTCTAATTTGCTTTAATGTTTGTCAAGAACGTATAACTGATTAGCAAGATATTTTAATTTATAGCTGTGGAAATAGGCTTAGAATAGGTCAAAATCGACCATTTGGAAAAACGTAATTTTTTTTTTAATTTTAAGCCAATTCAGCTAAACCAAGGACACATTGCACTCAAAGAGCTAACCCGTATCCAAAAAAGTTGTTCTTAGCGCGGAACCAAAATTTAACTACAACAGTGTAACTTATATAGGTATTGTGAAAAAATACGAAATCAAATTTTTTAGTTAAATTTTTTATTTTTTTCCCAAAAAGTCTCCATGTAATAAATACTTCATATTATAATTAATAGCATTAAAAATTCAAGAGTTTTCTCTTTAAGATATTGTTACGAAAAGAAGTTTTTTCGACCAAAATATCTAAATCTGTCTGTCTGTCTGATGTGATGCATATAGACTTTAAAACTGCTGGACTAATTGAGCTGAAATTTTGGCAGTCGATTTGTTTCAGGTAGGAGTCAAAATTTTTTTCACACCCCCTTTTACCGCCCCCAATTCAATAAAAACACTGTATTTCAGACGGTAAGGTTCATATAAGACTAAAATTTGGTAATTTAGTTTGTTTGGTTACTGTCGGCAACCATAATCTCGTCTTTCTTATATTAGAGTGGACTGTATGCGAAATTTTTTTTTATAAATTGAATATGTGCGGTGCCCTCGTTTGTTTTTTATCATGTCAAAAGTATATTCTGAAAATTTCAGGAAAAAATATTAATATATAAACGTGTTTCTTGCGACCTTAAGTTGAAAATCAAATTTATATGGGGAAAAAGTGCTCTTTTTTCTAAAAAAATCCCAAAAACTTTTTTTCAGGCCATATTTTAAAAAAAAGTGGTACGCGTCTCGTTTTTTATTTTACTTTTCTTCAAAATGTTATCTCATACATGAAAATTAGACAAAAAATAACAGAGTTAATTTTTTTTAATTTTCGAAAAAATATAATTTTTTTTCTTGTTATATTAAAAAAATCGCAAAAATCCAAATTTGAAAATGTATCATTGAAATTTTTTGGAATTATTTTCTTAATCTATATATCAAATATATAAAAAAAAATTTGCTATTACGGTAAATGACCTGGTCGTTATGAAATTTTTTAGTTGAAGTGTACCATTTCTGAAATTTCGAGTTTAAAAATAAAAAAATTTGAAAAAACTACCAAGAACTAGATTAGGGGTAGTCGTGAGCTATTTTGTGCAAAAAATTAAATAAACCAAAATTCGGATACCAAAGTTATAGCTTTTGAAACTTGACTTTTTTCAAAAATTCTCATAGTGCCTGTTTCTGGAATTTCGGACACAAAAAGTCATACAACAATCTAAAAAACAATTATGGAATTCACAAACGTTGATATATCTAGTGCTGTTCGTTATTTTTGCGGTTCAAACCATAATAATTTACGTTATTACCCATGTTGCTGATCACATTGTGAATTATTATAATGTGAACAGCACAAATAACGAATAGCACGAAAAATATCAACGTTTGTGAATTCTATACATATTTTTCATATTAAATTACTTCAATTATTTAAAAAAATAAATGATTTTAGTTATAAAAACTTTGGAATTCTATGGATGCCAACATATCATACCCTGGTTTTGGGGTAAAAAATATTAAAAAAACTCCAAAAACCAAAAAATTTCATTTTCACTGCTGTAACTTGCCAATTCTTTGTATATTGTGTTAAGCTTTCACTATTTGCCATTTATTTATCTGGACTTAAGATTTTTTTAATTTTTGGTATTTTGGTGAAATGTTAATTTTAACCAAGCGTTTTTCTGGTAAAGTGAATTTCTAGACTGATGTCTAAATAATTTAATTTTTAAACAGTGTAGCGCCAATTTAGTTCGACGGCAATGGTAAAAAATAAAATTTGTTGGTTTTTAGGTTTTTTTCATTTTTTTAAGCCTAAAACCAAGGTACGATATGTTAATGTCGCATATGATTAAGTAGCAAATTTAAACGTTCAATTTGTTCTATATAATTCAAATAAATGAATTCTAAATGTGTGAAATCATATGCGACTTTAAACAGACAAGAATTGTCGCAATTTCCGAAACAGACTGTCTAGTCAGCTAAGTGATTGACTCTATCAATTGAGTTGTTGTTGTTGTTTTTGTCTTCTCACTCACTTGTTCTAAAGCTCGTAATTATAGTTATTTAAAAAGAGATACACAGTTTTTCAGATTTTTTTTTTCGTGTACGAAATGCCAGAAACAGTCACTTTGAGATTTTTTTTAAAAAAAAGCCAAGTTTAAAAAGCTATAACTTTGGTATTCGAATTTTGGTTTTTTAATTTTTTACACAAAATAGCTCAAATATTTTTTTTCAAAATTTGAATCTTTAAATTTTTGTTGATTTTTTCGTAACAATACTCAAACTCGAAATTTCCAAAATGGTACATTTCAATTAAAAAATTTCGTAACGACCAGGTAATTTAACGTAATCCCACAATTTTTTGTATATGTTTGAAATATAGTTTAAGGAAATATTTCCACAAAATTTCAATGAAACTTTTTCAAATTTGGAATTTTGCCCTTTTTTTAATGCAAGCAAAAAATCAGATTTTTTTCGAAAATTAAACAATTACAACTCTGTTACTTTTTGTCTAATTTTAATGTTTGAGATAACATTTTGGAGAAAAATTAAATTAAAAACGAAAATATGGACTTAAAAAAAAGTTATTGGGATTTTTTAGAAAAAAGAGCACTTTTTCCTCACATAAAAAAAATTTTCAACTTAAGGTCGCAAGAGGCGCAATATTTTTTCTGAAAGTTTCACTGCTTACTTCTGGTTAGTAATGGAACAAAACTCTGGCCCGCTATTTGTTACTTTTGAAAAAAAAAATAGGGGCCACTCTAATATGCATGCGTTTTTATTTTTAAATTTTTTTATTAAAGGTTTAAGCATTAAAAAATTTTCAACGTGCATATCTGCAAAGGTGAAAAGAAATCAGACTTATTACTTAAATTATTATTGAAAGACTTGATCCTGAACTAGCATTGATTTACAATAAAGCTAAGCGGTTCCATTTCCTTCTAAATATTTCCAAAACTCCCATATTAATTGTACAATTTATATAAAATTGCCCACTTGCATTGGATAATAATTTTTATTAGATTTTAATGATTTTGTTATTGGAAACATTTTTGTTGTAAGCAAGTGCTTGAAGATTTTGAACAGAAGTCTTAAGTTTTGCTTTAATATCGATGCGATATCAAAAAACAGGACAGAAACAAAATAGCTCGGCCTGTATCAACAAGTTGTTGAAAATCACTGCCCTTATCTATGAGTTAGGGTAAAGACTTTCAATACAGAACATATGATACCATATGCATCCTATCAAAATTTGACCATATGTATATTAAAAAAGATTAAATTTAAAATTAATTGCAACCAAATCAAATTACATATTATTAAAATACGTAGCTAAGAAACCCCACAAGCATATATTGACAAAATCTCTCTGTATATGCAAAAATATTCACATATTTGCACATAGATACATACATACACAACGAAATGAATAGATAATTGGTTGCATTCTTTCACTTGGCACATCCTTGAACATGAAACTTTTAGTAAAATCGATTAAGTTTTGAAGATTTGGTCGAACTGCCTGATGACACCTTTTTGTGTGCATGTGTTTGTGTGTGGGTGTTTTTCTGTGCTGCGCTCAATTTGAGAAAAAAACTGCAAGTTACAGTCAGATAAATTTTTAGAGTTGCGCTCTTGATAAATTGGGGAATTTTATACCAGATTTTTTATGTTTGGCTGCGACTCTCCGTTTATTTGTGCACTCTTTCGATAAAAGTTAAAGAGAAGAAAAGATGTCAATTTGGAATATAGAGCGAGTTCAGTAATAAATATTGCTTTAGTTTAGACCCAAACCCATGGCTAAATTTTGCTCTTTTATCTTATACCAGATTTTAATAGAGTCTTCACAAGTTATCTCTTCAAGTATAACAGTTTACAACAATTCGTTAATTTTTAAGAGCAACTTATTAACAGCAAGGATTTAAACCAATTTTAGGCCAACGTTTTATTGTGGATAATGTGGATGGAAATTGTAACAGTAAGAGCAGGTAACGATACAGTTATATGAGTGGAATTATGGTTATCCTTTTAAGAGACCTTCTAAAAAGAAAAAGTCAGAGAAATTAAGCTTATTTATTAGTACATATATGGAACTTAATATAATTCACCTAGATGTGTTGCTCTTTACTTTACTGATATAACTGGCTTTTATAGGAAATATAAGAAATCTCAATTTTTATTTCACTATTTTTGAAAAGAAATGTAATCTGTTGAGCTATGGCTTTTAAGGGCAGGATCTCACCTAGCTCGACCAATAAACTCAATTCTATTTTTTATTTTTCGATAGCTTATGATGTGCATAATATGATTCCAAAGCGGTTTGGTCAACAACGATTGCATAAAAAAGTTATCGCATACGAAAGGAACCCAAATTTTCGTTTGGGCACTCGAAACAATCGTTAACCAAATATTCAAACGTTTTTTGAAAAATCATTTTTTACAAATTGGTCTCCACGATATTTTAAGAACTATTATATGGATGATTTGGAATTTTTTTAATTTAAAGTAGATAAAATTTATTGGATCCCAAACGTAAGTTTAGATAATATTGGCCGGTTTATTTTTTGTTTTTAGAGAACTTTAAAGAGCGAAAAATATGAAAAAAACGCAACTTAAAATTCAAGTGTCCGCCATTTTTATTGTTTTCAATTATTTAATGATATTATAGGTTCAAGCTTCAATAAATATAATGTTATTTATAAATTTGTTTGTTTTTTTCATATCAGATGACATGAACGTGCTGTGGGATGAAGAACGTTTGGGCACCTTTTTTTTCAACGTGAAGTTTGATGGCGTATTGACACTTAACAATATTTACACTTTTATGCAACAACAAATACTTTCTCACACTTCAAGAATCAGTAAATAATTGAAAAAAATTCAAGGTGTTCATTTACTTCCTTTTATGAAAAAAAAAATCAAGAACATCACCGTGTTTTCGGACCTCTATATGAGAACCTGCCCTTAAAAACTATGACTGTTGAAACCTCTTTTCGTCTGACTACCTTTATTCAGTAATTAAATTTCCGTTTTCATACTCGCAAGAAAAGTCTGGGTAGCAAAGAGATGCGAGTGATAGCAAAAGTCCGAAAATTGTAAGTAAAATAATATCAGATTGTTTTATACATATAAAAAAAAAATATGTATTATTGTCTTATCAGGAGTCTTCCAATAGGGACATTCTGAGGAAAACATTTGCAGCATAAAACTAAAATTTTTGGCTTTCTAACGAAAAAAAACTTATTGCTAATATTTCGTTTCTAGCACAATCAACATGATGTTAATTATAATAAGGGGTCGTTCATAAAGTACGTTACCAATTTGGTGGTGGGGAGAGGTTTTGAAATGCACTACGATAAGTAACGGTAGGGGTTTCAGATATTGTAACGTGACCAAAAATTTTAAAAACAACTTTTAATATTAATATTTAATATTATTTAAGACTAGCTGATATTAACCCGTTGTTACTCTGGAATGTTAATATTTTTTAAAATTTTTTATTTTTGCGGTTATTATTTAAATTTTCTTTAAAAATTGGGAGGATTTGCAAGAATGTGTTATAAAATAAGGAAAATATGTCTTTTAAGAAAAAGTAGATTTTTATGATTTGAGTAATTAAAATTTAGAGTAGTTGTAATTAGTTCCCCGCAGATGGGGTTCTGCATACGAAAAAAACAGAAATTATTCTTTAAGGTTAAGCAATTTTTTAATTCTTATTAAAACAACATGTCAAATCGTTACAAAACAAAAAATTCAAATCGTTACAAAAATCAAAAGTGTGCCATTACATTTTTCTTAATTGAGCATCAAATTTTGTGTCAAACAGAAACAGTTTTTTTTTAACTGATACGTTATATGAAATAGTCTTCAAAATGCAATTTTCAGTTATTATTGTTTTTACGACAAAAACAACTTTTGCACCGTTTTTGGAAGAAATAGAAATTTATTGGGCCTTTTTTGAGATAAGGTTAAACATTTATTCAAATCTTTATTGTGCAAGGAATTTTTATAGTTTTCAAGATATGAGAATGTTTTTGGAAACAAATAGAAATATTTTTAACTTTATTATCACTTTTAATTAGTTCTGTTAAATTATTATAGGCCCTAGAACCTGCATATATGTAGCGTTGTTTTGTGACTTCTCGACTGCATCTCGCCACAACTAAGTTGTTCTTAAAAACATGCAGCACCAGATAGAGTATAAATTACGGATATAACTTTCTTTTTTTTTTTTTGAGTGCAAAATACCAGTCCAGTACTATGTGGGGAATGTTGTTCTGATAATAAAAAAACAATTTTTTAAGTTGATTCGCTGAAAAAAGTTTTCGCACCGAAAGCGATTTATAATAATATAGAAATACTACCTTCTTATATAAGAAAAATTAAGGAAGTTAAAGAAAGGTACTCTTTCTGCTTTAAATATCGCGATTTGATCAAACTTTTGCATTAGACTTATGAAAAATGGTTTGGTATTGATGATTATATAAGAATTTAAATAAAAAAATAACTTATTTAAGACAAGAGTAACTGTTATAATGAAAAATAAAATAAATAAATAAAAACAAAACTTCAACGCTTTCGGTGCGGAAACTTCTTTCACTATAGAGGAAAAGTGATACAATATTTTTTTATATTTTTTTCATGCCCCACACGGCCATGCGGTGGTATTTTTGATATTTGCAAAAATTGCAAAAAGTTATATTCCTAGTGTAGATTAATTCTATCGAGGGATTTGACATTTTTAAACTCCTCCACATAAAGTTGATGGCTAGGATAAAGTGGTGGTAGCCCGAAAACTGCTTTATTTGTTTATTGTGCGTTTTCCTTTGTTCTCACAAGACTGAAGTTTTATGGCAAGCGCAGTAACATAAGGTTTAGATTCATGATGACAATTCAATTTTACAATTTGTTAAAAATACAAAGACGATCTAAATGACTTAATGTACATCAAAACATTAAATTTAAAGTGAAATAAAGTGAATTAAAAATAGAAGAATAATAATTAAAACACAGTAAACATGTAAAGAGTGTGCATGAGAAACCAAATGACTAAATTTAATCATCATTAATTAATTTTGCATTCTTTTTAATTTTTCCATCTCCAATGAATTTTGATAGGCCATATATCATCATATATGTCAAATGTGAATGAACTATAGACATATATATGAAAAACTTGGTGTCAGCTGTGGGCTTATTTTTGAATTTATAAACTTTTATATGAGAATTCCATACAAGGTTGCTACTTAGGGTAAGCCCCAGGAGAACTTAACTATATCCTCTTCCACTACTTTCATTGTTTTCATTTTCCATTTTTTTTAAGCTGAAAGATGGAAGAGCTGTTATTTTTAAAAGAATTCTGTGATAAAAAGTGACCTATGTCCCGACCAGAGACGTAAGTAACCCATATGTTAAGTTTGAGGAAAATATGTCCAGAAATTTTCACGTGATGCACGTAGAGACAGACAGACAAAAATGTTAAAAATTACATTTTTGGAATAGTCATCCACCAAAATGTTCAGCGCAAGAAAAAAATTCGAATTTCTTTGCATTAGAAATCAGGATAAATCAGAATGGGTCGACATAGAATTCGATGAAGAATTTGAAAAATCCTCAACAAAGCTTCTAGATTCTCAATCCCAGTAATTGAGAGCATCGACTCTTGGATCGAATATTGAATAGCTTTAAATGATGAAATAAATAATTATATTTTTTTTTATATTTTATCTTTAATTTATATAGTCATATATATTTATATAGTCAGTAATACTAGTGAAAACTCAAGGGCTATTGTGTGAAATACTTTAATATGTTGAAATCAATTAATTTTTTATTTTATATGTCATGCTAAAAATCGGTAACGTAGTTTATGAACAACCCCTAAGATGAATATACATATATCAATGTATTTGATATATGACAGTTTTTTTTAAAATATTTTCAAAAATTTTTTTGTAATATTAATAATTTTTATTATAAATTTTTGTGCCTCTCCGTGCAGTGACTGTCGAAAATAAGACTTGCCCGTATATACCTCACTCGTAAAAGTATCTATCAGAGCTGTAAGAGAATGCAATCATTTGTGATTTAAAATCGTGTGATTTATATTCAAAATGAAAACATTAATTTGTTCAAATCATTGATTGTGATTTGAATTTTCAAAATTAATTTTCGAAATGATTGCATTCATTTTTTCAAATCTTTGATTGGAAATTATTGACTACATTCACGTGATTTCACTTATTCATTTAAATCATTGAAAAAAGTTATTTTAATACCAATAATAATAATGATGTTTTAAAATATCAGTGTGAATTTGGCCATTGTGTAATATTCTGCCGAAACCGAAACCGAAACTGGTTATTAATATGAAAATTTAAGCTTTTACAAATAATTTTTTTTTATTAAAAGGAAACATAAAAGTAATTTAATTAAAAAAATTATTATTTGAATAATAAAGTGCATCATAATTAATTATAATAATAAATGAGATAATTTTTTAAATTATTTTTATTACAAAAGCATAGTATAATTTATATCTTCAGTACACATTCAAAATAGTATGCACCTACAATGTTTATTTTTATTGAACTACATAACATAGTATTTTTGTGTTTTTTTTAAGGTTAAGTATTATAAAAATAGAGATATTTCGTTTTCTTTTTCTTTATTCCACACACACAGAATTCCTTCGGAAGTTAAATTATCAATTTTTGGCTTCAATACCTTTTAAAAGTTAATATTAATTGCAATAGAGATCACAAAATCGAAAGTGAATAGTATCGAACGCATAAAATTAACCAAAATGTATTGCGTTGACACGAGAAATCAAATTATAGACGAATTCATAATTTTTGTTTTGTACAATGCGTTGTAAATATTTTTATATTTGAATTAAATGGCTTATGCAAGAAGTTTTTTGCAAAACTTTCAAGCAACGTGCATGAAAAGGCACCGTTTCCGTTACGGAGCAGTTTCTGGGAAACAAACGAGCTGCTAATTATAAAAATATTTTGCAGAAATGATTTCGGAATATGAAGAAATGGGCGTTTTAATGTCGCTAAAGATTCACTTCCTTCACAATTATTTAGATTTTTTTCCCTGATAATTTAGTACCTTTTAGCGATGAACTTGGCAAACAAGGGAGTTCATGGCAAGTTCCAGTCAGGACATAGCGACTATTGAAAAGCGCTTTAAAGGCGAAAACATTACGCACATGCTTGGCGAATATTGTTGGTTTTTTGTCGCGATACTGAGACAAATGCATTCAAACGCCAAGAAACCCCAAGTTTCTTTAAAATCATTTATTTTTTCAAACATTGCGCTATTTCCCAACATAATTATGCTCATAACGAATTATAATGAAAATTTTTACTATTGTGGAAAAATTTATGGAAAAATAAAAGCCGTAACCGCTACAAAAAAAAACAAATGAATTTCTGAAATAACCACATAAAGTATTTAGGTATTAAAAAAATTACCCAAAAAAAACCGGTTCTTTAACAAACCGAACCAGGTACAAAAAACTTATACCAAATTTGGAACCAGCGTATCGTTATATGTTCAGAAATTAAGTTTTATCAAATTCGAACAACTCCTTCTATTTATTTCCAACAAATACCATTCCACAAATACCATACCAACAAAGCCATTCTACTGTGTTGCACCAAAGAACTTAAAAAATTAAAAAAATTTCGTTCATAGATCAGAATGTGTGTAACGCAGTGTAATGAAACAAAAAAAATTATAATATATATAAAGTCTGATTATCAAAGCTATATGCATGATAAAAAATATCAGTTACATTACATTCGTTGAGAGGAATATCGTTAACATTGCTAAAGAGCCCAGCGTTCTTAAAGCTCTGTCCTCAGCTGTATAGGTTTTTCTTTAACTATTTTTTTTAAGTTTATATTAATTTATTAATCATGTATTCATTTCAATAAATTTTATTTAGAATTTTTATTATTTAATGATATTTTAATTTTTTTTTTTGTGATTTGTGCCTAGTTGAACCCTGTTTTGCCAAATTGAAATAAAGTCCTCGCATCTTTGCTAAATTGATTTTTGCCTATTCCTAGTGATAGAGCCCCATCTATGAAATGTTCCAATTCTTTGATAATTTTTAAATTTTTTAACTTATTTTTTATACTAACCAAAATAATTAAAAAATATTTGTTTACAAATGTACCATTGCACAGCACGCAAAATTAAAACAATATATTTTATTTGATGGCATTAAAAAATTAAATTAAGATGGCATTAAAAAATTTTTCTCAGTAATATTTTTTTTATTGTATTGTGATATATGTATAAGTGTTTATTAAGCATACTAGAAAATCAGTTGTAAATATCAAGCTTTTTTCAAATGCGATTGCGGTTTTATTGTGATTTCTCATTTTTACAAGCTTGTTAAAAGTGGTATTATGAAAATCTTAAAAATCTTTGTTTATATTAAGCTTGTACAATTGCCGTTCGATTTCTGATACCATTCATGACTTCTAATGTAAACGAAACTATTTTTTTTAAAAGAATTTATTTACGTATCTAATTATTCCATTTCAAATATAAATTCAACAAAAAAAATTTTTTTCTAGCTGGATCATAATCAGTTTCCGACCGAATATTCGGTTTCGATTACGGCCAGTTTCGGCCTTTTTTGTCAGTTTCGGCTAGTTTCGGCTATTCATGTGGTTGGACAGGCACTGGTTTTGAGCGATCAGTATTTTGTTTCTAATTTTGTTATCAAGTGGTGAAGATTGGCGAAATTTTATTTGATAAAAGCCAAATCGCTGTGTTAACTTTCTTTTGCATGAATAACTTCACTATCTTTATTCCACAATCCGTTCCACAACTTTCTACGAGAGATTTAATTAAAAAAAAATTGTCACTGTGTTATTCAGCAGCTCTCAACGCCGTTCCCCAGAGTATCGTTGAAGTTGTTGGTGGGAGTGTCAATTCAGAATAAGTTGATTTAAATATCTCTTGAGAAAAAGAAGTAAATGATCTCGAAAAAATGTAAGATTTGTTTTTACTTTTTTTGTGAAAAAAGATAACATGTGTGAAAATAAGTACGATAATTCAAAAAAGACACATTCCTAAAAACAGGCATTTTCAGGCAAATGCATATTTCAATTTTCTTTAGTGACAAGAAAAAAAATATGTATGTATAAACTTTGTTGAATTTGAATTTGAATTTTCAAATACCTAGGATTTGAACACAGATATTGTTACTCCTCGAGTAAATACGATTTCGCTAGACCAATCTTTTGAATTCGTACCAATTCATATTGGAAATAGCATCGTTAAGGTGCTTCGTATACATCTATAGAAAGCACAAACTACAAGCTGTCTCGGAAAAATTTTAAACTTGACCTCAGAAGCTACCCTGCAGTAAAAATCGTACTAGTTATGGATTTAACTAATAAACTAACGAGTTAAAATAAAACTAGTCAAAAAAATACTAGATGTTATACTAGTAAAATCTTACTAACCAAAAAGTTACTAGATAAAATACTGTATGTATATTAGCTAGTTAAAAAATATAAGCTATTTTACTAGTAAAAAAAGAAATAGTTGCTTAATTTATAGTTAAGAAACTAGTCGCGTTTTGAGTAGTTAAAAAAATACCAACAAAGTGATGGATGTCATTTTGCGGATGCAATTCTGTAAAGAGCCTTCCTTGAGGATCCGAATTATTTAAATGCATATCCGCGGATGCGGATGTTTTTAATTAAATTATAAATTTATTGTTTATGATTGTTGGAAAATATTGATTTTTCGCAAATGGTTTCATCTATCTAATTTTCGACCTACGACAACGTACGAAGCTATTCAGAACTATGTCGTATCTAAGGCTAGTATTGCTGCATCGGAAGTCGTATGCTATAGCCTAGCTAAAAAAGAAGTTCTAAATGCCAATCGTGTTTGTTTCAAATTAGGCATTCCTGCCATTCATGCACACATGGTCTTTAACTCAAATTTTTGGCCTGCTGGAGTTCGAGTAAAACCGTTTAACAACATTTCAAAAAACGTCAAGCGTCCGTCGGTACAGAACCAGCAGTTTTAAATGCTTCTATACCGACGATCCCATACAATTATGCACCACTGCGTCCACATTATAAAACAGAAGTATCCCTGCAGTGTAAGACTAGTCAGCATTAAAACATGAGTAGTATTTATACTAGTCAAAACAAACTAGTTTATATTTTGTCACGATTTACTAGTTGCAAAAGTAGTTTAAACCCAACTAGTTTTTGTCAAGTCACATTAAACCAGTTGTAAAACTAGCCAAAATCAAACTATACTACATATTATCTAAATCAACCAGTTCCAAAACCAGTTGGAGCTGGGTACCCCATTGGAACAAACTAATAATAAACAAATCAAAACATATAAAAACTAATTTAAAAACATGTAGTATACCATAAACATGGTATTTCATCAAATAGCTTTAACTTTAGCCTTTAGCTAATATTTTGTTGTAAAAATATATGTTATTTGAACCTATGAACTATTGAAAAAATATGAACCTATGAACTAGTTTTAATTCGATAATTACTATATTGGGTAAAAACTAGTCACAACCCAACTAGAACTTTACTTTACATAAAAAATGAGTTGTTAACTAGTTAAAACCTTATCTATAGTAAGACAATTGTCTTTTCCAATGACATCACCACGTATAAAATACCAGTCGGTTCTATGAGAATAGGACATAAATCGAACTAGTTGTTGGATATTTCCAACTAGTTGTTGACTGGTATAAATCTAGTTGATTACACTGCAGGGATACTATCATAATGTTGGTGGACTTCGCACTAAATCAACAGAATTTTCTCTAAATGTGATTGACTGTTCTTATGATGTCATTGCCCTAACGGAGACCTGGTTGCATCAAAATATTTTTACATCTGAACTTTTTGATGACCAATTCGAAGTATTTAGACGTGACCGCAGCTCAACAACTGGCTTAACTCGTGGAGGTGGTTTTTTAATTGCCATCCGTACACACTTTAGATGCCAAGAAATATCATTACAACTTGTGTCAGGTGTTGTGGAGCAAATATGCGTACGTGTTGATTGTCCGGTTGCCGGCGACGTGGTTGCTGCACCATCTTTTTGAAGTATCTATGTTTTTGTATCATATATCCCACCATGCTCAAATAGAGAAATTTATACTAAGCATTTTATTAATATACTTAATGTAGTTGAACGACTTTAGGACAATGATTATCCATTAGCTCTCGGTGATTTCAACTTGGGCAATACTTTTTGGTCATACTCTAGTGAAATGATGAGTATGATTCTAAGCTCTATGAGTAATATTCTTGAATCAGAATTTTTAGACTCCGTCTTTCGGTTAAAAATAGTTTAAATAAAATTTTGGACTTAGTTTTTTCTGATCGTGATCTTAATGCTAATTTTAACGAAGTGGATTACCTTTTGTCAACCTTTTGGCGCTTTTAATTCAGTTGAATACGGCAACCTTAAGTATACCTGCTCTAGAAGAGGATATTTTTGTATTTGCTTTTAATAAGGCAGACTATGTTGGCATGTCTAACTTCTTATCTAGTGTCGATTGGCGTTCAGTTTTTGGGGAAAATCTTTTAGTTAACTTAGAATTTTTAATGTTATTAACGAAGCATTTGTGACTTTTGTTCCTATAAGGAAAATTAAGTAGAACACCAAGCCGGAATGGTTTAGCATGAACAAACTATACAAAAAGAGTAAATCGAACATGTCCTTTCGTGAAAACTATCTTCTGGCTCGTAAATAGTATGAAACTCTGAAGATCTCCCTTTATAGAAGTAATGTCCGGGCGTTGGAATCGGATATGAAATGCAATCCTAGAACTTTCTGGAAATTTTTTAATAAAAAGAGAAATATTAACTGTCTTCCTAAAAATATGTTTTTTAAAGATAAAACATCGAACAATATTGAGGATGCAAGTAATATGTTTTCTGACTACTTTCAATTAAATTTTGTTTTAGATAATATTCCTATACATCAAGATCGATCGCTATATAATGGAGAGCGAATCACTAATTTGGGCAGTTTAGTTCTTGCGGTAGAAGATGTTTTTAACAAGTTGTTGTCACTCGATAGTAATAAGGGTGCAGGCCCCAATAATATCCCACCAATCGTCCTTCAAAAATGTGCTGCTGCACTTGCTCAGCCTCTTTCACTAATTTTTAATTTGTCCCTTGAGAAAGGTATATTTTTGGATATTTGGAAGGTTTCAATTATAGTACCTATTCATAAATCTGGATCAAGACAAGACATAGGAAATTATAGATCTATATCTAAGTTACCATCAATTCCCAAATTGTTTGAAGCCTTGGTGAAAAAGCATTACATGCATTAAAAATTCGATATCTGAAAGTCTGCATGGTTTTGTCTCTGGAAAATCAACCTCTACAAACCTGGTTCTATTTACTCACTTTATAAAAAATGAATTGGAGAAAGGTAAGAAAATAGACGTTATTTTCACAGATTTCGCTAAAGCATTTGATAGAGTTCAGCACTCTATTCTAATTAATAAGCTTAGTCTAATGGGTTTTCATTCTTCACTCTTGTCTTGGCTTAGTGAGTTACCTTAGGCTTAGTGAGTACCTCTTGGGTCGTAGCCAAAATGTATGCATCGGAAAGACGATCTCAAAAGCAATAATTAATCATTCAGGTGTGCCACAGGGTAGCCACCTTGGGCCGTTGTTATTTATTATTTTCATCAATGATCTTCCTAATTTTATACAGTACTCAGAATGTATTAATATTTAGTATTTAGTATTTATTGAGTCTTTGGAAGAATTCCTTACAGACTAAAACAAAAAATATTACTTAAAGTTAAAGGAACTTAAATAACTTATATCGAAATAAATTAACATAAAATTAATTACAAAAGTCTTTGCAAAGCATACTTAAAATCACCTTTAGTCATACAAAAATCGATGGAGCTATCTTTGTATATATTATTAAGCAATGAAAGAGACCTATTAATGGGCTCATTGATGGCATAGTTAGTTCTGTGACATTTAATATGAAAATATTCTGATGCACGTAACGATCTAGAAGGTATAGTAAAAGATATAAGCTCAAGAAGCAAAGGACAGTCAATATTACTATTAATAATGTCATAAATAAACATTATACCTTGAATCAACCGCCTCATTTCAAGACTTTCAAGACTTATAAGCATGGACCGAGAAGTATACGAGGGAATAGGCTCAGTAAAAACAATTGAGCGTAATGCATACTTAAGAAATTTCTTTTGTATACGCTCCAAACGATTAACGTGAACACCGTAATACGGGTTCCAAATGAGTGATGCATAATCCAAATTAGATCGTACAAATGAAGTATAGAGCTGCTTTAAAGTATAAGGGTCAAGAAAAGCGGAACTATTTCTTTTAATGAAAGCAAGAAGGGAATACGCCTTCGGAATTATGCGATTAATATGGCAAACAAAACTAAAACGAAAGTCAAAGAAAATACCAAGATCACGTATTTCATTAACTTTTTTCAAAACAACACTATTAATATAGTACGAAAAACTTATGGGTGTATTAATCTTGGAGACAGTCATACTGCAACATTTATTCAGATTCAAAGTAAGACCATTATTTTTAAACCAGGTTAAGCAATTATTCAATTCAGTTTGAAGAACTTGACAATCTGAATAATGATTTATTTTGTAATAGATTTTCAAATCATCAGCGTACAATAAAAAGGAAGCTGAAGAAAAACATTTTGAGATATCATTAATGAATAAAATGAATAGTAACGGACCAAGGATACTGCCTTGCGGGACTCCAGATGTTACCAAAAAAGGTTCAGAATTCACGTTCTCTATGGAAACATAAGATACCCTATTAGACAAGTAGGAACTAAGCCACGAGAGAACCGATGAATGAAAACCATACATGGACAATTTCGAAATCAAGAGATTATGTGGAACTTTGTCAAAAGCTTTCGATATATCTGAATAAATAATGTCAACTTGGGTACCTTCTTCAAATGAATTAATGCAATATTTTGTGAAGATGCTTAAGTTAGTTTTAGCTGACCTTCCCGTAACAAAACCATGCTGGTAAGGACAGATAGTATTCTTTACCGCGAAGTAAACTTACTCCTTTACAATTTTTTCAAAAACTTTGGATATATTAGTAAGTTTTGAAATTGCCCTATAATTTTCAATATTGTTCTTATTTCCAGATTTAAAAATAGGAGAAATAACAGATATTTTCCATTTATTAATAAATATGCCAGAAGCAAGAGATTTGTTGAAAATCAATAAGAGCGGAAAAGAGATAGCTTTAATACATTTTAATAAAATGTGAGAACAAAGTCCATCAAGGTCACTTTTAAAAGAATTTTTTAAGCTAAGAATACCATTTTCAACATCAGTTAAGGATAGACAGAGGTTGCCGAAATCCAGGAAAGAATCAACATTTTCTAGTTGAATATTATTAGAATTCTGTTTACTAAAATTCGAAACGAAAAATTTTGCAAATAAATTGGCAGTATCAAACAAAGTATTCGATACCTTATCATTGTAAAACATAGACGAGGGAATGTAAGACGTACCTTTTTTGGTTTGAACATATCTCCAAAATGATTTCGGATCAGATTTCATACGACTCTCAAGATTCAAGATATATTGCTTATAAAGAAACTTATTTAAAAAATCAAACTCTCGTTTATAATATATAAATTTTTCATTAAATTCTATAAAACCTGTAGATTTAAATTTCGAACAGAATTTATTCCGAAGGTTCTTTAACTTTTTTAGACCATTTGTATACCATGGTAGTTTATAAAACTTCTTTTTTAGAGGAATATTAATCAGTACATGATCTAATAAGTACTTTTGGAAAACCTCAAAACAATCTTGAGTATCAAGCCCATTAAAGAGCTGATTCCAGTTTATGCCATCAATAAGACCATTTAATAGATCATAATTACAATTATTATAATCATAAAAATATAAATGAGAGTTATTTACTTCCAAGAAAGAATAAAATTCAAGTTCAAAACATAGGGCTGAGTGATGTAATGTTGCCGCAGAGATGGGGCAAGCGCATTCAAATAGTTTAACTTTTAAAAGTTTACTTACAAAGATTAAATCTATTATCTTAGATAATTTATTTAGAACAAAATTGATCTGAACAAGATCACAACTTAGAAAACTATCAACCAGGTGAATTTCCAGCGGTTTGTTGACATTTAATGGAATAAATACCGAAATATCATCTGGAGCAGGGGTCCAAATTAAACTACTAAGGTTGAAGTCTCCAACAACACAAAAATAGTTATCACAGCTAACAGCAGTAGACAACGAAATAATATTATCCACGTGTTTGCAGTAGAGTTCAGAGGAACTATTTGGTGGAACATAAGATGCGCACAAGACAATACTACCAAGGGGGTGGTATATCATAATGCAAAGTTGATCCAAGAGTCCATCAAAGGTGTCAATATTACATGCAGATGAACATAACTCTCTTCTGATAGCTACCAGCACACCACCTCCTCTAGAGAAACCAGTTTGTAGAGAGCTCCGATCTTTGCGATATATTTGAAACTTAGATGAATCAGCAATTTCACAATCATAAAAATCATCATTATGCCATGTTTCAATTAGCAGATAAACATCATAATCAGCATCCGAGATAAAATTACGTACAGTAAGTAATTTTGTTCGCATCCCAGAAAGATTTTGGTAATAAAATCTTAAGGGACTTGTACACTTGTACACTCATGTTGTATGCTAAATAAACTGAATTTAAATTTGTTAAAATGCAACATAATGTCATTTTATGTGGTAAGATCTCAAACGTTTTTTGATTGCTCAATTTTATGCAACGCCTTGATTAGAGTAGATTCTAAATCTGATCTAGGTGTACTCTGTGATAAAAAGATGTCATTTTCAGTTTATTATGACAACATAATCAGCAGGGCTAATGCTATGATGGGATTCGTTAGACGCAACACTAGAGAGTTTGCTGACCCGTATACCTTAAAGACTCTTTTCATTTCCATTATATGGGACCCATTTTATGAGTTGCATAGTACAAGATTGGAAAAAGTCCAAAAACGTTTTACTCGTTTTGTTGTGAAAAAACTAAATTGGAATTTTATGCCAGAGTATAGCTCCCGATGTGCACTTATTGGGCTTAAATCATTGAGTTCGAGAGGAAAATATTTTCAAATAACTTTTGTTCGAGATCTTTTAATGAATGATATTAACTGTGCGCCAATCCTCGCCCGTCTCAATAATTATGCTCCGGAAAGACACTTTAGGCAAAGAGATTTTTTTTACATTTTGCACCATAGAACTAACTATGGCCGGAGTGATCTAATTTTCAACATGTGCACTGTCTATAACAGAGTAAGTGCTCGTATAGATTTCACTCAAAATATAGAGGCATTTAAGCAAACTGTATTGAGTATTGTATAAATATTTAATTTTATATTCCTATAATAATTCCATTATAAATATTGTTTAAGTGTAATTTGTGAAGTAATAAATAGACTATTAAACAATATTGTCAATAGTTTAGTTTTAAAAAAATTTTTCTTCCTAGCATGAAATTTATTATTTCGTGAAAACACCTCACCTCATCATTTACCAAAATGTTAAACTAAAATTTTGAGTTTCTGAGCCTGCCATTCCATGAGTCTCAATTGGTTGAAAAACAATTGTTTTAAGATATGTTCTAAGAAAATAATAACCTTTGAGGAGATATTTGAAGATTCCAAAGAGCGACAATTATTTTCGGTACCACTTCTGATGCCTGAGATCTGAAGCCTTATATTAATTTTTTTCAAAAAGTTGAAAAATTGCGTTCAAATATGCTTTCCTCAAAAAACAGTAAATGCATAGGCGAAAAATGTGAAAATTTTAAACACACCAAATATAAGGAAAACGAAAACACTTTTTATAAATACCACAAAAATTAACACAATCAGATAACAATCAAAAGTTCTGTGCTATTTCGAGTGTACCTTAAGATTCGAATATCCTTCACACAGAACACTGTGGGTAAAAATCAAGAGTGGCATCTTGTTTGGCGAGATATTATTAGTTAAAGACTTTATTTATTTTTGCTTTAAGACATATGTAGTTTTTATTACAAAAATCAAAGAATTTATAGATCGGTTATTTTTACTGTTTTTCTCAATACACAAATTTGTCCTTGCGGAAGAGAGAGACATCCTTATTTTTCCTAAAATTTTTGTGGGAGATCTTGACCAGTCTATGAAACTTTGCAGACCTCTTAGAATGAGAAATTAAAAAAAAATTTAACGCCCTTATGAGCAATTCATTTTTAAAAAATACTCTACAAGAAGCAAATTTTCAAATCCTATATCTTTCAAAAGCGAGCTAGCTTTGCAAAACCCTTTTAGGGTTTTGTTGGTCTAGATCAGTACCATCGATCTGTGTTTGGTCGCTTTTTCGTTAGATTCCATGACCCTTAAATTGTCGCATAGTGTTACAAACAATATTTTAATTTATTTTTTCTACCATTTAATTTTAACTATTTTTTAACTTAAGCATTGTTTGTCATATTTTTCGACTTAAATAAAATATGTTACAAATTATGGTATTGAGAATGTAACCGTTTTTTACAATGAAATTACAATATAATGTGAGTATACTGTAAAAATTTGACACCAACTTTTGAAATAATAACGAAGTCGAGAGCGCCTTAAAAGCGTTTAAAACTTTAAAAGCATTTATCTTGAAACAAAAATGTGTTTTAAAAAATTCTATCAAGCCGATTAAACTGATATTTTAACACGTTATTATGTACGCCAATAGATCTCGCATATAGTAGAATTGTATATTTTAAATAATTTTTTCTATTTTAAATAAAAAAAATGGTTTTTGCACAGTTTGATTTGTTATAAAACCATATAAAAATATTTTAACGATTGTTTGTTTTTTATTTTCTTTAGGGCGGAGCACCGGACTAAATCCTTGATTCAACACAATTATTCGAAGTTATTTTCAATTTAGTGTGTATAATTTAAATGTGCACCTTTTTATAAATAACTATCTGCTTAAAATTAGAAATCTAAATATAGTTTCAATAATACAACTGGTATGCAAACTACAAGAATTGAACTGGCTAAAATGATACTAATATGGAACTGGTCAATATAAAACTAGTATATAACTAGTTAAAAATATACTAGCACAAGGGTGGTTCAAATCTTACCAGTAAAAAGCCTACTTTGATTATACTAGTATTTTACTAGTTTAAAAGTTACTGCTATCACAACTAGTTCAAATTATGCCAGTAAAAATACTACTTCAATGTATATCGAGAAAAAGACAATTGTCTTTTCCTATGACATCAACACAGAAAAATAACCAGTTTGCGCAATGTAAAAAGCATTTGAGCTGAACTAGTACTGGTATTTTTTGACCAAGTACATTTACTAGTATTTTAACTAGTTGGCTACAATGCAGGGTGTTGCCTAAAACTTAACTTAATCGATTTTTTTTAATTTTTTTGTTGGAAATGATTAACTTTTTGGTTTTGAAAGTAGATTACAAGACTAATTTGACTAATTTGATTAGCAGACACCTTAAGATTTAAATAAGTTTTTATAGTTTGTTCAATTGTTCCTTGAAATTGATTCTTGTTTGGTTTTAAAAAGACTTCTTTGTATTTATATGCTTGTATTCCTTCGGACCCTATAGGGGGTATGTAGCCCCCAAAATACCCCCTTGGCTAAGACCTGACTCAGACTACCATGCAATATGTCAAAATGTGTGGTTCATTTCAAAATTTTAGTTTTAATAAACACATGAATATACTAGATGTTTAAAAATAAGTTTTTATTTTTTATGTTTATTGGTTAAATTATGACGCTAACCATAAGTGTTAAATAATTTTATAATGTCAGCATTAAGGATAACGACTCTCGCAATTTTTATATTTTTTGTTGACAATAAATGCTGTCAACGACGATAATGATGGTGCTGATGGTGATTGCGCCACCACATATTTAGTCAAAAGTATTTACAATTTAGTTAACTCAAATTGCTGTAAGCAGCGTTACTGCTGTTGTTCAATATAAGTATGTAAGAGTGTTTTGCATATTAACAAGCAGCGACAAATACACGAAATTTGCATATGTTTAAGTAAGCTAAACTACAACAGCAATTAATACAACAAACAAGCGTAAATAAAGTGTGAGCCTTAAAACAAACAATAATTAAATTGAATTAAATATACAGGTTGTTGAATGCGCCTAAAAGTATAAAAGATTGAAGAGCTATATGCATTGGACTATATTATGAAAAGTGATATTCTTAAAATTATGGCATAGTTTTTTATTGCTTTTACTAACCACACTCACACTTTTTCAACAATTTTTTGATTATCCTTTCACCCTCAGGTTTAGCAAAAGTTACAATGACTTCATTGCAACACGCTGTGTTTTTGCTATCTATGCACTTATTTATGTGTGTGCACGAGAGAGATAAATTTTCAATATGCATAACATTAACCCATAATAAAATTAGTTGCCATAATTAGAAATAATGTTGGTCACGTTAGAATGACTTGTAGCAGCAACGGTGTAGCAACGGTTGATGCCGCATAAAGTTGATGTCTAACTTTAGTTTAGGCTTCTTCTTCAAAACCCACTTCAATCGTCCAAACCACTAAATAAATTTTTGAATGATTGAATACATCATACGCAATCAGGATGCTATTATCCTAGTAGCATTATCCAGACGTTGGTGGTGTGAGGGTCGTATAGTGCGCAGGTGTGTATTTGTGTATGCACTATATGCATTGGGTTGCATTTGTGTCATTTTGTGTGAGTTTGTGTGAGGGAACAAAATGTGCATTTGCTGATTCGTCATCAACACATCATTACATAGCACCAAAAACATCATCATCAACAACAACATTCCAATTAACGTTTGATTTCGAACGTGTAATTCGCGAATTAATATGTTGAATGCAAATATATACTTACATTCACACTTCTCACAGTGAAAATCATTAATTAATGAATGCTGTTTCATCTTTATGATCTTGCTAAAGTAACAGATTTGTCATTTGAATTAATATTTTGCTATATAAGTTTACAAATTATTCATACATTAATAAACTTTGTAATATCCACAATGAAGAGATGAAGATATACCATCTACAAGGAGAGAAATAATACTTTGCCTCCTTTAAGAAAATTTAAAATTAAGCCTTATATGCTGAAATCAAGCATTCAAGCAAATAAAGAAAAATAAATTTTATAATGAGCATTTCTTTCTTAAGGTACTATTCCAGTGTGTAAAAAATTAAAAATCCATTTTTTTCTACATTCTAAGGTTTTCTAAGGTTTTAAGAATACGTATATACAATTTTAGAAAATCGTATCAAACAGAAAAAAGTTATAACATATATTATATTCGTATGTCGCGTGATATTCAAGAGCCTTTACATCTTTATTCACGTTTTTCTCGAAACAAGGTTTTTCGAATTGGCTTCTAAGATATCTGGAGTTCTACTTGATCGATTTGAAACTTTATTCATTGTGATCCTTACAGACTCTGTTAAGCACTAGATCTATAAAAATACAAAAACATTTAATATATTTTTTGTACGGCTGAATGTTTCTGCAAAAAAGGGGGTTTTTTGTACATGTTTTTTCAACGCATGCCATTTTTTTTATTTGCGTAGGTTGAGTGCTCAACTGCAACCCTTAACTCAAGAGTGCACTTTGATTTTTTACTTTCAGACGCTTTGTAAATGCTGGAGAACGGGAATCCAATTGCAACAATTTTTTAAACACGCTAACTTCAATGCCCTGTAGAAAATTAACAGCAACTATAAAGACAAACAAAATTTGTTTTTATTTTCCATGAATAATTCTTCATTATGTAAAAAAATTTGAATCATTAAAATTAATAATACTAGGTAAACAATTAATAAAAGGTGTTTTTTATAGCTACACAATGTAATAGTACCTTAAGTTAAGTTAAATAAATTAATTCTAGAACCTGGAACAACACTTAAAACAAGAAAAAATTTACTTCATTTAAGCAAACGCAAAGTTATTTAAAAAAAATTATTGAATTATTATCTTAATTGAAAACTGCAGTATAAAGAAAATTGTTTACTTTTTTAATCAATTGTTTGAAGAAATTCAATCAAATTATTCTCAACTCAAGAAAGCATTAAATTTTTTGAACTTTTATTTTTTGCTAAATAGTAGAAAAAAATTCCTTTGAAAGGCAAATATATGCACAAATAATTCTGTTTTGATTAAAAAGAAGTTGTGCGTATAAGCTTATGAAAGTGGATGGACTGCTAAAACCACAGAAGATTACTGACGAGTTGATGTAGCGATGAACGAAACAGGCAATTAACAACGTATTATTGTGTCCTATTGTCTATTTTTCTATTTTTTTACAACTGTTGAATCATTACTGTTGTTATTTCACATGCATAATTGAGATAGGACAAATAGAACCATGCGAGCTATGTTTATTGAGACTAAAGCTATCTTTTGGCTGTGTTTGTTTACTTATTCTTTATAATTTGCTTTGAAATTTCTGCAATAAACGCCGGCACATTGAAGCAAACCACGATATTAAGGTAAATTAAGCTGGAAAAAAGCGAATTAAATAAATATCTGTTAATTTATGTGGTATAAATATGTGATATAACGATACAACGATTAATGGATGCTCACATGTGTTGTATTTTGTAAAATTTTGATATACGACAGGCCTTGCGAATTGCCTAAGTCTATCTTGTCTGCTTGGTGGTTTGTTCTGAAAAAAAAATGTAGTTGTCGCTGTTGCTGTGCTTTATAACACTGCCATAGAATGAGAATTTTCATGTGAGTGCTAATTTTGAATTAAAACCTGCAAAATTAATAACATGTGGATACTACTAATATTGAAGTATCAATTTCAGAAAGCAGAGACACCCTAGAAACCACTTCAAATTCTGGGCGAGCATACATAACTGCATTTATTAATAAATATTTTTCACTTGTTTTTTACTAATCTAAAGTGAAATGCAAACTTTATTCATATGTATATTAATATATTTATTTCAAATTAAAAAAATTAATTTAAAATAAATAAAAAGTAAAAAACAGCCCTTTTAATCTTCAGGTACGGCATCACAAAAAATCGTACACTTAACTTAACTAGTACTTGTTAGCATACATAAAATAAAACACAGATCAGTTGCTTCTTTTGGCCTCCTCGTTTATTATTTGGAGGCGAACTAGTTGGTCCATCAGCTCGTCGTCTCTTTTGTGCATTCCAGCCTGATGCGAAACTTCTGCCTTGAGCTGCTGCACGGCTAGAAAATGAAGCTCGTCATCATGACTAGATTCTTTTGCAATCTGATTCTGTCTGTGCTTAATAACATCAGTTTTAAAGGAATTTTTCCTTGGAAGACTTCTCAATTCCGTGACCAGTTTTTTTGGAGAAGATCCAGTATGGAGAGCGCAACTGCAAGGTGGTTCATTTTCGTCTTGCACTTCAAATTCATCTAGGATGCAAGAGGTGCTAGTTGGAATCGTAGGAGTGTTGCTGTCGATGAGTATCGTGTTCTCTTCAAAATCACACGCTATCATTGACTTGCATTTCACCTTTTTTTTTTTTTTTAAAAGATCAAAGAACCAAGGCATGCGCCTTATACAAACAAGGTTTGGTCTTTGACCTGAAAGGAAAGGGATAGATTTCTTTAGAGGAATTGATTGGAACAATACGTGAATTATTGATGAGCCGAAACAACAGTGAAAGAAAATTTGAATTGCTTTTAACTGAAGCTAGTGTTATGCCTTAACCTCGGCAAGCATTTCCAGACCTTAGTTGTTTCCATTCCTTTAACTCCACATTTTTCACAATTTTAGTTGTGGATTTTTAGTTTTTCTATAATTCTTAAATGTAGGAAAGAACAAAGAAAGTGAAAAGAACCATGCCCGAGCCCGGATTTGAACCAGGGACCTCTAGGTTGAGAGTCTAGCGCACTCTCCACTAGACTACAAAAGCCGACAAAGGCCTTCGTCCAAAGTTGGGATATCCACAAGATTTCCTGTCGCAACTGTCGCCCTTTTTACTTGCGCAACTGCTTTCCTCGAGTTTACGTTCATGCGCATCCACTGCTGCTTTAGCTTGGAAACATCGCGATCAAAACCTGCGGCTACCATATCCACTCTAATGGCTTTCAGGCATTTTTCTTCAGTTTTATCATCCCGAGGTTATTTTGCCTATTTTTTATCACAGCGATGTACCCATTGACCAAATCCCTTAAGCAATTTTTCTCGGATGCAGCCCAATTATGTTCGCGTTTCTTTGCCTATCGAAAATACTTTTAATTAAACAAATACTACAACAATATTTAAAAATTACTTACTATTGCTTCTTCTCTATTTCAAATAGTTAACACAGATCAGCTGATTTATGTATGTATCCTAAAGACAGATGTTGTATTAATCGATAAACAGTAAAATCGTATTCAAGAACAACATTTTACATCAATTACGTCTTTAACTTAAGCTAAGTATGCTGTAGAAGCGAAAAGAAATCTTCCGTAAGAAATGCATTGCGTTTTTGACAGCGAAAAGGTAGCGATTTTTTTTTTCGTTGATTAGTATGCAGTTGAATGATAAATTTGTTTAATGCAGCCAAGTTCATAACCACGATTGGAGAGTTAAAATGCCAAAATTTCGCTGTCTTTTATATGCCGGTACATTTAATTGGAGTGGAAATTTGACATTCAACAATAATGTTCAACTAAGGCCTTTTCCACACTTGGTCAACGCAACTCCAACTCAAGTTGCTAGCCTGTGTATATATACCGGAACCTTCAGATTAAGCAACTTGCACGCAACAAGTTCTCGACACGATCTCAACCTGTTCCACGCAACGCGGCTTTCCGCAATTTTCATCGGCGACTTGTTGCATCAATTTGTTTGTTTTGTGAATTCAAGTATTTGTAGTGCAGTAGGCTATATATTAATCAAGGTTAATAAGTTAATTAAATAGTTCCTAATAGAATCTAAAAGCAGAAGAAATAGTTTGCAGGATGAATGAGCAAGTGTTAAATATTGAATTAGTGCAAGAAGTCGAAAACATGAGTTATTAAATAATAACAATTATTATATGTTGCATGACTTTTGAAGCAAGTCTGAAAGCATTCGATTTATAGTTGCATTGCTTTTCAACTTTTTCGCTGTTGCGTTGAAGTTGTGTTGGAATTGCGTTGACCAAGTGTGGAAAAGGCCTAACACATTTAACAAATAGGTTATAGTAAGTATATGTTAGTGTTGAGTCTACACTAAAATTTCGCGTGTAGAATTAAGTACGTAAAATTTTTTGTTCCTACAGCATACCAAGCTTTAGTATAAAAATATAGAATGTCTAATTAGTTTTATGATCTATGAAATTATTACATGAATTCAATTGTGAGCTTTAGATCAAGTAAGTTTTTAAAGAAGGCAACAACAACAACAACAACAACTCTGTACAGAGTCAATAACTTAGCTGACTAGACAGTCTGTTTCGGAAATCGCTACATATTCCTCTTCAGTAGTCTTTGAGTGATTAAGCTGTGATCAACTAACTCACTGTTTAAATTAGTATATGAGTGCGCAGATTTTGGAATTCATTCTTTTGAATTGTATGGCTGCTAATCTTATGACATTTCAAAGCAGTAGGCTATTTATAGATCACCGCCATAAACTCTATCAAGGTTGCCATCTGTTCTAGTTGCTTCTTTATTTATTTCAATATTTATTGGTGTTCGATAGTTTGTCGAAATGCACCATAGAAATGAAACGAGTTTTTTGCTTCGCCAGAAGCTAGTGTTCTAACTAAAAGGTGGCTTTTTTCACAACCAAATGTTCAATTACACATGACTTTGTCCGAAGTCGATCAATTATTAGATTATTTAATCAATTTGACATTAACTAAACTTATTTGGCCGTGCTCCGCCATAGTATGTTAATTAGTTTTATGATCTATGATATTATAACATGAATTAAATTGTTAGCTTTAGATCAAGTAAGTTTTTAAAGGAGGCAGAAACAACAACAACAACTCTGTATAGAGACAATCACTTAGCTGACTAAGCTGACTAGCAGCCATACAATTCAAAAGAATGAATTCCAAAATCTGCGCACTCATATACTAGTTTAAACAGTGAGTTGATCACAGCTTAATCACTCAAAAACTACTAAAGAGGAAAATGTAGCGATTTCCGAAACAGACTGTCTAGTCAGCTTAGTGATTGACTCTATACAGAGTTGTTGTTGCCTTCTTTAAAAACTTACTTGATCTAAAGCTCACAATTTAATTCATATAGAATGTCTTTTAAAACTTATTTTTCATGATTTCTAACCACAAAACTACATTTTGTTGTAAAATTCTCAAGTTTAAAAAAATCCTTCGATAAAATATATTCATTAACGATATTTTTCGCCACAGCATGTCATCGTCAATTTTACAGCTTTGCCATTTTTGCATATTTAGTGATTGACAATGTCGTTATTAGTAAGCACCATGTACTAAACTGACTATGAAAACACAAAAAATAAAGTTGGCTTTTTGATTGTAGTATTTTACTAACTATTTTACTAACTAACTTTATGATGGACTATGACTACGGGCCTATAAATTTAGCTTTAGCGGTGGAGATTTCGCTTTACCGTTTCTTAGAATCCGCCCTCTAATATCCTATTTGCTTGATTCAAGCATACAATGCTTGATTATTTCTCTCCGTGAACTGAAAAAAATTCACATGTTTTAAAATTGTCGAAAACTAAACTATTTTTCAAAATATTTTTTCTATATAATTCCTAAATATGTAGTATATTTATAATTTTAAGTAAAACTTTACCACATTTGTTGTTTTTTTAACGACAAGATGTTATAGGGTTCTGTTTTTAACAAATCTATCAAATTTTACGTGCAAATATCAAGTCATTCTTCATTTATTTATTTTTTTAATGAAACATAAGAAAAGTTGATCTTAATATTTCTTAGATACACGAAGAAAGTTTTGTGCGCACAAGTCATTATCAAGCTGATCATAAAATTCAAAATATGTTTCTTTTAACCATGTATAAGTTTTGATCATGTGTTATGCTCTCAATTCATGCAATAATTCTATATAAAACATGAAAAAAAATACTGATCATATATAGTGATCAATTTCTAATTTCCATAATTTTTTTGATCAAAGAAATTGCATATATTATGAACGCATTTACAATTTATAAGCGTTGATCATAAATTGGTATCCAGTGCTCATAACGAAGAACACAAAGAAAACAACACATAAACTTTGTTAGAAAGCAGTTAGGAAGCAGTATAGAAAAGAAAATATGTGAAAAAGTTTGGCTACAGCCTAGTTAAAGTGTAAAAAAATAAATAAAGTTAATAATAAAGTGAATAATAGTGAATTTATTCGGTAGTCTATAAAAAATTTTTATTATATGTATACAAATAAATAATTTTTGTAAAAAATAACACAAACAAATTTTTCCCAAAAAGTGTTGTTCAATTCAGCATCAATTGCAAATGAACACTTTAGCAACACATCTTACGCCAGTTGCTCACACATTATGGATACCTTGGTAATACATCTTACAGAAATTGCTCATATGTAATGATTTTCTCTTGCTTCGTATTTATGAGCACTTATGCTTTCTTAATGATCAGTTGCTCATAGTCGATAAATGTGCGCTTTTAGCGCAAAAGCTATGAGCATTAGACTGTTAAAAAAAAAACTTTTATTAATTTTTGTACGGGTCAGGGGCTTCAATCATTTATAAAGTTGTAAAAACACACCATAATTTTTTTCGTAGGGATCCGAATTTTTTTTTTAAATGTTAAACTTCTTAGGACTTTGGCATCCTTCATTAATGAAAAATTATAATTGGAACATTATACTTGGATTCTGGCGCTCCGAAGCATTACCATGCATTTCACACAAATTTTAAGTCCACAACTATCTCCAATGATTATTTTTTTAACTTTTAACAGAAAAAATATTACTCCGATTTATTCCAACACTCTTCAAATTGGTACTTTGAGTCAGTTGAAAGTTATGATAGTGAGGCCATTCATAAAAATGTCGAATACAGATATATGTCTTGTCGCTAAAGTGTCTGAAAATTTTAACGAAAAAACACTTCCTTCTAATGAAAAAATAATTCAGTGATTTTTTACGGACACCGTATAAAAAAGCAAAAAAATAGTGGTAGTTTGGGGGTCGTTAGTGTTGTATTGTTGAGGTTCTGGAAAGAATTTGGTATTCCACCACAAGCAAAAAGATGTACTTATCTTAAGTTTGAAAAATTCTGCAGAAACATATTTCTTTTTGAAATTCTTGATATTATAACTAACTTTTCAGAGGTTTATCTACCGTTGTGAGAGGATAACGCAGAACACATATATGGTTGAAATGTAATCCAAAACTTGAAAACAACCAATGACATAGCTGAAAGGGCTGTGGGCACAATGACGAAAATAGATGGACAGTTTTAAAAAAGAAATGAAGAAAGGGAACTTTACTGACAGGTTATACAAAAAAACATAAAAAAATTTCTTAATGCAAACAAAGGCACTTTTAATAAAAAATATATAGTGTTTAACAAATTTTGTAATTCAAAAATAAATACAGTTCAATAAAATACTTTCCATAAAATACTTGTTTAATAAAAACTACAGAAAAGTAATTGCTGAATTAAATTTTAGACTAAAAATTTTCTCATATGAAAGCTGCGGAGCTTTAGAATCCTTAAATTTAGTTTTAATTAGGAAAGGATCCCAGATACCTCAGTTCTTAGAAGTTACAAATTTTTTAAAAAAAAAATTGAATTGCAAATTTTATTATTTGTAATATGTGGTTGAGCGGGAAAAAGATCTGATCGTGCTGACTGAATCTTGTTGTACTTTAAAAAAAAAAAATTATGAAGTGTTTTGAAAAAGTTTACAGACTAAAAAATTTTTGTTTTACTGACCCAAAAAACTAGCTTGACTGGTTCGAGCATGTCCTTAAAATTATTCGATCCCAATGAAAAAAATCATGGAGTGTTTTTAAACCTTTATAAATGATATAAGCTACTGACCCGATGAAAAATAAATTTTTTTGAAACAATCTTATGATTGTTAAATGCTTATATTTTATATACAACGATAGCTTTACATTTCTTGTGGTTAGAATAATTAAATATAAAATGTTCTTATTAAATAATAGAATTAATATATATAATCGATTGGTCGATTGGTGAAGTATTGAAAATTATTGTGTTGAAACTGTGACTCTTAACTTTGATTAATTAAAGAACTGCGCTTAGAGCTCTACATTTATTTACAAATTTATTTTCTGAGAGAAAATTCGATATCATCTTGCTTGATATTTGCTATTGCATCAGACATAAAATATGTGCTCAAACAAGCACTAAAGTGACCATTAAATAAACTCAAATAGAGTGCATAAATGAAGCAATTATTGCATTCGTAGCCCAATTACTGTAGACGCTGATTAGTGCGGATGCAGCAAGTAGCACCAATTTCATAATTAGATGCCTGGCTACAAATACAACAAATGCAATTGCTGTTAATATGTACTATGCCAACAACCACAACAACATCGACGGCAACAACGACAACAAAAACAAGAATATTTGTGGTGCACAGTCACCAAAATCTGTTTGTGGAATTGTGTACTGCGCTAATTACATTCCACGTCTAATCAGATGACTATCGAGTCAATTATCAACAGTTCCGATTTCAAAGCAACATCTTACTCTGTATGGCTTTCCAACACCAAAGTATCTATCTAGGAGAGATGTACACTACAGTCGCTATCCTGTAAAGGACTTTACGCACAAGTGCTGCCATATGCTGTGTCATTTGATGTTAAAGCGTTTTCTTTTCGTTCCATCCTTGAATTAATAGCGAAGATGAGCATGTTAATGATGGTAATTGTGATGATGTTGATGGTTATTTTGCTTTTGATGATAATATTAACAGCAACAACCACGCAATAATAACAAGAACAACAACAACAGCAACAATATTACTACTAATAATAATGCAAACAAACTAATTTAATTGCATGAAGCAACTCATGTTGCTTATCTGTCTCTCTATTTATATACTTGTAAAGGTATGAGTGCATGTAAGTGTGATATTTGGCTTGTGCTTGTGTATAACGTTTGTGGTGCACACGTATGTAATGCGAAACTAAAAAAGTTTCGCGTGATTTGAAACACATCATTTCATTTATCTGAATAAAGTCTAATAAATGATGTTTTTTCAAAGCGATTTTCTAATCATTAATACGTTCATGTGTTAAAATTGAAAAATAAATTTTTCAAAGTGTTTTTTGGCATGAAGTGCTTAAATATTAAAACATTGACTAAATTTCGTGAAATAAAACCATAACTTTCTCATTACCAATTCAAAAAAATTTTCATTATAAAAACCAGTGAAAACCTTGATGCAAGTCATAAAAACTGTAAAGTATGAATGCCAACTACAAAGCCCATCCTGCATGACCTTTTATCAAAAAATACTTTCGCAGAAAAAGCATTTTTAAATTTATAATTTAATCCAACCACCTAAATAACTGGATCTTAAAAACACAAAATTTGAATAATAAAAAGAATAGCCATGCATCTGATTCAAACAGCTGCTGAGATTCACATCAAGTGACGACGTGAATCAAACAAACATGGCGCTTGCATTGGAAATGAAATTGACCAATGCTGACCACAAACCCAGAGAATTCATTCACATGTGAAATGGAAAAATATAATCCCATATAGTCACAAAGATACAACCGAACAAACAAACAAATAAACAAACACAAACATACTCACATCCTCTCACAAGCACATGAAGCAACACAAGTGCTGATAAAATATAAAGTAGCACAAAAAAAAACAAACATTTACACCAGGTTATCTACTTCCCAAACTCTTTACTTACAAACACCCACACAAACACCCACTTGGAAAAATTTAAAAAAAAAAAAAATTCCTTAAAACTCAATAAATATTTATGAGATCTATAATAAGTTTGGTTCTTGGGATTTTGTTTGTTGCTCACAAAAGGCAAAAGGAAACTAAAGTGATTGAAATAAATTTAACAAGAAAAGCCGAGATAGTCTAATTTAACCGCTAGAGACGCTGAGAAAGCTAAAAAAGATAAGAAAAAAAAACAACAAAACCTAAAAACTGTTTCAAAGAAATCGGTCTTAGCGAAGCTCATTTCATTTTACATATAAAACTATTCTTTATTTTTTTAATAAATAACTATTAGGCTTATAATACAGATACAGAAACATACGTTTATAGTTATATAGAAACAATAGTTAGAGTATTCACAAGGTGTGCTATCATGTCATATTATCATATTGTCTTAGATCTTACACTAGTTTAAAAATGTTGTAAAACAAATTTTAAAACATTCCAACCCTGAAAGCTATGTTTCGTAATCAATCAGCTGTTTTTTATTTACATTTATTAATTTTGTCGCGTATGCGTTGCCTGGAAAAATACTGCAATTAAGTTTACTTGAATCAGCCATTATAATGACCAAAATATGCTTTGGTCACGATATACCAAAATATAAAATAGGCCATTATAAAACGGCTATTATTTTATTTATTTCGCTTTCTTTTGGCGTTATGAAAACAAATATTTAGTTAAGCTGGTTTTATATCAACTTATTAAGAGTTGAAATAACACAATACTTTATGAGATGTTCTTCACACGAGTTGTATTTTTTCATAATTTCAATTAAAGACATATGAATTGATGAGACCTTGTAAATACCCAAAGAGTTAATTTTTCAACACTTATATTTTTATATAGTTTGTATATAAACTACCCCAACAACAATCAATTCGTACGCCTGAACATTTTTTTATATCAACACTTTCAACTTTTATTTATATTAAGAAATCAATGTTTTTGATACAACAAAGTTTGTTGTATTCTTAAAGCTTGAAATGTAATTTCTAAGGCCGTATTCATAGTGGACGCTTTGGCTGAATCTGGTTCATAAAGCAGCTTTGTCGATCTTTTTTTTATCATAGTGAACGCTTATTGGTGTTAAAGGGCGCCGTTTCTGCTTGTGTGAGCAAGCGAGATGGAGATATAAGTGCTGAAAACCTAAAAAATTTAAGAATTAGCTCTATGCTCGTAGTTAGCTTACACTAAAAACGCTTTAAGCTTTTTCCATATCTTTATACTAAATGTTTGCGTAAGTCGAATTGCTTGAATAATGATTTGTGCGACAGCAACTCATTGTCAAGCAGTGGTAAGAACTACACGGAAATTACAGATTTCTACAGATATCTAAGCCTTGCACAGGTAAACGGACAACAGCGGAAAAATAACATAAATCTTCGGATTTTTAGGAATTTCACACAGATTTTTTTGTAGATTTCGCTATTTTTTCACCAAATTTTATGTTAAAACTTATTTAAATGATAAAAAAGTGTACTTATCACTAAAAATGTGATAACTTATTATGTTAAAATTTTGCGCTTATCAATACTTGCAAATGATAAAAATAATCATGGGTTTGTCCAGCAGAAAAAGAAAGCGCGTCATTTTTCGTTCTTAACTTGATATGAAACTTTTTTTGTAATTTATAAAGAGTGCAAACATGACAAATATCTATATATTTTACAAAATTGAATTAACCTTGAACTTTTAGTTGTACGTTGTTTCTAACTTTTTATAAGTTTAATTCAAGTTTAAAATAAAAACAAATAATTTTTATAAACTTTTAACAACTTAAATTAACTAAGAGCTAATTTTATTAGCTGTTAGTTTTTAATTGAAAATAATTATATAAATTTGTTTACACGGACTTACGCGGTTTTTTATATCGAATTAGAGGATTTTTTTCATGTTGTCATCACTGTTGTCATGCCATGTCATGTTGTTCGAACTTGTTGAGTGTGGCTTGCTACAACAGTGCTAGATACGATTCAAACAAATTAGCGCATTGAGTTTGATAATGACATGGGTTACTTAAACGTTTGCATGGTGCATACAGGACAACTCATTAAAATCGGTATGAAGAGACCATGTTATGTGCCGTTATCGCTTGGGATATTTCGAAAACTCATTTACAAACAAATAAGCAAACAAACAAATATTGCTCGTTTAATAGTATAAGATATATAAATATAAAAAAAATGGGCCTTATTCATAAACATTTTAAAGTCGATTATATATTTAGTGTAAGCTTTTTGACATTATATCTATAGAATTTGCTGTCAAACAGCTTAGACTAAATTTAGACTCGACTTTAAAAAGTTTATGAATAAGGCCCTATGTGTTTTTCAATAAGCCATGTAACCTATGAATAGAGAAATCGGTTGCATATCATAGCTTGAGTTGGCGTTGTCGTTGGAATGGTATGTATGATTTGTTTCGGTAGTTAGCATGGCTTGGCGGCAATTGCTTTTTGGTTCGATGAGTTTTTTGAATTGAAACATGCACTTGTGCTAGCCTTTAGTTTATACACAAACAGCAAAACCTCTCAGCTCAGCAAAAAGCGTTAACTGTGAACGCGGTCTTAGAAATGGCATTTACTTCTTTAAGAATACAACCATTTTTGATGTATCAAAAACATTGATTTCTTAACAAAAATAAAAGTTGAAAGAAATTTTAAAAAATGTTCAGGCGTACGAGCTGATTGTTGTTGGAGAAGTAGTTTTATAGTTATATATATTAAGATGCCTCAATAAAAAAGTTACCATAGCCACCGACTAAAAGTGAACCTTGATCTATTTTAAGACGATTCCCAAAATATTTTGGCTGTCATGATAACCATCAGTGAGCTAAACCATTTTGAAATAACATCCAAAAATCATGTCTTTCGGTTAATTTTTAGTTGATGGCATCGACAACTTCTTTTTTCTATAGAGGTCGAGGCACCTTAATATATATACATTAGACCAACCCAAAAAACTGAAGTCTTTTCTTTTAGTGGCATGTTGAAAAATACCTTCAATGACATCTTAAAAGCACATACTGAAATTTTTGTTAAAAAGTATTAACCTTAGACACTGTCATTAGTCACACTCTTACAGCCCGTTCATGCTGGGGATAAATTCAGCTTTTTGTTAACCGTAACTAAACGCAACATAAAGCAGCTTTTTTCTATACAAATAACCATGACTCGGATTTTGATGACCTAAAAAACTGACGTAAAAAAATGAAAAAAAATTACCTTAAAACTACAGATAAATACCTAAAAACTGACATAAATTACCTTAAACACGCAAATGACTATACATTAAAAATAAACAAAAAATAAATTACTAAATTTATAATAAATAAATTACTAAACTTCAAATTATTTTGTATAATTTTTATACATAGCTTAAAATTACATTCATGCAAGGTAAATTTTTAAGTTATTAAAATGTTTATTCTTTAAGAACGTCGATTGTCTGGCAAAATGTTTTTGTAAACAGAAAAACTTCTTTCTAATTCTGCACTGACAAGAGGAACATATTTAAAAGACGATATGTCATCAGATGTAAATTCCTCTTCCAATTTCATAGTATTAAAATTTTTACCCCTTAATATTTCAGCAATAGAGTATAAAAATTGAGTCAATTAAAATTAGAATATCCTGAGTTTTTATCTAACACTTGTTTCATCTTTCTTCATACCCTTTCCTCAGTTTCACCATTGCTTGAAGTGTGTTTGATTGAAGGGCATATTGTTACTATGAAAAAATAAGAAACAAATTCTTTTAAAATTACACTTATATTATCTAAAAACCCCAAAAATGTTATACAATGCCTTTTTCAAGAAGTCATGTTTTTAATTGAAGGGACTATTGTTAAAGGAAAATCTTAAAAATTAGCATTTTTACATTTTTTTAGTACGAAAAAATATGAAAAAATTGTTTTAAAATTACACTAAAATTACTTAAAAACACGAAAAATGCTCTAAAAATTAAAAATGTCAATAAATGACAGTAAAATAACTAAAAAATCCCTAAAAATTACCAAAAAACGCCATAAATCTAGTAAAAATTACATGAAAACTAAAACCGATAAAATACACTGAAAAATGTCGAAAAAAATTCCTAAAAACTTTTCATATTTGGAATTTAGGAAATATAAATGGACGTTCTAAATGACTAGGAAATGTCTTAGAAGCAGCAGAAAAAGATGACATGTCATCGAAATCCTAGCCTTGCAAATAACACTAGAAAAAAGTAACTTAATGGAACTTTTATTCTGCTCTTTTGTGTCACCTTGTGTTTCGTGTGATACTTCCGAAATTCGAAATAAATTTTTCGTCATATCGTCGTTGCGCGAGCAATACCTCGTATCCGCCACTTGCACATACACACATACGGTGATAATTAAATTTTACGGAAGTGCAGAAAAACTGATTTTCCTTTAAACTATTGAATAGATTTTCCATTAAATCAAGAAATTATTGAAATACTAGCTTGAACCCGGAACGTTGCTGCCGCGGCCCAGTTGCCTGATGCAAATAAAATGTTATCTGTGAAACTGAATACTGAATTCCATAGTTGTGCGGCCTAAACTCCAAAGCTATACGACATCGCAAATTTAGGTTGTATGGGAGGTGCCACGCCCCTTTTTCCAACTCCCATAAAATGTTATCAGTGAAACGCCACGTGTTAATTGTGGTCGAACACCAAATTCCGAGGCTGTGCGGCTTATAACTCCAAAGCTATTCGATATCGCAAAATTGAGTTGTATGGGAGGTGCC
This sequence comes from Dichetophora obliterata, assembly GCA_963920525.1. Classification (NCBI taxonomy): domain Eukaryota; kingdom Metazoa; phylum Arthropoda; class Insecta; order Diptera; family Sciomyzidae; genus Dichetophora; species Dichetophora obliterata. The sequence goes on along the minus strand of OY986439.1, from coordinate 78,790,092 downwards.
ACGCCCACTGGGGGTAGGAAGGTGAAATATACTTTACGATCCATTCTCATACCTACCAAATATACATACAAAATTTCATGAAAATCGGTCGAGCCGTTTCGGAGGAGTTCTGCCTCAAACACCGTGACACGAGATTTTTATATATTAGAAGATATTTGCTTTTTTCTCAAATAAGCATTGAATGAAAAATAGAAGTGACTGAATCAATTATGAAAGATCAAAATGAAATGAATGAAATTTTAATTAATTTTGGCCTTTTTGCTATATACGTGGTACTGCAAGTGGCGGATACGCGGTATTGCACGCATGACTATATGTCAATAACAGATATAATGAACAAAAGCAATAAATAAAGGATTTTTAGTATTTATAATCATTTTAGCCATTTACTTTATTTTATTCGAAAGAGGATGTTCGAATATGCTAAAAGCAGATTTTTTTATGTGCATGAACATAGTATTAGATCATATTTTGAATATTAAAGGGTTCAAAATTACAAGGTTATCATCTCTTTTGATAGCCTAAAGAGATGGCTGTTTGGATTGGTCAAAAAAAAAATATGTTAAACCACTAACTGTCAAGTATTGATCATAAAAAGTCATAACTTTTTTTTTGTCAAATTAGTGTTTTCGCTTTAATATTAATAAAAACCTTAATTGAGAAATAAAAAAAAAGTCCCATCGTGTTCAGCAACCTCGAAAAAATAATGTTAGATTATGAGTTAAACCATTGATCATCACATTCTCTATTGATATTTTTTTGAAAAATAACTTTATTTTTGTGGCCAAAATTTTAAAACTGGAGGCTATCAGTGTCTAAGAGTTAATATTTAAGGACAACAATTTCAGTATGTGCTTAGAAGATGTCATTGAAGCTTTTCTGCAACATGCCTCAAAAAAAAAAGATTCTTCTGTTTTTTTTTTTGGGTCGGTCTAATATACATACATTGTTGTAATGTATAATTATTAGACTGACCCGTAGAGACCAAAGAGTCTTATTTTTTGGAGGTTCTTTGAACAGTTGTTTCAATTACATATAGAAACAGCTTACTGAAATTTTTGTCCCAAAATATTTACCCCTACCAGTAGCTCGTTCCTATAACTCGTAGCGATCGTAGTTAGCGACTCATATTACCGATTTGACGTTACTCTCACCTGCAATGTTTCTGTACGAATCTAAATCAATTTCTGTTCGATTCGTTCGTTTCAAATCGATAATCTGTCACATGTTCCGATTTCATTTCAATGGAACTTTTTAAAAAAGTGTTTCTGTAAGAAAAGTGAACCGATAAAAATGTGTCACTTTTCTTACTGGCTTTGCGGCAAGTGCAAATTCTACCGATTTATCTTATTTCAGTAATGTTGTATATTATTAATTTATAAGTACTCGAAATATGCCTATAAAAATTGTTACTTTCATTAACGTTGAAGTTGATTAAAATATATCGTTGTTGTTATAAAGCTTTTAAATTTTCAAGGTAATTGAATTTAGAAATAATGCCTATTTAAATAACAGTTAAAAATTTTAGCAAAAGATTATTTCCGCAAACATTACTAAACATCATTATTACATTTATCAATAAATTCATCAATTATTTTTTTAAACTGAAAATATTCACTTTTTAGTACTAAAAAAAGCACTTATTATCAAGTTTTAGCGCACATAAAATAATATATTCTAGTAAACAACTGCTTGTAATTTGACTCAATTTCGCAACGTTTCTACTCGATTTATGTTCTTTTTCATCACGGTTCGAATTTTTACCGATTTAAACGTACAGAAACATTAGTTGTCACGAAATTGGTAACTGGGGATCGATAACGGCTGACGTCACACAAATCGGTAACTTGCCGATTTTGTTACAAAAACGAGCTACTGGTAACTCGCCAAAATATTTAAAGTCGCCTATAGAGCCAACATAGTGTCCCAACCTTACAAAGCTTAAGTGTCTATGGCTGAATACAGAACGCGTATGTTTACTTGAATTGACGATTACCGCAATTAAAACTCACGATTTATCAAAAAATATTTCCTAAAATAATTTTTTTTTTACAATTATAACTTCCTTCGCTCTTAACAAATCAATACAAACTTAAGTCCAAATTATTTGTTTAACACTCAAACATTTCGAACTTTGAATGGTATATTTAACCAGTAGCATAATCAAGAAGCAGTTAATTAAAAAAAATGAGCCTGATTTTAACATGCAGTTAGATATAGTCCTTTTTGAGGACAAACAGTTTAAAGGTTTTCAGCACTTTTCCTAAGTAAATAAAATCTTGAACCCCTTGCAAGACCAAAAACTGGAAATTTTTTGCAACTCCTGGTTTGAGGGTCATGCAATTTTTATAACGGTCTATGAAAAAGAGTTTATAAAGTGAAAAGTATAATGTTTTTAAGTAAAACTTCTTACTTGCTCAGTTTTCAGAACTCAGTTCAGTGCTCAGAACAAGTGTTCTCAATGTAATGGAAACGTATTGTCATTTACGTTTGTTGTCATATATGACCACTGATTGTCATACGAACTCACAAACAAGTCAATCAAAATATCGTTGTATGTCAAGAAAAATCGAAATGCCAACATGTTGTCATTTTGTGTCAATTGTGGCCCAAAAAACCAAAATTTTGTTTTATGTTTTTTTGTTTCACTGCTGGCGGAATTTATAAAATATTGTGATTGTAATTGGCTTAAAAGGAAAAGTCTTCGAGATTCTCGCAGTGGCCGGTGTTGCTTCAAGGGGATATATCGCAGAATGCGTTTTTATTTGCTTGATGAGCGAAATCAATTGCCAGCAGCCTTTTCACGCGATGGATACTTTGGAGGCGGCACCGGCCAATGTGATAATCTTTGTTTTATAAGATTTCACAAATAACATCGAAAATGAAAACAATATGGCTATCAATTGACTCATTTGTTAAACGTTAGTTTTTGACGTTCGATTCTGTCAATTTTTGTGTTGTAATCATGGTGTAATCATATAGGCCCCTTAAGACGAGGAATCGCACATCTGGTTGATAAGCTGTCGTGTTTTTAGCAAACCTGCAACCAAACGCAAAAATAAATTTTAAAAATTATTATTTTTGGGGTTTTGAACTGAAATTGAACAACTGCCATCAATTGAAATTTGTGTCTGTAGGAAAAATATCAACCAGTTTATCAACCGATTATCAGTTCGATTAGTTGCTCGTCTATAGGGGCCTTAATTAGGTGTTTTCATTCGGAATATCAGAAAAAAATAGGCTGCCTTTTTTTGGCATTTAATTTGAAATTTTTTATATGAAACTCTTTAAATTTTCAAAATAAGGCAGCATGTCACAGAAAAATATTGTAAATTTCATGGGATGAGAACACCTTATGGGGTCCATACGTAGGCCCCTGTTTTGAAACATGTCCGGTTGCATGCAATATATCTCTGTGTATAGCGTTGTTGGTGGACAGATTTGAAGGTTTGTGAGTTGGTCTGCTCAAAATCAAAAACTTTTAATTTTATGGAAAAAACATTCAGGTTGGCAAACATGTTTGTCAGCTTACTTACTCTATATTGATCAATGTGTATTACAAAATAATTCGCGAATTTCATAAGTAGCATATTCTTATTAATTAACTTTGTCTCATCTATGAAAACTACAAGAAATGAAAAGAAATCATTGCTCTATGCGAACACGTTCAGAAACATGTCAAAAAAGTGTATGGTAAAAATAAAATAAGGTATGCGTACATGTTTGGAGATAGGTTTGCTTGTGTAAGGGCCGATTTATAATTCTTACGCCATGGTTGTAATGAAAACGCATTTGAAGTCGTATGATCAAGATGCCTGTTGAAAACCAGGCTTTAGATGCAACACTTTATTTTCTGTCCATAATCTATAACCTAGTCGGGGTAAATGCAAAAAATAGTTTAATGATCTCTATAAACAATTTTAAAACTTGTATTTCTATGCTAAGAAATAACAAGGACTTAAGCTGGAAAAAGACTCCAAAAATAACATGCCGAATTTGAAACAGGCCAATTGTACTCAACCTTAACATGCTTGTTGCAAAAAAAAAACAACAACAAACATTAAAGTCGAATATGCTCAACAATTTCCACAAAACTTATGAAGAGATAATTGCAAAAAATATTGCAGACTAATTAAAAAAAGTCATTCGAAGAATACGAAGTTTTCCCACTCAAAAAATGTTACAACCCTATTCAAAATTAAAAATTCATGGATGAAAAAATCCTTATTACAGTTCTAAAAATTATATGTTGTTTACTTATATAAATACTATTGTTGCGCGCTTGATAATTACATCAATAGTAAAAACAGTTTATTAAATTATTTGGCAACAAATGCAATACGATAGATATAAAAGATACATTAAAATCGTAGAGCAAAACAACAACCGGAAGTGATTATTTCCATTTGGCATCTCGCCATTCTAATCCAATTTAAAATGTTGCACAAATCTAGGCGAGTTGGTAGGGCTGGAAAACGAAAAGAAAAAAAAATCAGCAGAACATCATGAAACAACAATAAAAAATAAGAATATAGCAACAACAGAAAACTACACAATACGGCATTACTTTTTATTGGATTGTGTGGCGAAAATAAAATTTTTAAATATTCTTTAAAATACGATAATTCAAGTTGGCAAATCCAGTGCAGTATTTGGTAGATTTGGTTGCTGAAGCTAAGCCATTAGTTGCAGCCAAGATTACCACTTTAACTAGGCTTAAGAATAGAGCGCTACATTAAAAAGAGTTATGGGCCTGTTCAGGCGCGTAAATAGAAAAAAATTTCAGGGGGAGAGAGGTGCTTTTATTTAGACTTATTCTAATTTTTTTTACTTAAAATAATCTTTAAATCATAATATGTAGTCTTCTTTTATTTTGAGATAATGCATTTTTTACTTCATCTATAGTCACTTCCACATCCCTGTGAGGAAAGCTAACGCATTGAGCCTTTCTGCTCCAGTTTCTCTTCTCATGTATGTTTTAAGTTTTTGAAGCGACGAAACCGGCGACGTTGCACCAATTTTTAGGAATCAATATATTGATGGATATATCATTGCATCGCAAATATTTAGGTATTCGATAAACGTTACAGGTCGAATTGTTTTACTAAAGCAGTGCCTCCAAATATGGGATACCAAAAAATTAAAACTTAGCTTTTTATAAGTTATTGTTATATAAGTTATTATTAATTATTTTATGATATTATGTTATTATGTTATTTTCATTTCTCGAAAAAATGCAACATTTTTTTCGCCCTTTTTTAGAAATTCTTCCCTCTAGAGCAGCGTTTCTTAACATGGGGTCCGCGGACCCCTGGGGGTCCGAGAGTATATATATGGGGGTCCACCGTCTAATCTATGGACATTTGAATTAAACATTTTTTTAAGTATTTATGTCCACTACAATATACAACTTTATGTCCACTCATGAAATACCGTGGGATAAATGTGTGGAAGTTAGTACCGACGGTGCTCGGGCTATGACCGGTACACGAACAGAACTTCAGGCGCGCGTGAAGAAGATGAATCCATCTATTATCTGGCATCACTGTTGCATTCATAGAGAGGCATTAACTGCTAAGAATATGCCAGAAAAATTAAAAACAGTTTTGGATGACATAGCGCAGGTCGTGAATTTTATTAAAGCCAGGCCTCTAAATTCCCGTATTTTTGGTATGATATGTGAAGAAATGGGCAGCATTCACATGCAGTTTTTATTGCATGCTGAGGTGCGTTGGTTGTCTCGTGGCAAAGTCGTGTCGCGTGTTTTTGAGCTTAGAGATGAGATCAGAATGGTTTTTTTTAATAATTCTGTTGGCAGCGCCAATAAACATGCAAATCATTTCAATAACTTTGAATGGCTTACAATGGTGACATGTTTGGCTGATATCTTTAGTGTCCTGAACGAGCTGAACTTAAGTCTACAAGGAAGAGATAACAACATCTAAAATGTTGAAGATAAAATAGAAACTATGATAAAAAAACTTGACCTTTGGACTAATCGTACAATTAAAAAAAAACTATAATCAATTTCCTACACTGGTAGCGTTATTGGAATCCTCTGGTGGACAAATGTTGCCAACGCAAGTAGAAGAGGAAATGATTAAACACCTCCACGGTTTGACGTCTTCTTTTCGGGATTATTTTCCAGAACCCGACAGAAATAAAAACTGGATAGCAGACCGTTTCAACGCAGAGGTTTTAGATAAAATCGGCTTGACAACGGTACAGGAAAATCAATTAATAGAAATATCATATGATTCAGCTTTAAAACGTAATTTGAAAGAATCGTCTTTATTAAGTTTTTGGGTAAATTTAAAAAATGTTTATAAAGAAATATCAGAAGCACTAAAATATTTACTGCTTTTCTCGTCCACATATGTGAAAAGGCATTCTCTGCTCTTGTATACACCAAAAACAAATACAGAAACAGATTACAATTGGAATCAGATTTGAGATTACAACTAAGTAAAAACATCAACCCAAATATTACTAATTTAGTTTCAAAAAAGCAGCACCAACCTTCACATTAATACAGAATTTTTAATTTTTATAAAAATTTCATTTTTTCATTACTAAAAAAATTTGTCCAAAATTTATTCCTGTGTTTTTATTAAGGGGTCCTTGAACTTGTGCGTGATTTTCTAGGGGTCCGCGGAGTGAAAAAGGTTAAGAAACGCTGCTCTAGAGAATAAAAATAGTAACTACTACAATTGCATCATGTATTTTCGCGAAAATGTTGACCTCAAATGAAGAAAACGTTCAGATTTCTCAAAGATGGCAGAAAGAGGGCAGAAAAAAAGAAAAGAGAAACATTTTTATTTCATTAATTTAAGCAATTTATGCATTATATGATAATCATGATAATCAAACCATGATAATCAAATGTTATGCATTATTTTACAAATGTAGTTTTGCTTTTTCGTAAGTGTTTAGTAAATGTTTCGTTATTTTTTTTTTTTTTTAATAAAAACGGAAATAATTGGCTGAAGATAATAAAAAATTGGGTACGCTAATGAAAGGAAATATACTAAATTGTTTTTTTTTAATTACTTAACTATCTTATAACTTAATTACCCAATTGAACTTCAATGGAAATTTAAGTAACGTCACGCCAGATAAAAAAGCCAAATAAAAAACCAGAGAAGATTTTGAAATTTTATCACTTGGAAAATGATGGTATATTAATTCTAATCCTTCTCAAAAAGGTTGTAAAAAATAATAAAGCATAAGTTGAATTAATTAAAAAAAGTCTTGTCCAATTCAGAGAGTTTTGCAAATCTTGTAATGAGAGCCAAAAATAACTTCTGTTTTTTGTAAAGTAAAGCCAGAAAATATTTTTGCTTATATCTTTAAATCCTTAACGTCAATCGTTGTCATAAGCAAATATTAAAAAATTTTTAAAAATGAGACTTTTTATTTTTTTAATATTTTTTCGTACAAATTGTTTGTAACGCCTGTTTGGAAATGCCCATATACACTGAAAAAATCATTACGTTCTAAAATTCTACACTATTTAACCCTCATCGGTCCCTCGAGAAATACATCTAATCGGTCCCATTGTATGCGCGCGCATACACATATATTTTTAATTGTAAAAAAGCTAAAAAAAATTAACAACCATTTATGTTTTGTGATTTTTTATGTTTATTACATTGTTCGCTATCATATTAATACATTTGAACTTCATAAAGGTAGATTTAGAATTTAATTAATTAGAATATTACATATATTAGAAAAAAAAAATTGAATTTTTAACTTTTGTCAATTATTTGTACATTTTTCACATAAATTGAAATTATGTTCAGCACAAATGAAATTTCTACACTTTTCACAGCGTGTAGCAAAAAGATTTTTGTTATTTTTATATGTGCAGATGAAGCATCGGCCACGTTTTGATACGAACCATAATATTCGTCGTCGCTTTTTTATCGAGGAGCTTGGATTCAATCTTGTTGACAAACAGATCACTAAACCTAAAAAATAACCTCAAAGTTCTTTGATTAACACTGGAAGCATCTTTACTTAGAGGTTGTTTTTTACGTTTAGTTATCTGTTTTTCAACGAAATTCAATCCAAGCTCCTCGAAAAAAAGGCGACGACGAATATTATTTTTCGTGTTAGAATTTTTCCAATTTGGGAACAATGCAATGAACGTCACGAATGCATTCAACGCACTAACATCAAGCATGTTACAAAATACTGCCATTGGCCACCGATTGACTTTTCGTTTGCATGTGTACGTAGCCACCATTTGATCCATAGTATCAACTTCGCTCTTGGTTTTGTTGTAGTCTTCAATGATGTTAGGTTTCTTCTTTTCACTTTTCTCATTTATGCTGACAACATTGTGGTAGGTACTGAGCAATGTCACAAATCGGTACCGGCGAGGAACATAACTGCTTGCAATTTATGTTCATACACAACTTCTGTATGATAGATTGGCTTTTGACGCATGTCGAGTAGAACTGAAGGAATTTGAGTCCTATTTTTCCTTATTGTTCCCAAAATAGTCATGCGATTCTTATGTTAATCTTCTGCCAATTCATACGAAGTGAAAAAGTTGTCACACGTTACATTTCTGTCAGAAAGTCCTTCCACCAAATCCAAAACAACACGCCGTCCGAGATTACGTTCAGGAGTGGCATTACGATTCCGACCAACATAAATTTGTGTGTTGTATGCATACCAGCTTTTTGAGTCGCATAGCACCCAAATCTCGATGCCATATTTCGCCGGCTTGGATGGAATATACTGACGAAACGGACATCGCCCACGATGCGGAACTAACTGTTCATCTACGGTAATGTTTTTTCCTGATGTGTATACAACTTTCAAATTATGGATTCATTTATCGTACACATTTCGAATCGGTGCCAATTGTCACTTGTAGATGCAGTGTTGGCCATATCTTGTTCTCGGTCATCAAATCGAATGCAACCATTGATACGCTTGAACATTTTCAAAGACATTGTTGCTCTAAATATTGGCCGACCAGTTTCGTCATTCCACAGTTTAGTGACACATTCACCGTATGACCGATACACACCAAAAAGCAGCAACAATCCAAAGTGTGCATGCACAGTGTCCAAATCAAAGTTTTCCCAATCATCTTTGTACTTTCGCACACCATATAAATTCGTCATGTTCAAAATAATATTCTCAACCAGTTCAAGGAACATGTGAAATGCAGATGAAACAGCAACTATAGTAGCAGCTGCTAATGCTTTTGGACCTGAATTATAACAAAAATGAAACATTTAATGTACATGAACCCATAACAAAGAGGTAGGTTTTTACCTGAAGTGAAATTTTCTGCACGTCGAAATGAATTTCTTCGATTTATTTCAAATGGTTGCAATGAATATTCAATTTTCTTATTTTTTGAATATTTATTTTCAGGATTTGCTGCATTTTCTTCTGCTAAATTTTGCTCAAGTGGCTCAATGTCGTCTTCATCCGAATGCACGCTAACTTCACTTTCATAATTCTCCTCGTCTGATAATGCAAAATCATCGTCACTATTGCACGGAGATTCGCCCGCTTCGCTTTCCAAATCAAAATCCATTTCTAGTTCATCTCGCTGCCTTTTTTCACGTAAACTTCTATCCATTTTTTATCAAATACTTCGAAACACAACCAAAATTCAAATAAATGCGCAAACAAACTTCACTTATGTGTGTTCCAGAACAAACTGAATTTCATAAAACGAAAAAAAAGAGCGTGCTATAAATCCACACACAAAAATAAGCGGCAATTCCAGGTACCTGCTTAAGTGTATGCGCACATATACACAGGGACCGATTCGTAACTATAACTTCACAGGCAAACACAGTGAGGGTACATATTCAAAAACGGGTTTTTTGGTTGTTCAGGCAAAATAATTCTACTTTGCAAAATACAAAGTCATTCCGCTGAACCGTTTTTATTTTATTCAAGGTTAAAGATCAGGGGACCGATGAGGGTTAATATCAATGCTTTTCATACAAAATTAAAAAAAAAATTAAGCCATTTTTAACAATTTATAATAAAAAAATTTGCATTAAACAAATTTCGTCAGAGTAGGAATAAATTGTTTACAATAATATATCGCCCATTTCACATTGAAGTATAATATCAGTTGCACTGACCATCTCCGATTTGGCTCAAATTTTGCGCTATAATTGTTTTTCATTTTCATTATATTAATTTTTTTACGTTCCATTACCTTTCAATGATATAAAATGAAAGTGTGCTCTTCAAGGGCTTAGAAAATATGTCGTGAAACATGTGTTAATGAGTTTGCAATACAAATTCAACCAGGATTTGTTGATATTTATTGTGAAAAGACTATAATACTTAGAGACTTAAATTTTTTTTTACGTAAATAATATAAAAAAGATATTCCAAAGTAAAATTTTTTTTTCTTTTTAAATTTTCTCGATAGTAGTTCTTTTCAGCAAGTGTCATTATATTTTGGCCACAATTCATCGAAAAATAAAACAATCAAAGTGCATATTAAAATGTTTTCTTGTCACTATAACCTTAACGTCTATTATAAAGTTTAGTTACAATTTTCTCCCGCTACAGGGATCGAAAGGGTTGAATGACAGCGTTTTTTCAAAAGTCGCGCTTAATTTTTTCTATTGGCCCAAACTTAAAAGTTCTAGTTGGGGTTGTAGCTACAAGTATTTTTATTACTATTATTTTTGATTTTGTACTTCCGATGAATTGGGACCAAAATATCTTGACACCGGCTAAAAAGGATTACTTTTTTAACCTACCGAGAAGAAGATGAATTTAAAGCAAAGTATTTTTTTGGAATATTGTTTTTAATATTATTTATGTAAAAAAATTTTAAGTCTCTGTGTATTATAGTCCTTTTTCAATAAATGTTTTTAATTGAGTCTTATTATTTTTTCCAATGTGCAATGTCATCTAAAGATCTTTGTCGTGACTAGGGTCTGTCCGAACGTTGGTGCAAGTCGTGCGGCGCACCCGGTCGCTAGTCTAGAGGGCGCCAGACCCCTCCAATTTATATTATTTTTTATTATATATATTCGTACAAAGATGTCCATATATAATATAAGAGATCATCTGTGATTCTGTCATTGTTTCAGTACATTTACAACAAGTGCAATATCAAAATATTCGAAGACAATTCCTAGAAGAATATTGTTTACAAAAACAGTAAAGAAAGGCACGAAGCGAGAGCACAATTCAACATTCTGTGTGCGCTACACACCTCGACTATCATCTTGATTTTCTTTTCAGGGAACCTCGGATGAGCAAGTTGAAAGTAGATATAGTAGGTGGCATATCGAAGGTCGTTCTACTCTCAATAGAATTTCAAAACGCCAGCAGGCTCATTTCGAAGAAATGGAAGGAGTGTTCTATGGCCCTGGAATAGAAGATTAATGATATGGAAGACTGGAATGGAATACTATGAATGATATACAATGATTTTAAAAAAATAAAATAACTTCTATCTCTAGGCGCAGTCATTAACTGCAGTCATCTAACTTGAAGACAAATCGCACAGTGTTAGCTAGTTGGAAAAAATAATTTTTTTACGTTTTTTTTTCCATAAAAAGAAAACATAAAACAAAGGTTCTAGAGGAGGCGTAGAATATGCACCGTTCACCAGCTGACAATTATTTTACCGCCCCCGTTTACACAAAAAAATTTTTTTTTTAAAAAATCAAGAAAAATGCTGTATTTCAGACGTGTTGGTCGTATTAGACTTAAATTTAGAAATTTAGAATTGTTGGCAAATGGACTAGCAATGGGCGTGATAAAACTATATATACGCCCAATTTTTCAGAAATTATAAAAATTACTTATTGGGCCGATTGAAAATTTTTTCGAGGACGAGATGGGTTACCATCCACAAATATATAAAAATGCAAATTACACAACATCTTAATCAAGTGCTCATATTTCTCCCGTAAATGTCCAAAACATAAAAACCCTGAAAGATCCGCATCTGTCTATAATCTTTATTTAACCCACGTGATAAGGTTGGTGCTTATCATAAGAGAACGAAAGCAATTAAACATGTTTAAATAATTTTAATTGAAAATTTAAATTTAATTATAAACTTCCAAATAAAAAATATTTTTTTTTAAAGTTGTATTCTAAAACAATCAAAAATAAAATGTAAGTGCGAAAAAAAGAATTGTATTCAAGAAAAGATTAAAAATTTAGCTTTAATAAAAAAGAAAAAAAAAAAGAAAACATGATGACATGTAAGTAACAGTAAGTTCACTCTTAAAAATTTAGAAATATAAATAAAATATGGAATTGTAAGACTCCAATGCATAGAACTGTTAAACAATAAAAATTATAAAATAAAACAGTATTAAATTATTTTTCAACTTTTATGTTAATTTCATTAGGACTTACTCTCAACTTCTGCACACACAAAAAATTCACTTGTTTTTACCAGTAGTCAACTTTAACTGAGCTGCAATTATATTTTCAACAAAACGACTTCTCTCACAAACACTGCCTAAAACTGTCAATTTACTTGCATAAAACAAAAACAATTGTTGATCTCCCGACTTTGAGTTAAAATATTCCGTTATTTTCAAAACCGATAGATTCGTTTTTGTCCGGCTAGCTTGTTCTACGCAACACTGTGATTCGATTTAAATTTTTTTACTTTTTTGTTCCAGTAAAAAATTTCGTTCTTGTTTTATAAAAAATCAAAAAATGCAGAGATTTTGGGCATATGGTTTTTTGTGCATTTGTTCATTTTTCTTTTTTGAATTTTTTTCTTTTAACACTTTTCATTTAGTTTTTAGTGATGATCAAGCCTTATTAAAAACTTTCCGTCCATTCAAAAAGTAGTTAAACATTTCCGTAATTAAAAAAACCCAGTGCAAGACCGTATCCGTGATTATTTTTTCGGTGGGGGTGGAGGATTCGCTAAAAAACTGCATTTGGTAAAAATTTAAATCAGCAATATAAATCAAAAATTTATTTTTTTTTAAATTTATTTTTATTGTTTGCATTTCTAAAAAAAAAAATATAAATCCGTTTTATTTCTAGTGCCTTATGCTCAAAAACAATCTATGCATAAACAAAACGTTAAAAGTCGAAATGGAAATAAAATCATCGGAGTGAAATAAAAAATACTTTTTATAAACAATATATTAGATCATAAAAACATAAAAAATTTCAAAAGCAGCAATATCAAAAACTAAACTTCATAAGTACATAACAAAAGCAAGAATAACATGGAAATGGAAAGTAGTAAAGTATGGAAAAAATAAATTTGAAGCTTATAATAAAAAAATTCAACCTCCTTGTATTTTTTGGTGCAAAGTTGTTGATAACTTCTTCATTATCAATATCAAATCTTCGATGCACACTCATAAGCACCAGGCCAGTTTTTTTCTCTTCTCCTTTTGAGTTCCGCAAGTAAGTTTTTAGCTTTTTTAATGTTGAAAAGGATCGCTCTACAGTATAAAACGTAACTGATATAGTGGCATATATTTTTAAAGAGAAAAAATTTACGAAAAACATTTTTATTGCATTCATTTAATGCTTTAGTTGCAGATAAAGGACGCATTGCAACTTCTTCTTGATCCCATTTTGTTTTCTACATATTTAATTCTACAACTAATGTTTCGGTGTCAAAAAAGTCGTCGTATAATTTTAAATCGTTTGCATAGTTAAAGACAATCTTATTTTTGCAACAAACAGAAGGTATTAAATTGCTCAGTTTGACAAAAATCGTTTTATGTCCAAAAAATTTTATTTGTAGTTTACTTAAAACACCATCTAGAAATCGGAAGACAATTTCGACTCATAAATATGTTTCCGAAACGTTTGTGCTAATGTTGACTCTTTTTTTTATAACAAAAAAATTTTATTAAAAAATTGTGGAATTTTCCGAAAAGCATACTTGCTGCATTCGTAACAAGGAAAAGCACATAAGCAGGGCCGGCCTTACCCATCTAGCCGCCCCGGGCTAGTCATGCATTTGGTGCCGTTTTATATGTAATCAGTTTATATATAATATATTAATCATATTTAAAAAAAAATTATTTTCAATTGCGTACCATATCAAATACCATTTTTGAGCAACCTTTGAATAGTGAAGACGTATGCGATGGACACGGTCTTTATTGAGAAACAAAAAATGGATGCATAAAAAGTCTATAAAAATATTAATTTATTAATAATTATTAATATAAATTTATAAATTTTTTCATTCGAAGTCATTTTCCTTGCGAACGACGAACAAATAATAATGACGAAATTTTGCCAAAAACTACCACTAACAAATTTATCGTACGATGAGACAAAAGATTAACTGCATTATTCTGTATCACGAAGATGCTCACCAACGATGAGAAAGACACGAGAAGCAATATTTTCTTCCATACAAAATTGTATTACTTCTCGTGTCTTTCTCATCGTTGGTGTGCTTGTTCGTGACACAGAATAATGCAGTAAATCGTTTTAATCTTCCTCAAATCATTTGTCAAACAACTTCGTACTTATACGACAAGCCCACTTATTGTACGATCTGCAGTACAACGAGCACAGATTGTACAATAAATTTGATAGTTAGTGGCCTGCATTAGATCGGCTACTAAATCGGCTACTTCTCTAAAAAAGTTTTTTTTGCTTACGAACTTACGAGAAAAATAGAGCAAAGACAGGAAAGTATATAGTGAGCCTAGTACAAGTTGATATTTCTAGCTTGTCGCTGAGTGCGTCTCTCTTTCGCCTTGCATAAGTCAGTGAGGGACACGACAAGACAAGCAACAAAATTTTAGGTCGTGATAAATAAACACTAAAAAATTATTCTCACTTCTACAAGATGAGTTCATAAAAGTTAATACGCTGAATTTAGTTTTTATTTACTTCTATAGAGACAGCGCCGAGTATGCTCTGGCGCCCCGGGCGGTCGACCCTGTCGACCCCCCTAAAGCCAGCACTGCACATCGTTAATATTGCTTAAACTTGCGTAAATACTTGCAGTAAATATTTTTAATAATTAAAATTATTTTTAGTGCTTTGCTTTGCCTTTTCAATATTCACAAAGTAGAGCCAAATAAGCAGCATATTCTTTTTTAAACTTTCGGCAGCTCGACTCAGCGAAATTTTCCTTGCTTTTGCTGTTCTGCTGAAAGCAATTTAAGCCCGCAGAAAGGGTCGCAACATAGTGGCCGCAAAAATTTAAACTGGGCTTGTCATCTTAAATCGAAGGTATAAAAGTTCCATATAACAGGGGAGAGGGGTCAGGACCCCTGAAACTTACCCCTAAATACGGCCCAGACCCAGTGTATTATAACATTTCTAGTCCAAACATCAGAAAATAGAACCTTTATTTATTTATATTTTTTCAACATAACACAAAATAGCAAAGCACAAGAAATCGTCTGGCAATGAACCATATCTGATTATGACCTGTGTCTTGTAGTCACCACCGGCATGACGATCTGGAATGTTTTTCATTGTCAAGTCAGCTTCAAAATCCAGGTCAAACGAACTCTTAAATATAAAAATTGTATTAAAAAATCAAACACGCTATTTATAAACAAACCCCAATAACTGGTGGACATGTTCGCATTTTCTGTGGTATCTTTATGGTAAATTTATACCACACTTCGACTGGATTCCATAAACTTGCACACACATCTGGTCTATAAATATTATACAGCGTGGACATCCATTCTCCACGCTGTTTTCGGAATAGCTGAACATCGAGCTAAAATAAATAAACGGAAAACTATAGATATGTCATAATATATAGTTTTTTTATTTGGTGGCGGCCGTAACCTACTTTGTAGTAGTGCTAAAAAACCCCAATCCCCAGATTAATCCTCAGCTCAGACAGAAACTGTTTGCAGTTGAGCTAATTTTTCTGTTCGGCCGTCACTTCTCAGCAGACAATGACTAAACCTCAGAGAGTAGGAACTGTGATGTTAAGCTTCTTGAGAACATAAGCTCTCGATTTTTAAAAATAAAAAATTAAATTTGGCTCAGTATTTCGAGAACAATATATTGGGAGTATGCTATAGAAATTTCAGACAAAAATTCTAAATATTAATGAAGTTATAGCACATAGTTGGGAGCTTTTCATAATTGCGCGCTGTATGTTGTTAAAACCCGGGTACTTAAAAAATTCTATCGAGCCGATTGGACTGAAATTTTAGTAAGTTATTCTGCACGCCAATGGCTCTTGCAAGTAGTAGAATTGCTTATTTTTATAAATTTTTAATATTTTTATCACGATTTTCAACCAAAAACGTGATTTTTTAAAAGTAATGTTTAAAAGAACAAAAAGGTTTAAATCTATTAGCCAGAATGACAAGCCAACAAAACAGCAATCTTTTTCATTTATTTTTTCAAACGACTTAAAGTGCCGTTATCACCATTAAAAAGCGTTAAAAATACTAAAAACTATAGTAAAATAAACTCTGTAATTTTTTTAGTGCAGTTAAAGATCTCAATAACAACTTATAAAAAACTTAAATTATTGTATACTTTTTTTTGGTTTAAATAAAAATTCCCGAAATAAAACTTGAAAATTAAGACGGAACACCGGACTACATCCTTAAGTTTGGAGTTGATCATGTGTGTCCAAATATTTAGTTACACGAAAAAAAGAATTCATACATAGAAACTCGGTACAATGCCTTTCAAGGGCTAAAATGGCCAATTTTTTTTAAAAATTTTTTTGTCAATATAATTTCATAATTTTATTTCTTTTTCGTTGAAATAGTTAAAACACTACAATTTTTGCAACATTAATTGTTTTTCAAAGAATAGAAAAAAGGTAAATCCCAAAATGGATGGAAAAGAATTTGAAGTCTGTTTCGATTTTTTTTTATTTGGTAAAACTCTTGATTTTAATTAAAAAATTTTGGTACATCAAACAACATATTATTGAGTATATATTGAATTTTTTTTGTTTTTGCCCTTCTATTTGCCCTTGTAAGATTTTCGCAGTTTGTACTTAAATTTAAAACTCCAAAACAGTGCCAACAGTTTCTCAGCAAGGCAATCTTATAATTTTTGCTATAATAAATATAATTTACAAAATTTTAGTTCAATAAAACTAAAAGTTCTTCCATAATCTTTGGAACCGTTTTAAAAGATGCGGTTTTAAGAAAATCGCGTTTAAAGTTTTAATTAGACATGCGCTTTGGTAGTATACAGATGTTTATCTTATATATATTACGCAAACGCAAATTTTGTCCGGCGTAAGGCTTTTTAAGTACAAGCCCAATCTTAATAAATTTATTTTGGTTTGGTAGATTTAGACTTGTAGATGTGCAAACTCGACTTCTTATTACTTAAAAAGTTATATTTTTGAAGTTATAGCGAGTTAAAATTTTTCTCTTCTTAATCTAAGTATATGCCTACAAATATGTGAGGTATTTAGCGCCACCTATTGGCTAATAGCTATGAAACTCTTATGCTGACGAATAATCTTTTATGATTTCACAGCTAATGCCTCATTTACACTTGTGACATATTTGTCATTTTTTACATCATGAAGTGCCATTATCGTGTAAATGATGTTAATTTGTTTCAATATTTTAGTCATAAAATAATGATTAAAATCAGATGTCACTAGTTTTTTCACTTAAATAACATCGTGTAAACGCCGTGTAAGCCCGTCTACCATCATAGTGACCAACTTAAAGAAAAAATTAAAAAGTTCATTCTTTACTGACAGAGTGCGTTTAACTGTTTCTAGAAATTTAACTGTTTGCTTAAAAATGGACTGGTTAGTATAAATTTAAAGAGTTAAAAAATATAATAATCATAGTCAATATTTAATCTCAATTCTTTTTTTAAGTGAACCCAGCCAGTATTTTTCAGAAGATGGAACGTTTTTCTCCAGCGTTCTTCTTCCTCCTCGTTCTCTTCAATTAATAAATATGCTAAATAAGCAACAGGTTTTATTTTGTTGCCTTCCATTTGTAAAATAATTTTTAACTTCTTTGCTTTGTCAGTATTTGAGAATTATAAATTTTGTCATTCATGTAAACGCCTACTTTGCTGGTCAAATCATTATGAATTTGAAAGTTGCCAAAATATAATGAAAGGTAGTGACAAAGCTCTGGGCAAGTCACTTTTTTGTGCCGTCTAAATAGCAGCGTCATTATGATATCTCTCAAGTCATTATTAAAGTCAGTAAATGTCACTCGTGTAAATGAGGCATAAAACTATGAATCGATATATTCAATATCAAAGTGATACTAGAATGATTTCTTACAGTTGAGATTTCTAAACTGTTGGTCGGAAAATTTTTTAGTTTTTAAAAATTTACACAAAAATTTAATAAGAAATTGGAATCTCGTAGTGAAACATTTTTGCTCAAGCATTTTTCAACTGGAAATCAAGAAATATTCTTACTCCTGTATATTTAAAAATTTGGGTATGAAATTAAATATGCTAACATTACATTTTACGATGATATCATCGTTGCGCGAGCAATACTGCGTATATTGCAAAAAAGCCAAAATTAATTTCATTTCAATTTTATCAGTTGAAAATCTATTCAATACCTTAACATAAAATCTAGGTATGTTTGATTCTAGCGTTTTAACGCCACACGGGCTTACTAGTATATATATTGGGGGTTGGAATTAATTTTAAAGGTTTTTTTCGGTTTTTGATCATTTATTTAGAAACAACGGTACAATGTATATTATTCAAAGTATTGCCATCGTTAGCTACAACATTTTCCCATCTTTCTGGCAGCATATGGATTCCGCGCCGGAAGAACGATTCGTATTTGAGGCAATATACGAATCGACCCATTTTTTGGTATCCTTGTAAGAAGTGAAGCGCTGCTCAGCCAAGGCATGCGTCATCGATCTGAAAAGGCGGTAGTCGGAAGGGGCTATGTCTGGGCTATAAGGCGGGTGGGGTAGCACATCCCAATTCAGCGCCTCCAACGTTTCCTTGACGGTTCTTGCAACATGTGGCCGTGCGTTGTCATATTGAAAAACCACTTTGTCGTGTCTTTTGGCATATTCCGGCCGTTTAACCTTTAATGCTCGGCTCAATTGCATCAATTGTTGTTGGTAGCGTTCCCCAGTGATGCTTTCGTTAGGTTTTAGCAGCTCATAGTACTCGACACCCTTCTGATCCCACCAAATACACAGCATAAGCTTGGCGCCATGAATATTCGGCTTGGCCCTCGATGTTGATGCATGGCCGGGTGGTCCCCACTATTTTTTTCGCTTAGGATTATCGTAATGGATCCACTTTTCATCGCCAGTGACAATACGATGCAAAAAACTCTTCCTTTTATGCCGTTGAAGCAGTTGTTCGCACATGCAAAATCGCCGTTCAACGTCTCTCGGCTTCAACTGGTACGGCACCCAATTTCCTTGCTTTTGAATCATTCCCATGGCCTTCAAGCGTTTGCCGACCGTTGATAAGTCGACTCCCAATGATTCTGACAATTCTTGAAGGGTTTGACACGGGTCTTCATCGAGCAAAGCCTCCAATTCCTCATCTTCAAACTTTTTCGGCTGGCCCGGACGCTCTTTGTCTTCCGTATCAAAATCACCACTTTTAAACCGACGGAACCAGTACTCACAAGTAGAAATCGATGGAGCATAGTCCCCGTAAGCCTAAGTAAGCGTGCGTTGTGCTTCAACCGCTTTTTTCTTCAAATGGAAGCACAAAAGTAAACCTTCCCGCAAATTGCGTTTTGTTGGAACGAAAGTCGACATGTTCACAGAGAAAAAAATATATGTTGTTTACACTTCAGTGGAATGACACATACTGAAAAATGAAGCTTAGATAATGTGCTTTGAAATGAATATAGTCACAGGTGTGCCCGATGCGATCTATTGATAGTTACGCCATCTCTTAGAAAACCTTTAAAACTAATTCCAACCCCCAATATATGTATATTCGCTATTTTTAAAGATATCAATTTTAATTTACTTACGCGTCCCTAAATTCCCTAAAAAAATTTTCAAATTTCCAAAGGACACCTTAAAATAAAATTTATGTGATTTAAATTAAATTAACTATTCATATCTAAATTTTCGTTTTAATAGTTATTTTCAAATATTTTTTTACATCATTCAGTCATTTCAAGATGTAGTGCAAACACTGTTTTATTTAAACTTACCCTAATTTTCATATCAAATTTATATTTTCCTATATATGTTAAGGTTCCCTTGATCAAAATCTCTTCATCATTGCCATACGATACCGTAATATTAGATAAGTCGAACATTCTGTCAACAAAATTGTTTGGATTTTCATCACATCGTGTTATTATATCATCACTTAGTACGGAAAGCTTATAGTTGACACCCTGAAATTAAAATTGTATAAAGTCATTTATCATGATGTTTATTTAAAATTTGATGTTTTATATGATTTAAATCATTAGACTGATAAAAAATTTTTCTCTTTTCTTGTTTTCAGTTCGGTTTTTTCAGAATAACCTTTTATTTTTTGCTTTCCGTATTTATGTTTTACTGCTAGTTTTCAATTTTTTTATTTAATTTTTTGATAAAATGAAGATGCTACAAAAGCAACGCATTATATTCGGAAATCTTTTTCTTCTCAACGTTTTAAAGCAATCACAAATTTTTGTGTAAAAAGGGAAAATTATATCTTTTATGGCCAAAACTTTTTTCTTTTCGATCAAGTACTTCTTTGCGTTTGCTTTGCTGATTTCAATTTCAATTGAAGATAACACATTTTTTCTAATAAGAAAACTCACTTTGAATGGTCCTCCAAAAACAAACTTTATGTAACCGTGATATAATATTAATCCATACAAGCTGAATAATAACTTCATGCTATAAAAAAAATGAATTAGTTTTTGATGCTCTTGAGCTATTAAGTGATTTACTTCACAATTTTACTCTCATCTGTTTCCCTTGCTATTCAGCAGTTATTTATATTATTTTCAAGTTCTAAATTATTTTAGACTTGACAATAGTGTCAGTTTGTTGCATGTCGACTTAACCCATTTCCGCCAGCACATATTACCAAGAGCTAAATTTTGTGTAACTTCACCCAGAGGCTACAAAAAGATATAGTATGAAATATCTTATCTACTCTAATTTAAAAAATATTAGACTTGAGCAAGAACGTGTTTTATTTTTTTTAAAAAGTAATTTTTTTGCAAAAACAAATAAGGAAATATTTAATATTTAATTAAAACTTTTTTTAAATATACACGCGTTTTATTAAAACTTTTTTAAATATACAATTTTTTAATAAAATATGAACATATTTGTAAAAAATGTATTAAAAAAACTATGCAGGAAACTTTTGAAACTATGCACGAACTGTGTTATTTACGAAAAAGACACAATTCCTTCAGGAAGCTCAGGTAGCAGTCGTGAAAAAAAAAGTGTTGTGTAGAAAATATTTTATTTATCCACATAAATATTTAAATTGAATGTATGCACAGGCGTGAATAGTTTTAATAACCGTTATTTCTCTCAGTGTATACAGGTGTGGTTAGTAGACACATTTCTCCCAGATGTCATAAAGGAAAATTAAAATATCAGTTTACAAATTTTTGTTTTTTTAACTATTAAGGTGTGGGCAAGATGTATATATTTTACAGCACAAACATCTAGTAATGATATTAAGAGGAATTGACAATTCACAATTTTTAAGTGGGTTTAGCGAGAATAAATGGCAATAAAAAACTAAAATAACGAATATGCATTGCTAAACCAAAATTTGTACACTAACACGTATTTGCTATAAGTCTGCGCGTTATAATTTTTCAGTTCACCTGAATAAATCACTGTTCGGAAAACCAAACAACCGCCTGAAATGGGTTAAAAATGTGTGTAAGGTAATCTACTAATAATATATATTAACACCTATTTTTGTTAATCTAAATCTTTTTAATTTTGTTTGAATAGTAGAACTGAAACGAATAGCTTTTTAAATAACGTTATATTAATTTCTTAATAACACGTTAAAAAAAAGTAAGATATACATCATATTAGCCAATTCATGTCAATCAAAGCGAATGCAATAAAACAAAACGTCATAACTTCCGGTTTTTTGTATATTTTTTACAGTTTGCTCTAAATAATTCGATAACATTCCCCCTTTAATGTTTTCATACAACGAAAAAAAAAATGACCACTATTAAATTAAAAGGAGATGGACGATCATTTTACGTTAATATTCTAAATTAAATTTTCTGAAAGTCTTTTTCAAATAAATCAATTACATTCATTAAAAATAAAAAAAGAAAACCTATAAGTGATATTTTGGGTCACTCTTATATAAACATGTATGGGTGGATTTTGAAAACTCAAACCAGACCAAAATATTATATAAAGTAATATTAATAAAAAATTGTTTTTATATTCTGAGATTTTTGCAATCTGATTAGTGGGCGTGAAAAATTCTCGTGGCAAATCTTACATAGCCTAGCACGATTGAGTTAAAATCAGAAATCGTTTGGTACCTTTATTGTCTAAATCGGTTCAGTGGTTCCCTGTGATTGCGGAACATCCGTACGTGTCACAAAGGCTTTTATATAGTAGTTTACCTTTTATATAGGTATTTACTTTCAGAAATACCTTTATTAGAACTGATTTATCTGCCCTTTTTCATGAAATATGTTGTTTTGGTCGTACTATCAAAGGAAATCAGTTTATCAATCATTACTATATTAAAACTTCACAATCGTTATCGATTTAAATCTTGACTAAGGATAACTCATAGCTTAAATATACAAATATTTAAAAAATTCTTAAAACCAGCAATAATAAAATCAATATCAAAAACACTTTCGTTTACTTCACAAGGACAAGTAATGTGCGTATCAGCGGACTCACTATTTTACCCAAATCCTGTTATAGCAGCAAAGATGAAAAAAAAAATAAATTGAGATATTTATTGCAAAAACAAAAAACACAATATCAAACCAAAAGTCGGATAGCTTAAAACACTGAAGTCAAGACACACAAAAAAAAAAACGATTTGCAATTATTTTAACATTAGACAAGTAGTGAAAGTTGGCGATTTGCAGCCTTAAAAACTCTGATGAATGACAAATGAATCAGAATATCTGGGGAAGGCAAATATAAATTCAGGCATGTCGATAAGCATGCCGCTCTAATGATCATAAAATTGAACCGAAAATAAGGCTGATATAAAAGGGAACATTTAAAGTAAACTCGGCTTGTCAACTTTTGTGTTTGGCAAGAGTAGAATAGGACAGAATTCCTTAGATTCTCCAACATATATAAAATAAGCTTCATATTAAACACAACTGTCGCTTTCATCTGTATAAATACCTAAATTTTAGCATTATAAAAATTTTTAAAATTGCGTTAAACTTCCGGAAGCTTGAAAAGTGTACACTGTACATAATCGAGTACAGATGCTTTTGCAGAAGTTACACTCCGGTATGCTGACATTTTGACAAACGATGTCGCGACATTCAATAACCAACGCGTTACAATAGCATGTTGCAAAAGCATCACAGCAGCAGCAACAACATCAAAAACAAATCGTATCAAAAGAATCATCCATATTCTCCCAACTCTGCAACAGCAAAAGCAGTAGCAAAATACAATAAACAGCCAGTAGCAACAACAGCAACAGACAATGATAACCACCAAAAATATTTATCACCTCCTTATTGTTGGCGTATTTGGGTCGTCTTTGTCGTCAACGACAAAGTCGATAATATTTAAAAGTGGGTTGGTTGGCGGAATGCTGCGTTTGGCTTAAGTTCGAGTTTGAGGCGGCATTGAAGACGCGCCATTAATGTCATCAATGAAAGATTTATTACAAAAGGTGAAGGAAAATAATATGTGACATCATTATCTGGTTTGCGACAAAATATGTAACAACAAAAAACCAGGTATTTTGTTGTATACAACAGCAATAAAAATAACACAAATAGAATGTATCAAAGAAATTAAAATACTTTTCAAAACCATATCCAAGATAGAACAAGTACGTAAGCGGCATACAAAGACATGTTAAGGCCACAATAAGGTACACTTTTCTGCATTTTATACATTGGCATAAATAGTTACAATGCCAATAATGAAAATATTTTACCGTATACGTATCTGTAATAACAATAATTAATTCAAAGCTTTTTTGAAGAAAAACTTCTTATAGCTTGGGATGTAAGTCAAGAAAAAAAAATAGATATAAAACGGAAGCTAGGAATAAGGAAAAATGTATCTGGAAAATATCTTGCATTCAAATATTAGAGGGATACGTGTTCTTATGCTAACGTGAGGATTATTTATGTAAATATAGACTTTACAAATTGAACTTAAGAGCATTTACCGGAAATCAAACCCAGAAATAATATAAGTATATGCGTAAGAGTTCTATTCACACGACGAAAGATAAACTTGGCTTATTTACTTATGCCACGCCTACTAATAAAATAGTAAGTGTAATATATTTAAGATGCTGTTATTTTGCTTGGTATGATCTATTTAAGAATTTATTTTTAAAGTTTTTGAATAAGTTAATCAAGAGTTACTCATGATTAAAATGTTAAGGTTGGTCAAAAGTCGTGAAGGCATAAGGATCTAAATAATAAGTAAAAAAAAATTGGATTTTTTTTTAAATATTATGCCATATTCAGTGGAAATTGTAATTCCTGACGGGCATGTCCGAGGATTTACTACTCCTTAGGAATAGCCCCATTTTTTTGTACAATTGTCCTCCTCTTCGGACGTAAAATTTTCTATACCTTTTTAAAAATTCTCACACATGTTTTTTTATCTAGATAGCAGCTAAACTGTAAGCGGGATCAGACAAAATCTTAAAAATTTTTTCGCTGGGAAAAGTAACGGCGACTGCTTTTTGATATAATCATGAAGCTATCTTAAACAATTATGTTCAAACAAGAAAAACCATTATAGAGCATACTACGAACAATTATTTCATACGCTTAAAGCAAAAATAGCAGGAGACGGCTAGATTTGCAGGAAAAAAATTTCTGTTTCACCAAGACAATGCGCCGTCTCACACCACAGCGATGACCATGGCGCAAGTCCACAAATTACGGTTTGAACTGCTTACTCTATCTAAATCTAACCTTAAGAGGCTTCTTTCTGTTCTCTTACCTAATAGTTGCGTTCGGAAGACATAATTTTTTGTCAAATGGGGAGATCTTCACCTTCGTTAACAATTATTATGCAGAAAAAGACGCCCAGTACTATTTGGTCGGGTTAAAAAAGATGGGAGAATCGCTGGGGGAAGTGAATGTACAAAGCAAGGACACTTTGTAAAAAAATAAAAATAAGTTTAACCATTTCGCGGTCATTGACGTCTGTGACGTCATAATGAAGTTTTTTATTGTTTTATTAAAGAATTCATGACTTCTTTTACTGATATAAATTACATGAGTTTGTTTAAATTATGAATTTTGCACCGCAAAATAGCGTACTACTTTGTGTTTAAATTCAAAAATAGCTGCTTTAAAGACAAAAAAAAAATGTCCGCGAAAGGTTTAAAGAATAAATCTTGTATCTATTTTAGGTCGAAAACTTTTCAGACCAACCTCGTATTTCTAGACATATTTTGATTATGTACTATAACACAAATTTATATAAAGTTTAACTTTATAAGTTGAATTATTCCGTTTTCTGCCTCAAAAAAGGGTCACATAATGGCTACAAAGAAATTTGTGTTGTAAAAGCCAATCTCTCAACTGTACCTTAAATTATAGCGGATTGTTTTACCTTTTCTGACAGCATTCCCATTGACGTATTTTTTTGACGTGGGTTTCACAATGCTACAACGCTGCTAAGTTAAAAGATAATAGACTGGATGTTACCGAACGGGGCGATATATGATTGTTTATAAAAATTTCGAACCTGATACTTCATATGTGTAGCTTAAGAAAGTTTTTTATTCTCATAGATGCGTACATCAAAATGACTCTCACAATTTTAAGGAGTGTGTCGTGCTCGCTTGTTGTGATTTTCTCGTATTGGCAACATCCCTCACAGTGCCTGTCAGCTCTTTTGTTTTGAGTATAAAAATTGTGTGATGTGTTTTCTAAGATAGATACAGTATGATGTTGGAGTATGATAGTATGATATGATATAATGGGTATTATGTGAGGGATGGTTGGGGTATGGTATGATGGCATGTAATAATGATAAGATAAGATGATGGTATGATATTTTTGCTATGAATAAAATATTAGAAAAATACCTTAGCCATGTACATCAATAAATGGAATTTTTGATTTACCCTTAACTAGTACACTTGGTCTAAGAGACCACAACGAAAAAATTAAAGAGAAAACTATTCTTATTATTTAATTCAAAAATGAATTCAATTCCAGAGCTGTAAATGAATCAATCATTTGAAGATTGAATCATGAATCAATCACAACCTGATTTAAAAACAAAGATTGCAATCGTTTTAACTTTCAATCATTATGATTTAATTCCGAAAGCAATCATTGATGTTTGCTTTAAGGTGATATTTAATTCATTTTGGAGCAATCATATTGATTTATATTTTGAATGCATTCATTTGATTTAAATCAGAAAAGATTTCAATCATTTAATTTAAATCTGAAATGATTCCAATTATTTGATTTAAATCAAAAAGATAAAAAAAGATTTAAATCATTTGATTTAAATCAAAAATGATTTCAATTAATTGAATTAAATAGCAAAATGAGTTAACTGTGGCATGGAATAAATAAGAAATAATTTCAAATAAACCTTTAAATTTTTTCAGTTACAAAATGAAGACTTGAGTTAAAAGTGTACGATCGAGTGAAAATTAACTGTGGGCAAGTCATGACAACTCGTCAGCATGGTTTTGTTGCTGGCAGATCCACTGTGTCTAATCTTCCCGACTTCACAACATTCTGCTTGAAATCTATTGATTCTGGTAGCAAGGTCGATTGTATTTACACTGACTTAAGTAAAGCTTTTGATAAATTACCACATAATCTTATTTTATTTAAACTAAAATAAATGGGATTTTCGCAATATTTCGTAAGCTTCATTTGATAAAGCGATCTTATCAAATACGGTTCCGAAACGTGTTGTTTCTGAATTTGTTGCAGAATCATTCAGGTTTCATTCAGGGAAGCCACCTTGGTCCACTTCTATTTATTTTGGCTATTAATGATGTTACTCACATCTTCAAATACTCTCCTGATAAATTTTGAACTATGACCTTTTCTCGTAAAAGGTACATTTTAATTTTTGATTACAAAATAGAAGATACTGCTTTAAGTCGTGTAACTACCGTCAAAGACCTTGCACACGCAGAGAAAAAACATGGTTGAGACATGATTACTACAATAATATTTTTTTTACTAAAATTATTGTATTATTTCTGCAAACACAAATTTTTGCCTTAATAAAGTCATAATTTACTAATGGTGATACCAAAAATAACATTATAGTTGAAATCATAACATCATTGAAATCGTCAAAATACTATGATTGCCTCAACTATTAGTTGCAACAAAAATGTTGTAGTTCTGTCAAACATGATAAATGTGAATATTATTATAGAGACAAACATGTTAGAATTTTGAATGTTTGTCTGAACTATTCTTTGATTGTTGGCAAACGAAGTAGAACATAACCAAAAATCGAAAGAATTTATTGTGTCTGAACAGTTTGCAGGAAAAACTTTCACTTCATTCAGACGCAATAAGTTTTATCGATTCCTGGCTATGTGCCGTTTCGTTTATCAACTGTTCAATTATTGTGTTTTGTTTTAAATTTCCTGATCCTAAAAACAGCACGCAGAAAAGTGACATTTTCAACTTTAATTGTAGCAAACATGTTTCTTTTACCGTAAACATATTTCGCAATTCTGACCATATTTTGTTTATCACAAATATTGCTATTTTTGTGACAATGCAATTAATGTACCATGTTTATGAATGGCATTAGTCAGGCGATCGGTAGTAGCGGCTGTGGCTTACTGGTAGTGTGCGTGGCTCTTAAGCGAAAAAGCCGCGGTTCAAACCCCAGCTCGGATAGAAAATTTTATCAAAAAGATTTTTCAATTGAATTAATATTTCTGTTCATCCCAGACAAATGGCAAACCTCTGGAGATATCTTAATTAATAGCTGTGGAAATTGGAGTGCATGAAAAAAAAATATTGTTTCAATAATATTCTGGATCCTAAAAATAAATTCATAATATAGTTGTTGCAATCATTCTATTTTTGACCCAATAAGAGAATAATGATTGTTTCAATAATATTTTGGTTCCTACAAAAAAGTTGCTTTTCTAAATATGGTTGTTGTAATCATTTTATCATGATCAAAGAAAATGTTTTATGTTTAAGAACATGTTAGCAACAATCATAATCCGAATCATACTATGATCCTCTGAAAACATGGTTGTTGCAACTATGTTTTTTCTCTGCGTGCATGGATAATTCCAAGTTGTCGTTTAGCATGCATATTGATAGCATTTGTAAGAGAGCATCTTCTATGCTTGGTTTTATAAAGCGCTAGGCAAAAAAGTTTGATAGCCTAATAACACCTCACTTAAAGTATGCATGTCAAGTATGGTCCCCACATTACAATGTGCATGTTGATCGTATAGAAAGAATCCAAAGACATTTTTTCGGTTTGCTGACACTCTTAACCTTTAATTGAGAGAAGGAAATCTTCCGATATCATCTTCTTTCGTCAACTCATAACTGGTGTATTCGTTTCTCAAGAACTTCTTTCCATCTAGTTAAAATCATTACAAATATATGATTTTAAATCCTAAAGGGTGGCAAAATTTTATAAGTTTTTAAGAGTATTGGATCAACCTTTTTGATGGTGTTATTTTGCGGGAAGAATTCGCTACCACAGGCTTATGAGAACTCCATAAATATAAATATATTTCGTTTGTAATAACACCATAAAAAAGGTTGATACAATACTCTTAAAAACCTCTAAAAGTTTGCCATCCTTAAGGGTTTATTTATTTATGTATTTTTATTTAAGCTATCAATAATCGTTTAACAGTTTGAGTAATAACATTTACATCATATAAACAATATGATATAAAACTAATAAAAAGTAAACATAATTATATTAAAGAATATTACACTTTTAAAAATTCATTATAAACAATTCTTAATAAATTTTGTTTAAAAGTTTGTCTATTCAAAGTGAGATCTATTTGAGCACTTATGGAATTGAACGATAAGCACATATTATTAATAGGATCATTACGGCCATAGTTTGTCCTATGATATGGAATGCAAAAAAAATCTCTTTGCCTAAAATATCTCTCAGGCACATATATTCTTAAAAGAGTGAGGATTAGCGAGCAGTCTATATGTGACATAATTATATCGCGAACAAAAATAACAAGAAAAAATTTACGTCTGGAGGCTAAGGTAGAAGAGCACACCTGGAATACGTACGTTGGCATAAAATTCCAATTTAATTTAAACATTATATAACGAGTGAAATGTCTTTTTATTTTTTCCAATCGCAAAGAATCTAGCTCGTAATATGGATCCCAGATCACACATCCATATTCCAGGATAGACCCTACTAAAGATAAAAATAACGTTCTAAGGGTATATGGATCCTTAAATTCCTTCGAATTACGCCTCAAAAACCCATCATTGCAATAGCCTTAGTAATTATGCAATCGCAATGGTTGGAGGAAGAAATTTTTCTATCAAATAGAATTCCCAGATCCGATGTAGACTCGACACGTGAAAGACCACTATTTGCGAGTGAGTAATTAAAAATTTTTTTTTTTTTTCATATAAATAGACATAATGTTGCATTTTGTAACATTTAAATAAAGTTTATTAACTGAACACCACTTAATCGTGTTATTTAAATCAATTTAAAGAAGCCGATGGTCGGAAGATGAATAAACCGAATTAAACAGTTTAACATCATAAGCATACATCAAACAGTTAGTATGCTGTAAAAAGTTTGGGAGATCGTTGATGAACAAGACAAATAATAAAGGTCCAAGGTCCCTTGGGGCACACCAGAATGGTTGGTAATAGATTTTGAGTAGCAGTTAGCAATACGGACAAATTGATATCTATCAGATAGGTAATTCCTCAGCCAGGATAACAAAGAGGAATGAAATCCCATTAGGGAAAGTTTTTAACCATAATGGAGTGCTGAACTCTATCAAAGGCTTTGGCAAAATCAGTAAAAATGACGTTAATTTGATTTCCTTTTTCCATTTCAGTTTTAATGAAGTGAGTGAAGAGTGTTAGGTTTGTAGAAGTAGATTTACCACTAACAAAACCGTGTTGGATTTCAGAGATAGAGTTTTTAATTCTAGCATAAATGCATTTTTTGACAACTGACTCAAATAATTAAGGGATCAAGGGCAATTTTGATATCGGTCTGTAGTTCGCTATATTTTGCCTAGAGCCAGACTTATGAATAGGGACTATAATTAATTATATCCAAATATTCAGAAGCTGCCCTGTCTTTAAAGATAAATTATATAAAATATCTAATGGCTGTACTAGCACAGCTGCGCAGTTTTGTAGAAATATTGGGGGGATTTTATCAGGACCAGTTCCTTTATTAATGTCTAGAGTGAGCAGATCTTGTAAGACATCATCATCAGAGAGAACTAATGAACCCATATCAATAATAGGGTTGTCATTATAGTAAAAAGGGCAGTTCAGGTCATCTCCGTCGTCTAATAAAAAATTCGATTGAAAATAATCAGCAAAAAGATTTGTGCTACTTGCAGTTTTTTCGTTAAAAACCATATTTTTAGGGAAACCCTTCGTGTTTTTTTTTTTATTCAAGAAATTCCAAATAATCATATATTTTTAATGATTTTCACTGCAAACGGAAATCTTCATGTTGTAACTTAAAAGACTTAGAGGTCTGTTTTAAATTATTTCTTATATATTCCATACCAGAATTAACTCATTTTGCGATTTAATTCAAATAATTGAAATTATTTTTGTTTTAAATCAAATGATTTAAATATTTTTTTATCTTTTTGATTTAAATCAAATAATTGCAATCATTTCAGATTTAAATGAAATGATTGAAATCTTTTCAGATTTAAATCAAATGAATGCTTTCAAAATATGAATCAATATGATTGCTCCAAAATGAATTAGACATTAACTTAAAGCAATCATCAATGATTGTTTTCAGAATTAAATCTTAATGATTTAAGGCTAAAATTATTGCAATCAAAAACTAAATAAATAGCACAGATTTAAAAATAAAAATGATTTAAATCTCTTACAGCTCTATTCAATTCAATTAAATTTTTTTAAAAAAATTATTAAAAAAATTCTTTCTAAATAGGAAAAAAAATAATTTTAAACTAAATTTGTGTGTACTGTTTGTGTATTTTTTTTAGTTTTAAAGAACAAACTATTTAGCCACTTTTTTGGGAATAGTTTTAATTCTTCTACTAGTGAAGGCCATGCGCACATTTTTAAATATGAAGAAGATCTTCAGACATTTATTTCCAAAAACCAAGATTATCCCATTATTATAAGATAATAGCTATGCGTTTTGTTTTTAAATTTTTTTATCTTATACATTATTTCCTCAATACAGAAGACGTTAAGTATAACGAACTTTAAAAATATTTAAATGCAACAATCACTTAAATAAATCAACAAATCAACTCTGATTTGAAATTTTTGATGGATATCGTGAACTTTAATTCTTTTCGAAATTTTATAAATTTATTGTTGAATGAAATTTTGTAAGGGTAGATTTTGTGAGCACACCTTTAACATTTAATAACAACATTTAATGAAATTTTTTTGTCCATTTTTTGTAGGAATTTTCTAATTTTAAAACTCCCACCATTTCTTAACCACTTCTTTCTTTTATTATAAATTGCACTTTTTTGCCGTTAAAATTTTTAACAATGAAAACAGCTGCTCAAGCAGCTGTGTTTAAAAAGTATCGGCTCAATGCACAAAAATGAACTCATTCATTCACAAAAAGCGTCTTGCAATATTATTGAATTTGCATATGCAACAGCCTTTTGTTATAACAAATGCATCAATGTTGCAAATGCTTATCAATGCTTTTTGTTTTTGTAAAATCATATAATTTTATATTTGCAACGATCCAGTAAGATCGTGAATTACCCTATTGTATTTTATTATATATTCCCTTAAGTGAAACACATTGTTGTCTATGAAAAATATTGTATTCTTAAATCCAGCATTGTAGCTTAGTGAACTTCACCCTCAAACAAACCCAACACTTGTCAACCGAAGAACACTACTTCACCCTGACAACAATTTACCAAAGAGAAAATAAAATTATGTCGACTTTTCAAATATTCACGACACGTCTTTGTGTTTTTGTAATACCACCACACCGAAACTATCCATCCATACAGTCAGCCATTCATTCATCCATCCATCCAACCATCTATCTATCCATACTTATGAGTATCACGTTGCAACGTGTGTGTTATTCGTACATTATTCGTTCGTTCGTATTTCTATATTATAGCAGCTTTAAACTTTTCCAATAACTTTCGTTATTTTTGACAGCTACGCTTCATCTTTTTTCTGACAACTTATAAAACAAGATGAAAACAACGTTGTTGGTATTCTTCTTTTCATGGTCGGTCATACGTTTCGTTTTCGCTATACAACAAAGTCTTGTTTACCATTCATCCCAATGCTTAAATGTGCATGTGAATGTGAATGCTTGAGTGTGAGTGTAAGTATGTGTATTTTTGAATATATGTCATGTCCTTGTCAGCCACTAAAGTATCCTTTATTGGGCTACTTTCTCAAGCTGGTTGGATGTTGTTGGGCTATCGAGTATTGAGGAGGTTTGATAAAATTTGCACGCTGTACAGACCAAATAAGTTTTAAACTCAAATTACTTAAATATAAAAATCAACAACTATGCTAATGGGGGAAAACCATGGAAACAAAAAAGCAACTTAAGCATTCTACTAATAAGCTTCATTGAGGTATTTGGAAAGATTCTAAATCCATCGCGCTTTGCTGAATCAGTTGATGCTGATAGTTTTAGACTTAATTTGCTTCTTGGTTCGAATCAAGACAAAATATGTACTGTCTTGAATAATTTGTTTGGGAAATATGATAAAACATATTACCGATTTCCGTAATATGAAAGATGTCATTTATGCTACTTAAACGAAATTTTGTGTTAACAATTCTTTTATCCTAAGACTTGATTTAGTAAATTTCATGATTTTACGGGGGCTCCTACTTTTGTCCAACCGCTATATCTTCCGATCAAAAAGTAATCGGAATACTTCAATAAAACGAAAACGGTTCATTTAGCATTCAATATTGATTTTATTTCCTTCAAATTAGTCTCTATTGAAAGCAATAAAAATATATCAACGCTTCCTCCAATCTTCAAACCACATTTCAGATGCCGATTTTGGAATTTTAGTCAGATTCTTCTGCGATTCTTCTCCTTCATTGCCTCGAACGACTAAAAACGCCTTCGTGAAGTGGAAGCTTGAGTGATGGAAATAGGAAAATGTCGCAAGGATCCATGTTAGATTAAAATGAATCTTGCAGAACTTAAGAACTTTGCCTTTGGTAAAGCAGTCGCGTACAAGATGAGGTGTGTGAATCGTTGCATTAGCATGGTAAAAAACAACGAATTGTTTCTCCACAATTCTGTTCTGTTGCGACAAATATTGTCCTTCAAACGCTTTCGGAGTGGACCACACAAAAAAAATCAAAGAAAACAGTCAGCAAAACCTTGATTTTAGATTGATTCTTTCATGGTTTTTTGAGTTTTAGCTGGTCTGAGAAATGCCATTCCGATGTTTGTTGGTTAGATTCAATGTCATTTTTTTATAGACCTATGTCTTGTCACCGGTAAAGATTCTGACAATAACGATTTGGCTCACAGAAAGCAATTATTTAGTGACGTCAATACGATGATATTTCTGCAAATAATTCAGCCACTTGTACGCTTGTGCCACTTGTACGCTTGTGTTATCGACATTGTCGAGTCCCCGCACAGTGTAACGATCCCATATAGCGAGCGGACATAAATGGAAGGAGTTATTACCAAACAGACCCAAATATTTCGAAGAAAAATAGGAATAATTCAAAAAATAAAAATAATAAGCGCACATGACGCTTCCAGCCACTTTTGAGGCGAAGCAGATCTCGGCTCAACCAGTGAGACTAGATAATAGAGTTATTACTCCATCTCCTTATATCTGTTTCTCCCCCGGCAAAAAATGAGATTGCTATTTCCAATGAGCGCAATAGTTCATTAAATTTAAGAGCGGTGTCGAAAAGAAAGAAGGTTTTCATTTCACGCCTTCAGCCCGACACAACAAGTGACAATGTATTGATGTTTGCCAAACGTAACCAATTAGTAAGTCAGACTGCTTTCTGCTCAAGCAAAAAATTGGCAATAAACCTTCCCACGCTTCATTTATTCTCACAGTTGCTGCTGAAGAGTTTGCAACTGTTCTGAGCTCTAATTTGTGGGCTTATAACGTCTTCGTTTCTGAGTTTAAGCCTAAGGGCAGGTCTAGAAGGACGAATAATATCGCCAGTCAGACCTAAAAAAACTAAATAGGCTTTCCCTTTACTATAAAAATGTAAGGGGATTGCGTTTAAAGACGCGTGACATTTCAACTCAGAAAACTATGCAAGCCTTGAGGATTGCATAGAATTTATCTTAAATTTACTTGACGTTAATGATGACATTTTATTGATGGGCGATTTTAATTTGCCTGACTTAAAATATCATTTTTCTGATGATGAAACACATTTTTGTGCATCTAATTCGAAGACACGCCAAGAACATTAATTTGTTGACAATATATGTTCTGACTCACAACAAGTTAGTTGTATATATAATAGTATAGAAAGGCTGCTTGACTTAGTCTTAACTACAGACAGGAACAATGTCATTGTTCAGAAGGCACTTCATGCTTTGCATGCTATTGATAACTACCATCCACCATTGAGTATTTTGTATAAAGCCGATAGGGAGAATATGGTAAATTCAAGCTCTGTTGACACAGTTTATGAATTCAATTTCAATAAAGCTGATTTTTTGAGATTGAATCATTTACTTTATAGTAAATTAAATATAACTAAAGAATACATATATAATAATAATCTAATTGGTTCAATAAATTTTTTCTATATAAAGCTTTTTGCCATGTTTTCTTAGTCAGTATCATATAGTCACAAATTTGAGAAAAATTCTGCATACCCTTGGTACACAAAGGATTTAAAGACTCTTCGCAACAATAGGAATATGTAAATAAAGAAATATGTTTGTAGTTTTGACTCAAATGACCTAGGAACATACAAACATTTGTTTCTGGAATTAGAGAAACGCTCAGCTGCATTATATAATGAGTATTGGGATAATATGAAGCTGAGTATTGTGTCTGAGCCAAGAAAATTTTGGGGATTTATTAATATTAAGAAGAAGACAGATGGATTTCCTTCTTCTTTCAAATTTCAGGATGGATTAACTGACGATTCCACCATTATTTGTGGCCTATTTGCCATTTGATTATATGAACAATGCACCCAAAGTTTCTTTGGAGCATATATATTTTACCTCAGAGGATATTTTTAAGTATATTGAATCATTCTATGAAGATTTTAGCGCTGGACCAGATGGAATTCCTGCCGCAGTGTTAACACAATGCCGCTCCATTTTGTGTAAACCACACTTGTTACTTTTTATTAATAAAATTTTTGAAAGCAATTCTCCTCGTTTTTGGAAAAAATCTTATATCAGTTCTATTTACAAAAAAGGTTGCAGGAATTATAGGCCTATCGCTAAGCTGTCTTCAATTCCTTAACTTTTTGAGCGAATAGTGTACGATCGAGTGAAAATTCACTGTTGGTAAGTCATGAAAACTCGTCAGCATGGTTTTGTTACCGGCAGATCCACTGTGTCTAATCTCCTAGATTTCACTACATTCTGCTTAAAATCTATTCATTCTGGTATCCAGGTCGATTGTATTTACACTAAATTTTCAAAGATTTTGATAAATTACCACATAATCTAATTTTATTAAAACTTAAATTAATAGGATTTCTACAGTATTTCGTAAACTGAATCAAATCATATTTGATGGAGCAATCTTATCAAATGCGCTTCCGAGGCGTGTTGTCTTCCGAATTTTTTGCAGAATCGGGTGTCCCTCAAGGAAGCCACTTGGGTCCACTTCTGTATATTTTGGCAATTAATGAATTTATTCACATCATCAAACACTCTCATTTGCTTATTTATGCAGATGATATGAAAATATTCAGAACAATTGATTCTAATGACAATTCAGACCTGCTCCAGTCAGACTTGAAATCCTTTAAGGCTTGGTGTTCTAAGAACAACATGTTTTTAAATCCAGATATATATCAAACTATGACCTTTCCTTGTAAAAGGAACAATTTTATTTTTGATTACAAAATTAAAGATACTGCATTAAGTCGTGTAACTTCCGTCAAAGACCTTGGTATATGTATGGATTCTAAAATGTCGTTTAATATGCATATTAATAAAATTTGCAAAAAAGCATCTTCTATGCTTGATTTTATAAAACGCAAAGCCAAAAATAGCTTTAGTTTGATAGCTAAATAACAACTACAATGCTGTTTTATTCAATTGTGCGTCCTCACTTGGAGTACGCAAGTCAAGTATGGTCCCCACGTTACAATGTGCATGTTAATCGTATAGAAAGAATTCTAAAACGTTTTGTTCGGTTTGCTCTGAGAGGCTTGAGTGGAACTGTCACATTTAATCTTCCTCCATATGAGGATCGTTTAAAATTATTAAAAATGCAATCTTTAAGTGAGAGAAGGAAATCTGCTGATATCGTCTACTTACACCAACTCAGAACTGGTGTAGTCGATTCTCCAGTACTTCTTTCCCTTATAAATTTTAACACTAATCCAGTACTTCTTACCATTTAGTAGAACAAATAATATGTTAACTGCTCCATTAAATCGCATGATTACCCTTGTTAACAACTGTAACGTGTTTGATGTTAACTTGTCGAAAGACCAACTCAAAAGTAGATTAAAAACTAATGTAGGGTAAGATCTATGTAAACGCATGGTTAGTTGTTTTGTCTAGTGTAAATTTGTCTCACTTTTGATTGTTTTGGACCATTTTTATCGATATCTTTGAGATATTTCAAAGATATTTGGGTTGGTTCTTAAAATGATCTAACGTGGAGAAAGTGTGAAAAAGCTGTAATAGCTAAACTCTTTTGTTATTGCAAATAAAAAACCTTTCAGGAAATACATTTTTTGATAAGAAATGTGCCCATATAACCGAAATAAATAATTTGGTATACTCATCAAAAAATTATTCCAGAGCAATAAAATTCTGGGCACGTACTCAGCAAAATTTTTGATACAAATGTGACATGCATTCTTAGGGACACTGCTTACGGAGGACATTTTATAGATGCAATTGCGCTTCTTCTTTAGAGGCATTCTCATAAACTGCTTCTGAAAGTCATCCAAATAGCATGTTAATTCTATTAAAGTAAAAAAAATATGTACATATATTTATAATATATGTTTTAGATATTTCCCGTTGGTTTTTTTATGACCACAACAAAACCCAAACATTTTTCATTACCAAAACCAACATCGCTAAAAAATCGGAAAAAGGGATATTTTTCGTAGGATTTTTAAGCCCCCTTAACCACAAAAACCATTTCATTCCATGGAATGAATTCTTAAAGTTCTCCTGGACAGCACCAGAATCCTTTCATTGAAGGGCTCAAAGAAATCTTACATTGAAAAAATTCTGGAAGAACTTCCAGAGAAGACTCATGGCATGCATACTCCCAATGGCATGCATATGTGAAAAGTTAAAAATGTTAGTTTAAGGGAAGGAATTCAAGACTTTTCCTTCCACTTTACCTTCTTTAGAAAGCAGTTTTTTTGCTGGGTAGTTCTTTTCTGAAAACAACAAGTTCGAGTGAAAATGAACTGAAACTGCCAACTTATAAGATTGTTTTAAAAGTACTGGGCCGATATTTATGAAAAGGTTTTAAATTATCATATCTGCTCTACAGTTTTATTAGGGGTATTTTTCTTGCGAAATTTTAATAAAAAGTATATTTAATTAAAGCGTTCAGTTTTTTAAGAAATTATCCCAGCTACCACGCATTGCTTATTCGTTGTCTTTTGATGCGTTTGTGTTGTGAGAGTTTCAATAAACTCCATGTTGCTCTCTTTTCTTCTCTTTCTTTTTGTAGTCAGCTAGCACAAGGTTCATTTATAAGGTTGTGGCACTTGAGAGAAATGCACTCTTTTTCCCGCATTTGCTCGAATTGTCACTGTGCTTTTCCTTGTTCTAAGCCAAGGTTTATTTATAAGGTTGTAGCACTTGAGAGAAATGCACTCTTTTTCCGCCTTTGTTCGAACTGTCATTGTGCTTTTCTTTGTTCTATGCATTCATTTTCTTGATTTATTTTCATCCATTCTGACAGTTCAACCGAGCACGCTCTCAAGTGCCACAACCTTGATTTTAGTTGTAGTGTTATATTGTTGCACTATAACTAAATTGAGTGGTAGTTACTAAACCTCTACTACACTCAAATAGTGCAAAATTTGAGCCGCCACTAAATGAAAGCTGCAATTGAAAGTGTTTCCACTCAACTTTCAAATATGACTGGTTTTAAAACTATTCGATAAGACTCGAATTAAAAAAACCTATAATTAAGAAAAACTTTTTTGAGTTTCAGGTCACATATTTTTACGAAGAAAACAACAACAACAGCTCTTTAAAATAATAGTTTCATGAAAGTTAAATTGCTTAAAGCAAATAATTGTTAGCATAGCTCATTTTTCTTGTTTTACTTAATATTTTTATATTTTACTAAGAATAGCATAGAAACATACAAATTTCTGTGTAATATTTAAATACTAAGCTGTAAACATTTTTATCGCTATTCTTATATGAATTTGAGTGAGAAATTTTCCACTATCACTCATGTATAGTGAGGCCAAGGCTTATTTATAAGGTTGTGGCACTTGAGAGAAATTCACTCTTTTTTCCGCCTTTGCTTGAACGGTCATTGTTCGTTTCTTTGTTCTATGCATACATTTTCTTGATTTCTTTTCATCCATTCTGACAGTTCGACCGAGCTCGCTCTCAAGTGCCACAATCTTATAAATGAGCCTTGTTCTAAGCATTCATTTTCTTCATTTCTTTTCATCCATTCTGACAGTTCGACCGAGTTCGCTCTCAAGTGCCACAACCTAATAAATGAGCCTTGAGCTAGCACAGTGCAACAAAAAATAACAGATGAGCATAGAGCAAGGCGAAAAGTGAGATACATATCAATGTTCATTTATAAGGTTATGCCTAGTGTCCGACCGAATATTCGGTTTCGGCTTCGGTTACGGCCCTTTTTGTCAGTTTCGGCCAGTCAGCCTTGGCTCTGCATTTATATGTATCAAGGCTCATTTATAAGGTTGTGGCATTTGAGAGCGAGCTCGGTCAAACTGTCAGAATGGATGAAAAGAAATCAAGAATATGAATGCATAAAACCAAGAAAAACACAGTGACTGTTTAAGCAAAGGCGGAACTTATAAATGAGCCTTGGCTCTGCATTTATATGTATCAAGGCTCATTTATAAGGTTGTGGCACTTGAGAGCGAGCTCAGTCGAACTGTCAAACTACATGTAATGAAATAAAAAAAAATTAATGCATAGAACAAAGAAAAGCACAGTTGACAATTCAAGCAAAAGCGGAAAAAGACCGCATTTCTCTCAAGTGTCACAACCTTATAAATGAACCTTTTGCAGAACGGTGCTCTATAAAAATTAAAAAATAAGAAAAAAAGACATTTTTTTCTTTTACATGTATTGTCTTAAGAAGATTGATAAAAAAAAGTGCGTTGCAAAGCCACGAACAGCAGTGGCATACTAGTAATTCAATATTTTTAAAATGCATAATTTAAATGTATTTAATTTAAATTGTCAAAAATTTGTAAATTATGGCTGTTATTCCTTTGACATAACCTCTAAAATATACTGAAAAAATACTTCTACAAAAATGTTGTTTTTTTAAAGATTTGAATATAGGCTCGTTTTTTAAAACATCCAAATCCGTTTTCCATGCAAACAAAATCCTGCTATGGATTTAGATTTTGTGAACTTTTAGTTTGAAACATCATATCCAGGTGGCGTATAATGAAGTAAGTGATCGAAAAAAGCATTGTTGATGCTTTGAACAGATACAATTCCATATTTTTTCGCTTTTTTTTTGTTTTTTTTTTTTGTTAATTTGTACATAATTATATTAACAAAAATTTAAGAAAAATTGTAAAAGTATGTTTGTGTAATGTATGCTTTTCTTACTAGCATAAGTTTATTTTGGAAATCCAAACAATCGTATGTCTACAAAAATAAAAATTGTGGAGAAATATTTTAGATTACGCTAATTCAAGTACATAGTCTTAAGTACTATTTTTTTTTAATTTTGGCCGCACTCGTTTCACTCTGCCACGTAGGCTTTTGTTAATATTTTCAACTGACTTGATATTTTGTTAGAAACACAAAATTTCTGGCAAACGCTTTAGTGAACTAAATTCGAGATTACGATATTCGCAGAACATAACATTGAAAATATCTTAATCGAGGTTTCTTTGAAAGGGGTGAAATTCCGGATACTTTTTGATCAGAAGTATGGGTCGTTACACTCTGTGTCGGTGTTTAACAATAAACTCGCCGTTTTCGAATTCTTTCATGTCGTGAATTTATCAACTTCAAGATTCCATACACATACATAAATACGTTGTGCATATTTTGACAATTGGGAATCCTGGCGTATGTGCTACGTAGGCAATCAATCTTTTAATTTCAACACGACACAACGCTAAACACAACCATCCGACTGGTCTAAGATGCGTCCGATGACACTGTTGAAAATATGTTAGGGAGTTGAGCTGCTGAGTGGGCATCTCAAATAAATGATACAATATGATATAATATAAAGTGGTGGTGGTAGGAGTGGCAATTAATTCCACAGCATCACGAGACTGCAAACATTATCTGCTCCAAACAACACATGCATTTTTGCGGGTAACACGCAGCTGACAACTGATAAATTGTTTTTAATTAATTCTGCTCAAATGTCCTACACATAGTAAAGAATTTTGTCGATTCTTCAACCGACAATTTATAATTTAAAAAAATTTTCACTATATAAGCTGCTGCTGCTGCTGCTTAAGAGCAAAAGCAATTAAAATGTTGAACACTGCTAAATGGCTGGCAAAACCAGGCTTAGTTATATTAAAAAAAATAAATAAAAATAACTGAAACAATAAAATTGAAACTTTTACGCCTACTCAAAAAGTAAATAAAAAATTATCAAAAGGCAATAGTTGCATTTTTCACTACTGAAAACTGCACAAAATACCAAGCATCACAAAAAAAAAATACAAGAGTTCAGTTTCCATAACTCGATTTCGCTAAAAACACAACAAGTTTATAACTCGATTTCATTTATTGACTGACTAAAAGCATTTCATTGTTCAGCAACCGGCTCGTGTCGAACGGGCCAGTGTTGCCAGTGCCTGTTTGTGTGTACTTGCGTGTGTGTATGTGTGCAAGTGTGTGTGTGTGGGTAGCGCTATGGCAATCTTATGAGCCAGCATTTGTCACACGCAGCATTTGCCGGAAATGCCCAGAGTTAAATGCAGCGTTGGAAAAAGTAGTACAAAATGGCGTAGCATCAAAAAACAAAAACTTTAACAACGCTGTTTGAATTTTGGAATTTTTTCATTCTTTTCAGCTTAAATTACTCATGATCACTTAAGCCATAGTTGATTTCAACGGGACTGCTTTTACTCATAAAGACACCAGATGAGCGAGTTTTTCTTTTGTTTTTTTTTTTTACTTATAAAGTTTTTGTCAAACTTTTGTGTAGTAATTCAATTTCCTGGCAATGCTTGGAGTGCTGAATGTGCTTATTTTAAATTTTGTAAATGTTATAGTACTAATTTTTGTTTTTGGTGGAAAAAAGTTTCAGTGTTGAAAAAATGCAGAACTGCATAAATTTTAAAAAAAGGGGAACATATCCAATTCAATATAAAGTTATTATTTTAACTTATCAATCTACATCATAAATTATAATTCATTAAGTGCTACTTTTTTTATAAAAAAATAAATGATGATGTGATTTGGCTAAGAATTTATGTTTGGCACTTTTATGAAACCTGTTGCCTATACTTTTAAAGTAGGTATCTCTAGAGCAGCGCGTGTACAGGATTTTTTTTCGGGGGGAGGTTTGCCAAAAAATGTAATATTTTCTACCAAAGGCGTCCGCAGGATTTGTTCTTGGGGGAGCAAAGGCATAAAGGAGTCTAGAATGCACATAAAGAAAATGTAACCTATATAATTCTATTTTCTGAGATTTTTGGTACTAATTTTATTATCATGATATACCGATTGACAAACTCTTAAGAAAATTCTTACTGAAAGGTGGTCAGAACCAAATGTTCAATTACACATGACTTTGACCGAAATCGATTAATTATTAGAATAATTAATTAATTTGACATTAATTAAACTTATTTGGCCGTGCTCCGCCATAGTTAGTTAATTAGTTCTATGATCTATTAAATTATTACATGAATTAAATTGCGAGCTTTAGATCAAGTAAGTTTTAAGAGTTCAGTTAGAACACTAGCTTCTGATGAAGCAAAAAACTCGTTTCATTTATATGGAGCATTTCGACAAACTGTCGAACACCAATGAATATTGAAATAAATAAAAAGAAGCAACTAGAACAGATGGCAACCTTGGCAGAGTTAATGGTGGTGATCTATAAATAGCCTACTGCTTTGAAATGTCATATGAT
This sequence comes from Dichetophora obliterata, assembly GCA_963920525.1. Lineage (NCBI taxonomy): Eukaryota > Metazoa > Arthropoda > Insecta > Diptera > Sciomyzidae > Dichetophora > Dichetophora obliterata. Next base: position 78,747,312 of record OY986439.1, on the reverse strand, counting down.
TAGCAGCCATACAATTCAAAAGAATGAATTCCTTAATCTTCGAAGTCATATACTTATTTAAACAGTGAGTTTATCACAGTTTAATCACTCAAGGACTGCTGAAGAGGAAAATGTAGCGATTTCCGAAACAGATTGTCTAGGCAGCGTAGTGATTGACTCTTTATATAGTTGCTGTTGTTGTTGTTGCATTCTTAAAAACTTACTTGATCTAAAGCTCGCAATTTAATTCATGTAATAATTTAATAGATCATATAACTAATGAACTAACTGTGGCGGCCATAGCCTAGTGGGTAGAGTGCGTGGCTCCTAAGCTAAAGAACCGCGGTAGCCGGGGTTCAATTCCAGCTCAGACAGAAAGTTTTTTCAATTGAAATAATTTTTCTGTTCGGTCGTCACCTCTCTGCAGACAATGGCAAACCTCAGAGAGTAAAAACTGCCATGTAAAGCTTCTTGAGAACATAAGCCGTTGGGAGTCGGCATAAAACACGTAGGTCCAGTTCTCGGTCATTTGTGATCAAACATTTAATAACACGCACAACACAATTGATCAATAGAAGCTAGGTCAAAGTCCTTCCAAGGGCTGAAATGGCCAGTTTATTTTTTTATTTTTATTATTTTATAATAATTTAATAGATCATAAAACTAATTCATTAGTATACAAAAAATTAAAAAATTATCCAAATTGATCATCTTTATGACAGAAAAACTAATTTTTTTAAGCCGACTTTTGGGAAATCATTTAGTTTTTTAAATTAATTTTACTTTGTTTTCTTCTTGTGTTTAATTAATTTAAAACATATATTCGCATATCGTCCAAGTTCATATACGTTATTGGCTTAAATGTCCCTTACCATCTGTTGGTCCGAAGAGTGATCTTCTATTAATAGGCATATCATTCCTTGTCATTCCTCAATTTCTCGTACGAATAACATCGACTTCGTACAATTAATATATAAGTTGAGTTTAAAAAATTTACAACCAAAATCTTTTAGCCTGGTTTGTTGAATAATTACCGAATATAAGGAAATGCATGATTGAAAGGTGGCTGTAGTCTACTGAAAGAGTACGTGGCCCGTAAGCTAATAAACCGTGGTTCAAACCCCAGCTAAGATAGAATTTTTTTTTCTGTTACTAGTAAATATCAGAGCTGTAAAATCGGCATTCACATTCAGAATTTTAAGTACAACTGAATTACTACATAAGTATGCATTCAATGAATGCAAAATTGATTTAAAAATAAAATTTTTAATTCACATTAATTTTTGCAAAAATGATTTGTTATTCATTTCAATTATTCATTTTCGTTATTAAGAATAACGAATTAATTTTTTTATGCATTTGAACGCCATTCACAAAGAATGCAATTCACAAAGAATTTCAGAATTTTCAATTGTTTGTTATTCATTATTAATTTCTTATTCGTTATTAATTTTTTATTCAGTATTTTTTTGTTATTCATTGTAAATTTTTTATTTATTATTCACTTGTTATTCATTATTAATTTTTATTCACTATTCATTTTTAATTCATTATAACTTTTTTATTCATTATTCATTTGTTATTCTTTATTAATTTTTTATTCATTTTAAATAAATAGGAGCCATAAATAAAAAATGAATAAAAAAAAATAATGAATAAAAAATTAGTAATGAATAACTAATGAATAATGAATAAAAAATTAATAATTAATAACAAGAAAATAATGAATAAAAAATGTTTAATGAATAACAAATGAATACTGAATAAAAAATTAATAATGAATGAAAAATGAATAATAAATAAAGAACGAATAATTGAAAATTCTGAAATTCTTCGTGAATAGCATTATTTGTGAATTTTATGCAAATTAATATAAAAATTATTCATTATTCTAAATAACGAAAATGAATAATTGAAATTAATAACAAATAATTTTTTGAAAAACTACATGTGAATTAAAAATTTTGTTTATAAATCAATTTTGCATTCATTGAGTGCATTCTTATTTCGTTATTCACTCTTTTGTGGATAAAAACAAATTGATCAAATATTTTAAAGCTCTGGTAAATGTAACAAATGTATTCGTACAATTTATTACATATGTGGAAATTAAATATTTCCACGAGAAATATAATAAAAATTGTATTTGTACGTTTGAATAATTTATTAGATACTCAAAAATTTTAAAATATTTTTATACATTTAAAATATGAAAACTTAATTCTAAAAAATACAAAAAGAACTTAAAAACTAAGTGGTTTTAAAACAAAGTGTTTTACATACAATTGAAACAATATTAAAATGTAATAATAAGATAACACTACATTATTCCCCCTCCAAAGAATTCGGTATTAGTCTTACAGTGTTTGCTAATAAATTAAAATGAACTGTCTTAGCTGATTTATTTGCATTAAAAAGTGTTTTTGAAACATTAATGTTAACAAAAGCTGGCTTAATTCGATCAATATTAACCGTTATAATATTTTTGTTTTTAAGAATTTTAAAAAATTTTGGAGACTTTTCTAATACTTTGAATGGTCCGTCGTATGGCTCTTGAAGTGGTTTTTTTAATAGTGTCATTGCGAACAAATACAAACTCACAAGTTTTGAGTGATTCTGGCACAAATTGTTTAAAATTCTGATTATGATGTGAAATATGTGCTTGATTATTAGCAACAATATCTTTAAGTTTGAACAAAGTTTCTGATGGACTGAATTTTTGCTCACTAGGAATGACTAACTGACTTGGCAATCTGAGTGTTTGACCATAAACCATTTCAGCAGGGGATGCTTTAACATCTTCTTTAAACGTGGATCTTAGCCCTAATAGAACTAGTGGTAATTCTGAGTACCAATTGTTTTGGTTATTGCTCGCTATAAGAGAAGCTTTGAGTTGACGATGGAAACGTTCTATCATCCCATTAGCTTGTGGGTGATAAGCTGAAGTTTTGATGTGTTTGCAACCAAATTTGGTAATAAAATTTTTGAATGTAGTTGATGTAAACTGAGGTCCTCGATCGGAAGTAATTTCCAGAGGAACCCCAAAGCGTGATATAAACTCTCTTTGGAACGTGTCAACAATAATATTAGCCCTTGTATCTTTAAGAGGATAAACCTCAGGCCAACGTGTGTTCCTGTCAATTATGGTAAACAAATATCGGTAACCATTTGAAATCGGTAATGGGCCAACCAAGTCAATATGAATATGTTCAAAACGACCGCTCGGAATGTTTATCTTGTGAGGTAGTGTTTTAGTGTGTCTATGTACCTTAGATTTTTGACATCTAATACATTCTTGAGTCCATTTGTTTATTTGTGTGTTCATGTTAGGCCAAAAATATCGTTGTGTGATTAGTCGTCTAGTACCTCTAGTTCCTGGATGTTAAATGTTATGTATTTGATCAAAAACTCTTTTCCGTAGTGTTTGGGGAATGTATGGTCTTGTATTATTTGTAGAATTTTCACACCAAATTTTTATGTTTAAAAACGGAATATCAACTTGTTCAAACTTGTAAGTTGTTTTGTCTGTTATGCTCTTGAGTTCTGTGTCAATGATTTGTTCCTGATGTAATTGTTTGAGATCAAGGTCGGGTGTTCTAACTTCTGTTACCTCGCATCTTGAAAGTGCATCTGCTACTGAGTTGTCTGTACCCTTAATGTGTAATATTGTGTTAGTGAATTGTGCTATGTATTCAAGGTGTCGTGTTTGTCTAGGACTACGTTCGGTTTTAGAAGATAATGCATTAACTAAAGGTTTGTGATCTGTGAAAACTGTAAAAATGTTACCTTCCAGGAAGTGTCGAAAATGTTTAATAGTTAAGTAAATCGCAAGTAATTCTCTGTCAAATGTACTATATTTCGTTTCAGCAGGTGAAAGTTTCTTAGAGAAGAAAGCTATAGGCTCAAGTTTATTGTTATGTTCTTGTTGTAAAACGCCACCTATTGCGGTAATGGATGCATCTACAGCAATCGACAGTTGTGCCTTACTATTAACATGGTTAATAAGTGTTTGCGTGGCAAAACTGTCTTTGATTGTTGTAAATGCATGTAAAGTAGTGTCTGTCCACTGTAAATGTTTGCTTTTAGTTTTCGAAGCTGTTGTTACCATGTCATAAATGGATTCAAGCATGTGTGCGAGTTTAGGAATGCACCTGTGGTAGTAATTTGTCATACCTATAAATTTTTGCATGTGTTTGACTGTTACCGGTTGTGGATAATCTTGAATGCATTTAACACGTTCTTGTGACGGACGTATTCCGTGTTTAGATATGTTGTAGCTAAGAAAGTCAATGTTATCAACTCCGAATACACATTTGTTAGGTTTTATGTTTAAACCGTAATCATTGAGTCTTCTAAAAACTTGCGTTAAATGTTCGAAATGTTGTGTTTCTGTCTCACTAGCAATCAAGATGTCATCTAAGTATACGAAAATAAAATCTAGTCCATGTAGCACTTCATTAATGAACCTCTGGAATGTCTGGGCTGAGTTCCTCAAGCCAAATGGCATACGGAGGAACTCGAACATCCCAAAAGGTGTAGTGATTGCTGTCTTGTGTATGTCGTTAGGTGCCATTGGTATTTGATGATATGCTCTGACTAAATCGAGTTTTGAGTAAATGCATGTATTGTGTAAATTTAAAGAAAAATCATGTATGTGTGGTAATGGATATCGGTCAGGTACTGTAATTGTGTTAAGTCTTCTGTAGTCGACACATGGTCTCCAATCATTGGGCTCGCGTTTAGGTACTAGGTGTAATGGAGAGGATGTTTGAGAATTTGACGGTCTACAAATACCAGAAGTAACTAAGAACTGAAATTCTTGTTTAGCTACTTTTAACTTTGGCAAGTCTAGACGTCGTGGTCTTGTGTAAGGTAATTGTCCTTCAGTGACAATGTGATGTACAGTGTGATGTTTAATTGGTGCTGTGTAATCGGGTTCTGTTATTAAAGAAGGAAATTTTTTGAGTAATTGTGTATACTTGTTATCTATAGTAAATAATTTAGGTAAAGATGTTTCAGAAAATGCTGAAATTGTATTGACAGATAAATTAGTTAAAGGATCAATGAGACGTTTGTGTTTAAGGTCAATAAGAAGGCCATATTTTGTCAAGAAATCTGCACCTATAATAGGTTTGGAGATGTCAGCTATAATAAATGAAAATGGTAATTCACGTCGTAACTTTAAATTAAGTGTCAATAATTTTTTTCCAAATGTAGAGATTGCTGTGCCATTAGCAGCTTGTAATACCAAATCTGATTTTTTGTTTGAAATTTTGAATTTTGAGGAAGGTAGAACTGATACCTCTGCTCCACTGTCAACAAGAAAATTTAATTTACTAGAGGGGTCAAATACAAAAAGACGACGTGTATGTATGACGGGTCTATTATCAGTCGTCGCGACAACAGAGTCTTTTAGTTTGTTGAATTGTGTTGTGTTATGTTGTGTGGTGAAAAGTTGTCGTTTTGAACAAATGCACATGGTTGCTCACATTTACGTGCGTTTTTACCGAATCTGAAATGGTACTTACATACCCAATTGGAAGGTCGTTGACCTGAAGAGGACCTATAAGACGATCGACGTCTTGAAGTTCCTCTGGAACTAAATCTTCTGGAAATTGGACGACTGAAACGTTGATTCTTAAGTTCATCAACATCAAGCGAGAGTTTTTGAAAACATTCAAAAATTTTAGATGCTTGTTCTGCAAAATGTTTAGTAATATTTGCTATCTCATTAGAATTAGAGATGTGTTTCGATAGATTAAAGTTATTCTTGATTGCAGATACCTCAGATTCTGCTAATACCTCCCACAAGTTATCAGCGAGTAATAACAACTCATCTAATTCCTTATGACCAGATCCTGTCAAAGCAATGTTCAGACTTTTAGGTAGTTTACGTAACCAAAGCTTATAAACTAAGTCTTTGTTGACTGTTGAACCAGCTAAAAGAAGCAAGGATCTGTAAAATTGAGATGGTTTTTGGTCACCCATCTCAGTGTCAGATAGCATCTTATCGAACCGTTTGTTCTCACTTAAAGTATGTCTATTTATCAGAACTTTCTTCAAACCTTCATACAAGTTGGTTGAAGGTGGTTGTTGTATGAAATCTAATACCGTAACTATGACTTCTTGTGGAAGTGCAGTCACAAGATATTCATACTTTGTTTGGTCAGTGGTAATCCCTTTAGATCGAAATTGGAATTCTGCATGAATAAACCATGCATCAGGACTATCAGTCCAGAACTGTGGGAGTTTGACTGACGTTGCATGAACTTCAATGTTAGATGATGAATCATCGAAAGGGTTCAATAAAGGAGGCTCAAAATTAATTAAATGGTTATCTCCGTCTCCTGAGGTGGATAACCGAGTAGGAGTACGTTGCATTGTATTGTTTTAAAGAATACTAGCTTTATTACAAATAAATTTCTTAAAATAATATTAATAAAATTGAAGTGTGCCTAGCGTGCAGTGTAGTGCCTACGGTTGTGAAACGATAAGCGCCGGCTTATCGTTTTACATCCGCTAAAAAGCTAATTGTGTAGTGTATATAAATACCAATCCTTAGTCGCTGATTTACTGACGTCGCTGCTTGTTTCTGGCGTCACTGCTTGCTTTGGCGTCGCTGCTTGCGTCGGTGGCGCTGCTTACTTCAGCGTCGCTGTCTGCGTCGGCGTCGTTGCCTGTCTTGGCGTTGCTGCCTGCGTCGGCGTTGTTGCCTGCGTCGGCGTCGCTGCCTGCGTCAGCGTCACTGCCTGCGTCAGCGTCGCTGCCTGCATCGGCGTCGTTGCCTGCGTCGGCGTTGCTGCCTGCGTCGGCGTTGCTGCTTGCGTCGGCGTCGCTGCCTGTGTTGGCGTCGCTGCTTGCGTTGGCGTCGCTGCCTGTGTTTGCGTCGCTGTCTGTGTTGGCGTCGCTGCTTGCGTTGGCGTCGCTGTTTGTTTCGACGTTGCTGACTGCGTTGGCGTTGCTGCCTGCGTCGGCGTTGCTGTTTGCGTCGGCGTCGCTGCTTGTGTTGGTGTCGCTGCCTGTGTTGGCGTCGCTGCTTGTGTTGGTGTCGCTGCCTGTGTTGGCGTCGCTGTCAACGTTGGCGTTGCTGTTGACGTTGACTTCTCTGCTGACGTTAGCGTTTCTTTCGACGTTGTCGTCTATTTCGACGTTGGCGTCTCTTTCGACGTTGGCGTCTCTGTCAACGTTGGCGTTGCTGTTGACGTTGACGTTGACGTCGATGTTGACGTCGCTATTTCTGCCGAAGTTGTTGTCGATGTCGGCGTTGTTGCTGGTGTCGAGATACGCTGCTGCTATTTGCTTCGTTGTGGTGAGGTGGGTTCGCTGTTGTAGCTCTGCAGTGAGTAAGTTGCTCACGACTGCAGGCTGTGATGTTGTTGTTGTTGGTGTGCAGCAGAGTTGGCTGTTGTCGGTTAAGATAAGGTACCGACGTTGACTGATATCTCGGATTCGTTGCCAGAGTTGATCGGGCTCGAGACTGATGTATTGCTGCTGTGTTGCGGTGTTCGTGCTGAAGCTGGTGGTGTGGGTGTGTAGTTGTTGCTGCTGAGCAGTGGCGGTTTTTGTGGTAGCGGTGCCTTGCGCACAGGTTTTGCGGGTTGGTTGTGATGATGTAGATGTTGCTGCAGCTGCACTTTTAGTTGTTGACGCAATTGTTGTTGTTGCTGTGGCGCGTAGAGACTGAGCGCGAGAACTTATGAGCGTGTCACGGGGTTGCTCTACTTGAGTGGCTTAGAGCGCGGGGTTGCTCTGCTTGAGTATTGATGAGCTCGTTGGTATCGTTGGTCCGGTTTCGACAGGATCGCCAATTGTGGAAATTAAATATTTCCACGAGAAATATAATAAAAATTGTATTTGTACGTTTGAATAATTTATTAGATACTCAAAAATTTTAAAATATTTTTATACATTTAAAATATGAAAACTTAATTCTAAAAAATACAAAAAGAACTTAAAAACTTAGTGGTTTTAAAACAAAGTGTTTTACATACAATTGAAACAATATTAAAATGTAATAATAAGATAACACTACACATACATCATAAAACGTATATACATTTGTTTTTTTACGAATTCAATATACATTTGTTTTTGTACGAATACAATATACATTTGTTTTTGTACGAACACAAATAAAATTTTTGTAAAACGTACCAAACTACGTCCAATCTACGAATCCTATTCGTGACTAAAATCTACGAATAAAATTCATAGAATGGACGCAGTTATTAGTAATATGTACGCACAAAATTTTTTGAGTGTAATAATACCTATTGAAAAGTGCCTGTGAAACAAGGGTAAATGAAATGGTATCGTAACTTATTACTGCGACAGGTACAACATACTATTTACAAATGCATGCATGGTTTAGCTCACCATTATTTATAAATATACTTTAAAAAAGTATTTTTGGGTTCTGTTCAAAATATATTAACATTTAAAAATATCGTCATATAAAATCAAAAAGCCTATATCAAAATACATTCCAAATACATTCAAAATATATCCAAAATACGTTCCTGCTAAATTGTACACTCCTACAAATAAAAACGACGTTTTTAGTAAAAAATTTCTTAAATTCCTAAGTTTGAGCGCAACATATAATTACAATAACAATTTAGATAGTTTTTTGACTCTCCTTAAAATTTTTTAACAGCGGAAAAGTGTCAATTCTTTCTACTTGTGAGGAGGAGTTGACAGAGCCTTAGGAGATTTTAACGGCATGAAGTTGGAACTCGATTCCCACACGGTTTCCAAAGATAATCTTTAGCCGATATATTAATTTTGTTTTGTTTAGTGCTTTTAATGTTGTGAAGAAGTGCTCTTTGATGACCTTCTTCATCAAGAATCCTTTCAGAATGTTTTCATATACCCTAGGAATATTATACTAAAATTATAATAATAAAAGGCATAATCACAAGAAAAATATCAATAGCATCCTATTTCAATAGAAAGAAAGTAGCATAAGGATTTTAATATGTGATAAATCTTCCTACATGGTAAATGCTAAATCATCCTTTAACCAATCTTAACCTTATATTTTCAAATTTACCGACACTATAAAATACTATAACACAACTGATGATATAATAATCTTTATTTGATAATTAATAGTTTAAATTGCTAAGGGTAAGAGGTATAGCCATTGCATTTCACGAAAAAACATAAGTAGGCGAAATTATGAAGAAAGCACAAAAAAAAACGTATAGCAACAAGCACGTCAGAGATGCGACTGGCATTTTCATATGTAATGCTCAACGGATGACAGAAAAGAATTCATATTTGTGTGCGCTCTATTCGCAGCATGGTTTCCGCTATATTTAAAAATGAAAAAACCTCCTTTCGTCAAGTGATCCTCGCTCCACCCTAAGTACGGTTTATTTTTAATGCTTCATGCTCTGAAGCAATCCATTTATAATTAAAACGTTAAAAGTTAAAATGGAAATAAAATTGACGAAATGAAATTAAAATAAAAAATATTTTTTAAAAACAATATATTATATAATAAAAACATAAAAAAAGTAATAAGCGGAAATATCAAAAACTTCATTTCAAAGGTACATAACAAATACAAGAATATCATAGAAAAGGAAAGCAGTTAATTATGGAAAAAATAAATTTGAAGCTTAAAATAAAAAATTCAACCACCTGGCCTTTCTGCTGCAAAATCGGTGATAACTTCTTCATAATCAATATCAAATCTTCGATGTACACTCATCAACACCAAGCCAGCTAGTCTCTCTTGAGTTCTGCAAGTAAGTTGTTAGCCTTTTTAATGTTGAAAAGGATCGCTCTGCAGTTCAAGTAGTAACTGGTATAGTGGCATATATTTTTTAGAGAAAAAAAATTTACGGAAAAAAACACGGAAAAAATCGCGTAAAAATTTGCAGCAAATATTTTTTTTATATATAAAATTCTTTTTAGTGCTGCTTTGCTTTACCTTTCTAGGGTTCACTGACAACTTTGCACGTTGTCATCTTAAATCGAAGGTATAAAAGTTCCACATTTCGGGCGGGAAGGGGGTTAGAATCTTTATAACCTTCCCCCTAAAAATGGCCCTGCTCTAGAGGGGTAACTTTTTTCATAACCAACATAATGCACGGAGAGTAATATAATTGTTATATTAAGCAAATATTTTGATTGATTTAACAAAATTTAAAAGTAGGCCACATTTGCTCAAATCAAGCATTAAAAACTTAAGTTAAGAAAAACAATTTTATAATGAGCATTAATTTCTAAAATTAAGTAAAATAAATGATTGCTTGGAACAAAAATAAAATGCATGATTCTAGAAGCTGTACCAAGAGTTAAATCAAGAAAACATTTTCTTAATTAAAGCAAACGCAGATTTGGTCATTAAAAATAATATTGAATTAAATAATTAATTAAAACCATTCCAGTATTAAGAAAATTGTTAACTTGAATCAAGCAAATTGTTCTCAACTCAGGAAAGCAGTAACTTTTTTTTAAACTATGATGTGTTGCAAAATAGTAGAAAAACATTCTTTTTAAAGTGCAAAAAAGAAATTGTGCGTGTGAGCTTATCAAAATGGATTTACTGCATTAACCACAGAAAACATTTGAATAGTTTATGTAGCGATCAACGAAACAGTCTGTCTACTATGTGACCTGTTGCTTCATGATCTTGTTTGGCATTAAGCTCAAATATAATTGTAATAGAATTATATATTTCTTTAAGAATTAAAACAACGATATATTAAGAAAAAAAAATTCTCATATCAAGCAAATTATTCTAGATAATACATAATTGCTTTCAAGAACCAATCAAATTTTTCCCACTTCGAACAAATATCAGACTTTAATCTAGAAAAAAATATTCTAGAGTTTTAAACAAATGTTTCTTTAACTAATCATTTTTTTTCTTAATATCATGTGGCTTAAATTTGCTCAGTTCTAGAAAAATAATTCTTGAATTGAGAAATTTACGCTTGATTGCCTACTGATAGCCTTAATGAAATATACTTATGATGACAATTTTGAAAAGAAAATACCCTTAACAGAGGCTGTTGTACAAATATGATATTTTAAAACTTTTTCATAACTATCGGCCTTAAACTTTTGAAGTTTACCTGGAACAAAAAAATTTTCACTTCAATTTTATAAAATACCGTAGATAGATAGATAGGTCCCTTTGTGCAACGCCTTAGGTTAGGTTAAGGTGGCGGCCGGTCAAAGACACTTCAGTAAAACTAGGTCACATCTGCTTAGCAGTGTTAGAGGTGGTGTTATGATTCCACCTGGAACTAACCATTTCTGTGGCATATTGTCTTAGAGCCAGCTTGCGCGACGCAAGTGGCATGCCTTATGTTCCCATGTCAGGCAGCAGCATTACCGTTGTACCTTCTATAGGGAGCTCATCCGAGCTAAGATTTCCAGGAATGTCCGTATGCCCTGGTAGTGCAACGCCTAAAAGCGGAATCAGTTATATCGTATAAAATTGAATTTAAATTTACTACAACAAATAACAAGACATAAATAAATTCGTCAACTGTCAATTCTCATTATTTGTAGTCCTTCAGGTTATTGACACAACTTAAATACAGTGCCGACGAAAACGATTACGGCTGACAGCAACAATTTCAATTTTCTATTGAGCTTTACTCTGCTCAACTCAACTAGCTATGGGAATCCTGCATTCAGATCTTTGAGCTGAACGAATTCGCTAAAGCAAGGATATTTCAGCGCATTTGAGTTCGTCTGGTTTGTTTGCTTAGCTCAATAGAACTTGAGGGTTCAATTAAGCCAAAAGTAATTGCAACCGATTCGCTGGGATGTTAACAGCTATCGGAGTATATAATGGACAGAATGTTTCGTCTGTCTCTACGTGTCTGCTGCGTATCGATTGTTTCGTCGTTGTTTGGTGTTCCGCATTAAAATTGAGAGACAATGAAATTGCATTAAATTACTGGCGAATCGAATGCGCCAAGTTCAACCCTTTGTCAATTCCCATAACCTGGTCCCTGCGTTCCATCGTTCCTTAAAACCTTAAGTCTTTTACGATAATGCTGCTTCGGGTCTGTTTTAGTGTGCTGATCGTGATGCTTGATTGCAAACCTGTTCTTATGTTTTCAGCAAACTTGTACCTACGACCATAAGTTTTGCTCCAAAAGCAACACTGTCCAGTCTACTGAGTGCCTTCATGCCTGCCTGTCAGGAATCCAAAATGTTTATTTATTGACGGCATAAATCAATGCAATTTAAAAGCGAACATGAAAATTGCGTTGCACGTTTTTCCCGATTTTGTTGGAGCATATAATTGCTTCAATGAAATCCGGTGACTGTGCATCTCCATAAATATGTGAGTATATGTGTGTGTTTATGTGGGAAGTTTCAGCAGCATTGGCAACACTTTTACTTTTGTTGCTGCCTTCCTCAATTTGTTTGTTTGTAAACAAAGCAATCCATTCATGCGAACTTTTGCCAAAGTGTTTGTTCAATGGGTGCGCCTGACTGTCTGTCTTTAGTTGGGGTCGTCAGTGTCTTTGGGGTGAGCGCACATCAAAGCATTTTGCCTGCTTGTGCTGTTTCACCCAACTGCTTATAATTAATATAGCTAGCAGCTAAAAATGTTGGCGTAAAACTTTAAAATCAATGAAGTGTCTTTAGTGCTGAGCTGCGCGGCAGCATGAATCGCGGAATGTAACGCATGAACTGTCATAATTACTGTCAAATGTTGCTGCAAATTGCATTGCTCACATGTGTTTATGGCATAGTCAGAAGTTGTTGCTTTCAGTGCTGCTGTCGCCGCAATTGTCACCTAATAAACTAAATTAAGTTATGTGTGTGTGCGTTTAAATTGACATAAAGAGCAGAAGCGTGCGCTTAAAGTTGGCAGCACTTCCGCAGTAAACATTTAAAATCTCGCAATCAAAACAATTGGCACCTAATGACATAACGTCTATTTCCGTATTTTTTAAGTAAAAACTATTAGATACGAAATTTGAGAGAGTAACGAAACGCATAAATAAATAGGCCAACTGGGGAGATACGTTGTGTAATATAGATGACAGCACTCTTAGCTTTCCAGCTTTCAAAACTATCTACTTGAACGAAAACACAAATACTTGACTATGTTTGTTTGTTTTTTTATTGTGCGACGACTGTGCTAACAAGACTGAGGTATTATGGCACGCACAGTAATGTTAATGTTAATGTTGTGTGGTGGAGATGCAAACTGCGACCTAAATGAGATCTATTGTACCTCCTTCTCAAAGCTCCGCTGTATTTGCGGATTACAGAATTTCATCCAGCCCTATTTCTCTAATGAATTTGAGAATATTCTTAGGTTCAAGGGATGAAACCTGCTCTAGACTCAGCTCATAATTCCCCAGTGCTAGTTTACGTCTGCGATCCACGGCGTCGCAGTTTGTAAGTAGGTGCATTGGAGTCTCCTCTGCTTCTTCACAGAAACGGCAGTTACTATCGGTCTCTATGCCCAATTTCATCAGGTGGTATTTGAGTTTACAGTTTCCTGTAAGGAACCCCGTTAGAATCCTAAGATTCGGTTTGCCTAAGCTTATGCACAATTTTGCTCTCCGAGTGTTAAAATCTCTGAGGAGCAATTTGGATTGTCTTAGCTTTGGGAGGCTTTTCCAAAGTTTTAAACGTTTATGCCTCTCCTCCCTTCTTAGTTCTTCTTTTATAGAATGTGTGCCCAATCCGCAGAATGGTTCTGGTCCTATAAATTTTGTGGCTGCACCCTGTCGCGCTAGACCATCGGCTTCTTCGTTACCCTGTATTCCTTTGTGTCCTGGGACCCAAAGTATAGTAACAGTGTTATTCTTGCCTAGTTCGTTGAGTTTTGTTAAGCATTCCCATGTTATTCTCGATGATATCTCGCAGGAAACTAATGCTTTGATTGCTGCTTGGCTGTCTGACATCACAACTATATCCTGACCTTTGTACTTACGGTCCAGATTGAATTGTTCACACAGCTGTATTGCTAGGATTTCCGCTTGGAAGATACTGGATGTTGTCCCCATAGGTTCAAAGTGCTTGGTTCTTGGCCCGTACACCTTGGCCCTGCGCCTATACCTTCCAATGTCTTGGACCCATCTGTATACCATGCTATACTGTGTGGTTTCTTGACTTGCGATATCATCTCGCTGTCCCACTCTTTCTTGGTACTAAGCTTAATTCCGAAGTGTTTTTCGAATTTATACTATACTATACTATACTATTAATATATCGTCTCTTGGTAGATCGATGTAGGGAGTGTGCTTTGCAATATCCTCCTTCTCTCTGCTGCTGATAGTTTAACCTAAACCTGTCCCATCTTTTGCAATGCACAACAGGGTTCGCTTGGCTACTCCCTCTATGACAAGGTGTAAGGGTGTTAGGTCCAGAATTACTTCTAGTGCTGCTGTAGGGCATGTCCTCATGGCCCCTGTGATGCATACACAGGCCAGTCTCTGCACCTTTGTTAGCATATTCCTCATTGTGGTTAGCTTAGTTCTCTCAGCCCATGCTATTGCACCATAGGTGAGGATGGGTCTCACCATCATGGTATACATCCAGCGGAGAATTGTTGGGTTACAACCCCAGCTTTTCCCCGCCAGGCTCCTACATACCATGAGTGCGCGCGTTGCTTTGTTTATAGTTACCTCTGCATGTCTTCTCCAGAGAAGCTTTGAATCTAGTGTAAGTCCCAGATACTTTACTTCTCCTTTGAAGGGAATTTCAGTGCCATCCATTCTCATTGTTCGGAGGTTTGGCAGGCTTCTTTTGTTAGTAAAAGGTACTATGGTGGTTTTCGCTGGGTTGATACTTAATCCCACTGTGTTGCACCACTCCTTTGTTACTGACAGTCCTCTCTGTATCAGGTTACAGAGTGTATCCTCGAACTTTCCTCTCGCTATTAGGGCGATGTCGTCTGCGTAACCTTGACATTTTATGCCATTCTCGGTTAGCATCGTTAATAATTCGTCCACAACAAGACTCCACAGCAGTGGAGAAAGGACTCCGCCTTGTGGGTAGCCTTTTGTTGTTTTGATTCTTATAGTGGTGTTGCCCACTTTTGTTTCTGCAGTTCTAGTGTTAAGCTGAGCATATCATTTACTCCTTTTTTGTGTAAAGACTTCTTCACAGCCTCGTGAGAAGTATTATCAAAGGCTCCCTCTATGTCTAGAAAGGCACAGAGTACGGTTTCTTTGTTTTTGAAAGCTGACTGGATGTTGCTAGCCAACTGGTATAGAGCAAATTCTGTAGACCTGCCATCCCTATACGCGTGTTGACAGGGGTGCATTGGTGCCTTCTCCAGAATCTCAGTTCTTATATAGTTATCTATTACCTTTTCCATTGTTTTAAGTACAAATGAGGTAAGGCTAATGGGTCTAAACGACTTTGGTAGCGTGTAGTCTATTTTCCCTACTTTTGGTATGAAGGTGACTATCGCCCTTCTCCGTTTCCTTGGGATATAGCCCAACGCAAGGCTGCTTCTAGTTATTTTGACTAGGTAAGGCAATATAGTTTCTGCACCTTTTTGTAGAAGTGCAGGAAAGATGCCGTCAACACCTGCTGATTTGAATGGTTGAAAGGTTCTGAGTGCCCAATCTAGACGAGCCTTAGTACAAATGCTCGTTGCAAGTTTCCATTCTTCTTGATTTGGAGTAATCTGCCTGTCTGCTGTCTCATACTCAGTTACCGGTGTACTGACCGGGAAATGAGTTTCTAGAAGGTGACTGGCTCGTTGCTCTCCTCTAAGCGTATAGCTTCCGTCTGGCAATAGAAGTGACATTCTTGTCTCCACTCTGCCTTTAGCTATTGCTTTGTGTATCCTGGCTGCTGCTGGCGTGGAAGAAATGTCTTCACAGAAGGTTCTAAAGCTCTGTCTTTTGGCTTTCCTGATTTCTTTATTATACTCCGTCAGAGTCACCGTGTAGTTGTGCCATTCTCCGTTGCGCTTTGCGGAATTAAAGCTGCATCGCACCTTCTTCCGGAGTCTGGTCAGCTCAGCGCTCCACCAAGGAGTATGTTTTGTTCTTGCCTTGTGCTCTGTTGGACAGCTAGATTCGTAGGCATTATATACTGCATTGTTTACTTGCTCTACATAGCATTCAAGTTCTAGGATGTTACTAATTCTACTCCAAGCTTTTACGTTCTGTAGGTTTTCTTTCAGGTTGTTGGTGTATGTGTCCCAACTGGTATTTCTTGGGTTTCTTTTGGGTTCTATCTCTTGACATTTTACCCCAAATCTAAACTCTATTATTCTATGGTCAGACATTGAAGGTTCCATTGATACCTTCCATTCCCTAATCATATCCCCCACATCTGGGCTTCCTATCGTGAGATCTAGGACCTCTTCTCAAGCCCTAGTTACAAAGGTAGGTGTTACCCTCACATTGAAAAAGTCTAGATTACTACTTAAAAGAAATTCTAAAAGGTACTCACCTCTGGTGTTGACGTCGGTGCTTCCCCAAATTGTGTGGTGCGGCACGCACAGTAACATAAGGTTATGATTCATGAAGAAAATTCAACTTACAATCTTTTCAAAATACAAAGACATTTAAAATGACAACCTACATCAATACATTAAATTTAAAGGGAATTAAAAGAGAACTAGGAGAATAATAATTAAAACACAATGAAGAGTGTGAATGAGAAAAGAAAAAGACCGGTAAGCAAATATCAGGTAAAGTAAACAGAAATCCATTATTTTTCTAATAAAGGGTGTTTTTATAGAGTGATACAACTTTGAGTTCGCATTTGTGCTTTATTTGACCACTTATTTAAAAGTTGATAGTTGCTTTTTGTTTAATTTGCCTCGACATTTTATAATGATTGACTTACACCAGAGCAACGCGTGCAAATTGTGAAAATTTTTAATCAAAATAATGGTTCTGTTCGTCAAACTTATCGTGCACTTCGTCCATTTTATGGCGTACATAATCGTCCTTCAGAGCTGCTAATTCGAAGAAAAAGAGATCGTTTTCGGACCACATTAACTGTTACTGATAATGTGCATCCCGTGAGATGCCGAACAGTGCACACTGAAGACTCTGTAGCCGCTGTACAAAAAAGCATTGAATATGATCCTAATCCATCAATTCGTCGCAGTTCTCAGCAACTGGGGTTGTGTCCTTCCACTTTATGGAAGATTTTACGAAAAGATTTTGGCTTAAAACCTTTCAAGATTCAACTTGTGCAGGAATTAAAGCCAAACGACCATCGTATGTGCCGCCAATTCGGCAAATGGGCTGAAGCACAAATTGATATTGATTTTGAATTTCCGTGGAAAATTTTTGTTTTCCGATGAAGCCCATTTTTGGTTGAATGGGTACGTAAATAAACAGAATTGTCGTATTTGTAGTGAGGAGAATCCACAAGCTTTTGCCGAAACACCATTATATCCACAGAAAATTACTGTTTGGTGTGCTTTATGGGATGGCGGAGTCATTGGCCCATATGTCTTCAAAAACGATTATGGTCAGAATGTTACTGTCAATGGTGAACGGTATAGGAACATGATTCGAAGTTTTTTTGTACCTCAATTAGCTGGCAGTAATCTTGCTGAAATGTGGTTTCAACAGGATAGAGCCACATGCCAGAAAATTGGTGTTCCCGTTTGCGCCTTGTTCGCGCCAGCCGTGGTGGCCACATGGCCGAAGTCATATTTAAACATTAAGGTCGTTAAAATTTTTATGCAATATAGTCCGTTTAATTGATATAAAAAATATATTACTATATTTTATTATGATTTAAACTTATATCACTCTATAAAAAACACCCTTTATATGCCTTTAGTAATCTGTATTGTATAGGTGCGATTGGGTTATGCGCGATAGTGCTTGAAAGATAATATTTCGTAGTAAGATTTCGTGATTGCTTTAAACTCGAAATATTATGTTTGAAATTTGCCAAAATCTAATTAAATCTTCACATAAAAAATAGCAATAAGAAACGGTAAAATCTTTAAAATTTTATAAAAACGCCTACCTTCTATTTAAAGTGCCGTCTGTAATAATAACTGTAATTATTTAAAAAAATTTATTTTGGTTTGATATTTATTTTACACGAAAGCTAATGCATTCATTTTAAACATACTCTTCATTTTTAGTTAAGAAAAATTGGATAAAACAACGCCTATGAACCATACAACATGAGGTCATTGAAATTACGCCAACCTGTAGAACTTTGAAATCATTATATATGATAGTTATTTAATATGCGTAATCGACGACTCTAAAATTCCTTAGAAAAACTTGGTAAAATATAAAAAAAAAATAAAATATATAGTACTTGACATACTAACATTCTTAACAATTTTCTGACATCAAGAAAAAAATAATAAAAGAATCAATCATGTGCTCATTAAAATCAGTTTATACGATTTTCTGCACTTTGTTTACTTTCGATTTTACTAATTTTTTCTACTTTTTTTTTATATGTTCAAAGCAAATGGTTTTTTTTTTGCACTTGTTTGGCGTGAGAGTCATTGATGAATTGCGACTTATCGCTCATATTATCGCAACATGAAGCGTTTGAACAGCCGGCAAACGGCGCTAGTCGCAGCAAGCTCATAATAATCTTCTCAAACCAAAAAAGAAAACAACAAAAGAAAAAACACCACAACATCAACATCAACAGCAACAATCACCACACATGTGCAGAGGGCTGCGATCAATCATCATACATTGGAAATGTCATCAATCAAAAACGGGTGACGGTGGCAACGCTCTGTTTTTGACTTCAATGTTGGTTGCATATTGTCGTTGTTGTTGTTTTTGTTATACATGGTTGCGGCGTCAAAGGCGTCACATGTCATCAGGCAGCGTCAAAAATTGCAACAAAAACAAAATAGTCGCCCGCCCGGCTGTGAAATAGAGATTTTAATCGCATACTTTTTGTTGTTAAAGTTGTTGTTGGTGCCACTTCATTTTGCAATGAAATTTTGTGAAAATTTGTGAGAAATGTTTGTTATTGTAATTGGAAATTCGAGTACAGCATAAAAAAATATCAACAGCAATGAGTGTGATAAACGCACGTCAACGGTGCTGATGCATCCGTAATGTTGCCACAATGTTGAAAAAGAAAAAGAAGAAAAATTAAACACATCCTGAGTCACAAATTTAAATAGTTTTTTATATAATCTAATCAAAAACTAAATCATTACTGCCATAGCTGTTTTAATTTCATGTTTAAAATAAATACATACCTTAAACCTTTACGTCACACTTTCTCATCAGCGGCAACCCCAGTCATTATCTCTTTGACTTGTACACACAACAATATTGTGTGTCACTCAAACAAACGATACCTTAATGAATGTTACTGTTAACAGCATCATCTGCATTACCAACATCAACAGGTAGCCAGACTTTCAGTAGTTATCAGACCAAAAGACCCTTCATTTAAGTCAACGCCCACAAAATACCTCAAGTTAATTACAATATTGAGAAAATAAAAAATATATTGAAATTTTAATCAATTTAATGCATGTCCACTCGGCGTCACTTAAAAGCATAATGTCACAAATATGCAAATGGGCTTGCCGGCTAGTGATCAACAACTCTGTTCGGTTGCCAGCCCATAAGTGAGTCAAAATTTCGTTTTAATGCGAAACAAAGTGTTTAACTGTGCATACAAATAATTGATTGCTTCATTAAAAAAATCTTTACAATTTTTGAACCACGTATATATGATTTGAAAATTTAGAAAAACTGTAAAATTTGCATTGAAATTAACGTTGAATGAACATAAACTTATGAATAAGATATAAGTAACGGTTCAGCTAACAAAAATATATTCAACTTTTTATTATCATTCTTATTAATTATCATCTTAAAAAAATGCATGTCCAAAAAGCAAAAATAAGAATTGTGTCAAGTTGGACACTCTGCAGAAGCGAGACTTCGCATTTTCATTGATTTGAAAATTGGATGGATTCTTTTTGAATAATAATTTTTATTCAATAGAATCTTATATATAGGTATAAACATTAGTGTTTGTTTGTTCGTATTATATGCGCTGCAATACCGTTCATACTATTGCGATAAAACTTTGTCCACTTATTGCTTGCACTTGCGGAAATAACATAGGCATATTACGATAGGCGATGTCTAAAGGTGGCGTGACACCTTCCATGAAATTCAAATTTGCGATATCGAATAGATTTGTAATTGTAGGTAGCACAGCCTCGTAATTCAGTATTCGACCTCAATTTACAGCTGTTGTTTTACTGGTGACATTGTTTGATTGTTGGGCAATAGGGCGTGACACTTTTTCAGCAGCCCAAATTTTCGGTATAACTTTCGAACTATAAGTCACTCATCAATCACAATTGGTACGAATTTACTATTTAAACTTTGTCAACTTTTTGCTTGCACTTGCGCGAGAATAAAAAAGTGACCAAGAATATGAAAATAATTGTGCGAGAAGAAATTGTATTATTCGTCATAACTACATACCTGTTGGTGAGATTGATTAGCAACTATATTTAATTAAACATGATAAATCTTAAAAATTTTAAATGACATTTCTTACCAACGATATTTGTTATTTAAATAAGTACTACACCGTACCACAATTATCGAAGTAAACAATATACAAGTGAAACAAGAGACAAATGATAGAAAAACTGCTTCTCACTATTTCTATAGAGTGTCAGGATTTTTTAAAAAGACCTTTTTAGTTAAAAAACGAATTGTTTCAATAACTTTATTTATATATTTAAAACCTTCAAAACAGGATAATTTGAGTATCAATTGAATCAAATACGAAGTGACAATTCATCCATACAAAATACGTAGATTAATTTAATTGTCTTATGTTTTATTTGAACATTTATGGAAATTATTTTCAATTTGTATGAAGTAAAAAAACTTCCATTACTTTTAATACCAAACCAAAAATATGTTTCCTTTTTTTTTAATAGATTGTATTCTTTCATTTGATACCCATATTGTGATGTTTTGAAGGTTTTAAACAAGTAAATACATTTTTTTGAACAAGTGCTTTTTGTAACTTTAAAGTCCTTCCAAAAAAAAAACCTGATGTTCTAGAGAGAAAGTGAGAAATCAGTTTAACTATCCTTTGTCTCTAGTTTCACGTGTATATGATTTATTTCATGTGTGAAAAGCGCTAACGCACGGTGTTATAATAGAGTTTATAAATAAAAAGATTTGTGTGTGTTGTGTTGCTATTATTAACCTAATCATTTCAGTCCACGCCCCGTTGCCTAACGCCCGTAAAATGTTATCAAGAAAACTGCATGTGTAAATTGTGGTCGAATACTGAATTCAGTGGCTGAGCTGCCTATAAATCAAAAGATATTAAATTTATAAAATTTTGGTTGTATGGAAGGTACCACGCCTCCTTGTCCAACGCCGTACAATGTTATCAGTGAAACGGCACGTGTAAATTGTGGTCGAATACCGGATTGCTAGGCTGTGCGGCCTATAACTATTCGATATCGCAAATTTGGGTTTTACGGTAGGTACCACGACCCCTTTTCCAACGCTAACAAAATGTTATCAGTAAAACAGCACTAGTAAATTGTGGTCGAATACCGCATTCCGAGGTTGTGCGGCTTATAACTCCAAAGGTATTCGATATCGCAAATATGGATTGTATGGGAGGTGTAACGCCACATTCTCAAACCCCCCATAAAATGTTATCAGTAAAACGGCATGTGTATATTGTGGTCGAATACTGAATTCTGAGGCTGTGTTACGAATAATTCCAAAGATATTCGATATCTTGAATTTGGGCTGTATGGGAGGTGCCACGCTGCCTTTTCCAACGCAAAAGTTTTCTTGGTGTGTGTTTAGTAGTTCCATAAGTTTCATAAAATCGAATTAGGCACGAACTAAATTACTAAATTTTATTATTATACGATCAAAACAATATAGAAGCACTATTGATTTGTAGGCATTAAAAGTGGGCTTAGCAACATTAATATTCATAGTGACCGCCACTTGGAGCACATACCCACATACATTTCAAAAAAGTAGGCGTATAGAAATTTCGATCACGCCCATTTTTTATAGAGCCTGACAGTAAATATCTGACCAAATTAACTAAATTTTAGTTTTTTAGGATCTTATATATACGATATACGAATATCGTCTGATATATACTTATATTTTCACTTACCACGCCCCTTGTCCAATCCACAATAAACTTCAGAAGAGCACTCTCAAGATGTTGTCTCAGTTTCCCTGAATATTTCATAAAGATCGGTTAAGCATTTTTGGAGTCTACACGTGATATAAAAACATACCCACACACATCCATACATTTTTTTAAATGTGCATTTCCATAGAAAAGTCTACTGTGACTAAAAAATTAAAACTTTTTAAAAACTTATTATTTTGTGATATTATCAAAGAAAAACATTTTAATTTTATTAATTTCAGCAATTAGTACATAAATTCATTAGCCATGATGAGCAAATCATCTGCACTGATTCACAAATGTAGTTTTTCTTTTTTGTAAATATTAAGTAAATGTTTCTTAAACTCTTTTTTTTTTTAGTAAAAATGGAGGGCATTGGCTATAGATAATGAAAAAATGGATGAGACAAGGAAAGGACACTATATTAAATTTGTTTTTTAATTACTCAATTTCATAATTACTTAACTACCTAATTACTAAATTACCTAATTTAACTGCAATGGATATTTAAGTAACGTAACGCCATATCAGACTAATAAAAAAAACCAGAGAAGATTTTAAATTTGATCACTTGAAAAATAAACTTATGTTATTTCAAATCCTTCTAAAAAATGCTGTATACAAAAAGTCTTGCCTAATTCAGAGAGTTTTGCAAATTTTGTAATTCAAGTCAAAAATCACTTCCGTTTCTTGTAACGTAACGCCAGCACATAATTTTGCTTATATCTTAAAATCCTTATGACGTATTGCTGTCATTGTTTTTACTTGATATAGTGCTACTTAATTACTACGCAAATATAAAAAAGCCTTCTTCAAAATTAGACATTTTCATTCTTTTTTTTTTTAATATTTCTTCTTACAAATCTTACGTAACGCCACTTTGGAAATGCCCATATATACATTATCCGAATACGTGTAACATTTCCTAAATTGAGACAGTGGCATACTATATAGAAAGTGGGGTGCGTATGCTAAAAAACACCCCAAATGCTAATGTACTTTACTAAAATGCGGGTAACTTAAATTACCGATCAGCAAAAATGAATTAAAAAATAATAACAAAATTGCGTGGATCAATAATAGAGCGTTTTTGTTTACCTCATTAATACTCCATGAAATTTTGGCTACAAATTTTTTTAACTAACAGAATGTTAGTTCAATGTTATTTTCGACAAGCAGTATTTCAATTAAGTTTAACAATTTAAATCGTGGAAACGCTTAGCGTAAACTTATAGCTTTCAGTATATATGCGTCGTTCATTGAATACCGTTATTATAATTTAAAGATACAAATCTTTATGAAATAAAACAAGAAGTGCGCTCTTCCCAATTATTTTTTTCATATATTACATAGTTGATTAGAAATGTTTTCATTTAAACTCAATATGAAAAGTAAACACAATTGACAGAGAAATGAAAGGTTTTACACGATCAATTGCAATTGACCACAAATCCATATTATGAATTAACAACACTTCTTTATACATAAATAATCAGGAGATAAACTATCGAGCATTAGTTCTTTGTTGATATAATTTTCCTTAGTTCGAACTGGTATGGTGTTTAGTGCCCCAGTGTTCATTACAATAATGGCCTTATTTTGTAAAACTGGGGGTTTTTGTCAGGCAATTCCATTCCCAAATGATTTAGAACAAAATCTTCCTCACTCACTGGAATTCTCTTTTAAAATATATTGCCAAATAAAAAAATCTAACGCAAGTGACTGCGTTCGTTTTACAAAATAAGGCCATTAGTTTCCTTACCTTACCTTCTAAATGCTTGCAGCCGATGCACAATGGGGTATTTTATGGCAAAAGTGAGCATTGCTTAAAAAAAATGTATATAGGAAGATAAAATTCTGCATCACTAGGTGAATTGTTGAAAAATACTTTACCGTTTAGACGCAATGCATTTTTAAAGTAATACTTTTTTCGCTTTGAGTTGTCGCACTGACAATCGTGTTTATCTGCAATTTTAAGTTTTATGTACATAATTTTTAAAAAATTTCTTTAAACTATGGCGGAATCTACTTGCTTAGGTATTTATTTAAGCAATACAATATCAATTCTTTTTTGTGTAATATTGTTTCTACATATTTTATTCCTTCAATTTTATTTTACCTTAAAAATATGATTTTATTTTAACTATGTTATCAGAGATGTATGATGTTGTGAATTGAGTAGAATTGATTGTCAAATCTATGATATCCTTGAGAAAAACAAAAACAAGTAAAGAGGACAAAATAGATTGTTTGCATATTAGAATGAATATTAAAAATGAACACTTATGTGCAGAATTTTTCATATTAAAAATTAATACGTATGTGCACAATTTTAAGTCCATTTATTATTTTTTTTTTTTTAATTTGAAGAGATTTTTCAGTTTTTGTATATGATACAGTCATTTTGTGTATGAGGTAGGCGCGGTTTTCATCCGATTGGTTGAATTTCATACTTAAAATGAATATTAAATATCAAAGGTCATATACAAAATTTTAAGTCCATATATTAAGTTTTGTGGAACTTAAAGAGATTTTAACGTTTTGATAAAGTCATTTTGTATGGGAGGTAGGCGTGGTTTCCATACGATTTAGTTCATTTTCGATCTTAATCTTAATATTTTAGGCACAAGCTTAAAGACCAAATTTTATTACAATAGCTCCTAAATTGCGGCTGTAATCTTGCCGACAGACAGACAGACGGACAGAAAGTCAGTTTTTATTTTTATTTTGATCCATTCTAACTAAAAAAAAGTCAAAAGTTCCCTCCGTCTTCTAGGAGAATTGATATCCAATTTTTGGGTTTAGTACCCCACTGTGCGATGTTTTTATTCTCAGTCAGATATATTAAGTTTTCGCCTCTCGGGCCAAGTTTTGAAATAAAATATATTGAAAAAGTAGTGCTTCTTATTGAACACATATAAATTTATGCTTTTTGAATTACTTTAAATTAGATTTTTCTTTCTGACGGAAAAAAATTTATTCTTTATTTTAATGGAAAAAATGTAATTTTATTAATGGTAGTTTTAGGAAAAAGCTATTGAAATAAAAGTATATTTTGAAAGATATTTTCTAAAAAAAATATTATATAGAAAAAAAATTTAATGTGCATGTTAATATTACATCATTCGTCTAAATAAAATATTTTTTTTTGCAACATATAGTTTTTATATATAAACATGGCGCTGAAGTTAATGTGTTTAAAAAAAGACAAAAATCGGACCGCATCATTGCTCGGCTCCAGATCGCCTGAAAAAAAATAAAATGCATTTGAAAGTAGACCCTTGAATAAACTTACCAAAATATGAAAATTTAAGAAAATTATTAATTTTTATTAGCGTGAAAGAAAAGAGCAAAAAATTTTCTTTATTTTTAACCATATTTTTGCATATAAAATCTTGACAAAATTTCCAAAGATGCTTATTTTGGTAATTGAGATATAGAGTTACATTATAAATAATTTAAAAAAAATATATTAAAATCGGTCGATTAGTTTGTTTACAGTAGTGCGGCTCGTTTTGAAAATTATGTCTCGAGAAAACACGTTTAAAGTTACTCTGGTTAGTTAAAGTAAAGCGTTGTAGAATCTGTATTATAAGTGGCATGAATTTCAAATTTTTTTTACGTATTCTTGAATAGTTTTACAAAATGAATAAAAAAAAAATTTCAAAAGTGTTTGCCTAAAACCTCCCTAATAAAAACATTCTCTAATTTGTTCAAGTTTGTTTTCTATTGATATCAGATTAAATTTTAATTGTATGAATTCTTTTCACTGTGTGTATTGAAAAAATAGCACTGAGATATGATAAGCTGAAATGCTAAAGACTTAAAACCAAACAAACAAAAAAAAAAAAAAAAAAGAAAAAAAAAATAAAAGAAAGAAGAAACAATGAACTGTTTGGCGCGGAAGTAATTTACTTAGTTTAGTCAGGCGTTAAATATTTTGAGTGCATTCGTACGTCGTGAGACAAGGACAAGCCTCGAACTTCCACATCAGTACATTTGATGATGCGCCATGACAACCCTTTCGCAGTGCAACAACAACATCAACAAAACTGCCTCAACAACAAATGAAAATTAGTTCCGTCACAACGTCCATCATCGGCGTTGTCCAGAACATTGTTGTGATGGTTTTGCTCGATGTTGTTGGCGGAGATGGTGGTTGAGATGTAAAGGTGGTACTATGTACAACCCACAACCAGGCACACTTTCACCAACTCCAATACATCCCGTCATTATAATTGGCAAGCGCAGGTGTTAAATTGATGCCAAATTCTCACGGAAGCTTAATCCGTTTTGTTGTTGATTTCTGACAGTTGAGGCAAGTTGAGTATCATGATGACTGATTAAAAAAGAAGCGGATAAACGTAACAACACACCGTTTATGTTGAAAACATGTGAGTTGGTTGAGCTCTAAGTTTAGTGGCTGCACGCCAACACATGATAGAAAATTAACAGGAGTATTTAACAGCAAGCAGCATTAAAGCTGCTGATGATCCGCATTGATTAGCCAAGCGATGTGAAAACATTAACACTCAAGTAGTTGCCAAATACATCTGTTCATATCAGGAGAAATAGAAAAAAAATTATTTATTATCATTTTCTTCAATTTTTTTAATGTCATGCATTTCTGAATCGTTGGCTATTCTTAAGGTTTATTTGGAATGCTAACTTTGCTTAAAAACACATTCAAAAGACTGCAGTATCGATTTTGAGCGTACTGCAATGCACAAGTTTTACATCTTGAATACACTCTACTCGGTTTATTGTAGCTTGCACAATTTTACAATCTGATAAGGTGAAATTATGTTCCTCCAGATTAGGCATCAGGGAAATGAATTTGAAGTCTTCAGTCTGGAACAGACATTGACTTAGATTTACGTAGATTTCAAAGCACAGAAAGACGCTGCATGTGTTCACATTATTTAAATCTGTTATCACGGGCGGAGTTTAGGGAGTCCTTTATGGGAGTAAGCAAACTAAAAGTTAATTTACATGAAATAATTGACCAGACAAGATGTATAGCTTATGCCAAAACTGTAAGTAGATCAATGGCGAGCGAATATGTTGTTAGTGAAGAAAGTGTAAGTTACGAATAAAAGTTCAGAGTAGTCTATGAAAATTTTATGTTTTTCTAATTTTGTTAAGATTTTCCTAATAGGAGGGAATATAAATTATTAAATTTTTGAAATGCACAAAAAATTCGCCAACTGTTTTTGTACAAGCCATGGGCGTTCGCAGGATTTTTTCTAGGGTGGGGCAATGGCATAAAGGAGTCTTGAATTCTCATAAAGAAAATGAAACCGATATGATTCTATTTTATGATATTTTTCCAATCAAAAATCAAATCGCCCATTATCAGTCAAAATAAAAGTCGACTCTAAACTTAGTATAAGCTTTTTGACAGTTTTTTAATATAATATGTTGTCAAAAAGCTTGCACTAAATTTAAAGTCGACTTTATTTTGACTATTGAAAAACTTTCTCGTATCATGGTCGAACTATTTGAAATTCGACTTTGTTTTTTGTCATGCAATACATTTCTATAATTCTTTTGCAAAACAAATATTCGTCTTTTTTAATAAAATAAATAATAAGGGGTTATAAATAATATTGCAGAGAGTGTTGGACTTATGATCCGAATTTTGATTCCTGAACTACAAAATATTCTTGAGGCTGTATATGTAGTTTCGTTTTTATAATCTTCACTAATAAAAAAGCAAAAAAGTAAAAATCTTTCTATAGCATAAATTAGTTATTTTTCTTACGCCCCTTCTTTATAAACTCTTTTCTCATTATGATCATATAAATACTGTTCCAAATTATTAAGGCAATACACTTATATAAGTCAACATTCCCCAATATGTTATATCCTTCTGCGCCCATGAATTCAGCCTTGTATCATTACCTTGTAAAACCTTTATTACGCACAAACATTGGTAGCACGACATGCGTAAATTATGCCCTAACAAGGCCAAAGAAAGGTAAAGTTGCTAAGCTGACATTTGAACGCATTAAAGTCAGCGGATGGGCCTTACTCTAAGCATATTGACTTCACGTGTCCAGGAATGAATGCAGTCGGCTATGCATTGCTTTACTGTTTTGTTTGCTTTATGTTAGCCAAGAATCCTCTGAAATAATATTGATGTAGCATTGAAATAATTTCCATTGACTAAAGTAAAAAGTTGTGTTTGCAACTACTAGTCAGCTACTTTCATTCTTACTGTACTGGGCCTAAAAAAGAAACTTGCAGAACAGTTCTTTCTTTGTATCCAATAATTGAATTGAATAATTGAAACAATAACTTAAAAGTATATAAAAGTATTGTATTAGCTAAAACATTGATACGAGTAGTTCCAATCTCTGTAAAGTTCAAACAAAATACTCAAAAACTCAGCAAAATTTCTTGATACATATGTGACATGTATTCTTAGGGAAACTGCTTCCAGAAGACCTTAGGATAACGTCTTTTAAGCATGTTTAATATCCACATCAGAGAACTGCAATGAGTATCCGACAGAATTCGGATACTCAAATCATACCCGAGCGTCGTGCTGTTCTCAACTCTATCCATACTTAATAATAGGTCTGTTTCCGTACTCACACTGTGTGACTTGTGAGTCGCTATTTTCTGTTTTCGTACTTTTTGTGTAAGAAATGGGAGAAGTAGAATAAGCATAAAATCGTTCTCTCGAGCACAGAATGTGCACAGAGCGTGCTAGAACTCAAGACTTCGAGTAAATTAAGAACAAGCATCAAGAAGAACAAGTATCAAGAAGAACAAGAAAATTTCAAATGTTTGTTTATGTTTTTCACAAATATTCACAAATTGTGCTGCTAAAAATAAATTTACAAATTGTAGTTTCTTTTGGCCTTCCATTTTTAACTATAAATTATTTATTTAAATTAATTTTATAACTTAAAACCATGGTATAAGTAAATAATTATACGATGGCTTAAAACGAATTTACTTCACAATCATATTGATCATTTTTATTGGCGTTTTTAACGTTTGGCACGATTTTATAGCTTAAAACCAATTAACTTCACAAACAAAATTACGACAATTTCAATTGGCGCTATTTACGTTTGACTCGTCTGCTGTCAAAATCAGCTGCTTTGTGCTTGAAACTTGCTAGAAGCTGTTTCCGTACTTTTGACAATATTCTCCAATTAAATTTTTACTCTCTCAGTTCGAGCATACCAGAAGTTACACAAGTCTTTCACAGTGTAGAGCACGGAAACAGAACTAATATGTGTAAAATACTTATAGGCATTCGGCTTATTAGCATTTCTTCGGGTATAAGTACATTCTCATATTCGAGAGCGGAGTGACCCAAACCACTTCGAGCCGTTTTCAATGAGTGCGTTGAGTAAGTTTGTTACAAAGGCGCTCGATCCGAATGTATTTTGAGTGTACTCAAAAGGCCGGCGCACAGTGGTTAAAAGTTGGAAAGAAATACCAAAACTAATAATCTCTTTTTGTGATTTTTTTTTCTTTGCGTTGTTTAAGAATATTCCAACTATCATGATTCCAAAATATTTATCGAGATATATATATAGGTTTTCTGTGTAGACGCCTTAAAATACGATTGATTTAAATATGTTGAAAAATTTCGCAAAATATTGATATTTTTCAAGAGTTATTACAGACAATTGAGAAAATGTATTGCACTCTGATTTTTTTAAGTACAAAAAGCATTATTGAAAAGTCGTTTGCATACTTGAAAATTTTTTTTAAATTTTGCAATAAATTTCTTATGCAAAGTTGATATGACAAAAAACATAAATTTATTTTTAGCAGAATAAACATAATGATCTCGGATATCGACGATATATTATATAAAAAATGCTTTTATTGGACTTTAAGTTGAGCGATTAAAAAAGTGACAGAATTTTTTGCGTCCTTGAACAAAATTTGGTAAAAACTAAATACGTTTCGAAGAAAATATAGATTTGTTTAGTCTCAATGTTTATTGATATAATCATTTTCTTTAGTATGCTTTTAGGCATTTTTTTTATTAAACGATCACTTCTTACGAAAGTGCGGCAAATTAATATATAGGTATATTTTTTTATTCACTGCATTATTCTGTATCACGAAGAAGCACACCAACGATGAGAAAGACACGAGAAGCAATACAATTTTTTATGGAAGAAAGTATTGCTTCTCGTGTCTTTCTCATCGTTGGTGTGCATCTTCGTGATACAAAATAATGCAGTTAAAATCGTTAAATTTTTAATGTAAATAGTGAAAGCATTTACTTACTAAGTACGATAAATTGTTTAAAATCTTATAATTCTTCTTTTGCAATACTAGAACATATTTACAGAGTACTTTAGTATTCTATAGTGTGTTTCTCAGTCTATTAATTTGCTATGTTAATATATAGTATACATTTTTTAAATAATTACAATTAAATTGAATTATTAAAACAGTAATGTGATATGTTTGAAGTTAAATTAATTCACATTATCTTATAGCCCGCTATGAAACATTTTAATGAATTTCGCAATAAAATGCTTTCCAAACTATTCAAATATTCGAATTCTCTTGTCAAGAAATGTTCTTCAAACATCTTCAATTAGCTGAAAATGAAATATATATTCTTTGATTCTAAACAACAGAATTTGAATACGTATGTAAGCCATGTTTTTATGCTACACGACCTGTGCTCACCTTATCACAATGCCAAAAAGTAAGCTATTATCTGTTTCAACTGTTGATAGTATTACATTCATGAGGTTCACTCTTTTTTTTTGGAATAAAAACGAAACAATAAGCTTTTTTAATGATTTTCTTTCTGTTTTTATAAAAAGCAAACAAATAATATGTTTGAATACTGTAAACCACTAATTTAAACAGTTAAGATGATGCGCTTTATTGAAGTTGGAATTGGGAAAAACACGTGAGGTGGAAAATTTCGTATGGGAGGTGGGAGTGGCAAAATTACTTTTTTTATGTTAGACATATATTGAAGATTTCTGACCATTCTGAAGAATGGTTCTTGTATTGGTTCAAGACAAAAAATATGGCGTTTTAAATAATTGTGTTGTATGGGAGGTAGGCGTGATTGAGGGCGGATTTAAAAATATTTTTGTGTGTATTCTAATAAAGCAAATTCCAAATAAAACATAAAATTTAATTGGTCTACGATGAGTCCTTATATTTATTGACAACTTTTGTATGGGGCTCAACCACTGGTCGGCGCACGTGTCTGTTTGCTTCTTGTGCGTAAACACAAATTATGTGCATGTGATTTGGCAACTTAAGGTTACAGAAAAATAAAAAAAAAATTTTTACAAATTTAATTATAATTGCTGATTGCAGAAAATGAATGACACTATCAGAAAATCAGATAGAAAATAATGATACTATCGAAACTGCGTATTATTTTTAAGCCTCAACAACTTTACTTCATTTGCAGCTTTCACTGTGTAAGATAAAAACAAAAAGCAACACAAGAATAACACATCTGTTTTGGTCCAGTTAGTCTCGCATGGCATAGCAGTGCATGGTTTAACAAGCGTCACGTTGAAATCTGCTTAGTGGGATTTGTGTTTACCTGATTATGCACAACATGGCAACGCATGGCAATGCTCAGATAAAAACAGAAATGCATCTCTGACTACATAGCTAAACATAGAAGATCTATTTATTTTGATTTCTGTGTATTCTTCTATGTATTTGACGTTTTGGCAAAACAGATGTGAAGTTGTAAAATTGTTTGACCAAGTGCGGTTAATTTATTAAAATAAAATAGTTGTATTCTTTTTTTTATTGTTTTATTTTGACTATGTGACTAGGCGTTGCATAATCACCATTTATTTAGCTGTGTGCTTGATGCTTATCTGCGTTGCATGCGCTGCTGTGTCATGCGAGGCTAACTGGACCATTATTCAGCATTAAGATACGCTCAGGAAAAAGTAGCACAAAACAAATACAAAAAACTCGCTCACTATTTACTGCTGCGTTCTATTGCGCTCTCTTTCATATCTGTGGCAGATGAGCCGAGTGATTCGCCTGCTTGTGTCGATTATGAGTATTTCGGCAAGTAGGATAAGTATTAGCAAGACGACAACAACCATAAGTATTTATGAACCGAAAAAACCCGATCTTTCCCGATCCGACTCATGACTTAGGATACTCATATTTATTTGAGCCGCCGCATTCTAGCTTCGTAGAAGAGAATATGAGTCGAGTTGGGTGCGCTAAGAGTGAGTAGGTTTTTGTACTTATTTTTTTCGGATATACTCAGAGTCGCAAAAAAGCTGGTCCACATGCCTTACCATGACTGGCACCTTCTCAGCAATAACTTGTTTGACTTGGCGAGCCATAATGGCTGAGTCGTAATGTGCGTACAAATTTATCCTTTTTTGTAGCAAAACTACTACAATTTGAAAACATAACTTAAATATGGTGTTAAACAAGTATACAGCAACAGATATGGTTTTCTGAATGAAAGACTGCATAGGGAATAAGTGGCATGAATAGAAGGAGAATCTTTGAAGATTTAGGTCTCTTAAATGCAACAACAATAGATATTAGCTCCTACAGCTTTTTCATACTTTCTCCACGTTTAAGAACCAACCCAAATATCTTTGAAATATCTCAAAGATATCGATAAAAATGGTCCAAAACAATCAAACGTGAGAAAAATTTACCCACCATAATATGAGTTGGTCTCAGGGACAACACAAGACATAACAACTAACCATGCGTTTACATAGATCTTATCATACATTAGTTTCCAATATACTTTTGAGTTGGCCTTTCGACAAGTTAACATCAAACACGTTACAGTTGTTAACAAAGGTACTTATGCGATTTAAAGGAGTAGTTAACATATAATTTGTTCTACTAAATGATATATAAATCAAGTTATTAGAGTTTCTACTGCTTTTACGGTTAGTGTTAAAATTCATAAGGGAAAGAAGTTCTGGACAATCGACTACACTAGCTATGAGCTGGTGTTAGTAGACGATATAAGCAGATTTCCTTCTCTCACTAAAAGATCGCATTTTTAAAATTTTAAACGATCCTCATATGGAGGATCAAGCCTCTCAGAGCAAACCGAACAAAATGTTTTTGAATTCTATCTATTCTATCAACATGCACATTGTAATGTGGGGACCACTCTTGACTAATTGAATAATAAAGCTTTGTAGTTGTTATTAAGCTATCAAACTCTTTGGCCCAGCGTTTTATAAAACCAAGCATATCAATACCAAGAATATCAATTCATATACTAAGGTCTTTGACTGTAGTTACACGACTTAATACAGTATCTTTAATTTTTTAATCAAAAATAATATTGTTTCTTTTACGCGAAAAGGTCATAGTTTGACATTTATCTGGATTTAAAAACAAGTTATTTTTAGAATACCAAACCTCAAAAGATTTCAAGTCTGACTGGAGCAGGTCTGAATTGTCATTAGAATCAATTGTTCTGTATATTTTCATATCATATGCATAAATAAGCAAATATTAATATAATACAAATCACTGTATTAAATTAAATGTGTCGTCACATAGCCTTTAACCAGCAGACGGTCAAAACGCTTTCAACGATACCACATTTGTCAAATTATGATACGTATTTTAAAAGTGAGAGTGAAACAGCATACATACATGCATCCATATACATACATACATACATACATGGCATGCATACAAACATACATACATTCATGCATACATACATGCATAAATGCACACATAATACATACATACCGGTCATACACATATACCGCCGTAGTTGGGTAATTTACAAAAATATTTGCTGCATAAATAGAAAATAATCTCATCTGCATTCTGGTTGGTTTGAGTCAATGCTAACCTCTTAAGCTTTTGACGGGTTACGTGATAGTTCTTGTAGCTTTTTGGTGACTCGCCACAAAAATATCCTTAGAATTTCCTTTTATAGCAAACTTGTAATAGCTAAGACTAAAACCTAAAAAGCTTTAGTCAGTTTTCCTTAATTGAATTTCTCCAAATAATATTTTTAAAAATATGGCATTATTGTATAACAGAGAAGGGGAAACAAATTGTAAACTGTTAACTCCTGTCTGCATTTAGCACTCCGAAATTGTTTTTTTTGTATACTTTATGAAACATAATAATCAGAGTTAGAAAACTGTTCATAGTCCAAAATAATTTAGTATTTATAATAATATTTATGCATCTGTTTACATAAATTGTTAGACTGTAGCTATTATTTTTTTATTATATCCATTTAACATAACTAAGTAACAAATGTACGTTATTCCATTATAGTTTTCCCATATTCCACTATAGTTTGAAATTTATAAGTTTTATTTATTATACGGCTTTTCCAATTGGCAAGGCTATTTCGATAAAAATATGAATATTTATGTTGCCATAATATTTAAATTAAAAAATTTAACTTTCCAAGAATGTAATATTTTTCACCTTATTGTTGAAGATGATACTAAAGTCAAAACTTAAATAAACACAGAACCAATTATTTCATAATCCTTCACAATACCTTACACCTAGTTACACCTTGGACACGTACGATTATCTTCCGATATATTTATACCATACCTCCTAAGGGTAAAATAGAGTCTTATAAAAGTCATTAGCATTGATTTTAAAAAGCATTCCAACTTAACTATGAAAATCATGACAACGTTGGAAAATAAAAATAATGTACATTAACTTTAAAAAAATTATACTTTAGTTGAAAAACATTGAGTAACCTTTCCAATCGCGTTTTTTTGAAAGTTCGTGTAAAATGTTCACTTGTACCGGCACTATGATTTCACCATCCCGCAATAATAGGGTGTTTTTAAGATTCATGAGATCTTTATATAACAATACAAGACAGAAATATAGTCTTGCATTTTTTTTTAATATGATTTCTGTGTCCGCAGCGGCTACGAGTTACATAGTCCATTTGATCAGTCCAATTCTTCATATTTTTTAATAAAACTAGCCGTTTGACGTCGATGGTGACTTTTTTCATTGAAAATATTCTTATGTCGTTATTCAGTTGTAATTAAAATTCAAAATTTGAATTCAGATTTTACAGCTATGCGGTTTGTTAATCATTTTCAATGCGAGCTCAAATGTTTTCATATTTTATCATGCAATAATTCTGTTTCGATAAGCAATAACAGCTTAAGTCTGATTTCAAAGTTTCGAGAAATCTTGCTTCAAAGTTTTCAATCGCCATACAAGTTATATGAAAGTACGTTTTGTTTTTGTATCATAATTATGGCTAGTGTCATGCTAGGACGTCCAGATTTTGTGTGTTTATAGTACTACTAGCTGAACCCGGTGTGCTTCGCTACTCCCCTCGTTGTAAAATAAAATTAAAAGTATTTATATATTTTTCACGCCATCGAATTTTCGAAATAAGTCCACCCCAGAGCCACCTACCGTGTCCATTTATACACAAATTATTTTCTTATGATCAAACAAACATACATTCTGAATTTCAGTTAAATTGGTCCATAAATTCAAATTTTCGATATAAGTCCACCCCAGCGCCACCTATCGGGTCCAAATATAGCCTATGTTACCCACCGTACCAAGATGAACATTACCTGAAAATTTCATCAAAATCGGCCCAGCCGTTTTGGAGTCCATACGTTACATACATACACACATCCTATTTTATATATATAGATATGCGTGGTACATAGCTAAAACAATAACTCAATTCTGTCTTAAGTCGACTTAAGCGATTATTGCTTATCGACACATAATTATCGTTATACTTATATGTGAAAATATTTTTGAATTATTACTGAAAACTTCCAGTAGACTGTTAATAACATAATTTTTATAAAGCTATGTTATAAAATTATCTAACAAACACGCTCCTGCTCATACTCATAGCGACACTTTATGTGTGTCTTGGGTGATGTTTGGTTCATCCGATTGGTCTGGCTGCTTGCAAAGAGTATTGAAATAGTTCCATGGGTATCATGTATAAAAATTAAGACTGAGATTATGAGTAAAGTTACATTATTTTTTTTTCGGTGCTTTAAAGCGTCTGGTAAAAGTTACCACCGACGAAAAGTGTATGGCAGCATTAATTATTAATTTCTAACCAAATTCTCTAAAACATATCGCTACCTTAAAATACGGATGTTGAAAGCGAAGTTTTTTGGTTTTGAAATTATTATATATACATAATAAACTTCTCACGCTCTTTTTAATGGTATTACCAGTTTATTTCCAAACCTCATAACTTCCCAGATATTCAGTATGAATTTTATCGTACGTCACAAAATTTTATAGTTCTGAGAATGTATTTTGTCGTATGTGCACCTAAAATGGACATACGACTTTTTTATATAAAATTATGATTTTTCTGTTGAAAATACAATTGTTGCACGTCATACAATTTCGATTGCACTCATTCATACCAAGTATGTAAAACAAAGCAAAAACCGACAATAAAAGTAAACGCAAACGTCTTGTGTTTGAGTTACGTACCTGTAAAAAAAAAAGAAGAACAAAAGGAGTTTTCATGAGAAAAAAACTTTTTAGTTCGATAAAATTCTTAAGAAACTTATCTATTTAATCGGCTATTTTAATTTTATAAATGTTATAAAAGATATTTCGCTACGCATAATAGGGGAGATACCCGATAACTTCTTTTTAATAAAATTAACAATATTAAAAGCCAAAAAAATGTATGTCAACAGAATAAAAGATTTAAAAAAGCATGATGTGTTATTTCGACTCACAGAGTAATCAGAATTTTTTTGAAGAATTATTCAAAGATACAGATACCATTCTATTACAAATTAGTACAGAATTATAGACTGTTTGCTTAAAATTTTTCTTTTCGTTAATTAAAAAATTGTTTGTTGTAATTATTTCCTTATAATTGTAATAGGATTGTAATTATTTCCGAGTTTATTATAAATGCTTCTTTAATAGCTGCTTATTT
This sequence comes from Dichetophora obliterata, assembly GCA_963920525.1. Lineage (NCBI taxonomy): Eukaryota > Metazoa > Arthropoda > Insecta > Diptera > Sciomyzidae > Dichetophora > Dichetophora obliterata. Next base: position 78,710,273 of record OY986439.1, on the reverse strand, counting down.
GTTTTCATAAAGAATTTTCTTAAGGTCTTATCACAAAATTTAGTAATTTTCCTTTATAAAATTATATATTTTCAGTAGGTTTTTTGTCGTAAGTTAAAAAAAAAAATCACTTTTTGTGACAAAATATAGAATACGACAAAGTATTCTGAAGCAAAAAAGCTAATAACGCCTTTCTTATTATAATTACAGAAAATTTGTCATAAGCTGATGAAAATAAAAGATTCAGATTACACTCAATAAAAAACTGGATAGAATCCAAAGGGCCATTTTGAAGATATTTGATGTTATACCTTTAAAATCGTCTCTTGAAAAGTTTAGTTTTGCTATTATTTTGAAACTATAGGAAAAGTTAAGACTATTTTTACTTACTTTTAGCACCGGGTTCCTGTCAATTGGCAGGACTACACATACACTCAAAGTACATACTTACACTACCTAATCCCATACATTTGGAGATAAGCTCTATAAGCTTTTTTCCTTATTCAATAAACATGCTTTAATAAACAAGCTCTTTTAAAAACCACCAAACAAATTCACAAAAATTAAGATATCAACGAAGGAGTAAATGGTGATTATAAATATTCTACTAACGAATTGTGCAACAGTTTCAACTCCAAAAATGTCGTAAGTTATTTAAGTGCTTGTGCCCCATTTGTCAAAAATTTATCTTTTCTGAATTCAAATTGGGAGTTTCAATTAATATATGATGTTATTTTTATTGGTCTTTCCTGAAAACCAATTGTTTTTTTCCGAATTTCAAATCAAATTTCTGAATTTTAAGTGATCTATTTTAAATTAAAATGTAATTCCTGCATTTCAATTGATTTATTTTGATTTAGTTTTAATACAAAATGGAATTCAGAATTTTAATTGTTCTCCTCGGAATTTAATTAATCTTTTTTGAATTTCAATTGATCTTTTCTGATTTTCAATTGACTTTTTCAATGGATCGTCCCTAAGTCTTAAATGGAAATGGTGTAGTTTGGGTGCGATATGTATGAATCATGTTATCAACTCAACATTTTAGAAAATGCAAATTAGTGTTTTTTATAATTTTATAAGAATCTGCCCTTTAATACTTTGCTTATAATAATTCTTTGAACAACAGCATACAAATTTCAAACCTGATTTACTTTATTGCTTAAAATAACATCATTGGACTTTTATGTTCATAAATATCTCGTTGCAAAATCACTTTTAAAGCCATGATTTAGATTTTATTTACTTTCATGATTCAAAGAAGCATATAAATAATAAATAAATTAAAAATACTTCATAATGAAGCTTATTACTTAATGTCGCAAAAACGAGTTGAACATCAACTTTAGCCGATGTGTGATTTCGCGCTGCCAACGTAAATATTATTTCTTGACTCTAAATTTAATTGCGAGTGCAATTTAATGGTTGCTAATAAAATTCCACCAACCATTCTCTCTTTCCTTTCTGCTTTCCACCATTCCTCACGCACCATCTAGTTTAATCATTGAACCGAAATCGCAGAACTTATGACAACTCTTAGTTGAAGATGCGTGTTCATGATAATGATGCGTCGTCGTGTTGATGCTCCATGAATGAAAATGAAGACAACGTGTAGCCACTCAAAATATACACATTTCTTTTTTATTTTGCTTACAATAAGAATACATATCCTTGGGATATAAGGAAAATAAAATGCAAAAACAGTAAAAGCGGCCAAACGCAAGAAAAGCCAAGATCTTGTGATGTAAAAATATTAAGTCGCAGAAAAACAGAAAGACATACATATATAAAAATAAACAGCAAACACTTGGCATGAATATCTGACGAAGAATTGAGTTGATTTTGTTGGGAGTAGCACATGTGCTGCCGGCTTTATTCCTCCCTCCAGTACCATTGGTTTTGGTTTTTTATCTAGTTTTACTTCTTGTAAGATATTCATGCAAAATAATCACCTTTATTCATTGTTGTGTGAACGGGCGACCGTAGCCTAGTGGGTAGAGTGCGTGGCTCCTAAGCTAAAGAACCGCGATATCCCGGGTTCAATTCCAGCTCAGACAGAAAGTTTTTTCAATTGAAATAATTTTTCTGTTCAGAGAGTAAAAATTGCCATGTAAAGCTTCTTGAGAACATAAGCCGTTCGGAGTCGGGATAAAACACGTAGGTCCAGTTCTCGGTCATTTGTGATCAAACATTTAATAACACGCACAACACAATTGATCAATAGAAGCTAGGTCAAAGTCCTTCCAAGGGCTGAAATGGCCAGTTTATTTTTTTTTTTTATATTCATTGTTGTGTGATCGCAATTTACATCTATTTACTTTAGCAACTTTACATTTATTGAGGTTTAAAAAATTTTGTTTCAAGTTATAATGTATTTTTTTTTTTTTGTAAATTTAATTTATTTTATTTTTGTGTGCCGAGCAGTAAATATTTTTCGACTTCCACGGCACAGCAAGATCGACAATCTGCAGCCAGCTTCATCGATAATAACGCCCACTGACAGTCGTTGCATTTCATTGATGGCAATATTGCATGATTGTAAGCAACATAAATTGTATGTCAACGACAGACGACGACCAATCTAGATAAGACCGTATCGTGTTGTGCAACGACAGTTTCTGGGATACGTGACAAGGCATGAATCAAACCATGTTTATATGACATGTTCAAATATCACCCACAACGCGCATTGATTTTATTGCCACCAATGTTTTTGCATTTTTTTACAAATTTTAAATAATATGAAAAAAATACAAATCAGCTCGGATGTAAATTGGGATAAAACTAAATAAAAGTTTTTGTTGTCAACAGGATAATAATTGTATTTTCCTGAGTGAACATGTAATAGGGGAGCTAGGCACATGTTGAAACAGAAACAAAATTTTAATTTAATTGGTTAATTTTTAAATTTATTTTGCATTAACAGAAACTAAAGTTTGTTAGAGATAAATAGCATTATAGTATAAGAAATAGTATTAAAAGTTACACTATAACTTTGGCACTCAGAATGCAACTTTTGAAATAAAAACTTGTACAAATTTTAAAAATTGTTCTGATGTAATTTTTTTCTGCTTGGCAGATATCCCTATCAAAATTTCGTATATCAAAAACAAGACATGTATATCAATGATTAAAAACTAAAGCTGTAATCATAATAGCTATGTACTTTTCAAAACTTGCCTTGTCTTCTTTTAGAGCGTTACAAAACTTGTTAAAAATAAGAATATCTTTACTTTTGTATGAAAAGGACTAACATGAAAATTTTATAAAACCTATTTTTCTGTAAATTCTGTACTTGATAAAAATGTATATGCTACGATTGAAAATAAAGCAAGTAAAAGCTTTTTTTTAAAAATAAAACTCATTCATAAAAAGCCAATTCTAACAAAATTTTACGAAAAATTTGAAATGAAATTTCTAGTGTTGCAATTAAAAAATACTTCTTAAAAAAATCCAACTCCAAAAATCCAAATCTAAAAAATCCAAAAATCCATCGTATTTGTTTTTGAAATAGAGCTTGAGTTTTAATTTCATCTAAGTTAAACACAAATGTTTTTAAAGTTAAATTAAACCTTAATTTTTTGTTTCCAAACAATGTTCCTAAATATAATTTCATAGTCATCATTTTCAGATAAAAATCATTTATTTAAAAAAAGTAATACAAAAATTTAAGTTTTTAAACAAATGCATTAAAATATTATCTAAGCAGATTTAATTTCATATTTGTTATAAATATAAAAAATTGCTGGATAAATGTCCTTGAAAGCGGTATGAACAATTAAAAACGTGATATATCTTAAATATACAATCAAGATCATCAACTGTAGTGTTCTGCATCTAAGATATTATCGATGTACAAAACTTTATAAAAACTTAAATATATTTGGAATACCATTGTTTGGAGTTTCAAAAGCTTCTTTAAACAGAGCCTTACAAACTGCAATTCTTAAGTGAAATTGGTAGTACAATTTCAATTTTTCTTGAATGAGTTGCATTTTCTTTTTAAAATTAAAATGAATGAAGATCTGAAATTAAAAAATATAATAAATAAACAATTAAATTAAAAACTAAATGAATTTTCTTATCAATGTATGTGCTCGTAAGTCTTTAAATTTAGGCCACTGTTGCAAGAATGTAACGCTGTCTGGCACCTTGATTTCTTTTTGTCTTAGTGAAAATTTTCTTGATAAAGACAAATAACAAGCTGCCAGTTTGCAGAACAATGATGACAGAAAATAATTCTGTAGAAGTATAAAAATTAACTTTGGAGATAAATTCTCAAATCATAGAAATCCTGATAAAACAACATAACGATTGCGTATAATATTTATGATTTTAAATTTATATAATACCAAGATTTTTTTTTGGTTTTAGATAAAATACCGGCATAATAAATAGCTCCCTCTGTCGTTTTAATTTTAAATTTATTTTTATTCCTTGATATTTTTTTCTGAAATCCTTATGTAGCGTTCGGTTAGTCTATCGGGCCGCCATTTATTCAATGCCATTTTTTTAATATTTTCTAGTTTCCGACGATAGATTCGTGATCAGCGACTCCAGTTTTTTAAAAAAAGTTTATTAGTTTGTATTTCATCTAATGTTCAATAGCACAGTACAACATTTTTCAGTTCATTGATTGCCAACTCAATTCTGAGAACTGTATGTGAAATTAGACCCAACAAGAAGAATTTCTGCATCATTCGTTTTGTCTTCTTACCTGCCAAAATATTTTTAATATCGATTTGAAGTTAGTAACTATCGTATAGGGGAATTTATCACGTTTTATGCACAACAATATTTGGAGAAAACATTGACACCTTTTTTATGAATCTGAGAATTAAAAAAAAGGAATAAACAAGATAATAAATAAACCCACATTTAAGGGTGCTGATTATTTGGAAAGTTTTGCACAATTTGAAACGTACAAGTGCTGAATCAGGTGTTTAGCCAGCCACCCTTAAAATATGCGCCCATTTATAAGTACCTGGCAGTAAAATATTGAAAAATACGTAGTATTTATAGGTGTGCATTGATCGATTTTTGTCATTCAGGCAGTGCTGACTAACGCGAAATGAAAGTGATTTTTCTCCAGTTTTTTAAAAGTGAATAACAACAAAACATAAAATATATCAATATGGAAAACAACAAGTGCCCAAATTTGGATGAATTTTGTTACGTTTGTGGTCATATCGTCCGAAAAATACAGAAAAAAGATCGAAAAAATTTGTTTACTGAGCAATTCAAAACCGCGTATTGTAATTATTTCGATGAAGCAGATTTAAGTGGTGCAAATTTTAAGCCAAACACAGTGTGCAACAGTTGTTATACTACCCTTCTAAAATGGATGCACGGAAAAAGTAGAAAGTTGTCTTTTATAAAGCCAGTAATTTGGGTAGAAGACCTAACTGCACATGATGAATCCAGGTGCTACGCATGCATAAATTTTCGTCCTGGATTAAACAGAAAACAATTGAAAGCAAAAGTATACACTGCTGCATTTACTGCCACACTTCCAGTGCAACGCCCTGCTGATACCGATGCACCTAAACCTCCGAGTGCGGATACTGTGTCCCTGCTAGAAGAAACCGTTTTCACCAATCCGACCAATTTGGATGATGCTGATTGGACACCCGATATTGAAAATAATAGATCAGAACCGGTAACACAAATCAAAATGGATTACATTGTGGCTAAGATGGGAATATCACAACAAAACTCGGAATGGTTGACATCAAAAAGCGCAGAAAACTCACACAGCAAAATGTCAGCGCAACATCATACCGACAACGCCAAGCTGATTTTCAGAAATTTTATTCTGTTGACGAAGCAAATAGGTTCAAGTACTGCCATGATATACTAGGCTTAGTGGAAAAATTGGGAATGGTTTATATCGCTGGCGACTGGCATTTATTCATCGATGGTTCAGTTACCAGTTTGAAGGCTGTGCTGCTGCACAAAAAAAAATAAAAAACCATCCATTCCATTGGGATTCAGCACAACTATGAAGGAAACGTATGAAGCATTGGGCGAAATTTTGAAAAAAATCAAATACGATGAACACAAATGGAACATTTGTTGCGATCTGAAGGTGGTCAATATACTACAAGGGATTATAGAAAAGAGCGGATATCCAAAATACTTCTGCTTCCTTTGTAATTGGGATTCACGATACAAAGGAAATCAATATCAATGTAAAGATTGGAAAGGAAGAACTTCCGAGCTCAACAAACAATTAAAATTACGCAATGAACCTATGATAAAGGACCTGGATGATATTTTGTTGCCACCGCTCCACATGAAACTGGGAATAGCTGGGAAATTCGTTGAAGTGGTGGTCAAAAAAGTTAACGGCGCCTTTGACTGTTTGAAATCCATCTTTCCGAAACTCAGTGATGAGAAAATTAAAACGGTACGTATCGTACTCTGTATTTAAATATTGTCATATTTAAATTTATTAATTTTTATACATTCGCATTACCAATAATTTGTTCGTTTTTCTTATTTATTTAAAACAGGTATTCTCAATAGACCTGATATTCGGAAATTGATCAAAAGTGATTCTTTAACAAATTTGCTTTCAGAGCATCACGATCACCAACATGCATGGAACGCATTGAAAGAAGTAATAGAAGGCGTTCTAGGAAAGAACCGTGTCCAGCGAGAAGAGATACAGCAACGAGTGGACAGGTTGCTGTATTATTTCGAAAAAATCGGTGCATCCATGACGATGAAATTGCATTTCTTGCACCACCACCTCGATACCTTTTTGGCACAATCACCTCAGGAATCAGACGAACAAGGAGAGAGGTTCCACCAGGTGACCATGCCAATTGAAAAGCGGTTCAAAAGCAAAAAATTGGATGCATTGCGTGCGGAGGTTTGTTGGTGGAGTTCCACAATTATGCAGTTTGAAGAAAGCACCGAAGATGAAGACATTGAAATTGGTGGACACAGTGAAAGAAACACGCCCTTGAATAGTATGTGTATCTCGGATGACGATACAGACTCAGACCATGAATATGAACAACCTACGAAGAAAACAAGATCATCAGAACCACAAGCGTCAACTTCTACAAGGATGGATATTGCCAATAATTGAAAAAATGTTCTAAATTTTATTTATATGAATATTATAATTGCGTATTAATTGCATTTTATTTTATTTTCAATAAGTTTTTATAAATAAATTTTTTTTTGCATTATAATTTTTTAATTTTTATTTTTATTTTAAGGGTGGTGGCTAAAACTGATTTTTGAATTCATACCTTTACTCAGTTGCGAATAAAAGCGAAACGCATGCATCGATTTTTATGATCTTTGTCTCATTTTGCTCATAGGTTATGTGACTTTGCTAGTAACTAGACTAAAAAAGTAACTAGACTTGAAATTTATTTCCGTTTTGTATTTTTGATGAATTTTGAAAAAAAAAATTTTTTTTCTTCATGCGCTTATTTTTTAACTTGGAAACTGTTGCTTTTATAGGAAAAAAATATATGAACAAGATATGAAACATTAAGGGAATTGTAATTTTGAATTTTGAAAAATTTATTTCAACTAAATCGGGGTAGCGGTTGTCGAGCTATGTCAAACAACAGGGCCTCAAACGTGATAAATTACCCTATACGATAGTACTAACTTCAAATCGATATTAAAAATATTTTGGCAGGTAAGAAGACAAAACGAATGATGCAGAAATTCTTCTTTTTGGGTCTAATTTCACACACAGTGCTCAGAATTGAGTTGACAAATCATGTGTTGTACTGTATAGTTGTAAAACCAATTCAATAATTTTTTCAAACAATCAAATGTAAAATCGGAGTTTTTCTCAGTTTGCTCTTGGTTGTATGGCAGTAGTGGTCAATGATTCTACTAAAAATTATTTTTTAATTCAATCTCAGATAGCGACGTATTTTTTGTTATTGCAAAGAAATAATAACAGAAACTTTAAAAATTGCCTAAAATTTGCAGGTTGCACTAATGTACATGCTAAACATTCTCCACACATGTACAATTTTTAAGCTCTCACTTGATTTGCTTAAAGAAGGAAGTGCCTTTATTTTCAATCTTCTATGAAATATTTTTACTTACAACTCATACTATTGTGCTAAAATGTAAACGGGACTGGTTACTTTAAACTACATGGGCTTTAAAGATACGGCTAAATCCATTATTAAAGATGGTGGCACTGTCTTTAATATCTATGTCAAATTTCATGAAATTATGTTGAGTGGTTTACCATTTAGCCGCCGTTTTCTTTGTTGATGTTATTAACCAATTCGTGAAACCATCAGGAAACAATGCTTTATCAAAACACTTTATCAAAAAAATATTCAATTTTTCCATGTCAAACAAAGTACACAGAAGCAGTAAAAGCATTTAAATCAACATGCGATAGATTGACACTTGTCAAGTCTAAAATAATTTTGTACTTGAAAATAATATAAATAACTGCTGAATAGAAAAGAGAAACAGATAAGAGTAAAAGTGTGAATTGAATCATTTTATAGCTCGATAGCATATAGAAATAATTTTTCTTAATCTTTTAATAGCATGAAGTTATTACTCAGCTTGTGTGGATTACTGTTATATCACGGCTACATTCAGTCTGTTTTTGGAGGACCATTTAAAGTATGTTCTTTTATTAAAAACAAATGTGGTCTTAGCTTGAAATCAATGCCTCAATCTTCCAAATTAATGTGAGATTGCTTTGAGAAAGAACGGAATATTTTTCGTATTTTGAAAAATATAATAGGAAATTGAAAACTATTAAAGTTATTAAACTATCAGTAGAATAAAAATACAGATAGAAAAAAATTTAAATTCTAGAAAAACCCGAACTGGGACCGAAAAAATTAAAAATTTATTATTTAGCACATACAGAAAACTATAATTTTAATATAGTGATGATAACTGACATTCTAAAATTTAAGCTCAATTTAAATTTCAGGGTGTCAACTACAAGTTATCCGTACTAAGTGATAATATAATAACACCATGTGAACAAAGTCCAAATAATTTTGTTGACAGAGTGTTCGACTTATCTAATGTTACGGTATCGTATGTGAATGATGACGAGCTTTTGATCAAGGGAACCTTAAAATACATACGAAATGATAAAATTGATGGGAAAATCAGTGTAAGTTTAAATATAACAATTAAATACAGATATATGAAGACACATTTTGCAATAAATATAGAAATGATCAAAAGTGAAAAAATATAACCCATAAAACTTTAAAATCTTCTCTACTTATTTTCGGAATTTACAGTGTAGATATTAAATGAAATATAATTAATGTTGATCAATGGTGCAAAAAAATGGTTTTTTATTTCAAGGAAAAAAATCAAGTTGTATTGACAAAAAATATGTTCCACCTAAATATTTAAAAAACCTTAAAAAATCATTTAACGAAATATTTAAAGTTTGTCTTTCATTGATATTAGCTCGATGTGCAATTATTTAAAAAACAGCGTGGAGAATGGACGCCCACCTTGTATAATTTTTATAGAACAGATATATGTGCAAGTTTATGGAATCCAATCGAATTATGGTATAAATTAGCCGCAAAGATACCAGGGGATATGCGAACATGTCCACCAGATATTAAGGTTTGTTTATAAATAATATGTTTTTTTTTTAATACAACTTTTATATTTTTAGAGTACCTACAACGTAAATTTTGTAGCTGATTTGATAATGAAAAATATTCCAGATCGTCATGCCGAAGGTGATTACATGGCACAGGCTATTATCTCTTATGGTTCATTGCCAGACGATTTCTTTTGTATTAATATGTTATGTTTCATGGAAAAAATATAAATATATTAATATTGTATAAATTGTTAGTTTTGAAAATGTTATAATAAACTGGGTGTTTGCAATAAAAGAAATGTTTTACTACTTTTTGACTTGACGAGAAGTCAAACGTCTACTTTTGTCTATGTTATATTGTATTTGCTTTTCAGAAACACCTTTTCCTATCTAGTTTTGATATCCTTTTCCTATCAGTCAGACGTCACATTTTAAACGCTGATGCACCCATCGCTTTTAAAGGTGAGTGCAGGTATGATAAAACTGAAATATTCTTGTATATCATCGAATACAAATTGTTTTCCATTGCAACTCTTAACTATCACAGACAAATGTAAAAAAAACCACAATTTGCGAATTAAGTGTGAATTTAGAGTGAAATTATGACATTTGTCCATTAGCTCTCTCTAATGATAGGTGATCTTATACCAGCACGAAATGGTGTATGGACTTTCTCAGTGGATTACAAAAACTAATGGGAGATCACAATAAAATGTGCTTAACTTTGTTTGAAAAACAACTAAAACCAAAATGCCACTTTTTAATGCACTACACTTAAGCTATTAGGAAATGTGGACCACTTAAGCTATGCGGTGTAAAGTTTTCATACACTGTAATGTCGAAAAATATTTAAACTCTAGAATTCATAGCTAATCCAAAGAACATACTTCATAAGAAACATTTTTTGAAATATGATTATCCGTTCGCAAAAGCACATGTCTTAGACAATTACATTATGTGCTATTCAAAAGTATTTTTCAAACGTGCTAAATATATTAGAGAATTAAAGGTTTTTCTAAATGACCTTGTTATTTATTATGTTGATTTTGTATGTATGATTTAAATACAAACTCTAAATGTTTGATAGTTTAAATCATACTTGATTTTAAATACAAATTCTAGTTGTTTGATAGTTTAAAATCGTTTATTGGGCTTTAGGTCAAAGTTAGAACAATTAATTATTCTAACGAATCTTTCCAAAGAAACAACAACGTTTTTTCAATGTGAAAAGGAAAAAAAACTAGCTGATTTTATTGCAATTTCGGCCCTGCTAAAGGCTTCATCAGATATCTTTGTGATACCCGTGCAAGCGCGCACTAGCGCACAGCACCTCAGAGGCGATGAGATTTTAAATGTGAATTTCTCAGTTTTTCTCCCATTTCATATTCTCACATTTGTTGTTGTATTTTTGCTTTACTTTGGATTTTATGGTCATGTTATTATTATGGAGTCCAACAGTCTGCTGAAAGTCTTCCACTAACAAAGCATGGTTACTGAAGTTGTTTTTAGATTTTTGCTGATATATTTTCAGCTTGTTTCTATTTGGTCGTGCTCAACCATTTGATTAAAGTTTTTTTCTAAGTGACCTTGTTGTTTATTATGTTCATTTTATATGATTTAAATACAAATTCTAAATGATTGATAGTTTCAATCATACTTGATTTTAAATACAAGTTCTTGTTGTTTGATAGTTTAAAATCGTTTATTGAGCTTTAGGTCAAAGTTAGAACAATTAATTATTCTAACGAATCTTTCCAAAGAAACAACAACAACAACAAAGTTTTTTTCAATATGAAAAGGAAAAAAATCACTAGCTGATTTTATTTTAATTTCGGCCCTGCTAAAGGCTTCATCAGAAATCTTTGTGATACGCATTGACACAGAGGCGATGAGATTTTAAATGTCAATTTCTCAGTTTTTCTCCCATTTCATATTCTCACATTTGTTGTTGTATTTTTCCACTAACAAAGCATGGTTGTTAGTGGAAGAACTTCCACATACTGAAGTTGTTTTTAGATTTTTGCTGATATATTTTCAGCTTGTTTCTGTTTAGTCGTGCTCTACCATTTGATTAAAGTTTTTTCTAAATGACCTTGTTATTTATTATGTTGATTTTTTCCTTTTCATATTGCAAAAACGTTGTTGCTTTTGTTGTTTCTTTGGAAAGATTCGTTAGAACAATTAATTGTTCTTATTTTGACCAAATGCTCAATAAACGATTTTAAACTATCAAACAACTATAATTTGTATTTAAAATCATATATGATTTAGACTATCAAACATTTAGAATTTGTATTTAAATCATATAAAATCAATATATTAGAGAATAATTTTTCTTAATGCAAGAAACTGCATTTTTCTGCATAGACTTCGAAAAGGCTGTATTATTTGTTTGAAAAACTTCAACTCTGTGTTCAGATCAGAAATGTGTTCTTCCTAGTTCCCCAGTTCAGATACAATGAATCTAGGCGGCTATTTTGCATTAACGCAATAAGACTTTGGAATTCCCTACCAAATAACTTAAAACGCGTAAACAACAAAACAAACTTTAAACAATTAGTTCTTGGATACTTTTCTTAACTCTTTCTTATATTTCCCTTTTTTACAATTTCCTAATTCAAACCCTTTTATTTATTTTTTTGTTTTACGGATACCTTACGTTTAAAGGAAAATCATTTTTATCTTTAGCCACATAATCATAGACATCAAATTTGTTAACTATTTTTTCTTCTTAAGCTGTTGTTATGCTAATTGTTATTTGTTATTTTTATTTAGAATTTCTAAATCGTTGCATTTAGAAGAGCTTCTTATTGCATGCTAATATTCTTTTTTAATAAATTCAAATTTAAATGCAAATATTTACTACTAGTAAGCCCGTGTGGCGTTAAAATGACAAAATCAAACTTTCCTAGATTTTATTTTAAGCCCTTCAATAGATTTTCAACCGATCAAAATAGAAATAAAATGAAACTTGGCCTTTTTGCAATATACGCGGTATTGCACGCGCAACGCCGATATAATGTTAGCATATTTAATTTTATACCTAAATTTATTTAAAATATGCAGGAGTAAGAATATTTTTTGATTTGAAGATTTTTCGTCAGTATAACAGTTTCATAGCTATTAGTCAATAGGTGGCGCTAAATACCTCACATATTTTTAGGCATATGCTGAAATTAAGAAGAGAGAAAGCAATATAACAACAATTATATGCAAACTTTAACTCGCTATAACTTAAAATATATAAAGTTTTAAGAAAAAAAGTCCAGTTGGCACAATTTAAGGTCTAAACCTACCAAACCATACTAACTTTATTAAGATTGGACTGCGTAATATGTATAATATTTTTAGAAAGAAGCAATTATTAAATTATAAGATACAAGATATTATTGTAAATTGTAAGCATAGGCTCTCCCGCACACCTACTATCCTTTACTGTTGGGTAAAGAATAAATAGCTCAATATATATAATTGTTCACGAAATGAAAGGACTTCCTTCTGACCTTGAAAGTTTTCCTGATGCCCGAAAGGCACTTCGTTTGAAAATGTTTTTCGTAGTCCATTTAAGATATTAACGCTCCATTTCTTTATATTAATCTTCCTTTTTTAATTTAAAAATTGACATGTGAAACTTTTGCTTTAAGTTTTTTCATTTGGATAAAACAAATAATAAAAAAAATGTTGGTACTTGTGTTATATTTTATTCTATTCTAACGGCATAACGACAAACATGCAAGTGTTTTTATTAAACAAATAATTTACGTTTAAGCAACTAGTTTCAAAGTGTTATTTTAACAATATTATTCTGTTAAGATAACGTTTTAATCGTGTTCTTTTAACCAGTTTCAAAGTGTTATTTTTACAATAAATTCTGTTCGAATGACACTTTTATCGTGTACTCTTAACACTGTGAAACCATTATGTAAAGTGTTAATTATTAACATAGCAATTCATGTTTAATTTAAATAACATGATAAAATGTTAATCAAGTGTTGTTTTAAGAGGATTTTTTTCTGAGTGCAGATACATTGCGTTTGTCTCTTCCACACACAATTTATGGATCCCATTGCTGATGTGACCTTTTGGAAAGTCTCAAAAATGCCCTTCAGTAGCTGCTATCACCTCTTCGTTTGATGAAAATCGTTTTCAACGCATGCATTTTTTGATATGCAAGAATAGCCAGAAGTCAGAGGGATCAGATGTGCACGGCTTTTACTAAATCTCTCTTAGGGCCAATTTTTCAGTGCGAGCTTAAACTCTAGTCAAATTAAACTGAGGTTAACTCACCAAAATTGGACGTTTAAACTCGGTTTAGACAAAAAAGAAACACATTATATGATTATTATAAGTCAATTTAACTTCAACGAATGCTAAATTGTCTAGTTAAACCAAATTTAAATGTCCAATTTTGTAAGTTAAGCTAGGTTGAATTTGACTAAAGTTTAAACTCGTATTGAAAAGCTGGCCTTTAGTCAATCGAAGATCGTCTAAAACCATATTCTGTATTTTTGCTTTGATTTCTGGTGTTGATGCGCTTTTCCATGTGATTCTATTCCATCTATTCCGCCATCTATGTATGATTCTAGAAACTTATTGAGCAATTTTAACTATCAATAAATTTTAGACTATGAGTAAACATACAGATTTATATTTATAACTTTTGGTAGTGCAGTCTCTTTAAATAGATTAGCTCCTTAAAGACGGACAATTTTTTCAAGTAATTTTTATTTTGACTCATTTTTAAGTGATACCGTTTATTTTGTGACATGCGACTAAGTGATGCCATTTGGAATCATCGTCCTTATTGGGTTAAAATATAAAATAAAATGTAAAACATATTATAGAAAATACTATATTATGCAATAATAGATGGAAAATTATGTTAATTGCATGGAATTTTTAGGCGGTAGGAAACGTAGACCAAAAAATTAAATAAAAAATCACCCCAGTAAAATAAATGCCCCAAAAACTAAATAAAAAGCGCACCAAAAACAAAATTTTATGTAGGTAATCAGGTAATTTTCCAATAAAATCGATATAAAGCCCAAAAATTTTGGGAAAATTACCTAAAACAAACCCAAATTCAAAAAAACAAAACTTTCGAACAATTGCAGACGTTCTGTTTTATCATTTAAAATTTCATAATTAAAAGAAAATGAAGACTTGTCGTTGTGAGGTGTCTAGACATAGCCCCCACACACTGATGAAAAATGTTCCTCTTAATAACCTAAATCAGTTTTGGAAATCACACCCATCCCGGCCAGTAAGTCTAAAAGTCATGTGTTACTTAAAACAAAAAAAAGTTCATAATTATATGTAAAAAATAATCGTAATAAAATGTATTATTAATTTTGATGTACATAAATGCACGTACCCAGAAAAAATTTCAGGGGTTTTTTAATTTTTTTAAAATTTTTATTTTTTATAATATATATAATAATATATATTTTTTTCTGGGCTAGTGCATTTAAAATTTTTTTCATGGTCACTTCCACATCCCTGTGCATATTTAGAAGAGCTAACCCATTGAGCCTTTATTCTCCAGTCTTACTTCTCAATCATGTTTTGAGCCCTCGAAGCAACGAAAAGGAGGGTTCGTTTGAAGCGACTGAAACCGGCAACGTTGCACCAATCTTAAGAAATCAGCTTATTGATGGATATATAACGTATGGATACATAAACGTTACAGGTCAATTTGTCTGAATCAAGCAGTGCCCATAAATATGGGGTTCAAAATATTTTTCAAAATCAATATATACACTGAAAAAATCATCACGTTTTCAAATTCAACAAAATGCCTTTAATATCAATGCCTGACTTTTCATACAAAATTTAAAAAATTGTTTCAAGCGATTTTTTAACCACAATATATTATAAAAAATTTGTATTAAACATACTTCGTCAGAAGAGGAATAAATTGTTTTCAATAGTCGCCCAATAGTATAGTAATATTGAAGTGAAATATCAGTTGCACTGACCTTCTCCGATTTGGCTCAATTTTTGTGCTTAGATTAGTTTATTGTTTAGAAAACCGAATCCGGAGTTTGAGATTTTGAGATTTTTTCGCGGACCCATAGCCATGCGAATGCCAAAATAGGGTCTATTTTGAGACAACGTAACTCAGTCAATTTAAAAGCGATTTTCGTAAATAGGGTATTATTGGAAATCATATTTTAGGGAAAAATATAAAAGTTTTGAAAAAATTGCAGTTACATGAACCATTATTAATATCAAAGTTTAATACCCGCCAGCAACACGCGCTATAATTTTTTTTCATTTCCAAAGATATGAAATAAAAGTGTGTTCTTACAGAGTTCAGAAGTTATAGCGTAAAATCTTTTTTAACGAATTCAACTAGTGTTGATAAATATTATGAAAAGACTACAATATATAGAGACTTAAAACTTTTTTTATATAAACATTTTTGTCAAAGTATATTTTCTGTTTGTTTTTAAACGCGTCTTCTCCTCGCTAGGTGGCATAAAAATAAGTAACCTTTTTCAGCCGGTGTCAAGATATTTTGGTATCAAATTATCGGAAAAAAAAAAAATCAAAGTGCATATTAATAAGATTACGGCAACCTTAACTACTGTGATAAGGTTTGGTTAAAATTTTCCCCTGCTACGGGAATCAAAAGCATTGAAAATTACAGCATTGTCACGCTAAATTTTTCCTATAGGGGCCAAACTTAATAATTCTAGTAAAGGTTGTAGCTACAAGTACCCTTATTAAAATTCACTTTGATTTTTTTTTTATCCGAGAAACTGGGATCAAAATATCTTGACTCCTATCGAGAAGAAGATGCATTTAAAAACAAACAAAAAATTTATTTTGGCATATTTATGCTGAGAATAAAAATATACTTTAAAATTAAACAAAAAATCTTAAAATAGATATTTAACCCTTTTGCGTTTCTACAGAACAAAATTTAAAATAAGCGTATTAAACTTTCAACTATAAACTCATTTATTTTTTTTTTATAATTTTCTCTTATTATTTCTTTGCAATAACAAAAAATACGTCGCTATCTGAGATTGAATTGAAAAATTATGTGTAGTAGAATCTTTGGCAATAATTGGCAGACAATTGAGACCAAGCTGAGAAAAACCCCGATTTTAGAGGAAATAAAAACAAATTTATTATATTAATATTTAAAATTTTTCAATATCTTAAACCGTAATAAAACGTAAACTTCAACGAATGGAGTTAAAATATGGTATTCGAGTCATGGACGTAGGGAAGGGGAAGGGGAGCCATGGCCCCTAAAATTTAGAAAAATAATTTTGTTAGTGTTAAAGTTATAAATTCAAAACAGTTTTTCTTATAACTACATTAGTATTGAAGTTTTTTAATATCTGTTAAAGCTTAATTTATTTTTTACTACAAACTTATGTAAGTATGAGACATTTATTATTTGGTAAACAAGTTTATGAAAAGCTTTTATTGGTAACTTTAACATATATGTATATTGCATTCTGAGCTGCACAATTCATTAGTCGATTTTTCACCAACACTAACGTTCGTTGTCACAACTAACAAAACCAAATCAGCATTTCAAAATGAAATTTCTGATTGAACTTATTTGTGAATTTTTTAATTTATAGTGTTTTGTATAGATGTAAATATAAAAAAGTTTTTTGGTGGTACGTTTATATTAAAATGCTGCAAATTATGAGGTTTATGTTTATTTTCAAATCAATTTGCTTTTGAATCAAGAAAAGAAGATTGAGTGGCAATGAGAGCAGAATGGAAGGGAAAGGTGAGTTGCTTACACCCACTTGAGTGCTTTTAATTGCAAAAGAATCTATCTACGTCTGCTTCTTCTAGCACATGCAATAGTGACAGTTTCTGTGAACACGACTTGGGCAAGTGGATTGGCCGGTGTGCCCTTATGAGTACATCTTAGAATTTGTAAATGTTTAAACACCCTTAGGTTCCTCCTCAAATCTACGGTTTTAAGGAGGACACAATTAGACCAAAATTGAAATTTTGTCACAATTTTTTACAAACCTTTGCGCCATGGTTAATATACTCAAACAAATTTAAAGAAGCACTTTGCTTGTAATGTTCCTTCTCTCCTGCTTAAAAAGTTCAAGCCGTTTTAGGATCACTCGTTATAAAGCTATTCACAAAATATAAAAATGTGCATTAGTATTGTAGAAGCCAAATCAGTGGCCAAATCAGCAGAAGCAGCTCACGCATAATTACCGACTTGCTCATTGATATAATGATGCTGTCTGGTCACGAGAAATCCAGCAACATTACCTTTCGAATATTGGAAGGTGTCGCTGTTAATGCCATATCTCGACTTATAAAAGCCATCTTTACAACTGCGTTTTTATTCCTGAAAAGCATGCATAGAAATTTGATGCAAAATACAAAAAAAAAAGAGAAGCTGAATGATGATTTTTTAAATTGCTTTGCTGAAGATTCGCACCAATGAATACTTTGATTTTCGCTTTTGTTAAATCGCGTTTAATTCAATTTTGTTTCCAATTAAATTTTTATATTTTTCTCAATAAAGCCAATATTTAAAAAAAGATTGATTTTATTTATTAGCGGCCCCCTGAGTAAAATCCTGGCTACGTTCATGATTCAAGGGTTTTCATAGGTAGCTAATTACGAATATGACGTCGCAAAAATTAAAAAATGTCACCGAAAAAATGGCGGTTTATTTTTTTGAATTTAAGAATAATATTCTAAAATTATGTTGTAAAATATTTGTTTTCGATACAAAAGTTTTTTTTAAGATTTTTTTAAACAAATATTTTTAAACTGTAAATGTTTACTGTATAAGTATATTTAAAAACCTTACAAACTGAACTTCACAAAAATTTGAGTTTACCTTAAATAAAATTGTTTCAAGCTCTATTTAAAAAAAATCATTCAATATGGACACAGTTTTCTTAATGAACCCCCAAAACCACCATGCTCTTATTAAATGTATATCTAGGGAATGTATGTCTTAGGTAATTTAATTTTGGTTTAACTTTAACTGGTAAATGGACACATGACGTAAACAATTATTTATTAAATACAATGTAGCAGCGAGGCCTCCGAAGTCTGTTTATAATTCTCAATTTTATTTCTTCGGACATGGCCAAAACACTTATAACATCTACCTTACACAGTAAGCGACGATGGGAGTAGGTATGCACAATATAAGAGACAACAAAAAATGACGCACAAAACTGGAGAGAACACAAATAAATTGATCGAAAATTCTCTCTAAGCCAAAAACACAACGAAAACGAAAAACACACTGAAAAGAAACAAACAAAAGCAAATGTCGCCACAAATTATTTTCACAATAATTTTTGCAATTAAATGAACGAATTTATTACCTCTTATCGAGAATTCAGAATTTCTATTTAATAACACTTGGTTATTTTATACATAAAACTTTGTTCTGGTTTAAAAATATAGATTGATCATTAAGTATCACATACAACATTTTCACGGCGAGTTCAGACAGAAGAAGGCCCAATCGTTATTGCCAGAAGAAGGCCCAAAGAAGTGTTATTTATTTATTTTATTTGTGAAAGGTGAGTGAAATAATGGTGAAATTTTAGCAAATTTATGAAAATAAAATAAAAACGCACTCTGCACAGCTATTGTAGACGAGTTGCTACGCTAGCAGTTCGGTTCTTACGGAATAATACGTCTTGTCAAACGGTTTCGTTTAGTTTCGTTCAGTTACGTTTGCTCATTTTGAGTAACTACATTAAAATTTATTTAACAAAATACTTATGTTTTTACTCGCTACGGAGCAACTCGTACATTTTGGTTGGGCCTTGAGAGTTCGGGTCGAAAGTTTTTCCATGCACAATATCGAGTCGAGTTAGACTTCGGCCATTCCATTCGCTATTTTTCTTTGTATAAATGTGTGTGTTCAGAATGTGCAAAATTTACTAAACATGTTGAGTCTTTGATAAGAATCAGTTTCCACTACTTTGTGTGCCTGCTGAACGGTTTGTTACATTTTATTTCAGCGTGGTTGCAGAAATAAAAAAAAATAAGAAGTAATCAATAAATTCAATAAAACCTCGCTGAACAGTTGAGCAACTGTTGCATCTTCTGAACGCATTCAATTAAACTCAGTTAAATCTAACAAGTTTCGTGGATTTAACGATATTCAACACAACTTGCGTTTCCACGGGGAGTTAATCCCGACTCAACTCTTCATGGTAACGTAGTAACAAACTGTGTTTCGAATAAAGTCAAACTGAAAAGTTTGACCAATGAAAAGAAAATAATTTGAGTACTAACAAGACTTTTTCACACCCAGCATACAGTTTTGCATTACAATGTCTTCACCGAAAAATTTTTACAAGCGGGTTGAACATAAATGAACGAGCTATTGTCCAAATGCTACCAATAATCTTTAAAGTTATTTTTCTCGGAATAAACTTTTTTAGTGTCGCGGTTCTTTCATTGGAGTCCTGAATTTATTTTTTCAAATTTACTGCAGACGATAACAAAATCATATAAGAGTAACCTTAGCTCTGAATAAGATACGAAGTAATAAAGTACTACATTGAAGTTCTTGACTAAAGTTTACAAACCAATCTAAGAGAATAATTTAAAAAAAACCATTAACAGTTAAAAAAAGGGTGCCTTTAAGACGGATTTTAAGGTAGAAGACGTTAAATACAAAAACATAAATTTCTTAAGATAGGAGTATTTATACAAGACTAAATAGAAGCACGGTGTGGAACATCTGAAATTGAGATTTATTTACAGCCTAAATCTTTTTTGGTGCATTTTTTCGATATAATATTCGAACTGTGCATCGGAACAGGATGTATTTTACACCACTTTATTTAATTATAATTTCTTTTCGAGTAATTTTTATTAAATTACTGCACTAATTACTAAATTACTAATACAAAACTGCATCAATGAACAAAATTTTAAAAAATTGTGTTGGCACCTTAATCGAGATTTTTTTAAAGTAGCTTTTTGGTGAATTTTGTTCTAAAAAATATGCCAACTATAAATAGAAAAAAAAAAGATTAAAACTCTATTTACATAAGTTTTTACCCCGTTCTCGACTTATCAGCGAATGAAAAAGCCTTTTTATGTATCTTTCTTCGTTTAGAAAATATAAACGTCTTAATGTTTTGTTGCGTTTTTCGACATAATATCAAAAAAGAAGATCGGACACGGATGGTTTATACACCAAAATGATTGTGATTATAGCAGTAGACGCAAAACTGTATATTTGTAAAAATTTTAAGACTGACGTTGCCACCTTAATCTCGATTTATTTGATGGATCTTTTTGGTGCGTTTTGTTGTTAATAAAATGCAAACTATTTGAATATTTGAACTATAATGAATTAAACCTTTTTTATCGATATATAAAATAGCATCGTTCTTGACTTATCGACAATTAAAAATATTTGGATCTCAAATTAAGCTTTTTTTCACACTGCTTCCATTTTAAAATTTCGGAGAGTGTTTTCATATGAAAGTCACTATAATTCGTATAGCGAACCTTTTAATGATTTTTTTTTTTTGAGAGCCGAAAATTTTACAAATTTATTTCAAGAACATCCCTATCAGCAAGAAAAGTTTTTTCAAATGATTGCATGTAAATGATATGTATTATCGTCATTTTTGAAGCTGTCAACAATTTAATTACATTCACCACAACTTAATTGTGTGCTCATTGTCATCACTCATGCGATTAAATTGGTTAAGTTTAAAACGTGTCATGATCGAAACGAGCGATTGCAGTATATCATATGAAAAACGCAGGGGAAAAACATCAACAACAATGCTGGCTTGTACTATACATATATGCTGCACAACATTACACAAATTTGATACTCTCCGTCAAAGTGTGATTAAAAGTATCACAGCTACAATGGTGACTTTTTTGACACTAGTAGATCTTAGAATTTTAATCAATAATTTTTACTCAATTGAAGTGAAAACGAATAAGGGTTAAATTCCTTTTATCTTTCAAGAAAATTCGTTCTTTTTTTAATTTTATGTGAATTTAAAGAATATCTGCGTGTATATAAATTGTTTATCGTTTATTCAAATCTGATCAGCATAACGTAGCACTACTGGCAAATGTTAAAAATCTCATTAAGATTAACAAATAAAAAAAATTCAAAAAAGCATCATTAAGATCAAAATCCGCGATAGTTTGTGTTGAACAAGCGCATATATTAATTGCTTCACTTTCAGTGATAAGGATTCCATCAGCAAAATCACGCTAGGGCTTGGCGTGCGTGCACTGCATAAAACTCAAATTAATTTCTTTATGCATTGGATTCTAAAAACGGCAACCGGTTATCTCAACGTCAGCTTTGATTTAAACTGGTTGTGGTTCGTATGCTTGACCACCGTTCGAAGATCATTTCGATGATCGTCTGCTCTGCGGAACTACTACCTGTTTACGCCCTGAGGAGTCCACTTTGGAAAGCGAAATCAAGGCATAAATCAATGATGCGATCGGCGAGGCAATCACAGTCACCTACGTGCTGCTTTAAATTTTTTTTTCATTGGTGTTGCCAGCTATGCCTGTTTGTAGTAGATTAAGTACGATATTAAATAGTTGCAATTTTTCATAAACTAAAATCTGTGCTGTATATAAACATGTTTATTTGATATTGTTTATAGTAGACATAAATGTAATGTTTTAGTGGTTAAAACCTTGTTTTCTTTTGTTTTTATTAAGATGTAAGCTCTGCCGTTATATTTTTCCAAAAACGTCCAAATTGTGCCGGAATGGGCTTAAGTTGTGCTGCATTGCTAGAAATTAGAGATAAGAAATTAAAATTGCTTGCCCAATTTGTCAATATGTAATCTAATATATAAAATTCTTCTGTCACGGGGTACGTAATCGAACTCCTTCGAAACGGCTCGACCGATTTTCATGAAATTTTGTATGTATATTTTGTAGGTATGAGAATAGGTCGTAAAGTATATTTCAACCTCCTACTAACAGTGGGCGTGGCACCTCCCATACAACCCAAATTTGCGATATCGAATATCTTTGGAGTTATAAGCCGCTTAGCCTCGGAATTCGGTATTCGACAATTTACACGTGCCGCTTCGCAGATAAAATTTTGTGAGAGTTGGACAAGGGGGCGTGGCACCTCCCATACAACCCAAATTTGCGATATCGAATAGCTTTGGAGTTATAGGCCGCACATCATTGGAATTCGAAATTCGACCACAATTTACACGTGGCGTTTTACTGATAAAATTTTATGGGAGTTGGACAAAGGGGCGTGGCACCTCTTATACAACCCAAATTTGCGATATCGAATAGCTTTTGAGTCAATCAAACAAAGCAAACAAAGCCTCGGAATTCAGCATTCGAACTCAATTTACACATGCAGTTTTACTGATAACTTTGTATGGCGTTGGACAAGGGGGCGTGTCACCTCCCATGCAACCAAAATTTGAGAAATTCTACAGCTTTTGAGTTATAGGTCGCACAGCCATGGAATTGAGTATTCGACCACAATTTACATATACAGTTTCACTGATAACATTTTATTCGCGTTTGGCAACGGGGCCGCGGCAGCAACGCGCCTGGTTTAAGCTATCTATATATATAAAAATGAATGTCTGTCTGTTTGTTTGTTTGTGCTTTATAGGAGGCCAAACCCTTGGACCGATCTTCCTGAAACTTTCACTGCATTTTACTATGACTCTTGAAAGAATAATAGGCTATATGAAGTTTTTATTGGACATAGGGGCGTGGCACTGCCCATATAACCCAAAAATTTAAATCGCCATATTTTGGGCATTTTTTGACCTACGTTGATGCTATTTAGTACGTATGGTATTGGCATGATTAGGAATACGTGCCAGGAGAAAAGTGGGTGGGACCACGCCCCTTTTTAGGAAAATTAAAAATCGCAATATAGTCTTAACTACTGGACCGATCGTCATTAAATTTTCACAATAGGATATTCTTACGAAATAATAAATTCTTGACTATATAAAGTTGTGAGTGGACGAAGGGCGTGACCTCGCCCATATAACCCAAAATTTAAAACCGTCATATCTTGGGCATTTTTTGACCAACGGCGGCAGTATTTGCTATATATGGTATTGGCATGAATAGAAATACGTACCAAAAGAAAAGTGGGCGGAGCACGCCCCTTTGTTTGCGATATATTGGAGGCTGGACCTGATAACCGATCTTAAATTTTCACAGCGTTCAGCTTTAACTCAGGAATACTTATTACATGATAATATTTTTCGACCATGCACACTTCTGCACCTACTTTTTTACTACGTTTATTAACGGCTTTACCACAAATTTAAAATACATATTAATTAAAATAGAGAGTGGGGTAACCCCATTCTCTTTCTTCCTGCCTTCAAAACAGCTGATGCCTCAGTGATGCCTCATTCACTGCCTTCAAAACAGCTGATTTTATAATACGTGTTAATTAAAATAGAGAGTGGGGTAACCCCATTCTCATTCTCCCACAACTGACTGCGAAACAGCTGATTGTGTAATTTCTGCTTTTTGATTGGTCTAAAAATAAAAAGGGGGAGCATGAAGCAAATTACATGCGATTCAGTGCTGAATTCTAATTGGTTTACAACAAAAAAAGAGGCGAAGCATTGCAATAATTAAATTAAATAAATAAATTTTTGTAAATATATAAATACTTTTAATTTTATTTTATACGAGGGGGGTAGCGAAGCACACCGGGTTCAGCTAGTATCATATAATATCATACCATTTTATGGTAACTAAATTTGCATTCAATGGATCAAAGATAAATATCCTTAGCAAATCTGGACAGCTAAAGACACAACTCTAATTTTTCTGCTGAAAGCAAATGAGATTAAAAAAAAGCAAATTAAAAAATCATTTAAAAGTTATATATAGCTCATAAAAACTTACAAAAATGCTATTTCGTTTATCTTTTTATGGCACTTTGCAGCACACCTTAGGAAAGTCACAGTACAATTTTCAGCTTTGAATAAAAAAATCCATTTTAAGTATATTTTTCTGAAAAGGCTTTTTTAATGCGGAGCATGATATCACACTCTGAGCACATTTATTGTATTTTATACATTCCGAATTTCAACTCCATTTTCTCACTAAGCACTCGTCTACCCTGCCTTTGGTAAACTGCAGAGGCGTAGCATTTAAACAAGTATATTTTATATATATATATAATTTTTTTTTTTTTTGTAATTTTACTGCCTTTTTTAGTATTATTTTCTGTGCTTGCTAAATTTATTAGCCGATCACTCATGCTCAAAGGACAACGCTACGCAACGCAACGTGACGCAAATTTTATGTTGCGTTAATAATTCATTTACGTCCAACTCGTTTATTTAAATTATCGCACTATAGAGTGACGTGTGTTTGCTTAAGTAAATATTGTCGCTCATAATTTGGTCTCACTTAAAATAGGTGCTTCGTTTAATATGTTTTTTTTTCTTAAAAGCACGCCGCAGGCATCTGAGTGTCATTAAAAATGTGTTTAACGTACCAATTTTTATTTAGCTGAGGTTTTACCACTCACGTTCGTTGTCATTTTTAATTGTTTGTTGCATTTTTTGTGCTTTTCATAAAATTCTTAATTATTTTGTTTATATTGTAGAAATAAATACACGAACGAAAACATTCCAAAAATTGCTTGAATTTGTTATATGTTGTTTTATGACGAAAATTGGATAGTTTTCTTGTTGTTTTGAGTTCTTGTCTTGATATGCGTAGCAATGCAACACTCACCGGAAAATCCCGTCAATTAAGCAAAAGTATTTGATGCAAAAGTATTTGATGTTCTTTTTGTTGTTGTTGACATTTTTTGGCATTGTACCAGAGCGCATCCGCTGAATCTATTTCACTAAATTCTTTTTTATGCACAATTTAAAATTTTTGAATTTTTTTTAAACATTTATTCTGTTATTCTGTTAAATATTTTTTTTATACGAAATTATTAAATATGGCCAATAACATTAAAAAAAAGGTATTAAGAGTATTTTTACACTTAGGAAGACATTTTCGAATAAGGTTTTTCTTTAAAGAAATATTAAGACTTTTTAAAATTTATCAAACAGTATTTTTCTCTATTTTTTTGGTGAGAAGACCGTTTCAGAAGTGTTCTCTAGTATCTACTCAGGAATCTAGCTGTAAATGAATTGCTAGTCAAAGTGAAACAAGAGAGGTGTAGCTGGTGATAGCTTATGTAGATGAATTTGCGATTGTTACCCCTGGCGACCGTTGCCTAGTGGGTAGAGTGCGTGGCCCCTAAGCTAAAGAACCGCGGTAGTCCAGGTTAAATTCTAGCTCAGACAGAAAGTTTTTTCAATTGAATTAACTTTTCTGTTCGGTCGTCACCTCTCTGCAGACAATGGCAAACCTCAGAGAGTAAAAATTGCCATGTAAAGTTTCTTGAGAATATTCGAAGTCGGCATAAAACACGTAGTTCCAGTTCTCGGTCATTTTTGATCAAACATTTAATAACACGCACAACACAATTCATCAATAGATGCTAGGTAAAAGTCCTTCCAAGGGCTGAAATGGCCAGTTTATTTTTTTTACCCTGGTTTGAATTTTTAATTGCATCTGATGCATCTTAGTGCAGAGAATATTGCATCAAAACAATAAAATTGGTTTAGAAAACATCATTAAATTCGATGCTAAAACAACCTATGTGATTTTTTGATTTTTTTATGCCAAAAATGCATTTTTATGTTTTACTAGCTGAACCCGGTGTGCTTCACTGCCCCCCTCGTTATAAAATAAAATTAAAAGTATTTATATATTTACAAAAATTTATTTATTTAATTTTAATTTAATTATTGCAATGCTTCTCCCCTTTTTTTGTAGTAAACCAATTAGAATTCAGTTCAATTCAATGAAACGCATGTAATTTGCTTCATGCTCCCCCTTTTTATTTTTACACCAATCAAAAAGCAGCAGTTACACAATCAGCTGTTTCGCAGTCAGTTGTGGGAGAATGAGAATGGGGTTACCCCACTCTCTATTTTAATTAACACATATTACAAAATCAGCTGTTTTGCAGACAGTTGTGGGAGAAAGAGTATGGGGCTACCCCACTATTTTAATTAATATGTATTTTAAATTTGAGGTGAAGCCGTTAATAAACGTAGTAAAAAAGTAGGTGCAGAAGTGTGCATGGTCGAAAAATATTATCATGTAATAAGTATTCCTGAGTCAAAGCTGCATGCTGTGAAAATTTAAGATCGGTTAACAGGTCCAGCCTGCAATATATCGCAAACAAAGAGGCGTGCTCCGCCCACTTTTCTTTTGGTACGTATTTCTATTCATGCCAATACCATATATAGCAAATACTGCCGCCGTTAGTCAAAAAATGCCTAAGATATGACGATTTTAAATTTTAGGTTATATGGGCGAGGCCACGCCCCTTTGTTCACTCACAACTTTATATAGTCAAGAATTTATTATTTCGTAAGAATATCCTATTGTGAAAATTTAATGACGATCGGTCCAGTAGTTAAGACTATATTACGATTTTTAATTTTCCTTAAAAGGGGCGTGGTCCCACCCACTTTTCTCCTGGTACGTATTCCTAACTATGGCAATACCATGTGTACCAAATATCATCGACGTAGGTAAAAAAATGCCCAAAATATGGCGATTTAAATTTTTGGGTTATTTGGGCGATGCCACGCCCCTTTGTCCAATGAAACTTCATATAGCCTTTTATTCCTTCCAGAGTCATAGTAACATGCTGTGAAAGTTTCAAGAAGATCGGTCTAAGAGTTTGGCCTCCTATAAAGCACAAACAAACAAACAGGCAGACAGACATTAATTTTTATATATATAGATTGAAAGCAGATTAATTATAATTAAAGTAAAATGGGGCGAAAAAGGGGGATTTGGTAATAAAAAAATCTATGGCTACCTTACCTGTAGATAAAAAGTATATAAAATTTTAGGTAAATACATATTACAAAAAAGTATTTTGTATAGCAAACATTGTTAGTGGTATAAGTAAGTATCTGAATTAAAAAAGGGGGCGGTGAAGTGGGCGTGGTTCATAGCAATATGGCGACGTTAACAGTATAAAGAGCAATATACTACCAAATAAAAAATAATCCGTTGGAAGGAACAAATTTGTACAGAGAACAAAAAGTTTAAAACTGAAATTTGGCGTGAAAAGGGGCGTGAAAGGGGGCATGGCGTAAGAAATGTTTATTTCTACCTCGCCTGGAGTATAATGTGTATACAATTTGAAGTAAATCTGTTAAAAACTATATGGGAGCAATTACATAATTATAAAAAAGTGGGCGTAAAAGTGGACGTGGTCGGAAAAAGTACCCTATTAATCATGCCAGAGTCCCATTTAAATGCTGTGAAAATTTCAGGAAGATCGGTCCAGAGGTTTGGTCTCCTATAAGGTACAAACAAACAAATAAACAAACACACATTCCATTTTATATATATGAAGATAGGAAATTGAGTTCAAAGATTCGGAAAGAAAAATTAAAATTTGGTTGTCATTGCTCAACAAAAACATTTAAATTCTTTTTGTGCAACCATTTAACTATTATTGCAAGAAAATTTTATTAAAATAGTTTTCAAATTTTAAAAAAAATATTGATCTTCAATTTTTGTTCATACATATACAGTTAATTACGTTCTTCGTCAAAAAAAAACACTGATCTATCTCATCTGTAGCAATAGCTAGATCACTTAAAGTGAAAAAATGTGTACATTGGCATCTTTGTCATGAAAAAAATGAACGATTCTGAAAATTTTGTGCATACGACTCTGTAAAACTTTGGTATTGAAGATAATTGCAAAATTCTGGAAGTGCCATTTTAAGGCAAAAAACCACTTTTTGTATGACCAAGTTCTTGAAGCGAAGCTTTTTACGCCTAGTTTTGTGATTTGCTTGAGTAATATCTGAAAAACGATAATTTTTCTATACTCCTTTTTCTTAGCATTGTTGTTGTTTTTTACTTGCGTCTATTACAACAAGAGTATATAAAATTAAAAATATTTATTTGCAAGTAAGCAGTGAGAATCACAATCGCACCCTCTCGATCGAGAGTTCTACACACTAACCACTACACCAAAACCCTTCATATTAATAAGGATGTGATTCGTTCAATATTAAGTATTAATTGAAGCTATGTAGCAGTAGATGATAGGAATTTATTAAAGCGATTGGCCCTTTACCATAGTCAAAATAAAGTCGACTTTAAATTTAGTGCAAGCTTTTTGACAACATACAATAATGAAAAACTGTCAAAAATGCTTATACTAAATTTAAAGCTGACTTTAATTTGACTATGATAATGGGCCATTGTGAATTAGCTATCCTACATATTCTATTGTGAATGCGTGAAGCTATAATGCAGCAGACCACAATTATCGATCAAATACTACGTTTCTATGGCGAGTTAAGTCGGGTATGACTCGGGATTAACTTACCATGAAAACGCGAGTTGAGTTGAATTTCGTCAAATCCACAAAACTCCACGAAACTTCTTAGATTTAACTGAATTAGATTCGATGCGTTCAGAATATGAAACAGTTGCTCAACTGTTGAACGAGGTTTTATTGATTATTTGTTATTTTATTTTATTTCTGTCACTGCGCTGACATAAAATGTAACAAACCATTCAGCAGACACACAAAGTAGCGGAATCTAATACTGATTAAAGTCTCAACATGTTTAGTAAATTTTGTACCTTCTGAACACACACATTTATACTAAGAAAATTTGGCGAATAGAATGGCCGAAGTCCAATTCGATTCAATGGCCGTATTCCTGCCGAAAAAGTGATCAGGTAGCGAAGTAGCATAAAGTGATACTTTCTGCTGAATGGGTTTTTTTGCAAAACGTTAAACGGCAAACAGCTGCTCGCCATTCGTTGTTTTTCTTAACATCTAAAATTTGTCTATACTATCTTCTAATCTTCTAATAATTAATAATTATCTATTTTCACTTCACAGCACAACTTCAGCAACAATTAACAATTTGCAGCCATGTTTTTTAGCTGTCAAAGTGAAAAGAGCATAAGCAGCTCAACCAAAGTAACATACAATTTTTCGATACCTAAGATGGCGACCGCTCGGGGAGCATGTTGTTTGAGCTCATAATATTACATACCATTCAGCCCGAAAGTTGTGTAACTGCTACGTAGCAAATTTTCCGCTGAATGTTGCCAATGTTGCGCATGGAAACACTATTGAGCTAGAAACGCTATTTTGCCAACTTGACGAAAACCCAACTCAGGCTCAATTCGCCAAGGAAATGTAGTAAAAAGCATTGTGCATTAGCTATTCAAACAACAAAAATAGCAAGGTTCCATTGAATGGGTTGAAAATTACCACAAGATGCCAATTGTTTTAGGTGTCGACTTTAATTTCGAATTCAGACATGAATGTTCATAGGCACTTAAGGCAAGACCGGTGGTCTAGGGCTCGAAAATTTACGGAATTTTTAGGATTTTTTTAAAAAGTTAAAATATTGAACAACGATATTTAAACTTTTAAGGTAAATTGTATCACTCATTCATCATAAAAAAAAATATTTTTTTAATTTAAAAAATTGTTGATCTGGTTCAAAATGACGCTCTCAAGGAAAAGGGGAATGGGCGGTGTTGTAGATTTTGACTTTTCTATTTATCTGAAAAATAAAAACTAAAAATATTATTAAGCACTATGAGTGCACTAAAGATGGGATCTTATTTAAAAAAGACTTACCCAAGGGCTCAAACTGTTGTAATTGATGATAAATTACATGATGAAATCAGCGCACCAAGATTAGTCGAAAATAACTCAAAAATCCAAAAATTAAAATGTTGTCCCCCTGAGTTATTTAAGTAATTTGAGGTGATACCCTTATTAAACTGAAAATTTTTTGGAAAAAACAAAAAAAAAAAAAACTTAACTGTTTCCTTATTTCAAATGAAATTGCAAATGAAAATATTAACAAAATTTTTCTTTCACGGTCCACTCTAGTGCACTCGAAAAAAGATATGAAAAATTGACAGAATGACATGCTATTGAAAATTAAGTTCTTGAAACAGCTTGTTTTTTTTACCAGTTATTAAGTGTAAAATATACGATGTTTTTAAATAAAACTTTGATTCTAGTTCCAGCGATAGCTACTGATGTTTGTTAATAGAATATTTAAATTTCCGATGATTCGGTTGAATAGTTTTTGTTTTCCTACAACACAATGCCGTCAAAAGTAGTTTCGAGAAAAATGAGTATAAAGAGAATGAATCTAGACTACACTGTGGTTCAACACCTACTAAAACAGCTGTAGAAGTGAAAATAACGTCAGATAGACTATACTGACTTAAGACTATACTAAGACTATCATAAAAATTGTAGGAATTAAACAATGTTGTCTTGATAAATATAATTTGGGAATGATAAGCGATCCAAATATTTGCACACCACGATTAGGACAACTATTGATGTAATATTTGCTAGAAATATCGATGACATAACATCTATATAAAATATGTTTGATATTTAGACATTAAAACACAATAATTTCATTAACATTTACAAAAAATATTTAAAAATTAATGCAAAATAATAATGGAAGGTAATAAAATTTACAGGTGGGAATATAATTTTTTTAGCTATCATTGTTTTTGGGTATTTAAAATTTTTCAATTTAAAAATTTTTTTATTAAAAAACCCATTGCATCATAAAATCTGAAATTGGGAGTCAGATTTTTTTTCTAAGAATTGTCCTGAACAAAACAAAAATAAAAAAATTTAGCTAAAAAAATGGTAAGTGTCTGAATGAAAAATTTTGAGATTGCTTGTTTGGGATGTTTTTTGCGACTTTGTTGTGATTTCTTTTGGATACATTTCTATAAAATGTCGACTTCAATCGTCATAACCAGGCACGTACGAAGGGTGGTTGTGGGGATGAAAAGAAGTTTATAGTTTAAAATTGAATACGCCTGTCTTAAATTTTGTTTTGTTGAAACGCAAAAGTGTTAAATTTCTATTTAAAACTTTTTTGTTTAATTTTTTAAGCTTGTTTTTATTCTCAGTGTAAATAATAGAAAAACAATATTCTAAAATTAATTTTGTATTTGTTTTTAAATGCATCTTTTTCTAGCTAAGTGGCATAAAAAAAATGTGCTTTGGAAAATTGTTTTCTATATTATTTAGGAAAAATTTTTTAAGTCTCTATGTATTACAGTCTTATGACAATAAATATCAAGTGGCGGCCGTAGCCTAATGGCTAGAGTGCGTGGCCCCTAAGCTTAAGAACCGCGGCAGCCCGAATTCAATTCCAGCTCAGACAGAAATTTATTTTCAATTGAACTAATTTTTATCTTTGGTCGTCACCTCTCTGCAAACAATGGCAAACCTGAGAGATAAAAAATTGCCATGCAAAGCTTCTTGAGAACATAAGCCGTTCGGAGTCGGCGTAAAACACGTAGGTCCAGTTTTCGGTCATTTGCGATCAAACATTTAATAACACGCACAACACAATTGATCAATAAAAGGTAGGTCGAAGTCCTTTCAAGGGCTGAAATGGCCAGTTTATTTTTTTATTTTTACAATAAATATCAACGCTAGTTTAATTTGTATTAAAAATTCAATATTACCTTACGTTTTATGCCATAACTTCTGAACCCTTGAAGAACAAAATTTAATTTTATATTGTTGGAAAGATAATGGAACATAAAAAAGATCTAAAAAAATTACAGCGCCTTTGCTAAAGATGTTGCTATGCATGGTATTTATTTATTTATTATTTATTTATTAAAATTAATGGTCTATGCAATAATATTACTTCCAGACTAAAAGATATAAAAAAACTTATGCATAGTAATTTTAAGTTTTTTTTAAAAAAAAAAGGATTTAAAATAGATCTCATTTGATTTTTTGAGACAGAAAAATCTAAATCATGAATAGAGTTTATAGAATTAAACAAAACTAAAGCACGATTGATTGGTGCATTAGCTGCATAATTAGAACGATGATTTTCCAAATAAAAAGGATCAAAATTTCTTAATATTCTAGAAGGCGCATTAAAATCAGTCTTTTCCAATAGTGCTGGGCAGTCCACCAAACCATTGATAATATCAAAGACAAAAAGCAAGGACGAAACACTTCTTCTACTCTCCAAAGTTTTTAATCCTATTAAAAGATACCAAGTATTATATGAGGGAGGTAAGACAGAAGTATAAAAAAAACGCAAGGCAAACCTTGTGAACGATTTCTGAATTCGTTCCAGCCGAATTTGGTGTGACTCATAAAATGGAATCCAAATATTCGCTGCATATTCTAATCTAGATCGCACAAGTGAGTTGAACAGAGCTTTCAAAGTATACGTATCTGAAAAGCAAGCACTGTTTCTTCGGATGAAAGCTAGCATGTCATATGCTTTGGGAGTAATATAGTCAATATGAGAAATAAAATTAAATTTTCGATCGAAAACTACACCCAAATCCTTGATTTGATCAACGGCTGCCAATGGGGAGTGAGTAATATGATAGGCGGACGGACGGAAAGTTTCAGATTTTGAGAAAATCATAAACACATTTTTTAAGATTCAAATAAAGACCGTTATTACAGCACCAACTATATAGTTTATCAATATAATTTTGCAAAAGTCCAATGTCATTTAAATAACTAATTTTTAGAAAAATCTTCAGATCGTCAGCGTAAAGCAAATATGTATTTACAATGTGAAAAAATAGAGGTAATATCATTGATGAATAAATCAAAGAGAAGTGGCTCTAGGATACTTCCTTGAGGAACACCTGAATTTGCCAAATAAGGAAAAGATTTCACGTTATCAAAAGCCACTAAAAAGCCACATTGTCTGTTTACTAAATATGATTCAAGCCAACTTAGAAAACTAGAGTGAAAACCAAATTTTTCTAACTTTTGATTAAAAGAAGGTGAGAGAATTTCTCAAACGCCTTAGCAAAGTCAGTATAAATTACATCCACCTGACATCCTTGAGTAAAAGCTGATATACAGTATTCTGCAAACAAAACTAAATTTGTAGTAGTAGAGCGATCAGGGACAAAGCCATGCTGGCATGGTGAGATAAATAGCTTTATTGAAAAAATAATTTTTCTTTAATTATGGACTCAAACAGCTTAGATGAGCTGTTTTATGGACTCACAGCCTAGTTGTGAGCTTAGAAATTGGTCTATAATTCGCAATATTCTGTTTACATCCAGATTTATGGATTAGAGTAATAAACGCTATTTTCCAACTATCAATAAAAATCCCAGATCACAAGGAACTATTAAAAATAAGAGATAACGGATAAGCTAAACTATTCGCACAATTTTTCAACAAAATAGAACAGAGACCATCCGCACCAATCGAGTTGAAGGTTTAAGACTACGTATTCCATATACAACATCAGCAGTATTTAGAGAAATAGCTCCAATGTCAATAACAGAAGGTACGTTGTCAACGCCACCAAAATTATTATAGGTATCATTTACAAAGTTCGATTGAAAGAAATCAGCCATGTTCGCAATATCTGAAATATTGCTTGAAGTTAAATCATTTAAAAGCATAGATGAAGGTATATTAGACGAACCCTTCTTAGATTTTTTAAAATGCCAAAAAATGATTCTTTATACAAGAATCTGTCTAAAAAGTTAAACTCCCTCATATAATGTCGGTATTTAAGGAAAAATAAGTTTTGATTTGTTAATAAAAACTTTTTATTAATTTTGTTCCGAAGATTTTTCAATTTCTTAAGTCTTTGAGTGTACCAAGGTATTTTACTAACACGTTTCTTTAATTTAGGAATGTGTCGCAAACACTCAGATGAAATAAGCAGCTTAAATATATTAAAAGATGAAGAAGTATTTAAATGTTCAAATCACTATGCCAATCAATACAACCAATAGCATTATTTAAGGTACCAAAATTACAAGCTTTATAGTTGAAATAACTACACACAGCATTTGAGTTAACCAAACCAAAATATTTATAATAATTTAATTGAATTAAAAGAGGAATGTGGTGAATACCAGCAGCAGATATTGGAAAAGCTGATTCCATTACATTATAATTTAAATTGTTAGAATTAAAAACCAAATCCAATAACCTATTTAACAAATTAAAGCAATTATTTATCAGAATAAGGCCAATACTTAACAAATTATCAATACAATAGCAATCAATATCACTCTTAACATTTGATGGCATAAGTTGTCATCAGATTTAAAATTCCAGGAAATGGATGCAAGATTAATATCACCCAGTACCATAAACTGATCTTCTTGTCGAAATCATCTTGTTGTCGAAAATTTGCATACAATGATAATATGTTATCCACGTGCGCTTTATAAAGTTCCAGTTTACTATTTGGTGGAATGTACGAGACCTTTAATTTTTACACAAATTTGGTGTTTAATAACACCATTGGCATCTAACAGTGCAACAGACGAAGAAATAAAATTCCTTTTGACTGCAATCAGTACACCACCACCACGAAGACATTCAGTAGCAGATGCATCACGATCCTTGCGATAAACATTATACAGATGGGGATCAAAGAACTCCTCATTATTGAAATTATTATTAAGCCATGTTTCTACAAGCACAAAAACATCGTAATCGAATTGTGAGGTGGCAACAAAAATAGACATAGATTTAGTTCTCAAACCAGATACATTCTGATAGTAAACCTTTAACTACTGAAATTCTAGAAGTGATCGTGACTTCGATATTGCAACATCTGTTGGCTTAATGGTCTTTGAAAAAACTGAAAATTTTTTATTTTGACCTCAGCTGGCAGAAGTTTTGAATCAACAATTTGATTATAATAACTTTTTGAAAATCCAAGTTTAAAATTAATGAAACGTAGTGATTGAGGCTGTACATCTCGATTCACCAGTTTTGTGCAAGAAAGCGAGTGTTTAGGAACTTTAGTAATCTTCACAATAAAATCAATAATATTATCTTTTGTAACAGACTTCAAAATTAATAATGGGTCAACTTACTGAAACTATTTTCAAAAGTTATTTTTCCCTTTAAAATGACCAAATAACCTTTCCAATGATACCCTATTTACGGTCTACGAAAAAAAAAATATAAAAATCTCAAACTCCGGACTTAGTTTTGTAAACAATAATTTAATCTAATAACCAAATTTGAGCCCTATCGGAGATGGTGGTTGCCATATGGCAGCGCAAACATAAATTTAAAATTTTAAATGCATAAGACCGAAATGAAAGATGACTAGACATAAAGATTATTTCATATAAAAAATCGGATTAATTCTAAATAAAAAAAAAAAAAAAAATTAAAAACCCCCCGAAATTTTTTTCTGGGTAGAGAACTATGACAAGTATCGTGCAATTGTAATGGTTAAACCACTGTTTAAAACATTTTGTTTTAAAGTAACCCATTGAGGACAGACAATTGGATCATCGTCTGTAAAGGGTTCGATTGGTACCGTAACTAGTTTCTTTATATTATTTTTATATTTATATATATTATATTATTTATATATTTTTTTAATGTGCATCTAAATACCTTTCCAAAAAAATTAAAATATATCAAATCAGACTATTTTTGTTAACGTGGCAGTCATTTGAACCAAAATCATTTAAAAAAATCAAAATTTAACAAACTTTAAAAAAGTTTTTTACAAATTTTTTATACAGTAATGATTTTTGGAGTTTTTTTTTTTTTTGACAATTCAAAGGTGCAAAAACTTTCCCATACACAAAGGGTTTTTTGCCTAAAAACAACTTTTTTAAAAAATTCGAGCTAGCCTAAAAATTAAGACATCGCGAATTCCTTTCATGGAGGGTACTTCAATGAGCCAAGGATTATTTTATACCGAGTTTATAAAAAACCTTTTTTATTCGACCTGGCCTACTGTTTAAATCTTATATGATTTGATAATCGTTTGCTTAAATTCCTTTGTTGAGATCGCACAAATTTATTTCTCATCAGCCGTTTTCATATGACGTTAAAGCAATGAAGTTATTTTAAGATCACAGAGCTCAAAGCTCTTTCAAATTTTGTGTCTATTCTATTAGTTGCGTCTTCTTTTTTTACTATTATTCTTTGGAGTTCTAAGAACTTGCCGAGATGCACTAATGAATTGTGAGAGTTTTTTAAAAAATAAATTATCAAAAATTAACTCACAATTAATCAGTGCATTTCGGCTAACACGCATGGTAGAAGCCAACAATTTCGAAAACTGTAAAAATTTTTAGTAAGAAAAACTTTATTATCAAACATCGTTACCTGTGAATGAGAAAAAATTCACTTGAAAATCAATATTTTCGACATCTGATGCAAAAATGTTCGCTGTTTTCATATAAATTTAAATTTTTTATTCAAAATTCCAATCAAAGTATTTTACAAAAATAGTTTGAACTGTACCGTTTGGTCAGCGTGTATTAGGGATATAACTTTTTGCAATTTTTGTATAAATCGAAAACACCACTGGTATCACTTTTTCTCTATCGTGAAACAAGTTTCCGCACCGAAAGCGTTGAAGTTTTGTTTTTATTTATTTATTTTATTTTTCATTATAACAGTTACTCTTGTTTAAATAAGTTATTTTTTGCTTAAATTCTTATATAATCTTCAATTTCAAACCATTTTCCATAAGTCTAATGCAAAAGTTTGATCAAATCGAGATATTTTGAGCAGATAAGGTACCTAGTAGATAAAGTAGGTATTTCTATACTATAATAAATCGCTTTCGGTGCGGAAACTTTTTTCAGCGAATCAACTTAAA
The DNA here is from genome assembly GCA_963920525.1 of Dichetophora obliterata. Classification (NCBI taxonomy): domain Eukaryota; kingdom Metazoa; phylum Arthropoda; class Insecta; order Diptera; family Sciomyzidae; genus Dichetophora; species Dichetophora obliterata. The sequence goes on along the minus strand of OY986439.1, from coordinate 78,672,987 downwards.
AAATTGTTTTTTTATTATCAGAACATACTCCACATGATACTGGACTGAAAAAAGGTTATATCACTAGTGTGTATATGTATGTTTTTATATTCATTGAGATATGAATATAAAAACATACGTTGTTGCTTTTGTGGTAAAAATGGAAACAAATAAAAATTGCATTTATGACATAATATTTATTTACAAAAACTCCTCCAGTTTTGCGCAAAAGTTGTAAAACTTTTTTGTCATCAAAGCATCAATATGTGATTATTTTGGCCAAATACATTTTTTCCAGTTTGTTGTTTTCATATATTTTACAAAATAGCAAAGTCTCAAAAATAATTTAAGAGAAAAATTAACCTCAATATCTCTTTTCAATCAAAAGTTCTGACTAAAAATCAATTTTTTCATACCATCTACTACCTTTATTATATTAATAAAATTAATTTTCTGTTTGTATTAAAACAAATCTAGACGGGTGGTCGTATTTCACTCAATTTTAGTACACATATTGTTCGCATTCCTACTTCTTTTTTGACTACTTCGGTTTTGACTATTTCTTTTTAGCCCCCCTTTTAACTAACGTAAATTTTGTTATTGAAATACTTCTTAAAATCGGTTTTTTCCAATTTAATTTTTAAAAAATATTATATTTTGACAAGAAAAACATTCACATGTCTTCAAAATATTTAGTACGATTTTTTTCATAAAACATCGTTCCCTAAGAACGAAAAAAAGACGTGCAAATCAAAGTTTTGAGTTCTCATTTACTTTCGTTTTGAAATATACTATATTTAATTTTTGTTTTTAACTTTTAAAATGTGCAAATCATAAAGAAGAGACACGCTAAGTGCGTTTAAAGCGCAGTCTATGTTTTCGATTGGCCTTTACAAATTTTCATAAAAGTACATTCTAAATTTGTCCGACAGTTCAACAACTACTGCAACATGTAAAATGTCTTTGAAATTGGTTTGTGTACATGCTAAGCGGTGGTTTGTGTGTAGGTGTATGTTTGTTCCTTTTTTAGTGTCATTTTTCGTTTCATCAAGTTTCAAATCACAACTGTGCTAAAGAAGTATCACTTACAAAATTATCCTTAATAATAGGATTGAAAAAGGATTTTTTGCTTTAGCTTCTGATAATCCTATAAACATTTTTGATTTAGCTTGATTAAGTCAATTTGTAATAAGCGCTGTTAATATTTTTTCATATGTAACGAATATTCGAATTTTATTATCTTCAGAAATTTCTGCTTAACTTCGAAATTTTAAGAGAAAGAGAAAATAGATTTTTCACAAAATATTGGCAGATCTAAGAAATTTGTTTTGTTTTAGCATTTTTAAATGAAATATTTCAAAAAAAGATATATTAAGTTTAACGAAAATCATAGAATTGGATGAACTTGAAGTGAAGCAAAATAGCATTTCAATGCTACAAGTACTTCATTAATTGATATTATGAATGAAGAAAAGGGAAGTCTACCAAATATTGTGCAAGCAAAAAAGAAAACACAAATGCACACTTATTCATTATCGCTATTTACAATATCACACAAATTGACGTTTGAAATTTAGTCAGTTGACAAGCAACGATTAATGATGGCCACATGCGGACTTGTAAACTATTTTGGGATGTGTTACAAGAAGAATTTTGTGCGTATCTGCGGACATGTTTTTGTGAATGGCGTACAGTAGAGACTCGATTTTCTCGGCTAGTCAAAATGCAACCCTTTCAATTTTTGGCGAGGTCATGCTGAATTGTTATTTCACCAACAACTACCACAACACCAACAACAAGTGACAAACAAGATTAATGGCACAACATGTCAAATTGTTAAATATTTGTAGCACTCAACAACAACAACACCAACTACAACATCAGCAGCAGCGAGCACAACAACAATGTAGCCAATTCCTTCATTTTAGCCTACGAAGTGGCAGCACTGACGACTCATGCACGCATGGAATGTCGTAATTTATTTATGCAATCACACACACACACACACACCAACACGAACGAGTACTTTCGCCCAGCAGGCTGAGAGATCTATGGACTCCCATTAATTTAGCATTTTGTGGAATTCACGGTCTTCCGGTGCAGTTCAGCGCGATTGCGACTTCAAATTCGACTTCTGGCAACGCTTTAGCCGCACTTTCATGCATTGCGCCAATTAATTGAAGTGTGTTGTGTGTGTGTGTGTGTATGTATGTATGCTTGTGTTTGATCAGCACTTGGCACTTCTTTCTTTTTATTTGTTGGCAACGTTTATCTAATTCAGTTATAAATAAATCCACTCTAGCAGCCGATGCGGTCGACTCTGTTACAGCCACTAATGAATGAACTTGCCTGAAGTGATGTTTTTCTATACTTTTATTTTGATTTCGTTTTCGTTGAATGAATAAATAGATGAATGAATTGCATACGGGACCATTTCAGTTGATTGTATTTCAGTATATAAATCTATACAAAAATGGATGCGACTACTTTAGGTACAAAATCGTGGGCACTTTTGAGCAGTTATGACAATTCATTAAAATTGGTCTAAAGTAGGAGTTCATTGTGGCAATTAATTTTGCTATAAATTTTATATTTTTTATTTTATATATTGGATAATGCATTTCTAATGATCAGATTCAGAGATATCACGCACACATCCAAACGCCTTTTAATTAAATTAATTTAATTAAATTAATTAAATTAATTAAATTAATTAAATTAATTAAATTAATTAAATTAATTAAATTAATTAAATTAATTTAATTAAAAGGCGTTTGGATGTGTGCGTATGGGATAATTTAATTAAATTAATTAAATTAATTAAATTAATTAAATTAATTAAATTAATTAAATTAATTAAATTAATTGAATTAATTAAATTAATTAAATTAATTAATTTAATTAAATTAATTAAATTAATTTTCCAATTAGCTTAATTCCAATAAATAAATTAATTATATTAATTAAATTAATTAAATTAATTAATTTAATTAATGTAAATTTATTAATTTAATTAATTAATTAATTAATTAATTAATTTACATTAATTAAATTAATTAATATAATTAATTTATTTATTGGAATTAAGCTAATTGGAAAATGTTTTATGTAAAAGAATATTTTAATTGTTGTACCTTGTATAATATATAGATTTCCCGATTTTAAAATAGTTAATGAACCATGAAAGTTATTGTTTTATAATTACTTTCAATGCTCTATTTGAAATGAAATGTTATTCGTTTTTAAAGATTTCTGGTTTTTTTAGAAATAAGTTCAATTTATAATTTATTTAGAAATTGATTTTTTTATTAATTATTTTTTTAATAAGTTGAATATTTTAGGGGATAAGCTTAAAATGATATTTTACAAAATTTTTAAATAAGTGATAAAAATATGCTTAGAAGTAGCAATTTTTTGAAAAATTGTTTTAAATTACTAGCTGAAACTTGGCGCGTTGCTGCCACGCTCCCTTGCATGTGTCAATTGAGGTTGAAAACTGAATTTCGATGCTGTGCGACCTATAAATACAAAGCTGCTAGATATCCCAAATTTGGGTTGTATGGGAGGTGCAACGCCCAACTGACCAACGCCCATTATATGTGATCAATGAAACTGAATGTGTAAATTAAGGTCGAATACGGAATTCCAAAGCTATGTTACCTATTACTCCAAAGCAATTCGATATCGCAAATTTGGGTCAAATACGAGGTCCCTTGGCAAACGCCCATAAAATTTACAATGAAATGGCATGTGTACATTAAGGTCGAATACTGAGTTCCGACGCTGTGCGACAAATAACGCAGAAGCTATTCGATATCGCAAATTTGGGTTGTACGGGAGGTGTCACTCTCCCTTGTCCAACGCGCAAAAAATGTTACCAATGAAAGTGCATGTGAAAATGCGGATCGAATACTGAATTCTAACGCTGTGCGACCTATAATTCCAAAGCTATTCGATAGCACAAATCTGGGTTGTATGGGAGATTCCAGTCCCCCTTTTGCTACGCCCATAAAATGTTATTAATGAAACTGCACGTATGAATTGAGGTCAAATACTGAATTCTGACGCTGCATTACCCATAACTTTAAAGCTATTCGAGTTTGCATGTTTGGGTTGTACTTGTCCAACGCCATAAAACGTTTTAAGTAAAACTGCATGTGTAAGTTTAGCTCGTTTACTGAATTTCGATGCTGTGCGACCTATAACTTCAAAGCTATTCGATAGCACAAATTTTGGTTGTATCGGGGGAGGTGAAACTCCACCGTTTCCAACGCCCATAAATTGTTATTAATGAAACTGCATGCATAAATTAATACCGAATACTGAATTCCGATGCTGTGTGACCTGTCACTCCAAAACTATTCGATACCGTAAGTTTTGGTTGTATCGGAGGTTCCACTCCCCCTTGTTTAACTCCCATAAAATGTCATAAGTGGAACGACATATGTAAATTGTGGTTAAATATCAAATTTCGAGGCTGTGCGACCCATAACTCCAAAGCAATTCGATATCGCGAATTTTTTATATATTTGTGGACGGTAAAAGGTGGTGTGGCAATTTTTTCTTAAACAATCTCGTACTCGTAACAAATTCACTGCCAAAATTTTAGCACGATCGGACCAGTAACTTCGAAGTCTCTTTATCATTTCTTAAAAGTAGGCGTAGCTATAGTGGTACCACTCCCATTTTAAATATAGTCACCGATAGTTATCATGGGAACCTAATTACCAAATTTTAGTTTAATACGACAAAAACTGTCTTAAATATAGCATTTTTATTGATTTGTGGGCGGTAAAGGGGGTAAGGCAAATTTTAAATATGCCTATATTGTTTGCTTAAGTGGAAGCAATAAGTTGACAAAGTTTTATCGCAATCGGATGAACGGTATAGCAGCGCATAGCGAATGAACAAACAAACAAACAAACAATCATTTATTTTTATACATTAGATAAAATTTAATTTATTTTAATTATCTATAGAAATGAACTTATTAATCTTGAATGTGTAGTAAATATGAAAAATTAGTATAATATAATGTCTTTAAAAATTCTCATAAAGAACTCGGCAAATCTAATATTCGCCTGTTTAACAAAAACATGTCTTGTTGCATTAAATAAAAAGTCTGACCTGCCCACTGATATTTTTAACGGCCGCAGTACACTGTACAAAAACTGAAAAATTGACATTAAAAATTTCATCGCCTCTGTGGTGCAGTGCGCTAGTGCGCGCTTGCACGGGAATCATAAAGATTTCTGATGAAGCCTTTAGCAGGGCCGAAATTGCAATAAAATCAGCTAGTGATTTTTTCCTTTTCATATTGAAAAAACGTTGTTGCTGTTGTTGTTTCTTTGGAAAGATTCGTAAGAACAATAAATTGTTCTTACTTTGACCCAAGGCTCAATAAACGATTTTTAACTATCCAACAACTAGAATATGTATTTAAAATCAAATATGATTTAAACTATCAAACATTTAGATTTTGTATTTAAATCATATGAAATAAAAATAATATTACAAATATTTTATTCGTATTCGTACAAGAACAAATGTATATTGTACGAATACATTTGCTACATTCACAAATAACGAAAAAAAAATATTCTATCTGAGCTGGTGTTTTAACCACGGTTTCTTAGCTTACGGGCCACGTACTCTTTCAGTAGACTACAGCCACCTTTCAATCATGCATTTCCTTATATTTGGTAATTGTTCAACAAACCAGGCTGAAAGATTTCGGTTGTAAATATTTTAAACTCAACTAACACTAAATAGTACGAAGCCATAAGAAAATACTACAAATTAATACAAGAAAGTACAAAGTTATTCGTAAGAGAAATTGAGGAATAATAAGGAATGATACCCCTTTTAGTCGTAGATCATCCTTCAGAGCAACAGATGGTAAGGGGCATATAAGCCAATAATGCATATGAACTTGGGCGATAAGCAAAATTATGTTTTAAAGTAATTAAACACAAGAAGAAAACAAAGTAAAAAACATTTAAAAATTTAATGTATTCCCAAAAGTCAGTTTCAAAAAATCATTTTTCTGTCATAAAGATGATCCAGTTTGGATAATTTTTTATTTTTCGTAAACTTAATAAAATCGCTAATTTTTTCGCGTCACGTGCATAAAACCCATCTATACCCATTATACCCATCTATACCCATCTATACCAGTTTATATATTTTTACATACCTTTGAATTAAAAATAAATATTTTTTTTAAATATTTCATATAATAGGTATGTTTCCAAACTCGATTTTAGTAACTTGCATGCTGCTAGAACTGATGCATGTTAAAAATCGAAGTAAGTCTGTTGATGTCCATGCAGGGAACATTTCAAGAATAGCGACTACTCTTATTCTTAATTTTTTGCGGATTATATGGATTTTGACCTAATAAATCCAAATCCGATAAATTACAGACCGCTTGCAATAGGTTTATGAGTTTCAGGCCTCTAAAACTGGAAAAAACTGGTTTGTCTTAAAATCTTGTTGGTTCTATTCATTTAAAAAAAAAAAATATTTTGAAATTTTTGTAATCTTATTTGAAAAGAAGGAAAACTTGGAGGCTAAATAGTAATTAATGCGATTTTATTTAAGCATAAAGGAGACCTAACATTATTTATGTTACTAAATTACTAAGAATATTTGCTAAAAAAAATTTTTTTAGAATTACTTGAAAAATAAAATTTAACTTGAAAATGGTTCGAGCATGATACGAGAAAGATTCTTACCCCATCTTTGAAATAAATATAATTTTTTTATGTGTACAAGCGTGTGTCAACCAGCGTATCATGATAACAAAATTAGTACCAAAAATCTCAAGAAATAGAATTATATAGGTTACTTTTTCCTTATGTGCATTCTGCGGACACCCTTGGATTCTGCATTAAGTAGTATATTCTGGTGAGCCTATTTACGCGATAGACTGTTTATTTCGAATTGAATTCGAACTAAAATTTTAATCCAGATACGACACTTTTGCTTAACCTCGGAAAGACAATTCTATGTCTATGCAATACGTCTTTGTAACTTCTTACCCATTTAGCTTTGATCTGTTCATAACGATGTGCAATTTATAAATAAGTTATCCATGTATCTCTCTCTCACTGTTGCAAAGATATAATATAAAACACTAAAAATTTATTTTAATTTAAATTTGTTTTCACATTACTTTATTATGTTTTAAGTAAATTTATATTTTTCTTAAAAAATTTTTAATTCTTAGTTTTAAGTCATAACTCATGTTACTTTTAAAGTTATATTCATAATAATTAACTAGATGCATGAAGCTGGTACTACAATTATAAGGTGTCTTTAATAAATCTTGTTGTACTAGCTAGTACATAAATAAAAATAAAAAAAACCTCAGACGTGGTGAACTATAACTTTGTTCAGTTAAATTGGTCTTTGAAACGTCCTCTTTTCAAAGAATCTGAAATTTTTGGAATGTGTTATTAGTTTCTAATGCTTACATTGATTTAATCAAACAAACAAATTTCGGAATAAAAGAAATTCTCTTCTGTATAATATTGAAACTTCAAAGAGGATTTCTTTACGTAATTTTTCGGGTAAGAATTTAAGTAAACTTTAATACTAAAACAAATATGGGGGAGGTAGAACAGATGGCATTATTTTCCTTTTTAAAGCTACAGTATCAACATTTAGAAAGGGTTTTAATAACAGACATAGTAAAAAAGGCAACGTTAATGGCTTATATATTATAATATTTAGAAGTAAGTTATAAAATACATGTATTCGAACCATTTAATGTTTCAAGAATGCTACACAAAAATTGCAGTTAGCAGAACAAAGAGTTATTTTTTAAAAGTTTCAATCTGTTTAGTGTTTGGATTTCAGTGTATATAAACTTAGTGAGCTCTGAAATTAAATCAGTTGTTCAATACCAAAAAGTAAAAAAATACTCACTATTTTGATAAATTATCCGCAGCCGATTCACCATATGGGCCATTTCGAAATTCAAATTAGAGTGTCTCACTTGCAATATGATTGTTTCAAAGAATGTGCAACTTTTACAAAAATGTTTTCTTTAAATGTCAAAGGAATTTTAATTTATATAAATCTCAATGTTTATATTTTTTTTAATAACTCTTCTTAAATTTTTTGGTTAAAAGTTATTTAGAAAAAATACACTTTTTACTGGACTTACATCAATTTGGATTTTTCGGAAGTTATTGCGGTCTTTTGTCTTAAGATAGAAAATTATTAAAAAATCATTTTGAAAGAAATTTGGAATAAAAAATTTGAGGAACTTATGTACATAAAAATTAATTTAAAAATACCTGAGGGAAAATTCTCTCACGGATAGAGTTAAAAAATTATCAGAAAAATCTTATTTTTACGAGGAACTAATTTCGAATTTGATGCACTTTTTGGTATTTATCCTGTTCAGGACATGTAGTCCCTACTTTTTCGTCAGAGTTTGATAAAGACTCCTTAAATCATAACATTATTTGATTTTTGCCCGATCTGAAATTGATAAGATTCTGAAAGGCCAGTTAATTTTATAACCGGATTAAATCCGGACTTAAATAAAGTTTTCCTTAACTGATTTCTCCTCGGATAATGCTATTCCATTCTGTAATCAATTGAAAACATCATAATTGAATACAAATAAATTTCACTCGCAGATATCGTTTTACGATTTCCACTTGTTTGCAATGCAAATGACAGATACACGCTTCAAGCACTTGACGCGCGCTTTCACCGTGGCCTGGTTACCATGACAGTTAAACCCGAATTTCACTTTGTTTTCGTGACATGCAAGAATCTTGCTGGCACTGCTTATTGTATATCGTTCGCTTACCAGCTGATAAAATTTCGATCACGTTTCTCGACTTTCTTACAACATCAGAAGCAGTATTAGCATCAGCGCATCCTTTAAAGCCACGCCACCACGTAACAGCTGCAAAAACAAAAACAAAATGTAAAAACATAAATAAACGCATTTTCAGCGTTGAGTAAAAAAAGTTCACTCTACCTTTATGTTGACGGTGATTTTTCAAATATTTTGAATTTTCTACCTCACCATTTGTTTTTATTAATGCTGTTTTCCATTTTATTTTCTGCAAAAAAATCATGGTGGTAGGCAAAATACTTATAATATACATATGGATGTGAGTCATGGTATTGATGCGTGTGGGTGGTGCTAGTGAAGTGGATCCAAAAGCTTTTGAATGCAAATTTTTTATTTTTCTACTGTATAAGTTTGCTCGTATATGTCCTGTTCAGTGTACGAATGTGTTAAAAAAAGGCTTTATCGATGCTTTCTTTTGATGCATGTGAACAAATTTTTAAAATGGTGAAATGGCATGAGTGCCAGCCACTCAGCTGACCTGCTTAATGTCTGAACTTTGTGATGGCGGCAGCCTCTTGTCTAAAGCTTGAGCATAAAATGTTTGGAATGCTTTTGAGTCGATGTGAAAATGGACAAAGCTTTTTCAAAGAAATATCCGCTAAAAGAATTTTCTTATGGGTAGTAAATGAGTAGTTATTGAGAATTTTAATTAAAAACACAGTATAAAGAGAATGCTAGAAATGCCTATTTTTAGAGTCCTGACTACGTAGTTGACATTTGTGGAAGGTCGCAGATACATTAAACAACATTTGTTGCTTCAAATTATAAATCAGAAGACATCTGTTAGAAATAAATTTACTTTCCTCGGTGTATGTACACCAAGAAAAAAAATCTGCTTAATTTAACCAAATTTTAACTAAATTTCACGCTAAAATTTTCCAACATGAATCGTCAGGTTAAGATTAGTACATGCAATTCTGGTCAATTTAACCTGTTTTTGTTGTTAAATTAAACTAACAAACGTAGTTATCTTAACCAAATGTTAACTAGTATTTGCGGTTAAATCGAATTAAATCAGGCTTATTTAACAAAATGCTAGGTTCAAATGATGTTACCTCAATCACCTACATGCAAATTTTTGGATTTTTTCAACAATCACATCACGAGAAACAAAATTAAGATTAAAAACACCCTTTTTGCCCACAGCAGGGTCCAGAAGGAGAGCTGGAGCAAATAAATTATGGGCACTTTTTTAGCCCAAATGACCACAGAATTAGATAAAATTGAATACTTAAAGACATGTTCACTTCACCTAACTTTTTTTTTTTAGACTGAACCAACACTCAGGGGATGCCCCCTACTATAAATGCGTAAGCATTGTGTTGTTTCGGAAGATGGGTGATAGTTTGTTGGAGGGTGGATTGATGGAGTAGTGTTGGTGAATATTTGTTTTAAATTTGCACTGCTCAAAACTGCCGGGAGACTATTCCACAACTTAACTGTGCGACTAAAGAACGAATGCGAGGTTCTATTGGGCATCGATGCAATAGTAAAGGGGTGGGCTTGGACAGCTGCCCGAGTGGACCTGGGAAACACACGAGCTGGTGGCGTCAGGCCATGTATCTCCCTTGAACACTTCCCATGGTAATACCTATACAGAAGGCTTAGGCATCCAACATCGTCGATGCGATGCCCAAGAGAGTTGAGAGAGGATGAAATACTTTTGTCCCCTATCAAATATATCGCACGACTTTGAATTCGGTCCAGAAGTTCCAAATAAGATATTGAAGCCTCTGCTCAATTGTGCGAACTGTACTCCATTTTCGGCCTAATATATGAGGTACAGATCATGCGAAGATCAGCTGAAATTAAATATTTTATGCAACGTCTTAGAAAACCTAGGCACTTGCCTAGAACGTCAAGAGCGGCTGATTCCACAAGATTCACATCATTCATTATGAGAGGAGCTAAGGGGTAATTCACACGCTTGTGGGTTAACGGGTAACACTGGGTCTTGCTTGCATTGAACTCTACTCTATTAGGAAGACCCAGATCATTAAGGAGTGTATGATTCATTAATATGAATGACAAATGCTGCTGTCGTCCGCAAACGAATGTATTGGGTTAGGCGTCAACGACAGAAGGTCTCATAAAAACCATAAACAAGGTTGGCGATAGAACTGAACCCTGCGGTACTCCTGATTTGATGGCGTGTTTCTCGGATAAAATACCGTGAACTACGACTCGAATCGGTCTGTCCTTGAGGAAACACGTGATCCATCGAGCAAAGTTACCACCAAAACCATATGCAGCAATTTTTGACACGAGCTCTTTATGCCATACTCGGTCGAACGCTTTTGATATCCAGAGCAACAACCCTGCTCTCATCGAAAAAATGAACGCATTTATTCCATTCTTCGGTTAAGAACGCCAATAGATCACCAGTAGAGCGAGCCCTACGGAAACCATATTGACGGTCACTGAGCAGTTGGTCGCGCTCCAGATAGTTCACAACGTTGAAGTTTACTACGCTCTCCATGACTTTGGAAAGCGTAGAGCCTATCGCAAATGGTCGATAGTTTGCAGGGTTCGTGGCATCACCCTTTTTAGAAACAGGCTGGACATTTGCCACCTTTCAACAATATGGAAATACTCCTGCTCTGTAGGAGATGTTGAAAAGGTTGCGCAAAGGCCGAACCAGCCAAGAAGCACACATTTTAAGCACAATTGGCGGTATGCCGTCAGGACCAGAGGCTTTGTTTACGTTGAAATTTGTAAGGACCCTTTTAACTGTTCTCGTTCGAAAGTATATCTCATGCATTGCAGAAGATCCACCCCCAACAAAAGGCAGTGGCTGATTGCTATCCGAGAAAGTGGAGTTTTGTGCAAACAATCTGGCCAATAGGTTCGCTTTATCAGCCGAGTCAGTGAAGATTTGGTCATCTTTTAATCCTTATCCAGAGGTACCCTTTGTTACAAATTCTGCATCACTATAACAGAATTTGACAGCTGGCAGGGTGTTTTTTCACAAATTTTGTCCGATCTTTTAATACTTATCCAGAGGTACCCTTTGTTACAAATTCTGCATCCCTATAACAGAATTTGACAGCTGGCAGGGTGTTTTTTCACAAATTTCGTCCGATATTTTAATACTTATCCAGAGGTACCCTTTGTTACAAATTCTGCATCACTATATCAGAATTTGACAGCTGGCAGGTTGTTTTTTCACAAATTTTGTCCGATATTTTCTACATGTATTTCTGAATACCAGATACGTCAGGTGAAAGTAACGTAGATCAGGTTAATACGATGCGGTTAACTCTCCTGACCAAATTCGTCATGTAAAAATAACATGGATCAGGTAAGAGTATTTTTCCCTAAGCGTAGCTTATAAGCTTAACATTATACTCAAAATTCCTGGTATACATATGTTCAAGATTACTTACAAACAATTATTTAAAGATCCTATGCACCATTAGCTACACGCATAAAAGCAATTTGCCCAAGTTTATTTTCCACTCAATTTTCGTATAAAATTAAATTCTCGTCACTGTCCTGTTCCGACTTCTTTTCAATTATCCTTATTCGCATCGCTTTCTATTTTCCAATTGTCTTGCCCTTAGATTATTTGCTCTTCTGTTGTTGTTGTTGTTATGAAGCTGCTTTTCTTTTATTCTGCTTGATTGCTTTATTTGTTTCACATTTGCTTTAGTTTTCTTCTTGAGTATCCTTTAAATGTCTGTAAATTCTTGCCTAATTCGATTTCAATTTAGCCTCGTTTAGCTCGTTCCAAGCTGCTCTTGCTATGACTTGAAACAGATTTGCTGATGACTATCCTTGATATAAATTGAATCATGGGTGTGCAATTAAGTGTAAAGAATGGAGAAATCAATGCGGTGGCGAAAACGATGTCACTGGAGAAGCTGCATAAATTAATTCCTGAAGGATTCGTTACAGGTCAGGCATACAATAGAATAAAATTTGAATTGTGTCCTATTGAGATGCATGCAAAACCAAAAATTATACCAGAATAATTTTAGGTATTTATTAAATCATACTTCTGGTATTGTCATGAAAAGTATGATTTCAGAACGCTCTTTTGAAGATTGAAATAAGTTTTGTTCTGAAAATATTGCTATTGTAACTTTGGAATTTTTAATTGTTTATGGAAGAGATTCCTTTATTTTATTAATTAACTTATTTAAGAGTTTAGAGAGATAAGGTCAAAATACTTGCACGGAAGCTAAAAAAACTATTTTTTTTTAATGGACAACATTGTTCAGAAGTTCAGATACTCCCTCAAGGTATAAATACTAATTCAACTCAGGAATGGTATGTGTTAGCAGTTCCATTATTTCAAAATACAAATTTTCATAAGTGTTCTATAATTTTTTTTGGTAATGATTTTTTTTTTATAAGAATTAATTTTTTTGCTAATGATGTTCAAGAAAAATTAATATGAAAGCTTTGCTTATAAAAGTTTTAAATTTATTTCACAGAGTTATTTTAATTTTTAATTGCTAGTGATAATATTTAAGGTGCATGCTTTGATAGCGATTACTGACGGAAATAAGCTCTTCTTGTGGAATATGATGTTGATATAAAGACAACATAATTAAAAATTTGTGCAGTCACTTAAATGATATAACAAAGCGATTCCGAGAAGAATAGATTTTTACGTTTATGGGGTATTTAACCAATAAGGATAACAAAATTGCCTGTTCAAAAACTTAAGAATTTGGATAATTGACCTTATATAAATCGATAATGCATCGGAATGCAGACGTTTATTGAAAAAATTTTTATATTGTGTGTCCTAAAATGCCATAAAATCTGTATGCCAGTGGTTGGACTCAGTGTAGTTTACAAAAGTTTATAGTATTTATGTTTAGGCCTTAATTCATATCAAAAATTAGTTGTACAAGTGAGATAAATTGACAAATTTCGAAATTTTTTGTTAAATTATTTTGATAACAATATTGAATATTTTGAAAAATTCTATTTAAAAATCTAATATAAGAATTTAATACAAAATAAGCGCAGAATTCCATCATTCGATAAACTTATTAGTAGAAGTATAATAATTTCAGTTGATTTCTGAAAAACAAATTTGGATAATGCATTTATAAACGAAAACCTTAAACAATCTTTTATAAAAAAGTCGTTGTACTAACAAATTCTACAGTTTTGAAGATACGTTTGTTATAATAAGATATTATTTGAAAAAATTATTAAAATTAAATTAAAGAAAAATTGCGATGGTAAGGAATATTAAAATAAAAAAACTAACGATAGTTGAAAAAGGGTGGGAGAGGCGTGGTCAAAATAATATACCAAATTTGAGCGAGATCCCTTGAGCCATTTAGAATTGTACAAATGTAAAACAAACATACAAACAAACTAACAAAAAATGTGTTTGATTGCTATAGACTAGGTAAGGTTAGGTTAAGGTGGCGGCAGGTGATTACACCGGCCCACTTAGACCAAATTTTTCCGTTGTGATACCACAGAAGAAAGTGAAACTTTTGTGTAGGATGTTCTTAATGTGACAGAAAGCTTTAGAAACTGTGATGAATCTGCAGCAAGTGTTATGCCTTGATCTCCCTCAAATCATGTTACTAAGCGTTTCCCCCCCCCCCCCCACAAACTTTTCTACCACCATCATTAACAACTTTTCGTCGTAAATTGATCGTTTTTAAGTTCTTTTGATTAGAAATAAGGAAAGAAAGGTTAAAGCGTAGGACCATTGACATGGCCTGGCCAGCATTCGAACCCGGTACCCAATGGGTGACAATCAAGCGCGCTTCCACTAGACTATCGAGGCCGCCTACTAAAGATCATGTTTTATTTATTGATTTATTTATGTAGAATATATAATACAATAAGAACTAGGTTATATTATAGCATAACAAAAATATAACAAATTTGGTTGGGAATAACAACTGTTTAGTAATAATTAAAAAGTAAAAAACAAACAAAAAGACAATTAACATTAATTAAAAAATAATAATTGGCTTAAGATTAACATGACATAATTAGGAACAAGTAAACTTAATACTTGAAATATAGTGATAAGAATTAAAGGGAAAATGCCTGAAATTAAGGAGTAGAAAAGTAAGTACAGATTGATTGCCTAAAGATTTCACTTTCAGAAATTTCTCTTTAAATTATTCTCTTATATCTTTTACATTTTTTAGCAAGTCTTGTTAAGCCTTTTTTAATTAATATCAATGAACAATGATAGTTTTGAAAAAATTAATGCAAACAATCTGGAAAAACTGAATGCTTCTTCATATTCGCTGTCATTTAGTTATCTAAGATGACTGAAAAAACTCAATACTTCTTCATATTCGCTGTCATTTTGTTATCTAAGATGACTTCTAAGACGTTTTAAGCATTAAGAGTATAACTATTACGATTCCTTTATACTAGAATGTTTGTCATTAAAAAATTTTCAAACTGGTTATATATGGAATTCAGTCGTGGCTTCAGTTATATCATTCATGATTTATGTAAGTTAGACTATCAAACTTATTTTGCTTTTTTATTCGTTTTTCTGTGTTATTTTAGCAGTAAAAAATGCAGCTATGTTTTGATGACAAAGAAATTTGCAACAACTTTTTTTAAAGTCGATATTTGGTAAGGTCATGAAGGTACAGGAAATTTAATATGTATGGATCATAAGCATTGACCTTAAGAAAACCGTTTATATGAGCTAAACAAACAAAAAAAATCCTTTGGAGGGTATCTTCTAGCGACCGACTGTTGAAAACCATTGGCATATTTGCAGTTACTTACGACAACCTCGAAACTGTTGCACATTATTTTTAGAAGTAGCGATATTTAATTATCATGGTTCTATACTCATTCAGTTCACTTGTGGTGTTATCGATTAGTTTTTGACCCTTTTTAGATCCTATTAAATTATTTAATGATGTTTAACAAAAAAGTTCAATAAAGCCGCTTTGTATAATTAAACAAATGTCTGCTAACCAAATTTGGTAAATCTATTTATTATGATGACTGTTTGCAAATCTGATTGACAGTTTCGTAATTGTTCTGAAAAATGCTCTTTTACAAAATGCAAGAACCAAAAGACCAGATAGATTCCGTTAAAATTTAGAAATAATCTTCTATATCTAGCCTCACAGAGCCAAAACTATCTAATAAAGTAGAAGAAAATCAATAAGATTTCTCTATGGTTTTCATCCAAGAGGATTGTCTTATTAAAACCATAGAGAAAATCTTATTACGACTATGAGCTTTTTTTATTAGGCAAACCACATAATTTTAAGAAGAATCTTATTATTTTTTATAAGAACACTTTTAAAACACTTTTTTTATAAGAACACTTTATCAAAATTTCTTGGTTTTTAAGAAGAAATATTATAGATTTAATAAGATTTATTATTGAAGTTTAATAAGGACATCTTATTGGTTTAATAGGATTTATTTTTAAATTTTAAATATTTATATTAAAATATTATATAATATTATAATATTATATTATTTATATAAATAAATATTAAATATATTTAAATCAAAACGGAATCTTATTAACCTTTTACCTAGAATTATACTTTTAATAGCCTGCAATATTAAATAAAAATACATTTTGAATGGTTTATTACAATTTATTAGGGTTTTTGTTGTTTAGATACCTATTTTTTTAGTAAAAGTTCGAAATTAATTGGCCTTTTACGGAAGTCTTCCGAAAATTTAAAACATCGATGTCGCCTGATGCAGATCGCCAAGCTCTAGAGAAACTTGCGTTGCAAATTATTATATATTATTGGGTTGGAAATATTAGGTCATTTGATATTTTTTCCAGCCATTCCATAACCTTGCGAGTTGATGGTGGCGACATGGTGTCGTGGTCGCATATCAAAAGCTTATTCTGTAAAAATAAGAAATGCAAAATGATAAACAAAATCTTACAGTTGTCATCATTTTAAGGTACGCTAGAGAGTTATGGAACATCAGTTTATATCAAGTGGCAAATGAAGTGGGTTTTTGTCTGCTGAAGTAGGCTTTTCAGGCCTATTTTTTTGGTAAGCGTTCATTTTTTTAGCTGCAACTTGGCCTGCACCACCATGACCTGCACTTGATTGCGAAAATTAAATAATTTAAGATTATTATCGAAACATATGTTTGGAAAGTGTTGCCACATAATAAAAATAAGATTGCGATAAGTTTACTTAGTACATGTAAGTTAGGCAGCAAAGACGATTGTGTGAAAAATGAAATTTCAGCCTCGTCGAAAACAAGTTCGGGAACATAAGTATCATTATCCATTATCACATATTTTTATTTTAATTTAAATAAATTAAATCCATAAAATGCACATAAACTTCATGAATTCACGTCACAATTACGACTGAAAGCTAAAGCAAAGAATAAGTAGCATTTTCACCGTTATTACTTTCTTAAAAGGGTGTAAGAAGGGTGTAAAATTTAATAAGAAATCTTATTAAAAAATGTTTGATAGTAGTTGTAAATTTTTAATAAGATTTTCTCTATGGAATTAAAAAGATTTCTCTATGAAAATTTCTTATTATTTGGTAGTATTAGTTAGAAAACTTAATAAAAAAGCTCAATTAGGTGAACTTATTGATTTTATGTGGTGGTTTTTGGCTCTGTGTTTGCCTCGAGCTTACATTTTTTATTTTGATGCTAAGAGAAGAGAGCAATATGGAGTTAATTGAAACTCTTAAAACACAACAACGTGGATAGAAAATAATTTTCAGGCAGCTGGAAAGATTCCTAAAAAACTTAATACTTTAATTAAATATACTTATTTTTAAAATTTGGAAAGAAAAATACCCTAAAATAAATCTGTAGCACAAATATGATATATTAAAAATATTTTTATATAAATCGGCCCAGTACATTTGCAGTAAAGTAGAAACATTTAATTTGCACTTCAATTTTATATAATAGACATAGATATAGATATAGTTAAAGATATACATATAGATACAGATATAGATGTATATCTGATATAGATATAGATATAGATATAGATATAGATATAGATATAGATATAGATATATATATATAGATATAGATATAGATATAGATAAAGATAAAGATAAAAATATAGATATAGATATAGATATAGATATAGATATAGATATAGATATAGATATAGATATAGATATAGATATAGATATAGATATAGATATAGATATAGATATAGATATAGATATAGATATAGATATAGATATAGATATAGATATAGATATAGATATAGATATAGATATAGATATAGATATAGATATAGATATAGATATAGATATAGATATAGATATAGATATAGATATAGATATAGATATAGATATAGATATAGATATAGATATAGATATAGATATAGATATAGATATAGATATAGATATAGATATAGATATAGATATAGATATAGATATAGATATAGATATAGATATAGATAAAGATATAGATATAGATATAGATATAGATATAGATATAGATATAGATATAGATATAGATATAGATATAGATATAGATATAGATATAGATATAGATATAGATATAGATATAGATATAGATATAGATATAGATATAGATATAGATATAGATATAGATATAGATATAGATATAGATATAGATATAGATATAGATATAGATATAGATATAGATATAGATATAGATATAGATATAGATATAGATATAGATATAGATATAGATATAGATATAGATATAGATATAGATATAGATATATATGTATATATATATAGATATAGATATAGATATAGATATAGATATAGATATAGATATAGATATAGATATAGATATAGATATAGATATAGATATAGATATAGATATAGATATAGATATAGATATAGATATAGATATAGATATAGATATAGATATAGATATAGATATAGATATAGATATAGATATAGATATAGATATAGATATAGATATAGATATAGATATAGATATAGATATAGATATAGATATAGATATAGATATAGATATAGATATAGATATAGATATAGATATAGATATAGATATAGATATAGATATAGATATAGATATAGATATAGATATAGATATAGATATAGATATAGATATAGATATAGATATAGATATAGATATAGATATAGATATAGATATAGATATAGATATAGATATAGATATAGATATAGATATAGATATAGATATAGATATAGATATAGATATAGATATAGATATAGATATAGATATAGATATAGATATAGATATAGATATAGATATAGATATAGATATAGATATAGATATAGATATAGATATAGATATAGATATAGATATAGATATAGATATAGATATAGATATAGATATAGATATAGATATAGATATAGATATAGATATAGATAAAGATATAGATAAAGATATAGATAGAGATATAGATATAGATATAGATATAGATATAGATATAGATATAGATAAAGATATAGATATAGATATAGATATAGATATAGATATAGATATAGATATAGATATAGATATAGATATAGATATAGATATAGATATAGATATAGATATAGATATAGATATAGATATAGATATAGATATAGATATAGATATAGATATAGATATAGATATAGATATAGATATAGATATAGATATAGATATAGATATAGATATAGATATAGATATAGATATAGATATAGATATAGATATAGATATAGATATAGATATAGATATAGATATAGATATAGATATAGATATAGATATAGATATAGATATAGATATAGATATAGATATAGATATAGATATAGATATAGATATAGATATAGATATAGATATAGATATAGATATAGCTATAGATATAGATATAGATATAGATATAGATATAGATATAGATATAGATATAGATATATATATAGATATAGATATAGATATAGATATAGATATAGATATAGATATAGATATAGATATAGATATAGATATAGATATAGATATAGATATAGATATAGATATAGATATAGATATAGATATAGATATAGATATAGATATAGATATAGATAAAGATAAAGATATAGATATAAATATAGATATAGATATTGATATCAGATTGTATAAAAAAAACAGTTTTTTTTTAAATGTGACATGGAAAAATGGATTGCTAGACACCTTAAAACAATTTCTTACCAAATATGAGCTCTTAACTTTAATAGGAAGATGCTCCAGAAGTTTATAACTCGACAATAAATGTAAATGACTATTATAAAATGCGCAATACAAATTTCTGTAGGAAATGAACTGCTCTATAAAAATTTGCATCATATGTTATCATAGGTATTAAATTAAGCGTTCAAAAGAAATTTATCATCAAATTTTCATTTGTGCTGTTTTTAAGAGTTTTTGATTAGATAATCGATAAATTTAAAAAGAAAAAAAAAACGGCTTTGCGGAGCATCTTCCTTTTAAAGTTAAGAGCTCATATTTAGTGAGAATTTTTCTAAGGTATTCTAAGCAACCCATTTTTCCATGTCACTTAAAAAAAGACACAGTTTCGATAGTATTGTAAGTAAAGAATTAGAATTCCTTTTTATACAGTAATAGAGAAAAATTCACTTTTTTTTTTCATTTTTATTTTTCAAAACTATTTTAAAGCATTTCGTCTTCTAAATAAAAATTATTCAAAAACAAATTTGCTGTTGTTGTTACCTTCTTCAAACTTACGTGATCTAAAAAGCTCACAATTAAATTCATGTACGAATTTGTTTTGTTCTATAAAAAGTTTTCGTTTGATATTTTTAGTTATGGGTTTGTTGTTATTGTTAATTTTTTATGTTGGTTAAAACTAAATGTAATACAAAGTTATGCCTGATAAATGGAAATAAATACTGAAAAAAATTTCAATTACTTATTTTTTCTGTAGTAAAAAAGAGCATATACGTATGTGTATATTTTAAAAGTAATTTGAAATTAAAATTTAAACTAACAAAATTTATTTTTTATATGGAAAAATATAATGCATAACATAAATAATTCGAATTTGTATGGTATTTCAAAACAAATAAATTTTCGATGCACAACGCATTCTAAGTAACGCATGTGCAAACCTGCGCAGTGATAATATATACTGGCTCTGTAGCAACTCGCATCTGTATTCTATAAAGCTATTCACAGTTTGAGTACGATGGTCTACTATTTGTTATTTGAACGCAAATTTACGTAAGCGTATTTTGTTTTGTAGTTATTTTGTATGCAAATGAAAATACGCAAACACTCGTAAATTAATTAGCCCTTAGACGTGTTTTTTGCTATATATCTGTTATGCTATATATTTTAATAAAAAAATGCTATATATCAGACGGTTTTGATAGTTAATAACAGAAATTTAGCAATTCTTTTCTAATGATAACTGTTGGCAATTTTATAAAAATGGACGAGGTATTTCTACGCCCACTTTTTGAAATCATGCTAATTCGTGAGTTGTAGAAGTTTTGGTAGTGAAACCTTGTATGTAGATGCTCCAAGTGGCGGTCACTATATATATATGTAAGTGTTGCTACGCCCACTTTTACCGTCCACAAATCATATGCATTTCTATATATCAGACGGTTTTAATCGTAAATATATAAAAAATTTTGTAATTTAGTTCATATGTTTACTTTTGACAACTGCGCAAAAAATGGAAGTAGTCACGCTATATCTACGCCCAATTTTTTCAAAAAATCATTTTAGTTCTAGGGCTCTGATTGCAGTGTATTTCAAGCTGAAATCGCTGCTATACATGAAGCGTTAACTTGGCTTCAGAAAAATGATATATCTTCCATGGATATATGCATACTTTCTGACAGTCAAGCCGCTCTGAAAGCCCTAGGAACTGTTGAAATAACATCTGAAACAGTTTTCAACTGCCGCAGATCTCTAAACGAGATGGCAGAGCAGCTCAAAATTATCCTATGCTGGATTCCTGGACATAGGGATTTTCTAGGTAACTGCAGAGCAGATGAACTCGCTCGCACAGGTACTACCAAACAACTATCTTCAGACAAGACAAACCTTGGTATTCCTCTCACCACATGTAAACTCCTTACACATGAGTTATCCTGTATCAACACCAACAAAAGATGGTCAGCAGGTAACACTTGTAATATAACACGGCAAATCTGGCCCAAACTCAATCTGAAGCGTTCAAAAGAACTCATATCTCTTAGTAGAGATCACATTGGCACCATGATAGGGATCCTGACAGGGCACTGCCTTATTGGCAGGCACGCTCAAAGATTAAACATACCCCACAACGACTTCTGCAGAAGCTGTAGAGATGAGGAGGAGGTGGAATCTACAGAACACCTTCTCTGCACCTGCCCAGCGCTGGCTCAAAAACGTTTTCTTCACCTAAACAACTGGTTTTTCAGAGACCTCGAAGAACTCTCGGAAATATCGATATACCGAATCCTAAGCTTTGTGAACAGCTCAAGCTGGTTTGAATAGAGAAGGGAGATCTACCCCTGTGGTACCACAATGGGCCTTATTGGCCTAAGTGCGTCTCAATTTGAGGCAGCCACTTTAACCTAACCTAACCTAACCTAGGGCTCTGGGTTTTTGGTCAAACTGGGTGTGTAAGTGCAATGGGACCAAGTAGCGGTCACTAAATATATAAATTTTGACAAAAAATCCTTTCGTTTGGTATACTTTTTTTTGGTCTGAATCAATTTTGGCGACCCCCGAAATGCATTTTTGTGCATTTTTGAGGAATTTTTGTAGTGGAGACCTACTTGCTGTTGATTTGAAAAGAAAATCAAGCTTATTAATCAATTTTTTACATATTAAAATATAGAACAGCAAATTATCATCCCATTTGACCAATGTTGTAAGAAGATTTGGCTGTTTTTTCAAATTGAATCTACTTGTTATTTTATTTTTATTATATTTTTGTTTTTTTATAAGAAAGTACTTAAACAGTTTTAGGTTAATTTTTGTTTAATGCAAAAGTAAAGTATATTTTGGAATTGTTACTGTTAACGAAATAAGAACAATTAATTTTTTCTAGATACTGTAATGGACTAAAAATAGCACCTTGTTTGGAGTTTCGGCGTTTTTGAACGGCTCTGCAACATAGAAAACATGATTCTTTTTCTTCGTTCTGCAGAGCATCAGCCACTGACGCCTCCGTGACAAGCTTAACATGCCTCTCAGTATCCTGAATGTGGCAAGGTACCTGTCGAATTTCGACATCGTCTATCATGTCACAGGAAACTGCTAAGTTGTCAATTGTTTTTTTTTTCGGTAAGTGTACCGTGGTTCCGTGAAATCGTCTCTGCTGTTGCTATGTCGATAAAATATTTTTGATCTGTACAGATATTTATCGATATTTGCTGGCATGATATTTTCAATAAACAGAATTGATACATATCTTACTATCTATTTGACAACTAAGGAAAATTACAAAAGAAAAACAAAATCTTTTTTATAGGGTACTTACAGGGTAGTCAACATTCGATAGCGTATTAAAGAACGTGCCTTCGCAAAACATCTGCCTCTGTTTGTAGTTTCCATCATTAAAGATACACTGGTTTCCCAAAATAAACGCCATTTTTTCAGTTAAAATAAATTTTAAAGTGTTCAAAACTTTCATATAAAAAACAAAAATATAATTAAAATAAAATAACAAGTTGATTTACTTTGAAAAAAAAGCCTTCAAATCTCGATAGAACATATGTCAATCGGGGTGAAAATTTGCAGTTTTATTTTTTCGTAGGTAAGGAATTGATTGAAAGCTTCCTTTTCTTTTTGAATCAAGCATAATTGGGTCTCCTGTACAAAAGTTGCTTAAAAATACACAAAAATGTATTTCGGTGGATGCCAAAATTGGTTCATACCAAAAAAAGTATACCAATCGAAAGTATTTTTTATATACTATTTAATTTTGGTACCGGAATTGGGGTTTTATTTTCGATACACTCTAATATACACCCCATACTTTAGACACCGAATTGTTTTGTTTTTAGTAACAGGTCGCACAGCACCGGAATTCGGTTTCATGAAATTTTACATTCAGAACAACATTTCCAGAAAATCTAGAAAAATAGCAGCCAATCGTTCGAAAATCGGGCTTCATTTAGCTACGTATCCGATTTTCTTATAATTAAGTATATATTTTTCGTTAAATTGACACCAGAAGTGTGAAATATTTTATAAAAATTATCCAATCATTTACAAACTATTTCGCTAAATTGAAGAAACTTAGCGCAATTGTGTTAAAATCTTATTACATTTTAAGAAGTTTTTCTACCATTATTTATCATCGGCTATAACTAAGAGAAACATTTTTTTCTTAAAATGAGAAATGTTCTACCGTTTATTAACCATCGGCTATAACTACGAGAAACATTTTCTCTGCAAAAAAACACTTTTTTTAGGATTTAACAGCATCCTGTGGGTATTATGATTTTTATACTGACGAAAAACCTTATTATTAACATTAAATTAAATTGAATAATCACCTTTATCCGGAGACTTCAACCTTGGCCGCGTGAGTGTAAGTCCATCAGCTTATCCATTCGAACATCGCAGTTGCTAACCAATCGTCACTTAATTTGATGCATTAGGAATTGTTCGCTTTATAAATAATTTTGAAGCATTTTTTCTAGAAATATAAGAAAAGCATCTTTAAAATACATCACTTGTGGTGTACAAAAAAAGAAAAATTTAAATGTATTTCTATAAAATATCCAAGTATTGTAACATTTATTTCTCCAAATTAAAGAAATAATTTTGAAGAATGTTGCAAGCGCACTTGATATCAATACAGTTTTTCTTAAAATTATTTCTGCTTGTATACAATTTTTGGAAATTTATCTTTTATCATACCTTCATTTCTTATATTTAAGTTAAATCTTGTCTTCAAAACTAAGAAGCTATTTTGATAACGTTGCAACGACATTAAGATGTGAGGTCGTTAAATCATTTAAAAATTCTCTACATTGAGGAGAAAGCTCCATAGAATATAGAAAAATCCATGATTGAAGCCACAGTTTCTTAAATAAAGGGAATCAGATTTTTTTAGTGTAGGAAGTTATTACATATAACAAATGAGGATGGTATTAATGTTACTCAGTATGGTATTTGCATTGGAAAGGGGAGCGTAGCACCTCCCATACAACCTAACTTTGCGATATCGAATAGTATTTTATTATAGATCGCACAACCTCGGAACTCAACCAGTATTTTCTCGTACTGTTTCACTAATATCATTTTATGGCCGTTGGACAAGTGGGCGTGGCACCTTCTATGTAGTCCAAATTTGCAATATCAAATAGATTTGAAATTATAGACCACTCAGCCTCGGAATTCAGTATTTGACCTCCATTTACACATGTAGTCTCACTGATATAATTTTATAGGCGTTTGAAAAAGGGGCGTGACAGAAACTCGCCGGGCTTAAGCTAGTAAAAATTTCGTTTCGTCATTTTTGTTGAGCGATAAAAAAGCCAAGTAATGAGCAAAAAAAAGTCTATTCAAAATTATGTTTTGATTTCAACAATCTTAAAACATTACTAATATTTAAATTTTTGCAGTTCATAATTATTTTAAATATTATATAACAAGAATGTATACAAACGATAGCATGTAGGTTAAGCGAAAAAAAGTAGCACCTCATTAATACGAGTATAAAACCACATTTTATGATAATACATTTAAAAAAAAACTTATTTTGTAAAACATTGCTAAGCAATTAGCAATATATTTTAATAATAATCTTTGACATAAAAAATTTATTTTAACTAACATATTAACAAGTTCATAATACTCTTAATAAATATATTTTCTTATTTGACAACAAAAAATTTCATTAAAAATGAATTGACGCAATTTTTTATAGCACTTTGTATTATTGTTTTTTCCATATCTACTATTCCGGGCACAATTTAACAAAAACTACACAACAAAAGATAGAAAAAATGCTATACGAAATCGATCAAATAAAATTTGATTTATTTCCCACTAACTGGATGACATTATTAAAGGCTATAATGGAAATATTTTGAATTTTTTTACGGACCATAAAGCAACCAACGATTTTATGCAAGCCATATACATATTGGCATGGTCAGAAAAATGTCCTTATTTTTGGCAATTAATTTTTTTCGTTTTGTATTTTCATTGTTTTTGTGGGCAGCTTGTGATGATTTATACTGCAGCAAAAAATTCATTGTGGCCCATTAATTTTTTAATAAACTCAGTAAAAGCGAAATAATGGAGACTTTAGTTTAGAGTATCTACAAAATAGATTTTTGCTCCTTTTACTCTAATACCAAAGTTTTATATATCTAAGCGCATTCAAACATTAGTTCACATACTCACATTCTTCTTAACCGAGTCGTTATTTTCAATTTTCATTTTCAATATTGAAACCAATCAATCAATTGATCAATCAATGAAAAACTGGCCATAAATCTTGTATTGCGACAAAAGAACGCAAAAACTTGTCGATAATAAATTTGTTCTCTGTAACTACCGCACATAGGGATAAAAATGAGTAAAAATAAGGAAAAGCTACGAACTATATGTGTTAGTAAAAAAAAAATCACATAAAAACACATGTTCAACTAAGCTACAAGCTAGAGTGATGCAAAAAGTGTTAAGTTCTGGCACGAGTTAAAAGTATGGGAGGCTTTACAGATGGCTGGATAGATGTTGAAGAGTAAGAGTGCTTACGTACATACAATATAGGTATAACATAGATTTAGACGAACAAACTCAGGCATTGTATGCTCGTCTGGTAAGCCGTCTACAATGATGATAAAATGTTGATGAGTAGCCAAAATCGATACGCCAACCTACAACCTTATAGCAGACATTGGCAACTCTAGCGTAGTGTGCATAGTTATTGCCATGCAACTTGGCAAGCTTGAACGGAGTAAAAATGGATTTTGTATTCTTTTCTTCCTATTGTTTAGATAAACTTTCACACCTCGTTCGTGGTCAGTCGTCGTTGTGTTGCTGAATTGTGAAATTTTCACTTTTCCATTTATGAACTTTTCTGCTATTTTTTTCATCAATTTTATTTTTTTCCATCACTTCATATTTTTCGTTGATGCTGTTTTTCAATTTTATTTTTACAAAGATTAATGGCAGCAAATTTTCAAATTTCCAATAGAGTTGCCAAGTTACAACAATAAAAACTAGAGCACAGACAGAAATGTTTTCAAGTAGCAACTAAAAAAAAGCATTGTACTCGTAACTTTCTAATTGCCCCACATCAATCAACAGTATTCGATGAAAGAGCACAGAGCTGCCATGCTGAATGGAGCTTGCTATAATTAAATGTTTTTTGTCACAGTATTTTGAATAGAGCTGTTTAAAAAACATGTATATGCTGGGGCTTGGTACAGAAATTGATTGGTAAAATGCATTTTCGATTTTTTTTTATTTTTATATTCAGTACGGAATCTTCACAATCACATAAAAATCATGATGAGATTTATGAAAGAGTCTGAAATATTTTCGCTGTTTTGTTTTGAAACATAGAAACAGGACATTGTTCTTGACATTAATTAAACATTTAGTTTGTTGGCGATGAATATCTTGGCGATTTATTTCTTTTAACGGTGATACATACATACACTCAGGGTAAAATACTCTAACTGATCCACGTTACTTTCACCTAACGGATCTGGTTTACAGAATTACAGGTAGAAAATAGCGAAAAGATATTGCAGGATTGTAGCGAAAAAAAAACAACCTGCCACATGTCAAATTCTGCTTTAGTGATGCAGAATTTGTAACAAAGGGTACCTCGGGATAAGGTTGGTGAAATGAAAATGTCTTTAAATTTTCAATTTGATCTAATTGAACATGTAAAAACATGTTAACACAGCGTTTGGTTAAAAAACCTGATTCAATTCAATCAAACCGGAAATACTGGTTAAATTACAGTTGAGATAACTTTATTTGTTAGTTTCATTAAACCACAAAAACAAGTTAAATTGGCTTACATGGCATGGGTTATCTTAACCTGATGATTCATGATGGCAAATCTTAACCTGAAATTTAGTTCAATTAACCAGATTTTTTTCGGGTTGGTGGATTAACATACAATAAAGTGAAACTGGTGCGAAATTTGGTCACAATAGCTTGAACAGCTTGTTCGGTGGGCCGATTATGACGACCATAAAATGGACGTAATTTGCAAAACACATTTCTCACAGATCACGAATTTTGACTACATTTTGACCAAGTTAAGTGCACAACTTTTTCTCGAACTCTTTCTCGTAAAGACGTCATCTTCATGTTGGAGGGTTCATCAAGACGGAAACATGGATTCATTTAATTAGACATAATGGCCAATTCAATAACAAATATAAAACTATCGTTCGTTTCGTAAGATGAGAGAGAACTTTAACGGTGCATTTGCAAGTTTGATGTACCATGTCGCCTTATATGGCATATATATATGTGAAAATATTGGATCAATTAGTAGAGATCTAAAAGCTATACCGATGAAATTTCAGCCATGGTTTTACAAAATCGCGATTGCATTTTGCCTTAATAACTTTCTAGTAATGATTTTTGAATCGTGGTTCGTAAAAAGTTATTACTGTTTATTTATTTAAAGTTACTAAACTGTTTCTTCATAAAAATTAAGAAGAAGAAACACTAGTGAATGTTAGGAATGCACATACAAAATATAACATAAAAGATGGATAAAAATTTTAACTGATAATGAACGAAAATCTGTGCTTTTTCAAGTATTTTATTGTAAAATATGTCGGAAGAGCAAATACTTATAATGACACTATTTTTACTTTTTTACAGATTAAATACATTTTTAAATAATTTTGTACAAATAAAATATTTCACTCTAAAATGTAAACATATCAAATATTTATGCAACATTTTATTTGAATAATTAAAAATCAATTTTGTACCCTGTGACAACTCA
This sequence comes from Dichetophora obliterata, assembly GCA_963920525.1. Classification (NCBI taxonomy): domain Eukaryota; kingdom Metazoa; phylum Arthropoda; class Insecta; order Diptera; family Sciomyzidae; genus Dichetophora; species Dichetophora obliterata. The sequence continues at coordinate 78,644,281 of OY986439.1, read as the reverse complement.
TCACATGAATATCTAACGATGAACAACAAGGACATTTTAAAATTTACATTTTTGTATTGTTGTGTGTGCGTCTATTCTATACATGTGCGCTTAAGGAACCCAGTACGAAAAAAGCAATCGATGTGGAAAGAAAAACTCAACTTAATATGTACCTTTATTATAATGTTTGTAGATTGATCTTAAAGTTATGTTTCTTTATTTGTGCAATGAAAAAACTCACACGTTATTGTAACTGATGACATTGATTTAATTTTTAGCATAAAATTTTTTAAAATTTTTAAAAATTCTTCGTTATATTTACAAGATATATTTTAAGGTATTTATTTAATATATTGTTATTAAAAATATTTTAACATTGTTTTTCAAAAAAACAAGCACGTTTTAAATTTATACGCATTTAAAAAAATTTTAAAAACTTGTATGAAAAAAAATATGACAATTATCGCCAATTTCGAACTATGTGAATTAGTTTATAAATTGTCTGTTTCTGTTTCTATATCTACTGTATGCGTAAAAATAAAGTAAGTGGTTTATATTTTTTTAAAAGAAATCACTGCACAAGAAAAAATTGAATTGACAAATTTTGCAAACACCTTACAGTGGAGAATTTGCCTGGATCACGACGATCAAAGTTTTTGTATCTTACCGACATAGAAATAAGAGTTGTAGTTAGAAAAGTAGAGGCAAGTTCAGCTTCCAGTGTAGTAAAAATAGCTGAAAACATTTTACAAACTTCAGGTAAGCAAGTAAGTGCTACTATCATTAGAAGATTACTACGCAAACATGGCTTACATGGAAGAATACCACTTAAGAAGCGCCTTATATTTCAAAGGTCAACCAGTCTTAGCGAATGAGTTTCACCAAAACATAAAAAAATGTAGCTCGAACTTTTGGGAAAAACGATTGTATTTTTCTACGATTGTAAATTTCAACTATTTAATGTAAAAAATCTTTCAAAATAATGGCGAAGCAAGAACAAAGCTTTTAATGATAAGAGTGTTTCAAAAACAAATAATTTTGGCTCTAAACTGTTCACGAATTACTAAAAATACACAAAATGGTTTAACTTTTTAGACACAATTATATTACAAAATTAGAATTGTTATCAATTTAGCAACAAGTGAAAAAAAAAATCAAAATAAAATCTATAGGTCATACAAAATTTTGATTTTTTATATGTTAAACGTATAAACAACATTTCTGCCCGTCTGCTGATAGTTTATGTTTTCCAGCATTTGAATGGACTACCTCGTGATTTTTTCAGAGCTATTTTTTTGTTCGGCATACTTTTTTCATGATTTTACAAGGATCTTACAAGACTAATTTGTTGCCATGCAAGGCTTATTCCTAAATTTCATCCATAGTTTTTAGAGGATTTTTTTACGAATATTTTGTTTTTAGGATGGCCCAAAGATATTCAATTGGGTACATATTAACTATAAATTTAGTACTTTTTTCACAAAACAACAATTTTTTTATCTCGCATTGTTATCCTGCATAAAAACATGAAGCGTAAAATTGGCTATATTAAAATAACTAGTGATGTAATTGTAAATGTTTTTTGTGTTTATTTATTACATATAATGAATTCAATTTAAATTTTATTACAAGTGAGTTTTGAATTGTTAATTTTTTTAGTATTATTTCTCTATATCTATACTATTATATAAAAGGAGACTCACGTATATTAGTCAGCTCAGAGCTTCAGAACGGCAGGCGCTATTTCAATAATTATTTTTGTATTGGGTAGCTATTTTAAACATTTGAAAGTTCAACTATATAAATGTGCTCATTATTATTTAAATAATTAATTAAACTCATAAGAGCATAACCATTCAATTTCTTTATTCTTACTCTCAGCAAGAAAAAATCTTTCTCTTTTTAAGCTCTATTTGAGCAACATACAAAGCAAAGCTAACAACCCGCTTGTTAAAATTTGTCGGTGATGACATTGAAATGCAGAGCTGTAAGCGAAAACGAAGTCTTGTTTGTACTCACATAATTTTCATTTCATTGTCAAAGTCAAAGAAGTCAAAGAAGTCAAAATTTGCGCTACCAATGCTGCCACCTTTTTGAATGTAAAAATACCGTCACTTTTATAAAAACAAAAATTAGCTACAGCAATTTTCCAGTTTAAAGTACTTTAAACGAAACACATATTCAATTTTAAAATAGCACAGGCTGGACCAAAGAAGATGAATGTACCAAGTCTGGTGCTGGTCCAGTTTTGGAGATATAGGCAAAAATGTGAAAAACTGTTATTTTTCTGTTAGTCGGACTATATCTTTTAAACGCATTTGAAATGACGAAATATCTGTCATTGGCAAAAAGTAAAATGTTTACTACAATTTCAAAGATTGCTCATCCGACAAAAAATAAGTTTTTGGAATTGTATGGAAAGATAAAAAAAGTAACAGGAGTAAAAATATGCATAAAATATGAAATTTTTGAGGGCTAATATTTTCAAAACTACAAAAGATAATGAATTTGAGTAAGCAGAAATGGCTACTTTTTCAAGCGGTTGAAACTGACCGATGTGATAAACAGATATGGTCCAATTAACAGAAAACGAACCGGTATACATATTTTTGCCTATATCTCAAATATTTGACCTGATAGAAAAAACACGGATTATGTAAGAACATTTAGCACACAAATACATATGGAACCACTTTCGTCGAATTAATTTAAAACATTCACCTTCGCAATCAACAATATAAATACTCCTCTACACCGGCCACGCCTCCTGTGCGTTGCAAACGTTTTCACTATGTTAATATGCTCTGACCTCTTTAGGTGTATACAAAAACAGACTTGGAATCAACATTTTTTATTTTGGTTTAAAAATGAAGACTTTTGGTTAAATTAAGTATATGTAATCTATACAATTGTAAAATTGTGTGTCACCTCTGTTAGTCCCCTACAGTGAAAAGTGATTTTGCGATTGCGCTGGTGATTGTTTTAAATCAAATGGAGTTTGATATTTATATTTCAGATTGTGCATGCAGAATTGCGGTGTGCATTTCACAATTTACACTTTTACAGATAAATTTGCTATGAACGCATTAAATATGCGGAAAAAAGCTATTTCGTATATTTTGAGGGCTTATTGTTTGACTTCATAAGTCATACATCAATCTGATCCGAATTGTACATAGAAAGAAACAACACTGGCAGCCATTTTTTAAAATTGATTGAGAAAGAGAACCTATAGCTTTAAAGCAGTATTGTTATGTGTTCTTAGTTCTTCCCTACATTAGTCATTAGGTCTGTTCCCGCACTCGATTCAAGTAACTTGAAGTTGCTTGAAAGCGTTATTTTACAAATTTTTGAAGCTCGAGAGAGAAAAATAACATGCAAAATGTTACTCTCTATTACAATTACTTGAAGTTAGTTAGGGAACAGACCTACGATTTCAAAATAATATTGAAAACATTTTAAACTGTTTCAATAATCGTTTCTTTTCAACTAGTGACTAGCCTTCATTAAATTATAAAATCCTGCACCTTTAACTTTATATCTTCGGCAATTGTAAGCTTAAATGAATCGTTAGAACAAATTGAGGCTAACTAATTCACCGCTTTTTTTAATTCTTTGAAACTAAATGTTTTTCTGAATTATTCATTTGAAGCTTTTGTGTTCTGTTTTTATGTTCATAATATTTTAGAACGTAATTTTTAGTTATTAGTCTTATAAATAAATCAAGTGTGGAAATAGTTGAAAATTACTAAAGCTTTTATAAGGGTTTGTTTCTACAATTCACAAAATAAAAAAAGAAGTGCAATGGCGAAAAAATCCTGCTAAGTTTTTCTTTGATGGAACCGCTTCATTTTCGCGCAAATCTTTGACGTCGTCGTTCTGTTACTTTGTATTGGTTACTGTCGGCAACTGTACTAAAAATGGGTTTCAACGCCCTCTTTCGCCGCCCCCAAATCAATGAAAGTGTTTTATTTCAGACGGTTTTGGTCGTATAAGACTTAATTTTGGTAATTTACCAAAACCAGTTAAATTGTTTTATTTAAACAGTTTGGGTCGTATTAGACAAACGTTTTGTTATTTAGTTCATATGGCTACTCTCGGCAAGTGCACTAAAAATGAGTTAAAATCACTTTTTGGGGGGTCAGCGTGGAGTGAAGCAAAGCGCGCCAGGTTTAAGCTTAATTGAGCTGCAATATTTGTAGTCGATATGTATCGAGAACGAGATGGTTTAAGGGAAATAATTTAGCCGCACCCCTTTTTAGCGCTTACAAATGAACAAAAATGCTATATTTCGTACGGTTTTGATCGTATTAGACAAAAATTTGGTAATTTAGTTCATATGGTTCATGCGGCAGCTATACTGCAAATGTTGAATATATTTGTCATTTCTTGACATTTTCGTATATGGCAGTAAGACTGTCTGTGGCAGGACAACATCTGCCGAGGTCTACTAGTATATATATATATATATATATATATATATATATATATAATAAATCCTTTTGTGTCAGAATATTTAGTGCTTACATCATTTTGACGCTTACAGTCATTTTCAAGGGCCTTGATTTCAACTGGGTTAATAGAGAGTGAGCACAATTCGCATATGTTGTTACGTGTATCACGATTGGAGAAATTAAATATTTTTAATAAAAAATTCAAAGTGAAACATCGACATGCTGCTGAGTCTTTTTTTGGGAAAAGTTTATGTATAAATAAATTAATAATTTTTATTTACCCAGTTTATATTGTTATAAAAAACAATTTTCCAATTTGAGAAATGGATTTAAAAGAACTTGAAAAAGAAAACAATGACTAATATTTAAATCACGGATATTTAAATCATTGTGTGCAGATATTAAATTTTTGCGTAGAATGATATAATTTTCATATCACTCCAAATATGTTAAAAAAGTATAACTAAGTCAGAGAAGAAATAACATTTATTTAATGAAGGAAGGTTTCCTTTACACTTCTAAATTTTATTTTATTAACCCTATTACTGCCATGCTATTTGGTTAACGCAAACTGCCACGTAGTGACTTAGAGACACTAATACAAAATATATGGAGAATATATTTATTTTATTGAAAAAAATTAAGCTTAATATGTGGTACTTAAAGCCACTAAATATCGAACATTAGTGAATACATTTATTGAAAAAAATTTAAATAAATAATGTGGGAATTGTCATTTAACTGCATATTTACACCTGTGAGGAAAACCAAATTTTTCTATGAATGCTCGTTACACACGGATTTATCACTGACATATACCCCAGCATTGCTAAGAAGATTGTGCTTATTCATAAGTGCAGCGGTATCATCGTCGTTTCTTCTTTGATTGTACTGTTCATGCACGTTCTTTAAAAAAATTTCTTTCAGGGAATTTAGCTACTTGTCCTTTCAAAAGGTTCACATTTCATCTCGAGAACTGTAGTAAACTAGGGGAAAAATACTTTTACTTGATCCAGGGTATTTTTATCTGGCTAATTTGGTTAGGGTACCTCTGGACAAGGTAGGAGAAATGAACCTGCCTTTACGTTTTCAATTTTATCTAATTCTGTGGACATGTAAGCTAAAAAGATAAAGTGCCCATAATTCAGGGGCAAAAAGGATGTTTTTAGTCATAGTTTTGTTGTTCGGGATGTGATTGTTGAAAAATTCCTACATTTTCATACAAGTGATTGAGGTAAAAACAGGTATACCTAGCATTTGGTTAAATAAACCTGATTCAATTCGATTTAAACACAAATACTGACTAAAATTCGGTTAAGATAACCACATTTGTCAATTTTATAAAACCACAAAAACAGGTTAAATTGACCTGAATGACATGTGGTAATCTTAACCGGACAAATCATGTTGGCAAATTTTAACCTGAAATTTAGATCAAATTTGATTAAATTAACCAAATTTTTTTTCTGGGTGTAGGGCATTTTCATTATGCGGCTAGTTCATTCTTTTCCGAGCTAAGGAATGCCATTTAGCGGATAACTGGTGCTGAAAAATCGAAAATCCACCAAATTTTCTCACCATATTACATAGTCTTTATATGCCCAGAAGGCATATACTGTCGGAATGATATCCTACCTCTTAACGGTACTAATTGTTCATCTATTGACAAGTTACTACCCGGTTTGTAATGCTTTCGAAATTCTCAGTCTTGTTCTTCTAGCTCCATACATGCTAGTAAAAATAATTATTTTATAACTACTGAATATTGTTCTGATAATAACTATTGTATAACTTGTGTTCTTGTACCTATGCAGTACGAAAATGATTTTATTTACTTCCAAATTATCAATGCAAATATTATGCCTTGACAGATCATGTTTCGACACTAATAAACAATATGCAATACATATTTTACTCGATCACAAGCTAACACCTTAGACCGTCGTTGTAGTGTCTTAGAGTCACTACTTGGCAGTTAATGATATTTTTCAATTATGTGTAATAAGTTAATATTATAAAAACATAAAAAAAAATTTATTGTACATAACAATTACGTAGTAGCCGATACTAAAATACTTTAAACTGATTTTGCTATAAAACGTGTTTTAAATCTTTTATATGTGTTCGAAATTCAAAAGTGACCCACTGTCACAGCCTGGCAGTAATAGGGTTAAATACAATTTTTTTTTTTCATTATAAGATAATTTTTTCTATTTGAATTGTTTGACCATTGAAGCAGAGAAAAATTATTATATAAAAGAAATAATCGTATTCATTCTGTGTGGTGCAAAAAAAAAATTAATGGACCTAAAAACAGGTTAATAGATTTTTTGTAGCCTTTTTTTTAATTTATTTATAACTCATAACACATATATAAAAAGTTGTGGTTTATTTTTAAAATAATAAACAATTATATATAAATCGTATGTATTTAGATCTTATATATAAGACAGAGTGGCATACGTGTGACCGCACACAATTCGAGAATGGATCGTCCGATTTGAGCTGCCTTGTTTCGTTGTTTTTGTCTCCGCCCAAAGAAACGTTTAAGGGTAAGAAAATTTGAAAAACGCCAAAGAACGCTATAGCACAAATCCTTTACAAACTGACAAAAACTTCATAACTTCTAATACGATTAACATAAAAATTTGTATATAGCAGTTTTTAGATAAAGTGAGTGTTCAATGGCTTTTTATTTTCATCCATCTTGAACACCAGATGGCGCTATAGTACAAACTTTTTACAAAACTGCCAAAAACTCCTAAGCTGCTAATAATATTAACATTACAATTTGTATTAAGGACTTTTTGGATGGAGTTTTTTAATCCATTTTGAACACCAGTGGGCGCTGTAATACAAATCTTTTAAAAATTTATTTTTTTACATGAATTAAATTGTGAGCCTTGTAAAGAAGGCAACAACAACAACAACAACTCTGTATAAAGTCAATCACTTAGCTGACTAGACAGTCTGTTTCGGAAATCGCTACATTTTCCTCTTCAGTAGTCTTTAAGTGATTAAGATGTGATCAACTCACTGTATAAACTAGTTTATGAGTGCGCAGATTTTGGAATTCATTCTTTTGAATTGTATGGCTGCTAATCATATGACATTTCAAAGCAGTAGGCTATTTATAGATCGCCGCCATCAACTCTATCAAGGTTGCCATCTGTTCTAGTTGCTACAGCCACCTTTCAGTTCGAACACTAGCTTCTGGCGAAGTAAAAAATCGTTTCATTTCTATGGTGCATTTCGACAAACTATCGAACACGAATGAATATTGAAATAAATAAAGAAGCAACCAATCAAACGAAAACTTTTTATAAGACAAAACAAAGTTTTACATGAATTAAGTATGATAAAGTAATTTTGAAAAGACAACAAAAACAACAAATTTTTTTTTTGAATAATTTTTATTTAGAAGATGAAATGCTTTAAAATAGTTTTGAAAAATATAAATGAAAAAAAAAACAGAATTTTTCTCTATTACTGTATAAAAAGAAATTCTACGACTATACTTACGATACTATCTGTACTGTGGCTTTTTTCTATTTGTCTGTTCAATTGCTATACAAATTTAAACAACTTTTTTAAAAATTAAACGCTTTCACTCAAATTCGGCACATACATACATTAGTGACATCATCAAAGGAGTCCTTGATAGTTTTTTCTACCCGCCTACTTTATTTTCTTCCAGGCAATATGATAACCCTAGACCTTACCAAACTTAGTACAGAAAAATAATTTTCTACCCTATGTATTTTTAAGTAAATACACCAACAAGTTAATCGTTGAAGGAAAACAGTACGCCATTTAAAGTTACGACTTCAAAAACAAATATTTCTTTATGTTCTTTAATAGACGCATTGATGCCCAGTTAAAAGTTCAACGATAATAACAATATAGCCGCCTGAGTGTTCCACTTAAAAGTAAAAAAATATGGCTATAATTCGCACTAAAGAAAATACACTGTTAGAGTTATAACTTTGAATTTTTCCAATCTGTGCGAAGCTGGGTTAATTAGCTAGTTTATATACATATGTATTTATTAAGTATTATAAAGTCATTTCAAGACAGTTGTGTTCATCGACAGCAACTAATCGTTGACTTTTATAAATCCAAGCTTTATTAAACCGTCTTAAAAAATCTAAATTTTCTGGCGGTACTTATATGCACACCATATAATTTTCTGACTTTAATATCAAGTATTTGCACTACCTCAGTATATCGTTTTTTAAATACTTGCGCCATTATATACAGTTAGAGCCTGTAAAGAGCCACTAATGATGGTTAAACATTTCTGCACAATGTTAAAATGTATGTAAATGTTTTCAAGTTTGTTTGGGGTTGAGTGTATGCGTTGCTTTGCTGTTGTCTCGACGTAACTGCTATTATATGGTACTTATTAACATTAACAACAAATACAACAACAACAACACAAAACATGTAGAGTCAGCATATCATGTAACTAACTGTATGTAATGGAAAATAACACCGTTTGGCAATTTTCAAACTTTTCCAAAATTACAGATTACCATCAATGAATTCTGTTAGCATTTAAAAATTAACGCCTAAGCTATTTTTATAAACAAATGTATGTTAAACCTACTTTAAAACTTCTGTTGCCTTAAGGTCAGTTTTAAAAACAAAGATCAAAGAACCAAGGCATGTGCCTTGTTAAAACAACGTCTGGTCCTTGACCTGAAAGGAGAGGGATAGATTATTAGAGAAAGAATTGATTGAAACCATACGTGAATTATCGATTATGAGAATCAAACGAGATAGACTATTTAACTTGATTATAACCGAGGCTAGTGTTATGCCTTAACCTTGGAAAGCTTTTCCAGCCCTCAGTTTTTCCTGTCCTTTAATTCTACATTTTTCCACAATTTAGCTGTGGATTTTTGGTTTCAATAACTCTTAAATGCAGTAAAGAACAAAGAAAGCTAAAAGAACCATTCCTGAACCCGGATTCGAACCGGGGACCTCTAAGTTGATAGTCTAGCACACTCTTCACTAGACTAAAACACCGACCTATTATTTCGTAATAATTTTGTGTTTTATTTGCTCATAATTCTTGAAAGAAAAAAATTTCCCGATTCCCTCTCATGATACCCAACATAAGTGGAAATACCTTCGAAAAAACTATAAAAGAAGCTTTTGGGAAAACCAGCAGTGACCATCAGCTTTTTTTTATCTATTGTGAATTCGTGTCTATTTTTAATATGAATTTTTCTCAAAATGCAATAAAATTTCAATTCAGTGCGTATTTTTTTAAGTCTCTTAGGATGTGCAACTGCATAGGAGGCGGTAAATGACCCTACTGGGCCTCGCGTGGCCCATAAATCATGCCTACCTGTCTGGGTGTGGGTCTCATTTTTAGGGGGTTTTTAAGGGGGGTTAGTATTCCTTTAAAAGTAAAAATACTTTTTTTATGGCACAAATTAACTTTTGACTGATTTGTATTTTTTAAACCGAAATTAACAGAGATTAAAAAGGATGTAACTATCATTTAACTGTGCTGGACTTATAACTATTCAGCAGCGTAGCGACGGCACTGACAAATTTTCTGCGTGGTTTCGTGTTTAAGGCATATGTTTTTTTTTGTATTTTTTTACACGACAAGAATGTTTTGCGCCTCTTTTTGTTGTTCTGGGCATTGCACGACTCACAATTTTTCCGTTCCATATAGTTCAGGGTAATGCAATAGTGTATGTTATAATAAAGGTAGAATTACGCATTTATAACATATTTTTTTTTATAATTATTGAGTAAAACATTGAATTGTAATTTGAACATTGCTATTTATTGTCATATTTTTCATGTGAGAAGTAACAAACCAGAAGGTCAAAACCATTAGAAATTCACGATGTTTATAGGTTTTTGCCACTCTTGAAAGAGTGACCATCTGGTCCTATTGCTGACACCTGCTTCATTTTTGTTGTAATCCAGAAATTTATGAGGCTTGTTTTTCCGAAGGGATAGTCTTCTTAATTCTCTAGTTTTTTAGCAACAAAAAACTGTCCTCAGTGAGCTGCTGCCGGTATGTCAGATGCCTAAAAAATCGAGAGCAATACCAAGTTCTTCCCTCACTTCGTCACTTATTCCCTTTTCAAATATTATTTACAATATAAAAATAAATATGTAATATGACCATAACACAAGAGCTTTACAGATGTAGCGTAAAAGTCGTTGAACGTGATTGATTGTGGTTGAACGTATTTTGATTAGTAGCTTATATACATTTCCCATACATTTAACGGACGGGCCTCGTGAGGGCCAGTAGGTTCACTTACGTCCTTATTATAAAAACAGGTCAGTTTGTTTTACGAAAAAAATGCAAATTATTTTTAGTTTGTTTTGTTACGTCTAGAAAATATGAGCGGTAGTTGGCATAAAATATTTCGGCGCTCAGAGCCAAGAAAAAAATTGACGACTTCTCAAAGCCACAATGGGCTTTGAAAAGCCTAGTCGCACATCCTAGGGTTAATGCTTCTTAAGTTTTATTTTGAGTTTTTGATTAACCTTAAAACTAATCAAAACCCAATAAAATTGAAAAAATGAATAATGAAAGTTTAGCTCTTACATAAAATGCATACAAAAATAGGTTACAAAATGACAAAGCGAATCACAAGTGCGACTTTTTGTAAGATAACAGCAGTTTTAAATGTAGCTATTTATTAACATAACATAACATAACATAACGGACAACTACTCAATATATGCCTTTGACAGGTCTGTTCGGAAATGCATCACGATTTGCAGTAGGTATGCGCACAACTGGCATTTTTCAAGCGTTTTTTTTTATGCGAATGATGAGTGACGCTTGATAAAAAAATTACGGCCCCTATTATGTAAAATAACTCAACTTAAGTTGACTAGATTCAACTAAATTTTTTTCATATAAAGTATTACATTTATTTTAGTTGAACCATGTAGTTTGCCTTAATCTTTTAAGAATTTTCAAACAACATAGTTCAACTGGAATGTATGTAATAAATTATGAGAAAAAAAATTAGTTGAATCTAGTCAACTTAAGTTGAGTTGTAATACATAATAGGGGCCTACATTTTGGAATGTTTGGCGTCTGCAGTGCTGGAAAATTGGTCATTTTTGAACATGTTCCTTGTGCTGCAAAACTAGTTAGCGCAGCATGATGAATTTCCGAAAAGACCCACAGTTGTTGCCAAAGGCTTATAGTGAAATTTTGTGAAAAATATTTTTGAAGAATATATTAATCCTCTACAGCACCTTTTTTATAAGCCTTTCAAATGTCTGATATTCTTTTTAGTCAAGTATATTTTTTTTTTATCTCCTCTACCAGAATCCGTTGGACGAAGTCTGTAAGTATTTCATTTATTGGACTGTGTAATTAGCCCTTGGCTGCAGTGTGTAGATGTAAAGCATAACAAGCAGCATTGGGAGAGAAAAAATACTTACATATTCTGCTACTTAATTCGCTACTTCTCAATCTACAAAACCAGACATAGAAGCAACAAACTGTTACACTATCTGCATTATGTTTATATACACTTTTAATTGCAAATTACTAGTTTAACTTATAATTTATTAAAGTATCAATTAATCAGGTACTTCAGAAATTTTGCAATTGAGCGGAACTGAAGCTTTTTTCGATACAAAAAGTAATAGATGTCAATAAATTGGAGGAATATAAACATGACCTTGTCTAAAAGTTTTCGCAATGATGAATTTAAGTATAATTTAAGGCCAAAGGTATGTACAACTTTTGTAATAAAAGATGTAAAATAATGCTTTATTTTAATTATTTTTATTATTTTTTGTAGCGTATAAATTCAAGCTGCGTTCTAAGACAGCTGAAAGCGAAAGCATCAAAAATACTACTAAGCTTCAATTTTGCTCTAAAATTCATAAGATTAGAGGTCATGATGCCTAGCAGAACTTGCAATAAAAAAGAAATAAAACCAGACGAAAAATTTATTCATATAAAAATGTTCTTCCAGCTTTGCAACAGCTTGTAACGTGTGCTTTTCCTATGCTGCCATTTAATACTCACTTCTTTCCTACTCCACTGTTGCCAAATCATTACCATAACATAACATAACATGCTTCGCCATGTGTACCTAACCAGTCGTAGTTGTAAACTTTAATGTGCTCTCAAGAAACAAAATTATATACATATATATTTTTGCTCTGATGAAACACGTTTTTATATTTTTCATTTTATTAACCCTTTACTTCGTCGCGTTGCAGATCTGCAATAAACCAAATGAGTAGCTGAACAACAACTTCATGGTTTAGTTACATCAAATAAAAAAAATATTCGCATAACAGTTACAAAATGAAAATCATGAGTTTGAGGACATACAGCAAAAAAAAGCAGCTTATTTGAGTTAATCATATAAAATTAAAATAAATAAAAACGCTTTTTCGTAAACTTTGCGAAAAACACCAAATATTAAGATATATTAAAAATATGTATCTACTTAAACGAAATATATACATACAACGTTAAACTTTCCAACTTAAGCAATATGATGTAACTAAATAAAAAATTTCTCATTTTATTAAAAATTAAAATGATTTCTAGCTCAAAGAATCTTTAGAAAATAAGTTTTTTATATAAATCAAATAAACAAATAAATATCAATCATATCGACCCTTTTGCGCTAAATTATCGTATGTGCCATTTTTTCGAAATTGAATTTTTGATCAACGCATCAAATTAGTTAATCATCTAAGCACATGTAAGATTTGGTATTGATATTGCAAGCTAAAGCACAGAAAAGTATAAAACACGCTCTTTTTTGTAAAAGTTTTTGGTACCTACGATTATTTCACGCAAAGGGGTCGATATGTCAAATATCAGATTCTTCAGCTGTTTCACTATTTGACCAGTTACATTTCATCTCTGACCTTGATTTCATTTTTTGTTCGTTAAATATTAATTTTTCTTGTAGTATAATATCTCATAACTTTACATTGATGGATTTTAAACACATCAGTTATCATTCTCGGTTTCGTGATATATCATTGAATCACTTAAATGATTGCTGGCTTCAGCATAACATTAACCATAAACTTAGTTACCTTGTTGAACCCATAAAATATTTATTTGAGAAATATGTCCCTAAACGCACGATTTGTATTAGGAATTCAGCTTGCCCTTGGTTTTCTGTCAATGCCCTAAATTCCATAAAAAGAAGAAACAAATTTTGATCGATATGGAAGAAAAACCCAACCAAACCCAACTGGGAAACATATAGACTGTCGAGGAAAGAATCTGTTCTACTAAAAAAACAGACTAAATTACTTTTTTTTGCGGCTAAGCTTCAAGTAAAACCCTCCCTTTCAACCAAAACGCTTATAGAGTTTTTTTTATATATAAGAGCGATTACAAGATCAATATAAGAAAACTTGGAGTCTGCAAAAAATAACACTGACTGAATATTAATCTGTTAATATTGATTAATTTATATTGATTCTGTTTCCACTCCTAATTAAAATATTTCTCCTCCTACTGCTTCAGTCTTTTGAGTTTGCTCCACTAAGGGCCAATTTTTCAGTGCGAGTTTAAACTCTAGTAAAATTAAACCGAGCTTAACTCACAAAAATTGGACCTTTAAACTCGGTTTAGGCATAAAAAAAGAAACACATTATATGATAATTTAAATCAATTTAACTTTAACGATTGCTAAAATATTTAGTTAAACCGAGTTTAAACGTCCAATTTTGGTGAGTTAAGCTCGGTTTAATTTGACTATAGTTTAAACTCACACTGAAAAATTGGCCCTAAATGAGCTTGATGTTGGTAAATGTGTTATGCAAATTAAGTCAAACGCAATAAGTGAAGATGGCATCCCCATTTAGTTAATTAAAATCATTTTGCCCCATCATCAGCCCCCTAACACATATCATAAATTTTTGTTTCACGACCTCATCATTTCCGGACAATGGAAAGTGGCCACTGTATTACCGATAGCAAAAAACGAAAAACCCATTGGGTCCCAGTGATTTCAGGCCTATAAGTATTTTACCGCCTCTTTCCAAAGTTTGTGAGAAACTCATGGCTCAGCAAATCAATCATTTTATAATCCGCAGAAACCTGTTATTCCCCTTTCAATCTGGTTTTCGAACTGGACATAGTTGCTCTTCCGCTGTTGTTAAAGTTATTTGCGATATTAGAACTGAACACTATGCGGGTTCTATGGCTATACTCTGTCTGCTGGACTTCTCTAAAGCTTTTGAAAAAGTAAGTCATCAGTATTTGTGTCATAAGCTTAAGACTTTATTTGGTTTCTGTAATAGTGATGTCAATCTAATTTCCAGTTATTTGTGTAATAGGTCTCAAAAAGTTCAATTTTTAATTGAAGTTATTATTAAATGGTGTTCCATAAGGCTCCATATTTGGTCTTCTGTTATTTTCGATATTTATATGATATTTTTAATGTTTGCATATGCATGGCCTTATAATTTGCACGCATATGCTGATGATGTTCAGCTTTATCTTTCACGATGAACTCTGTTGTAGAATGAATGAAGATCTCAACAGCATCAATGAGTGGGCCAGTAGCAATGATCTGCAATTAAATGCATCGAAGTCATATGTCCTGCTTATTTGTAAGTACAAAACCTGTGTAAATGATATCCCTGATTTGTTTATTGCAATAAATAAACTAACTGTTATGTCGAAAATTGTAAATCTCGACTTTCATATAAATTCTTCTTTGTCCTGTGTTGATCATGTGAACAATGTAGTGAAAAAAATTTATGATGTCTTACGTAATTTGAGAATGTCTACTTATGTAAGTCCTGTAAATATAAAACCTAAGTTGGTGATACAATTAATTTTACCATTGATAACATACTCTGAAACAGTGTGCAGTAAGCTCAACTCATCTTCCCAATCAAAATTGCAAATAGCTTTTAATTACGCCACACGTTATGTTTATGGTTTACAAAGGTATGAACCTATATAGCTTTAGAAATTCAATTCTTGGTTGCAACATAACATCATATATCAAAGCAAGAAACTGTATTTACCTGCACAAACTTATTCATGAAAATTCGCCTCGTTACCTTTATGAAAAATTACGCTTTTGTTTGTCTAGAAGAAGTCGTATTCTTATTTTACCATTGTTATTCATTAACGCCTTTAGACTCTGGAACGCACTACCTAGATTGTTAAGAGAAATAACGAAGAGAGGTATTTTTAGAAAATTTATCTTAACTTTTTTCTCTACTCTATAGTATCTGCAATTTGCTAAAACTTTTTCAAAGGTTATTTTTTCTCTTATTTTTTCTTTTCTTCTTTATTAACGTATTTACTCATTTTTTATTATAATATATGATATTAATATAATAATCTTTAAATCTAAAGTATTGTTAACTGTCGGTTATTAAATCTTTAACCCAGTTTTCAAAATTTTATTCTAATTAAATTATTATGTAACTAACTAAACTAAATGATTTTTTAACCATTAAAGAACACAGTTATAAGTGTACTGATGTAAGCCTTTAATTTTTATTTTATAAATAAAAATAAAAATAAAAATAAAAATAAATAAATAAAACTATTTTAATCTTGATCGTTCCGAACATTTTTAACAAAATATAGCTACAAATGCATTAAAGGGTTAATTCTAACATTTTTAAACACCCGGAATTTCTTTTTTCAGCATTATTTTCATCTACGTACCTTCGACGGGAACGGAAACAATAACAGCAACAACATTCAAATGCTGCAAATTGCTTAAGCAAGCAAAGTTACTGCTCGTCAATGTCGAATATTTCTACAGAATACCGTACAATTTAGAATTTAGCCATTTTAGCCGTATATGGTTATGAGCTTCTCATAAGAAAGAAAAAAAAACTTGTATTCATTTTGTTTCTTATCGTTGAAATTGAGAGAAAATATATATTTACAAATACCAAACTAGGTAGAATTATTTTCCTACCAAGAATTCTTTGGAGCGCAAAGTGTAGATTTATTTTCTTTTACTCATCATTTCGGTTTTTAATATTTAATTCGACTCTAAGAAGTAAGCTGATAGCTGGAGTTGCAGAGATGATAGAAAATGTTTATTAGTTCAAATAATCAGGTTTAAGACAGGCTAATAGCTTGTGATGAAAAATGTTTCGTAAAAGTTTTGAAGATTTTAGAAATTGTAGAGTAAATATTCCAAGTTCATGATAAGTTAACTATTTGAAATAACAAATACAAATTGCTAAATGTAAATAACTTATTCTATCACTCACTCTTTCAAGCTTATTTTTTACTCTCCATTAAAACGAAGAAAATTAAAGGACACAACAAAATAGAAGAAACAAACAAAAATAGAAAAGATAGAAGAAACAAAAAGAATAAATGTTAACTCAACGTTACTATCAACACAAACACTAGCGTCATCTACAGTCACATAGCATCATTAAATGCTTGATATGTGCCCATAGTAAATCATATCCTTTTTCATCTATCCCTCTTGTTTATTCATTCCGCCTATCAGTTTGCTGAAGAAAATTTTTTAGTTATAAAATGATGTATGCATGCAACGCCGTAGATAGGTATTTCATAAGGGGGCGTTTACTGAAGCAAAAAAAATTTGTTTTTTTTTACTTCCATAGTGATTTCTGAAGCCCTTAGATATTTCAAAATTTCTTAATCGATTTCAACAACGGAAGTAAAAAACATTTATAACATTTTATTTATTTTAATTTTAAGCATAAAAATTGATTCAATCGCTTGGTTTTGAGCAGGACGATACGTATTTATTTAAGTAAAGCAACGAAAAAAGAAATTTAAAAAATAAACATATTTATACATAGATAGTTGTTGATACTTATATAATTATTTCTTTAATTCTTTTTGAGCGCGAAGCCAATTTGTCGATGAAAGTTTCCTTGTTCACAGAAATATCCTTATGAATATTTAATAGCGCTAAACCAATTTAGCGGAAGGTGTTCCGCTCCATAAGCATTTAGAAGCCAATTTTTCAAATACTTAAATGTCCAAAAGGAACGTTGACTGGACTCTGTACCACAGGGAAGAGTTACAATTATTTTCAGAATTTTGTAAAATTGCGGAAACATTAATTTCTGACAGCTTTTTAGTTTTACATCTTTCTTTATCTTTTTTATTTCGATACAAGTCCCTTATAGCTGTTTAAAAAGGTTTTATATTTAACTTATTTATTTTTAAAGGACTTACGTTTTCAAAATTTGCAATTATTAGAGTGTGCTTTGGAAATCGGAATTTCATTTAATTTGAAAAGCTTAATTCGATAAAAATCCTCTGCTTTTTCTGCCGTTATACTGCATCTTGATAAACGAGGCTTATTTATTTCCAATCCAGTCTAATAAAAGCATATCTCAGTTTTATTAAATATATCTTTAAGTGCTTATTTATCGTTCATTCGAAAATATTAAGTTTCGACTACAAGATTTATATGTTCGCAATATTTTTTTAGATCTTTATCAATTTCTTGCAATTGTATAGTCAGAGTTAATGTATATGGAAATATTTTATGTATTTAATGAATTGAAACCAGAAATTAAGGACTCGTAACTGCGCATATTTATTGATTTGCTTGAGACGAAGTGTCACCGATAGAATTCGAGGAAAAAATTTCTTGCAAGCACTTGACGATAATCATATACACATAAGTTAATAACTTAACGAACAAGGTAGCAACGCTAATTAAACTATGTTCCTCATAGTTATAATTGACTGATTTCGTTAAAATAAATATCAATTTAAAGATAAATCAATTTTCTTTTCATTAAGTTCGCCAGTTTTGCAAATTTTTAAGTAGTTTCGGAGCAATCGAAAAAAAAAGAAAAAAAAATTTTGTTCAGTCAAAATTATAATGGAAAAATCCTTAAAAAAATGAAAAAAAAATCGAAAAAATGCACAGTTTTTCATATTAATTCATTTCCGCCCTCTGTACACGTGCAAGTACAGGTGCTTAAATATGATTCGTGAACGCAAGTTTAAATATCTAATCGAACTGTTTATTGAAATCGAGACAAGATGTCACGAGTAGTTATGAAACAGAAAAAAATTTGTGGTTCCCGCTAAAATTAATATGCATTTCATTTGATGATATTCTCAAAGTAACTTATCATGAAATAAAATTACAAAATGGCGGGCATTGTATATACCAGATCTTATAACTTTGTGCTCATATTTATTGAATTTCGCATTTCGAGGTAAGTTTGTATTGTTATTTATTATAATGAGATGAAATTTTAAAAAATATAACCGTGTGTAAGGTGATTTTTTCAACATTTTTTCACTTAATTTTTTTCTTTGTTTTATAGCATACTTTTACTCTATTTAATTACATTTATAATAAAAAAATCATAAAAATATACCGTCGGTTTACTATGGGCGTTAATGGGTTAAGCAAAAAGATGGCGCTTTAAAAAAAATCAGCTACTGATGTCGAAAATTCATGGAAGACTAACGAAGTTACAGACAAGTTAGTCAAATTTTCGTTCTATGGCGATTACATACGTAAACTTGATTGGATTACATAATATAAACTCATAAGACAAACCAATTCTGAAAATTGTAAAAGACAAAAAAGGAGCCGAAATAATTTCTTAAATTGCCCGTATACCAAAAGTACATAAAAGTTTCACTTAAAATTAACTTTATACAAAATAATATCCAATCTTGCAATCTACGCAATATGCCACCAACTTTTAAATCACAACAAACCTTGAAGTCATGATCTTCACATTTTATGTTCTTTAACAATTTTACCATGTTCTTATATGTTTCCTTCATATTGACAGAATGTTACTCTATGCCTTAAATATTTTAAAAATTTAACTTAAAATTAACTTTACATAAAAATAATTTAACATTAATCTGAATAAAATAAAGAAAAAAAAAACGGTAAAACGTCGACTTTCGGCACCTAAACTTAATGTTCTATAACTTCGTTAGTCCGTCATAAATTGTTTTCAATAGAGCTTTAATTTTTCTATAAAAAGCCATCTTCTTGCTTTAAATGAAAAACTGTGCATTTTTGGTACATTCGATTTTTTTCTCATTTTTTAAAAGATTTTTCCATTATATTTTTTACTGAAAAAAAATTTGTTTTTATATATTTCTTTGGACTGCTCCGAAACAACTAAACCAATTTGCCAAGTTGTCAAACTTAATTCTTTTCTTTTTTTCTTCTAACCATATCAGTCAATTACAACTCGAGATATGTTAAAATATGTGCAATAAAAAGCCAAAAATTCAAGTAAAATATTAATATTGTATTTCAATTATTATTATTTCAATTTATTATTATATTTCACAATTTTCAATTTATCTTTCTGGTTTTTGCAAAATTTAAAAATTTGGAATATCTGTGTTTTTATTCAATATATAAAATTATTCTGGATTGCTAGGGGGAGGATTTGAACTCCTGAATCCCTCTTTTCTACAGCTTTGTAGTATGCAGAAAGTCGTAAAAAAGCCAAGAGAGGATGATGAGAAGTATGTTTCCTTTGGCATTATTTATGAATTTTTCGGATGTGAGCAAATTCGCGAACAACACACTGTGAGAATAAACATGGGAAATTTTGCCTCAATCAGTTTAATAAGAAAATTTTTAAGCTTAAATAATTCAAAAAACAATTTGCTTATGCTGTTATGACACTGACTTTTGCAGAATCTGAAAAATACAAAGTGAGAGATACACAAAAAAGCGATACATTTTTAATACGTATAAAGAAACAACATCAAGTGAACAAAAAACTAAACTGTCACTTTTCAATACAAGAAAGAGTCGAAAATTCTTCACTTTTTCAGCTGCTAGCTGCTGAAAACTTGACGTTCAATATTAAATTGTGACTTTGCGCATTTGGTTTGTTCAATTTTTATTTGTTGTGGTTGCAAGTTACTATAAAATTTAATTATTTAGTGTTTTCTGGTGTTCTTGCTCGATATATAAAATAACGACACTCGAGTCGCGAAAGCAAATGCAATTGCTGTCGCAACAAATTGTGTTGGAACATCAATTGGTCTCAAGCAAAAAAACAACAATCCGAGCACGTTGCACTGCATTCCGTGCTGTCCGCAAGCGCTATTGCAGCTGGCTTCCAACCAAACCAGACCACAAATGGTCAAACACTGCAGTTGATACAGAAATTTGCTGCGCATTTGTTATAAGAAGATGAACCTCAACAATATATAGAAAATTAAAAAGAAAAATAAAAAGAAAAATTAAAAGAAAAGAAGTTAAAGTTGAATTATTTTAATTAGATTTTCAATTTGATTTTTGATTAAAACTTCATATCGTATAGTCTACTATATATTTCCCTTTTTCTCAAATTATTTCTTTAATTTTTATCTGTGTCTAGATTAAAGATCTTAAAAATACTAAAACAAGCCAGTGTCATAACAGCTTTAATATCAATGGAGCATAATAGTGATAAGGGCTTTTTTAGAAAACAAGGGCTTACTGCATTTTCTATCTATCTTGTGTAAATTTTTAAAAGTGCACAACGAATGGATGTTATTTAGAAATACAAAGCTCAAATTAGCGTCCAGGATTCATTCGAAAAAGTATTGAAACTTTTAAATATTATGAAAAATTTTTGAATTGGGATCACCAACATAATTGCCAACCAACAGGGAACGTGTAGGTCAAGTCAATCGTAAATGTTTACACATGAAAAAGCTTTACACTCATTGGGTTTTAACAGTTGACTAAAAAGAGAAATGTGTTCGCCTTTCAAAGCACAATTTGGAACTGTTTCGGCGCTCATTGCATTGCCCCGTTGCACTATAGGAAATTTTTCAGATTTTCTGGCCAAGACTCGATATCAGATAGTATCAACTTGAAACTTAGTATAGGGGGGTTTTTTGGGGTTGTTGATTTTAAATTTTGTATCAAAAACTGAAAATTCACAATGGCGGAGCCAAAATGGGGGCAAAATTGCCAAAAAGTCAACATATTTTTATGAAACTTGCTATAAGTTGGTTTTAAGGGTTGAAGCCACCATATCTGTCTTTATCTGAGACATTTTAAAGAACCAAAATTATTTTTAATATTTATGTGTCATACCTAATTTTTCAATTCAGTAGCATTTAAGACATATCTCAGTAAAATGATTTCATGTGAAACACTTCAAATGCAATTCTAAGCAAACATAACTTCATTTGTTTTTATTGAAATATTGGGGGTTGGAATTAAATTTAAAGGTTTTTTTTCGGTTTTTGAGCATTTATTTAGAAACAACGGTACAATGTATATTATTCAAAGTATTGTCCATCGTTAGCTACAACATTTTCCCATCTTTCTGGCAGCATATGGATTCCGCGCCGGAAGAACGATTCGTCTTTTGAGGCAATCCACGAATCGACCCATTTTTTGGTATCCTCGTAAGAAGTGAAGCGCTGCTCAGCCAAGCCATGCGTCATCGATCTGAATAGGTGGTAGTCGGAAGGGGCTATGTCTGGGCTATAAGGCGGGTGGGGTAGCACATCCCAATTCAGCGCCTCCAACGTTTCCTTGACGGTTCTTGCAACATGTGGCCGTGCGTTGTCATGTTGAAAAACCACTTTGTCGTGTCTTTTGGCATATTCCGGCCGTTTAACCTTTAATGCTCGGCTCAATTGCATCAATTGTTGTTGGTAGCGTTCCCCAGTGATGGTTTCGTTAGGTTTTAGCAGCTCATAGTACACGACACCCTTCTGATCCCACCAAATACACAGCATAAGCTTGGCGCCATGAATATTCGGCTTGGCCCTCGATGTTGATGCATGGCCGGGTGGTCCCCACGATTTTTTTCGCTTAGGATTATCGTAATGGATCCACTTTTCATCGCCAGTGACAATACGATGCAAAAAACTCTTCCTTTTATGCCGTTGAAGCAGTTGTTCGCACATGCAAAATCGCCGTTCAACGTCTCTCGGCTTCAACTGGTACGGCACCCAATTTCCTTGCTTTTGAATCATTCCCATGGCCTTCAAGCGTTTGCCGACCGTTGATAAGTCGACTCCCAATGATTCTGACAATTCTTGAAGGGTTTGACACGGGTCTTCATCGAGCAAAGCCTCCAATTCCTCATCTTCAAACTTTTTCGGCTGGCCCGGACGCTCTTTGTCTTCCGTATCAAAATCACCACTTTTAAACCGACGGAACCAGTACTCACAAGTAGAAATCGATGGAGCATAGTCCCCGTAAGCCTCAGTAAGCGTGCGTTGTGCTTCAACCGCTTTTTTCTTCAAATGGAAGCACAAAAGTAAACCTTCCCGCAAATTGCGTTTTGTTGGAACGAAAGTCGACATGTTCACAGAGAAAAAAAATATATGTTGTTTACACTTCAGTGGAATGACACATACTGAAAAATGAAGCTTAGACAATGTGCTTTGAAATGAATATAGTCACAGGTGTGCCCGATGCGATCTATTGATAGTTACGCCATCTCTTAGAAAACCTTTAAAACTAATTCCAACCCCCAATAGTATTAAGGACTTATATGAAAAACAAGATATAGCTTATTTAAAAAACTTGTTATTAAAAAAATTATAATATATTAAAAAAGTTCATAGAAAAAAATTATATGTGCAAAACTTTTTTTATTGATTTTATAGAATAAAAAAGAAATATACAAGTATATAAATTTCATAAAATAATATGTTTTCCTTTCTTATATATTGACTTATCTAAGCGTGAAAGGCATGAAGTAAAGGGTCCGCCAAATAACTTTTTTTTTTAAATTCTATAAAAAAACTACTGGATATTTTCTCAAATTTTTTTTTATTTGAAAGTACAATCAATCTTCCGGTTAATAATGAAAAATAATTTCATTCAAATGGCTGCCTCAGCTGGCCATGCAGTAGCCTACACGATCGGTCCAATTTTTAAGCACATTATCGATTGTGTGCAGCTGTATTTCGCCAATGGCTTCAAGAATATTGTCCTTTCAAGCGTCAATTGTCTCTGGCTTGTCGGCGTAACACTTATCTTTGAGGGCACCCCACAAAAAATAGTCCAACGGTATCAAATCGCAGCTCGGAGGTGGCCAAACGACATCAGCTCTGTGGCCGATAATGCGATCTTCAAAAACAGGGCGCAAAACATCGAGTGTAGCTTCGGCTGTGTGGCACATAGCGCCGTCCTGTTGAAACCAAATGTTGCGAATATCCTCCTCTTCAATTTTTGTGAACAAAAATTCGTTCAACATGGCCCGATAACGATCGCCATTGACTGTAACGGCCAATCCTTGCTCATTTTCGAAGAAAAATGGCCCAATTATGACTCTGGACCAAAATCCGCACCAAACAGTGACTCGTTTTGGGTGCAGCGGCTTTTCAATGTATGCGTGCGGGTTTTTTGTGCCCCAAATGCGACAATTTTGCTTGTTTACATACCCGTCAAGATTAAAATGAGCTTCATCTGAAAAGATGATTTTTTTTTTTTGGCAAAATCGGCATCATGATTTTCAAAGTAATGTCGCAATATTTCCCAGCGTTGTTCAAGCGTATACACAACCATATTCGTTCAGCGGAAGGATAAAACTAATAATTTGTCAAATCAGACATGAGCTAAGTGTTACCGTTCACGAAATAAGCACTAGTTGAAAAAAAAAACATTAGATGGCGGACCCTGTACATGAACAATCTGAGGATGGAGCCATCGATTTTCTGTCATTCATCTTAAAGAACTGTTTTTAGATGATTCAACGACTTAAACTGGCATGTAAACTCAATAAACACATCATCTAATAACTCATTTTCAATTGTCCTTTCGATTTACACGAAATAAAATACAGGGGAGACTTTCAAAGTATCTGAAACCAGCTGAAATCATCAATGCTCCCCGCCCATGGTTACGAGCATATCTTGTATGTCGTGGCTATCGCAAATTGTGCCGGTATTTCTGGCAACCGTCGGGCCCGTCAAGGTTGAACCTTTTCTCATCACTTAATATGACATTCCTAAATTCTTTCTCACAAAATTTGTATTTGTTTGCATATGCTAGACTGGCCGCAATGTGTCATGGTAGAAGCCTGGGTTGAAAGAATCGCGATTCATAACTGACGTTGACATTTTCGTCCAAAATTTATTGGATTCTGCTTCTGGTAACCCTTAGATCCAAATGTGCAACAATTTCACCATAACTCATCCCTTTCTCCATAGCAAGTTTTTTGTGCCGTTTGTCAATCACGGATTTTCTTTCACTTGATAGCATAGATGCCAGGGTCTTTTAAAACATTTGTTATGGTGTTTCGGTGACGATTTGTCCTAGCAGCTATAGAACCTACTTTTATACCGGCTTCATTTAAGCCATTTATATTTCAAAGATCTTCTTCGGATAAAACAGTTCTACGTGGAATTTTTATTTGAAAAATAAAAAACTTTAAAATATGCTCATATTTTGTTCCAAAAATGTATTACCGCTATGTTTATTGTTGTTCTTACTAAGGTTATCAACAAGATTTCGTACTTTTTACGTTATATCAGTTAAATCACAAAAAAAACGCAATTGTGCACATATAAATATTTGATATAGCATACGCAAGATTTCAAACTATTTTCGATTAACGGTACTACAATACGAGGAAGAGAAGAATTCTTTGTTCGACTAATAAACTCCATCCTTTAAAAAAAATTTGACAAGCTCAAAAAAATTGTATTGTTATAACCCAGCGAGAAGAAATAAAAAAATATTTGTGTACATATAAATATTTCACTGAGGTATATAGGCAATTCACAAGGCATGTCTTATATCAAAGTTCTAAAAAATACCACACATGTGAGGATCCCTTAGTCGTTGTATGTCATATTTCTACCACATAAGTTAAAAAATATTTTTATAATTCACTTTTTTTCAACTTAATTTACATAAATATCGTAGTTTACTTCAATATTGCAGGTGTTTATTGCAGAAACTTCAACGCAAATTATAAAGAAAAAGTAAACAAACACAGTTGATAGATAGCACTCTCAATAAACATAGCTCGCAGGGATGTATTTATCCAATTTCAATTTAGCATGTTACACTTTGTGAATTGCCTAACAAAATGTTTTAAAAAAATAATTATGTATTCTATAATTATGCATGAGATTCATTTAAAAAGAAGATGCTTATTATTTTTTTTATTTTTTCCTTAAAATTACTGCCACGTCCGTTTCACCGCTTACGCTCCGAAGTTGCTTCTAAACAAACTAATAGTGTTGCACCTCTTTCTTTCTTTCTTTGATAACTCCGCTGCGTCCCTTCTCTTACTTTTTTCTGATTTTTGCTAAAAAGATGATTATGGACGTCCAATTTAAGTCAAGTTTTTTCTGTTTATTTTTTAAGAGTTTTTAAAAAAAGGGTTTAATTTTACAGTTTTTGCATGTTTTTGCCATATTTTTAAAAAAAAAAATAATCTGTTTATTGTAAAATTTTCATAAAAGTACTTAAAATTTTCATGAAAAGCACCTTTTTATCTAATAAAAAACAACATAGATTCAAAAAAGTTTAATTATTTTTAATTTAAAAAAATAAATTAGAAAAAAAACTTGATTCTTATATAATTTTACAAACTTTTTTCAGTGTATTGAATAATGCATTTCTTGTCCTGTATGGAGGAAGTCTCTGATTGGTTTTTGTCTGATCGCAAAAAAGCAATTTGTTTTATTTTTATTTTAAGGATTATGGTGCGATAAATGGAAATCTTAATGGAAGTCAGGACAAAAAAAAATCGATAAAATTGGGTACTCAATGTTTTAGGTACTCAATGTTTTAGTTTCTTATATAAAATAAAATGTTTTTTCGGGTTGATATAATAACCTCAAATGATAGTTACATTATTAAATTGGTAATTTCGACATAGCAGCAAAAAAAAAACATAGCTTATTTTAAATTAAAAAAGTGTGCTTTTAATGTTTCAACTAGTCTAGCTCTTTCGTTCGTAAACAAAACGCATTTTCTTTTTTCGCACTATCTGCTCATACAAAGAATAATCGTTTTCCGAATAGCTATCGAAAATTTCGAAACACGCGTAAAGCTCTTTAGAGCTGGCGGCTAGCGAAAAAGGGAGGGGGGAGGAGTGGTAAAAATTTATTGCTAACTTGACAGAATTGTTGGCTGGTCTGTAGCTGTGGATGACCCACTTTTGGTATCTGCATTCATGTTAAATTAGACCATGCATAAAATTTGCTGTCATTTACTCTGTGCATGTTGTCGTTGTTCTTTTTTGGGATCTCTGTTGTACATAATTCACTGTGGTATGCAGTGTATAACAATGATTGTAAATAAAACATTAAACTACCGAAACAAGTGTCAGGGTGACATAGGATTTTATGCTGTCAACAATGGTCGCAGGCTTACTGAAATGTGGTAAATGTGTTAAATTATAAAATAGTTGACCTTATCAATTTGCATGTTTCACCCTTAAACGGGTGCATTTATTTATTTCATTGACTCACAAGTGAATATAATAAGAGGCATATTTATTGTACACTAGGCCGGAGCGAATTTCAAAAGTTCATAGCATCCATTTTGCTCAGGGCACATTCGACAAGTATTGCAACAAACATGTCAACTACAAAATTTCCATCTTCCAGCTTTGGTTTGTCCTTACAATCAGGATATTTTTTAAAAACTAATTGTATGAAAAATCTAAAGAAGTGGTTTGGTTAGTACAAATATGAAATAGAGGTACATAAAATTTAGACCTGTTCTGATCACATCTTCCTGCTCTAAGATATCCTTAAAAATTAAAAAAAATTTGAATAAAAAATTATATTGCAAAGATTTCGAGATGAAATCTCGAGTACCCCTATGGTACTAAGCCAAATTTTGATTATATAGAATTTTTTCCTTATTTTTAAAATCACAAAAGCATTAAAAATTAATTCCAAATAAGGAAAATAGGAAGATAACACATAAAGAATTTCATTACGATCTGATCCCAAATGCGTACTTCAGAGGGTCCTGGAAAAATACACATTTCTAAAAATTTTTTGTATCGCATTAAGAATGATAAGGATCAATTATTTTAAGGGAAAAAGTGCATATTCAAAATTTTATCTCGATAAAATAATATTTTCCTATCCTAAAATATCCTCAAACATCACGGTGTTCAAGAAAATTTTATGTTTTTCAATATTGTGGTCATTTTCAATAGAATTATGAGCGCTTATTCCGAATCTGGCAAAAAATTGTTTTCTATCTCTATGAGATCTTAGGATACATACTGTTGAATGGATGATATACGAGTTTTGACTAGCATTCTTAAGTCATGATTAATATTAAGTGAATTGTAGTAAAATCTTCAAAACAAAATTGAAAGATAGACTAGATAACAGTTTCTAATCTTAAAATTTTTAAAATGTTTTAAAATCCTAATTGTTTGTTTCCAAAAATTTGAAAAAATTTTAAAAATCTTAAAATTGTGCTTATCTGGCTTTTATGAAAACTCATACAAAATGCTTAACTTAACTAATAAAAATAAATGAAAAATTGCCTGTTTTTCTCTCATTCTTGTTTCAAAAGAATTTAATGATATTTCGAATATAAGTTTGATATGATTTAAACTATTTTAAAATTTTTAAATCTTGAGATGGCAATAAATTTAACTGCAACTGTTACCTGATTTTTACAGGAAACTCAAATTTTTCTTAATGAGAAAGTTGACAAGTTCTTTAAATTTTATATGCTGACAAGGATTTTCAAGAGCTTGCCCAGCTGCTCTCAGAAAAAAATTTCCAGAAAATCTAAAAGAATAGCACCCAATAGTTAGAGAATTGGGCTTCATTTAGAGCCATAGCCGATTTTCTAAAAATGAAGTTATATTTATCGTTAAATTGACACCAGAAGTGTAAAATAGTTTAGGAAAATTATTTAGTCATTTACGAACTATTTCGCTAAATTGAAGAACCTTAGCCAAATTGTGTTGAAATCTTATAACACTTGAGTAAGTTTTCTACCGTTTATTTATCATCGACTATACCTAAGAGAAACATTTACACTTTTTTTTTTTGATTCGCCCGGAGGTATCAAATCTTCCAAAGATACGTATACCTGTCCTATACGCATGCACGATTTACATTCTAGATCCTGCCCGGATCAGCTGAGACAGACAGAATGCACCTACGTACTAAAACATACCCCTTTTGGCAATTCGGATTTTTCACTAAGCACAATAATTGGCTTTTCAGCGGAATTCAAAAATTGAGTATATATAAAACGCGTATTTAAGTATATTTGATTCTATATAAATAAGCAACATCGAATTAAAAAAATAATGATTATTAATTAAAGGTATTCGAAATAACAGTCCTGAGTTCAAAAGTAATACAAAACACTATACTTATTTTAACTTATTTTAACAACCCAAGGACCTACGTGGAAATGAGATAAATTTCATATCCGCCAAATAAAAATCCCAATTAGTTGGATAAGCATTTGGGCCAACGCAGGCATAAATAAACTTGTGTGGAAAAGAGATATTATCTGGCAAACCAATCCAGGTGATAGTGTGAGTTCAGTCTTATTTCAAATCAGGAAGCCACGTGAGCACATAAATCACAGTTCGATTTAAAATTAAAATATTGAATAATTAAAAAGCAAGTTTTGAAAAACGATTCATATTTGATAGTGCTTACTTTATAAAACATAAAATTGGGACAAAAAGAAGGAACAATACAGTTTCAATTACCGATATTACATTGTTATAAAACTGCGTTAAGTGTAATAGAATGAAATTAAATTGATTTATTTGTAATATAATATAAATGTAATATAATTTTCCATTTTAAGACGTCTACCGAATCAGAAGAATTAATCATGTTGAAGTTATTATTGAAATCACTGCACATAAATACATCGTAAAGGTTAATGAAGAGCGTAATTAAAATTGCACTAACTCAACTTGCAAAACAGAAACTGTCTAGTTCCTCTAATGGGGATGTTAAAATTTAGAGCTGAGATATAAAATAAGAAATTTTGTACCGTTTATTAATCATCGGCTATAACTAAAAGAAACATTTTCTCTGAAAATAAGAAATTTTCTACTGTTAATTAACTATCGGCTATAACTAAGGAAACTTTTGAAAATAAGATATGTTTCATCGTATCCTTGGAAAAATTTTGAAATTTTTGAAAAAAACTATTTATTAAGATTTCAAACTTATATTTTTTCAAATTTATGATATCATGCTGTAGAATGTTGCAAGCGGACTTTGGTGCAATTTTTGAAATTTGACTTTTATCATACTTTAATTTCTTATTTTTAAGTTAAAACTTGTCTTTAAAACTAAGAAGCTATTTTGATAACGTTGCAACGACATCAAGACGTGAGGTCGTTAAATCATGTAAAAATTATCTACATTAAGGAAAAACCTCTATAGAATATAGAAAAAAGCACGCTCATCAATTGATGCCACAGTTTCTTAGTTTAAGGTAAGCAGATTTTTTTGAGTGCAGTACAGTGCATCCAATAATTTATTGTTTTGCGCAAGCAAACGCTAGCATCACACGTCTCATCGTTTTGCAGATCTCTCACCATGCAAGCCGCCACACTACTGCTATTTGTATCGCCAATTTAAGACTTTTATAATGCTATTAATTGACCTAGAATAATATGATTTTCTGTTTACATAAACATTTTCTGTTAACGATCAACTTAGTCCCCGCAACTTTTTACCCCAATCGAAGCTTCGTTACAATTATTATAGATAGGAATTGATAACATAACAATTTTTGCGTGTAGTTCATAAAAACTGAAAAATTGTAATCAGCATCTTTAATAATTTTCTATAAAAACTGGACTCTCATAATTTCTTTTAAAATTGTTGAAAACTACATACGAACATACTTTTTTAACGATGTGAAGCTTTAGATAAGGACTGATTTTATTATTCTTGAAAATAATTATGTTTAATTTCACCCAGAGAAAAAAAGTCTGCAAAAATAGTATTTTCCAACCCACCCTGGTTGGAAAAAAAATTTCGTTAAAATCCGCTTAATAGTTTCTTTTTAATATTATTAACATAGTTTATAAGAAAATATTAGCTGCGTTCCAATCGCTTCAAAGTAATTCAGATTATTTTTTTTTACATGCAAAGCAAAAACAAAAATAATAATCCTATAACAAATAGGATTATTTTTGCTATCCATATAAAATTGTGATATAGCCTTTAAAAAATTTGAAACACAGATGCCGCACCTGTATATTTTTATGATTTGTCATTTCTTTTTTTGAATTATTTTTTTGTTTGATACAATGTCTATTAGGTAGCCATGACAGCTACCTATTTTCTCACGAGAAGCGACCATCGAATGTTAAACAAAAGAAAACAAAACAAACCGCGTGTGTCACACACTTTGGACGCATTCAGCGGAGCCAACAATTGCACTTAAATTATTTATATAATTGCATAATATTAATAATTAAATTAAATAACTTACAATTTATCTGAGGTTTAGAGTAAAACACATTCAGAGAAAAACATCGTTCAATAAGGTATCGCTACCATAACAGTTCACAACAATTTTGAACGATACAAGTTCTCTTGACACCTCGTAGTTATTGTATCATGATTGCTTGTTTGAATTTAATTTTGACTGCACGGTAGTGCTCTCTATGAGTCGTTTTTCTTGCCGTTCCTTTGAGAAAATTTGTTATCGCGATTAAATTAGGGCGAAAGGAACGCAGCTATTAATATAAGCTATAAGCAAGCACGCTGCTCAGTGCCAAATATCTCTCAAACTGTTCAGCCTGAAAGTATGCAAATCTTAATACATAAAAGGTAAGCATGCTGCTCCGCACACAGTATTTATCAAACTGTAATTATTTTTTGACAATAAAGTACTTTTACAAGACATACTGTTCTTGCATAGCAAACTCAAAAATTTTCAGCCTGAAAGTATGCACAAAAAATGTGTTTGATACTTATCAGTGACAATATTGGGTTTTTACAATAGTTAGTTTTTGATCTAACTACTTCTTTTCTTCATCCTTTTATAAAACAGTTATGACGAATTTGACTAAATTTTTTTGATGCTATTTGAGTCGATTGTACTAAAAAATATAATTGTATCAGCCGCGATACGACACCTGAGTTGCAACGAATATGATAGTTTGTTAAGTTGTGTATGGATATTATTGTTACCAAACTCGACTTTTTTCACTTTTACACTTGAACTAATTTTTCAACACTGCTTCATTACGTAAAGTGTTATTTAAAGAGTTACATTTGTATTTTTTAAAAATCAATTGAATACAAAATCAAGCTTTAAAAAGAGAAAAAAATACTTCCGGCAAATGGCTTCAAAAAGGAAGTGTGCGGAGTTGTCGTAGGACAGGCTTTTATACTAGTATATTATTAATAAGGTAAAATAAGAAAATCACAAAACATATTAATTCAAGTTTCCATTTAAAATAGATCAAAGGTATATTATGCTAATTTAAGTCACTCCAGTTTTAATTCGTGTGCTTGTTGTAATAGATTGCATTCGACCCAATTAACATAAGATATGATCGAGGTATATTATTGTCGCGGCAGCACTTCTGCTGCCCTCTTAAGCCATATCTTGAAAATTAAGTAGATTATTATCAAATTTTATTGTTAAAGACAGGTACAAGAAATACTTAACATTCAAGATGCAATTAACTGTGCCAATTTGTAAGCGATTTTTTATCCTAGACTAAACAATATTGAGCTGGCTTAATGATCGCTCATTGAAAAGTTTGACAGTTTCTCTAAAATTTAATTTACAAATCCAACCTAATTTTCAAGTTCTTCAAACCAAAAATTAGTTGTATTAGATACATTATTCCATTTAAAGAGGTTTATTTTTTGATATTGATGTAATATTTTTGATATATGGTCATCTCTACAACCACAAATTTTAAAAAAACTCAAAATATCTTTTGTACTGCTTTTTAATCTTAAAAGTACCATGGGACAAAATTTGAAACACTAAAAAATAAACCACTGTGTGTTGGGACAAAATTCAACCCACTCAAATTTGATGTTTATAATTAAATTTAAAGATAGACTAGATAACAGTTTCTAATCTTAAAATGTTTAAATGTTTTAAAATCCTAATTGTTTGTTATTTCCAAAAATTTAAAAAATTTTAAAAATCTTAAAATTGTGCTAATCTGGCTTTTATGAAAACACATACAAAATGCTTAACTTAACTAATAAAAATAAATGAAAAATTGTCTGTTTTTCTCTCATTCACGTTTCAACAGAATTTAATGATATTTCGAATATAAGTTTGATATGATTTAAACTATTTTAAAATTTTTAAATCTTGAGATGGCAATAAATTTAATTGCAACTGTTACCTGATTTTTACAGGAAACTCAAATTTTTCTTAATGAGAAAGTTGACAAGTTCTTTAAATTTTATATGCTGACAAGGATTTTCAAGAGCTTGCCCAGCTGCTCTCAGAAAAAAATTTCCAGAAAATCTAAAAGAATAGCACCCAATAGTTAGAGAATTGGGCTTCATTTAGAGCCATAGCCGATTTTCTAAAAATGAAGTTATATTTATCGTTAAATTGACACCAGAAGTGTAAAATAGTTTAGGAAAATTATTTAATCATTTACGAACTATTTCGCTAAATTGAAGAACCTTAGCCAAATTGTGTTGAAATCTTATAACACTTGAGTAAGTTTTCTACCGTTTATTTATCATCGACTATAACTAAGAGAAACATTTACACTTTTTTTTTGATTCACCCGTAGGTATCAAATCTTCCAGTTTCTCTAAAATTTAATTTACAGATGCATCCTTATTTTCAAGTTCTTCAAACCAAAAATTAGTTGTATTAGATACATTATTCCATTTAAAGAGGTTTATTTTTTGATATTGATGTAATATTTTTGATACATGGTCATCTCTACAACCGCACATTTAAAAAAAGTCAAAATATCTTTTGTATTGCTTTTTACTCTTAAAAGTACCATGGGACAAAATTTGAACCACTAAAAAATAAACCACTGTGTGTTGTGACAAAATTCAACCCACTCAAATTTGATGTTTATAATTAAATATAATAAATATGATGAATATAATAAAATAAATATGAATAAAATAAGAAAAACATTTTTGAATTTTTTTTTTATACTTCAAGGGTATCTTTTATAATGAAATTTCCGTACCACAAAGAGTTATAACATTGTAAACGGAGAAGTGCGCAAACATTTTCAAAATTAATAAAAATTAAGATAAATTAAAAAAATGCTACTTTTTTCTGCCCTTTTTGGAAGTTCTGGCCTCTTGACAAAAATAGTGACCTCTAAAATTTATTCGTTTTTTTTAAATGCTTAATGGCAACCTCTGAACAACATAATCACCCTACGTATCTAACGTAGTGGCACGCAGCGTGCAGTATCCAACCGCTGAAAGTGTAACTTGCTGATTAGCAAAACACTCACGCAACACCCTACCTCTTCTTGTGTAGCGTATGAAACTGCTTAACAAATCCTCTCGTTATCTTACGTTATCTGTTTAAAATAACCAATAACTAAACAGGTAATAATAATTTATTGAGTAACAAAAACTGTAATAAGTAATAAATAATTAATAAATTAATAAACAAACAACTAAATAAAAATTTACATGACGTATAAAATATAAAATGTGAGCTAAAACATAAAATATAAACTAAAACATCAACTATAAACATATATATTAAAATAATATAATAATATAAACATAAATTAATAGATATCTACAAAATAAAAGTATTAACTAATATAAATTACAAGAATTGATAAGTGTCAGGTTGAAATAAGTCATAGCGACCAACTTATTAACAAGCTAGTCGCAGGTACGAAAACTCATGATAAATTGTTCCGTTGCCTCAAATGATCAACACTCCCTGGTAAACACAGGATCAACCTCGACTTAAGATAAGAAGGTCAGTTCTGGGCAGCGATCATTAAAATCTAACAACGCATAAAGCAACAAATGGTTATTTAAGCGGTGCTATATTAAGTAAAGTTTTGAAATTTTTATTAAAGGTCATTAGTTAATTTTTACAAGCTATAAGCTTAAAAGAATATTTTCTTCATAGAAAGATTTGGGATTAGCTGGTAAGGCATTCACTCACGAAATACAATTATTGGTTTTTTTAATAAGAGGGTTTTATTAGCTGTGTCAAGAATCGTCAAATTGGCTTATTTCTATCAAAAACCCAAAATAGAATTTGTTACCGCAAGGGCACGGTTCTCGGACCGAAACTTGGACTCAAAGGCCTTATCGAGCGCCCCAAATTCTACTACAACTGTATATGCTCTCGGCAAGTCGGTTTGTTTCGAAGTGTCTTTCACCTGTCCTTCGAGGACCCTGCACAAGTGGATAGCGAAGAACAGGAAAACTTATGCAAAACGCTCACTGACGCTCGCTAAACTTACGTCACCAACCGGTGCAGGTACCGTAAAGAACCAAAAAGGTTTCTCAAATAAATTAACGGAAAATAAATATATATTAAAGCCCAAACGTCGTTATACTAATGAAGTATAAAAACGTACTAAATTTATAGAAAAAACTCAAATTCTAGCTTAATTTAGAAAAAACAAATTTGGATGCTTACATTTCAACTTATGTATATCAAAATACAACTTATTCAATAGTTTAAAATTGCGAAATAAACTTAAAAATTAACTTACAACTTGAAACTAAATTTAAGAAAACGAATTATTTTGAAAACGTAAACTCATTGAATTTAAAACTAAACATATACATATTTATGACAAACAATTATTTCCATCTGATTTTCTAATCTAAATTTGTTTCAATTTTGTAATATTTGTTTGAACTCAATATGAATTATTACTTAAATCTAAGCATGAAAATATTCTAAAATTTAAATCTAAATTTAATATAATTTTTTTCATCTAAAAATTTGGTTAAAACTAGAAAAACAACTATTCTTAAAATTAATTCAAATATTTTTTTTAGTAAACTTAATTTTCTTGCAATTAAATAATGCAAACATTTTTAAGATAACATAGTTAAATTTTTTGTTTGCATCAATTTTGTATAGTCGTTATTGAATTTAACTTAGCTGAAATTCTCTATATTATAGCCATAAAAAACGTAAAAGGTTTTCAAAGAAGATACGGAACAACAACAATACCATCGTCGTCGCTGAGCTCACCGAGGCTGTTCTAAATAGCAAGTTTTTTTTCATTATTAATAATTCGCATAAATGGAGAGCATTTCTGTTCAATAGATGTAACGTTTAAAATCCGCACATTCCACTCTGGCACTAGGGTTTTTTTTGTTTGGCTTTAAATTTTTAAATTACAATTAAATTTTAAACTCTTTCGGTGCAACAGAACTTTAATCTCTTACATGCAGAGAAAGGCATGGTTGAGACATGATTACTGCAATAATAATTTTTTTACTAAAATTATTGTATTATATCTGCAAACACAAATTTTTGTCTTAATAAAGTCATTATTTACTAATGGTGGTACCAAAAATAACGTTATAGTTGAAATCATAACATCATTGAAATCGTCAACATACTATGATTGCCTCAACTATTAGTTGCAACAAAAATGTTGTAGTTCTGTCAATCATGATAAATGTAAATATTATTATAGAGACAAACATATTAGAATTTTGATTGTTTGTCTGAACTATTCTTTGCTTGTTGGCAAACGAAACAGAACATAACCAAAAATCGAAAGAATTTATTGTGTCTGAACAGTTTGCAGGAAAACCTTTCACTTCATTCAGACACAATAAGTTTTATCGATTCCTGGCTATGTGCCGTTTCGTTTGTCAACTGTTCAATTATTGTGTTTTGTCTTAAATCGCCTTTCCCTAAAAACAGCACGCAGAAAAGTGACATTTTCGACCGTAAATATATTTCGCAATTCTGACCATATTTTGTTTACAAACACATATTGGTATTTTTGTGACAATGAACTTAATGTACCATGTTTATGAATGGCATTAATCAGGCGAGCGGTAGTAGCGGCTGTGGCCTACTGGTAGTGTGCGTGGCTCGTAAGAGAAAAAGCAGCAGTTCAAAGCCCAGCTCGTTATGTATGTTTAAGAACATGTTAGCAACAATCATAATCCGAATCATTCTATGATCCTCTTAAAAGATGGTTGTTGCAACTATGTTTTTTCTCAGCGTGTATGCTCGTCGTCGAACCAATTCCGCGCGGTCCAAGACTGGTTTATTTTTTTTTTATTTTTCTTTATGCATTTAAACATAGTTCTTAGTAAGCAACAACAGTTCTTAAAGAACCTAATTTTTTTTGTTGTTTTTATTTTATTGTTTAATGAAGCAACTTTTTTTATTTCGAATTATTCTGTAAATATATTATGCATAAAACATTATATAAAAAAAAAACTATTAACATCTGTTTTGTTAAATTTTGATAAAATTATGATATTCTAAAGAAATTGGATGTGTAATTTTAATAAAATAAATTGTTATAAATTAATCTTATAAATACTATGATGGCTTAATTTATCTTTAGTTCACGGTTCAACAGCAAGGTAAGGTGAGGTAAAAAGATTTCAGCACAATTAAGGCAATTTCAAAGATCGTCGTGAAATTGAATGGTAGGGGGGCGGGTCCCTATAACATCTAGGAATGTAAGCATTTTCAAGTTCGTTTCAATTTCGGCTAATTTCGAGTTTCTTTTGTTTAGTATCCTGTTCTTATTTTTCACAAAGTGCACATACATTTAATGTTGTTGTGTCTTGACGTCAATGGTTTGGAAGGATCCCGACTGCCCGGCGAGCCAGCAAGAGCAGAGCAAGATGTGCGCAATCCCTCAGATCGTTTCGACGCAAACCCGTAAGACCAAGCATGTTACAAATGTTGACCAAAAAGTAGAAAAAATTCAGAATTTTCAAAGATGGCAGAAAGAGGGCAGAAAAAATGCAACATTTTTCGAGAAAACAAAACGTCATAAGTAAAAAATCCGCCAGTGAAAATTTAATATTCTATTCCGCAGAACCTGCTGATCTGGCAGCAGTGGTGGTGAAGTATGAAAACTTTAATTTTTTTCTTAAAGCCAATTAAATGTACTATAATATTGTATCAATACATGCAGTGTCACCTATATACATCGTCATAAAAAACCATTGGGGTGAAAAAATTCAAACTTATTGTTCGATTAATCAAACATCGGAGTAAAATGGGTTAAGATCGAACAAAGATAATAAAATTTTGTTGCCAGAATCAGAATAAGCGTGTATAAGTCTACTGAAATCGACTACAATATTGAAAAAAAAAATTAAAATATTTTTAACACCATAATATTTAAGGACACTTTGGAATAGGAAGATGTTATGTCGAGACAAAATTTTGTATAGAATATTTTCTACCTTATATATATATATTAATTTCGCTAGTTTTTATTGCAATGAAAATAATTTTTTAGAATCTATTATTTTAAAGGACCTTCTGCAGCTGGAGAATGGGATTATGTTGTGATGTCAGTTCATATTATTAATCATAGCTCTAATATTTATCAATTCCATTTATTACAAGTTTTTAAAATATCGTTTAAAATATGTTGTCCTGTGGCTTAAAACCGAAGCTGGTCCCATCCCTTCAAAATGTTGTATCGTTAATGTATGATGCTCCCTTGATCCAGTTCGCTACAAGGGTACTTTTTTCATATATAATCGCTCTGTCGTATTGTACACTAAGAAAAAAGTTTGGTTTCATTAACTAAATGTATGTGCAAATATGATTTAACTAAGTACAGTATTAGTATAACTCGAATAAGTTGGGTCAAAGCAGCTATCTATTTGAATGGTTTTGATTAGACTTTTGTAAGTTCAAATTTGACAAATCAAGACTAAGTACCATTATCAAAAATATTGAAAACCTTGAATCTAAATTGAATTTCAATAGGATGTGAATTTATATCTCGGTCTGAATCGATATCGCAAAATTATAAAGCATTAAAAGTTGAGTTGTCATGAGATATAGTAAAATTTTTTAAAAATGCATCCAACAATAAATTTGATGCTCGAGTTGAACAAATTCATTATAAAGAACAATTGAAAAGTTGTTTATCATCATGGAATCTCGCAAGAAAATCGTACTGTCGTAAAATGCTACTACGAAAAACGTGAAATATTTTGGATCAAGCGGACGTTGTTGAAAGTTAAATTCTTAGTTGGGTTTTACGGGATAATACATTTTGGAAATGTTAACAATAAATTATATCCCTGAAAGGGTTAAGATCAGTGTATAACTAGGATAGGATAGGTTAAGACGGCAGCCACTGTACTTGCTTAAACCGTGCCGCACGTACCACAGCTCACTTAGACCAATAAGATCCATTTTGAAACCGATTGTAATTGTGCTATAATAATTCACTCCTCGATATTTAAATTCCATGTTAAGCTATGCTACGGAAAAACTCTTGTTGGAATTATGGACAAGTAATAAATGTTCTTATGATTTTGATATATTTTGCTTATATATTTATCGATTGTTAAAATTATTTTACAGTCTTTATCTTAATTTGCCTGATACTTGCATCATCAGCAGCGTAACAATCAACTTTTGTACGATTTTTTAAGCTTCTGATATGATCAGCCTTTTACGTGCATTTATTAAATTTTTTGCATTGTAATTATATCCTTTCTTGAGGTCCTTGCCATTTTTGTCCTCTCTTATTGTCTTTTCGCCGCATCCATAGCAATAAATTCCACAGTGCATCAACTTATCGCTATGAAAGACTTTTGCGGGCCATTTCCTTGTATGCAGCAAAAAATAGTGCCGACTGTACGCGTACTCATACGCAGAATAGCGTACGCACTAACACTAACATACACATACACACACAATCAAATGTACAAATACCAACAAGTAAGATAAGCAATTTGCTTTATGCCAAAGTTTCGTGAGCAATAATGCATTAATGTGTGTGTGGCTGTATGCATAATTGAATGTGTGAGCTGCAGTTTGCAATAAACTGCGAAAATTTAAAATACGATTCGTTCCCATTGCAGTGGATTTCATGTTGAAAGCATTTTTTTTTTGCTTTTTGGCCACAATCAGCAACGTCAGCTTTAATTTACTAAAATTGTTCCGCGACCGGGTCAGAGAAAGAGTGTGTGTATGTGTCGATGGGCTTCTGCATATGCTGGTTTGTTTTTTTTTTATTATTTTGTTTGCATTTTCAGCAGGATATGAAAAACACAAAGGCGCGCAATTTTAATTAATTATCCTTCATCTGTCTCAGACGTTCTGCCACCAGTTGGGGCAACGTGTTGTTTTTCTTGTTGTTGTTACAGTTGTGGCCACAACAATGCAACGCTTTCACTCTTCCTTGCTATTTTTCAGCCATACCCAAAAGGCAACAACTCTGTGAGCCGCACAGTGTAAGTTTAAGTGTTTGAGCGCTCAAAACTATGATATGCAAAGTATGTAATCTAAATAGGTTTTTTTACGGTAAAATTACGGTAAAAGTTTTTATATATTTTTGATTCATTCTGAGACATAAGAACCGAAAGTTGGAACTTCTTTTATTCTCTGTGCAAATGCTTAAAATTTAACATTATTTCTTAACTTTGAAACGGTCCTGTAAGCAAACGCGAAATATTTTAAGTTATGGCTTTCTTTTCTAGAACAATTAAGATATTGTTTGGAAACCAAGTTTATCACAATGTGTTGTTTTTGATAAATTCATTTGTCTGTTGAACACAATAAATGAATTCCTGAAGCCTTGTTCATAACAAATTTTTCAACTTTCGGTGAGCTTTTAAAATTTCAAGCCAACTACGAGACAATAATATTCGGTTTATCCTCCTTCCAACCATATATAGTTTGGTACCGCCTTGAGCCGCCTGTTGAACAAACTTTTCAATTAAAGGAAAAATTAATATATTTTTTTTATCTTTTTCAAGTGTTCCAATGACATGTTAAAAAAATGTACTTAAAAATTGTTAAAATAAGTAAAAAGCTTACTTAATACGTAATTATAGAACAAACAATAAAGTTTTTATATATTCTGTTTTTGTTAAATTAGAAAAAATACTTATTAAATTTCTTTAAAAAATCGTAAAATTTTATACTTTTTTTTTTCGTTAGTTTTTTGCAACCTTACTAAGTCATCACTAAATAATCTAAAAGTTTTTGGCTTGAAATCTATATCGATTTCTAATATATACTGCATTTTTGGGAAAATTTTACACTTATTTTGAGCTTTATAAATATTTTAGTAGTTGTATCTTTTAAGATACATTGAACACCAAAGGGTTAAGAAAACTTATTAAACTATAGTTTGTACCATTAAACTTCCAAATTGGTTAGAACTAATAAACTTTTAATACAATAAGAACGCTACGATATAAATTTTGATTTTTCTGCTAGGGCAATTCTACTGAGTCCCATCTCGCTAGTTTAAAAATTTTTCCTAAAATTTTGAAAACCACATCGATTTTCCACAAAACACAAAAAAACAAACGAAAATATCTTCATCCTTTCAAAAGTTAAAGAAATTTGATCATCCAGGGAACAAAACCTTACACTGTGTGCAGACACACGCAAAATGGTTATTGGAAAAAATAGCAAAAAAAAAAAAACAAAAAAGAAAATTGCTTAAATACTAGGTCAGCCGGGCCACCAAATGCTGAAGGATTTAGCACTTTTTCTAGTGTAATTTTTTACTCTGGTTTTTAAGCGTGATATTTTGTGAGAGAGCAAGTGAATTTGGGCTTAATGCTCATGTTCATTAGGTCACTTTTAAGTATAGAAGAAGATATTTGTATGGGATTCAAAGTATTTGGTTGGCCTTTATCTGAGCTAGGATAATTGCTTTTGTTTTTGTTTTTTTGCTTTGAACCCTGCAATCCGGTATTTAACTCATTCATTGATAAGTTGTATAACGTCTTGCACTGGTAATTAATAAAATGTTGTGAGAATCAACTTTTTTCTATATTTTTCGTTATCTGGACACATAATTGATATAGAAAAATTAATATAATATTAAAATTTTTAATAAAAGTAAATTTCAAAACAAACGACTTTTCCATGTCCCTGCTTTTTTCAGTCTTCTCTTCCAAAAAAAAACAAACCCAAAACTAAAAATAGTACTTTATTAACCCTTTGTTTTCTATTTCCCTGTGCATCTTTATTTATGTTTAGTCTTTGTTGAAATTGAGTGAAAGCAGACGTATTGATTGAAAGTGATTTTTTATAGTTTGTGCGATATTCTTGATAAACAGCATCTTTGTGCAGTGTTTTTTCCATATTCGTTACTAAAACAAATTTTTATGAAAATGAGTGCATCAACGCGTGATCGTTTGTTTTTTCTTCGATCGGACGAAATCAAGCAGATTTTGCTTTGCGACACCAGTGACAACGAAGATGATGGTGTCACAAACTTGGATGAAGAAGACATCGCATTTCTTGAAAATGACGCTTTAGAAAATGAAGGCGAAGACAATATGGAAGTCATCATTAAGGGCGCAAATGATGCAGCTCCTGCACCTAAAAAACTGAGATCACACCGGACGCAAATCCCAACGCC
The DNA here is from genome assembly GCA_963920525.1 of Dichetophora obliterata. Classification (NCBI taxonomy): domain Eukaryota; kingdom Metazoa; phylum Arthropoda; class Insecta; order Diptera; family Sciomyzidae; genus Dichetophora; species Dichetophora obliterata. The sequence continues at coordinate 78,602,384 of OY986439.1, read as the reverse complement.
AGTAAGCCCAGTTCCATCGACATCAAATCTAGCACTGGATCCGCAAATTCCAGTGTTGTCCATACCAAATGAAATAGTGTTCCGATTTAGAGAGACATTGGCTTATAAAAAACCAACTTTCACAGGGTGTCAAGAGGAATGTGAATATGAATACTCTCGGGTTGTAAAAGCAAATGTGCATATAAATGAAGAAATGGCGTTAGCATACGATGTGTTCAACACTGTTAGTAATTTTGAGGGTAAGTTATCATTAGCCAAAATGCATAGCTACTTGTTTGTCAGTTCATTTATTTTTTGTTGCAGAATTGTGCATCATGACAGTTGAACAGTCAAATCTATACGCCATACAAAAAGGCCGCATTTTCACTATTACGGTGACTGAGTTCAAGGCCTATATGGGTTTGATTATACGTATGACCCTTGTCAAATTGCCCAACATTCGTCTGTACTGGTCTAGGATGATAAAACCGATCGCGCTTACAAAATCAGGCCAATTATAAACCATTTAAACAAGGCTATGCCGGAAGCGTACACGTACTCAAGGAAACTATCAATTGATGAACACATGGTGAAGTTCAAAGGTCATAATGCTATGAAGCAGTACATGAAGGATAACCCTGTTTCGTGGGGCTTCAAACTTTGGTGCTTGTGTGAATCGGAAACTGGCTACTTATACAATGTTGACATTTACACAGGTAAAAAGCAATTCGTGGAACACGGCCTTGGTGAGTCTGTTGTTTTGCAGCTATGTGCACCCCTCGCAAAAAAAGGCATTGAAGTTTATTTCGACAACTTCTTCTCTAGTCTAAACCTTATGCACATTCTCCAGGAAAACGAAATAATGGCCTGCGGCACAATTCGGAGCAATAGAAAGCATATGCCAAAGAATTTTCCGGCGGATAAAATAATGAAGCGGGGTGACATAAGCTACTTTACATCTGACAGCATTTCTGTAGTTAAATGGATGGATAATCGTGGCGTATATCTGGCATCAAATTTTATTGACCCAACTGCTGTGTTTCAAGTAAAGCGCCGTGTTGTTGGACAAGCTGCAAAAGTTGATGTCAACTGCCCTTTGGTTATCCAACACTAAAACAAGGGAATGGGTGGAGTTGACCTTATGGACCAGAAGAAGGTTTATTATGAGTACGATCGTAGAAGCAAATGGCGTTTCTATATTCGTCTGTTCATCGATCTCTTCGAAATATACATCCATAATAGCTATAGAGTCTACAACAAACTAATACTACCCAGCAGCTTTTCGACAAACATAACATCTAATAGGGCAGCTTTGGCCAAGAAACTAATCAGTGACTTCACGTCAAGAACGCGAGCATTTCCAGAAGTTTCCAGAATTGGAAACCACAAGTTAGTCAAGCCCCGATCTCTCCACAAAATGGAAAAGCGCGACCAATGGAAACGGTGTTCGAATTGTACAGCGAAGGGCAAATATAGCCGAACCAATGTATTTTGTGTCCAATGCAACTTGTTCCTTTGCTTCACTACATCCCGCGACTGCTTTGGAATTTACCATACACAACATTAATTAATAGTTTTTCTTGTAAACTTTTTAAATATAACATATACTTATGCATAAAAATCTTCATTGTACATTTATTTATTTTGGGATAAAATTTTCCGTCGTTGACCACAGGCAACTATACTTGCCGTCAAAAATTGGAGACAAGGGGGAAATTTAGGATCCAATTTTTTGTGAAGCAACTACAAATAGGCCATAGAAAAAAAAATAGAAAAAAAATTAAAATCGCTTCGGACAAAAATGTCTGGTCGTCAAAGGGTTAATAAAAATAGGCATTTAGAGGAAGGGCAAGTTTCATAGTTTAACATTTAACAGGGATTACTTTCTCCTCCTCTCTTTACTGTTTCCTAGAAAAACATTTTCTCCCACTCTTATCTGCAGTTATTTAATATAGAGAAACAAAACGAAAATAAAGAAAAATGAAGATTCTAAAGATTTGATTTTCAATAGAAGTATTAATTCTAAGGATTTTTTGATGTTTTAATTTCTAAAGTTTATAAAACAGTGCGTTTTTAAGCAAACTTTGTGTTGTTACTGCTCCGTGTCAGAAGTGTTGTGTTTTACTTTATTTACTTTTATATTTACTTTTGTTACTGACATTACGTCAAATGCAAATATAATTTAATTAGCAGATTATGGTAATTACAGATAAATAAGTCAAGAGTGTTGTTTCTGATTTTGCGGTTTTAAATCTTGAACATAAGCACAATAAAAGTGATTGTATTTGATCGCTTAGTTTTTAACTGTTTCTTTTGTTTTATGTTTTTAATGCAGAATTTTTTTCAAACAAAATTATTAAAAACCGTTACAAGTCCTGAGTGTGGTTTTCAACAGCAACGTCTATGCCATCGAATACTAAAGTCTGTTTTTATTTAATTAAAATTTTCAGCCTAAGACAACTGAATTATCAAATGCTTAATTTCCGAAAAGATATTAGGAGAAAAAAAAACTTGACAAAACACGGGATGAGGAGTTTAAACGAAATTATCGCGATTATACTCCGGGAGGTAGCGTTGCATTTGAACAAGTCATTTTATTCTGGCTCAAATTCATTACTTTATAGCGTTCCCCTAATACGTATGGAATCTGAGAGTCAGCTGCTCCAGTAGCGGTGGAGCTAAAGTTGACAGCCTGTAATAGTTGTAAAAACATTTCTGCCACAAGTAATTTTATTCCACGCCAAACCAAAGAGTATAAATGAGTAGAAGAGGTCCAGCCACTCAATGTTAAATTTTTCTCCTTAATCTCGGTGAGGTGCGCAAGAGATGTCCTAAAATTGAAACGCAGCTGCAGCGGCAGAACGACGTCGCTTTGCAGCCAATTTCGAAAATCTCTTTTAGGACTAGAGAGATTTCGAATTAGAAATTAAAATGTGTGTGCACAAGCGAGCTAGAAATATATTGCCTTGCTGGTTTCTTGCTTCCTTTTATGATCGCAATAGAATCGATCCAAGGTCTTATTATAGAAAAAAAAAATGTTTGTTTACATTTTGTTTTCTATATTTTTAATAATTTCGCCTGTGTGCACAAGGGAGCAAAAAGATTGGTTTTTTAAATGGCCTTGCCTGTTTCTTCCTATTTGAATAGAATTCGCATTGTTGTCATTCTTATTACATTTGGTAAATTGCAAGATTTATGAAAGAAATGAAGCAAAGCAGATTTCTTGCAATTTGCCAAATGTAGCAAGTGTCAATGCGTTGCCAAATTTATTTCTTCTTAATAGCTGGAAATTTTTGTTCTGATTTTTTTGTAGCTAGGTATATTTTGATATTCAGATATTTCATTAGCCGAATAGAATACGGATTTCTGATTCGGCTAATGAAATAATTATTGCTTAGTAATGACTTCAACAAATGTTTGTTCATTAACAGAACAAAAGAATGCCCTTTAAAAATTGTTCCTATTATTTATTTAGAATATAGGTACCTATTAGAAAATTAAAATTAAATTAAATTTATATTAAGTGTTGTCCATATTTTTATATTTATTTTAAAAGTTATACAAACCAACACCAAATATATTTCTTTCAAATCTGAAAAGAAGAGAACGGAAATTGATTGCAAAGTATTTCTTTAGATAAATTTATATATTTTGCGTGATTTAAATTATTATATTAATTAAAGAAATAATTATATACAAACCACCACCAAAAATATATCTTCCAAACCAGATAAGAAGAGATAATAAAAGATCTGAAAAAAATAATTATATACAAACCACCACCAAAAAGATATCTTCCAAACCAGACAAGCACGTAGCAGATGCAGTTGCTGATGCATTAAGGTTTTTAGGTAATTAAAAATAAAATTCCAAATAAATTTCAATGTTTATCTTATTATTTAATATAATACTTACAAACTATATGGCTTATTATATAATATAATAACGTACAAACTAAAATGAATTCTTATTATTTAATATAATACATTAAGAACTAAACGAAAATCTTATTATATAATATAATATGTTACAAACTAAATGAAAATCTTATTATGTAATATAATATGTTACAAACTAAATGAAAATCTTATTATTTAATATAATAACTTACAAACTAACTGAAGCGGCAAACATTTTAATTTAATTTCATCGTATTTTAAATTCGTCCTAAGCTAACAACTTAACCTAATAATATTTACAAAATATTTACAAAAAATTACAATATTTACAAAGTATTTACAATTTGCAAAATTTACAAAATATTTACAGAATTTAAAAAATTGAACCAAATTGAATAGAATTTTACATTGATTACAATATTTAGGAATTATTTACAATATTTACAAAACTAAACAAAGTTGTATTAAATATTAATATTTACAATATTTACAAAAAGCTTCTGTTGGTCAAGAGAGATTTGTTTTAATAAAAATTATAATATTTACAAGATATTTACAAAATGTACAAAATATTTACAAAATATTTACAAAACTGTATATTTGTATAACTTTGTATAACTGTAACTTTGTAAATATTGTAATTTTTTGTAAATATTTTGTAAATCTTTTGTACATTTTGTAAATATTTTGTAAATATTATAATTTTTATTAAAACAAATCTCTCTTGACCAACAGAAGCTTTTTGTAAATATTGTAAATATTAATATTTAATACAACTTTGTTTAGTTTTGTAAATATTGTAAATAATTCCTAAATATTGTAATCAATGTAAAATTCTATTCAATTTGGTTCAATTTTTTAAATTCTGTAAATATTTTGTAAATTTTGCAAATTGTAAATACTTTGTAAATATTGTAATTTTTTGTAAATATTTTGTAAATATTATTAGGTTAAGTTGTTAGCTTAGGACGAATTTAAAATACGATGAAATTAAATTAAAATGTTTGCCGCTTCAGTTAGTTTGTAAGTTATTATATTAAATAATAAGATTTTCATTTAGTTTGTAACATATTATATTACATAATAAGATTTTCATTTAGTTTGTAACATATTATATTATATAATAAGATTTTCGTTTAGTTCTTAATGTATTATATTAAATAATAAGAATTCATTTTAGTTTGTACGTTATTATATTATATAATAAGCCATATAGTTTGTAAGTATTATATTAAATAATAAGATAAACATTGAAATTTATTTGGAATTTTATTTTTAATTACCTAAAAACCTTAATGCATCAGCAACTGCATCTGCTACGTGCTTGTCTGGTTTGGAAGATATCTTTTTGGTGGTGGTTTGTATATAATTATTTTTTTCAGATCTTTTATTATCTCTTCTTATCTGGTTTGGAAGATATATTTTTGGTGGTGGTTTGTATATAATTATTTCTTTAATTAATATAATAATTTAAATCACGCAAAATATATAAATTTATCTAAAGAAATACTTTGCAATCAATTTCCGTTCTCTTCTTTTCAGATTTGAAAGAAATATATTTGGTGTTGGTTTGTATAACTTTTAAAATAAATATAAAAATATGGACAACACTTAATATAAATTTAATTTAATTTTAATTTTCTAATAGGTACCTATATTCTAAATAAATAATAGGAACAATTTTTAAAGGGCATTCTTTTGTTCTGTTAATGAACAAACATTTGTTGAAGTCATTACTAAGCAATAATTATTTCATTAGCCGAATCAGAAATCCGTATTCTATTCGGCTAATGAAATATCTGAATATCAAAATATACCTAGCTATAAAAAAATCAGAACAAAAATTTCCAGCTATTAAGAAGAAATAAATTTGGCAACGCATTGACACTTGCTACATTTGGTAAATTGCAAGAAATCTGCTTTGCTTCATTTCTTTCATAAATCTTGCAATTTACCAAATGTAATAAGAATGACAACAATGCGAATTCTATTCAAATAGGAAGAAACAGGCAAGGCCATTTAAAAAACCAATCTTTTTGCTCCCTTGTGCACACAGGCGAAATTATTAAAAATATAGAAAACAAAATGTAAACAAACATTTTTTTTTTCTATAATAAGACCTTGGATCGATTCTATTGCGATCATAAAAGGAAGCAAGAAACCAGCAAGGCAATATATTTCTAGCTCGCTTGTGCACACACATTTTAATTTCTAATTCGAAATCTCTCTAGTCCTAAAAGAGATTTTCGAAATTGGCTGCAAAGCGACGTCGTTCTGCCGCTGCAGCTGCGTTTCAATTTTAGGACATCTCTTGCGCACCTCACCGAGATTAAGGAGAAAAATTTAACATTGAGTGGCTGGACCTCTTCTACTCATTTATACTCTTTGGCCAAACTTCGTGGGATGGATTTTGAGATCATTTTGAACCAAGAAATAAGTCAGCTGTTTTAAAGAGGGTGGATTATACGTCAGTAACGAGTATGAACTTGTTAAAAATGTTCAAGCATAAAGTTTTTTTATACCTTATTAATTTTATAAAGGTGCATTTTTATACTTTTACAATAACAATGAATTGAGAATAAATGCTTATTTTTTGTTATGTAATTAATTTCATTGTGTTCGGAGTGTTGCTAATTGTCTTGAGTTTTGTGTTGCACTATATATGAAAAATTCTTGCTAAATTGACTCTTATTAAAAATTAAAAAAAAGCCAGCCTCATGAGTGAACGTTATTGTAATTCTATTTGTGATAGAAATTATGATGCAAAACAACCTTTACTTGTGAAAGTTAAGATTTATGGGAGAAAATTGGGTTATTTTTAAAAAAGGAATATAATACTGACCATGTGAATTACATAATAAAAAGAATATATTATACTCTAAGATGCCTGCGTTTAACGTCTAAGCTTACCCCTACCTTGACAAAAAAAAACCTGTTGTTCAATTCATGTTGCCTATAATTACTTACTCCGAGTAAGTTTACAGTAAATTTGACTCTAATTCTGAGCAACAAAATTTTTGTTGTGTTAAATGACTTGACTAGATATATTTTTGACTTAAGACGATTTGACCATGTATCTGAAAAAATTAGGAACATTTTAGGATGTACTTTAACAGGATATTTAAATGCAAGAAACTGTATATTTCTGCACAAGTTTATTATCGATAAGACTCCATCATACCTTTTCGAAAAATTCTGCTTCAGTGCATTGAACAAAACTCTTAATTTAATATTACCAAGATACTCTTGTTAACATTCCAAACGGCTCTTTTTCATCAATGCCATCAAGCTCTGGAACTCATTTCCTTCAAACATCAAAAGTATTGTCAGCGTGAACAAATCTAAGCTATCAATTATTGCCTAAAAAATTCTCTAATCTCTAATTTTTCCCCTCTCTCTTCTATAGTCCTTTATTTACTTCCTTTCCTCCTTCTTTCTTTCTAGTTTGATTTGTTAAATTTAAGTTGAAAGCCTTATGCTCTATTTTATGTGTTTTGTTGATTATTTTGTTTTTATATTTCAAATTTCATTATTTTTTTTAATTTTAAGTTAAAATTTTCATTTTTAATTTGTTAAATTTTTATTATTAGCTTTAAGCGTTATTGTATGTTTTTTGTTGATTATAATACTTTTAAATTGTTGTTCGCTAAAAGACCTTCATAGATCTTACTGTACTAATTTTTTAAGTGTAAATACAAGTGTAAATACAAATACAAATACAAAATTATCTAATATGCAGCAAAGCAATACACAACAGCAAAATAATACACTTTCAATAAAAATAGAATGTTTGTTTTATAATATATTTAAAGTCAGCATCGTTTAAGTAGACTTTTAGGGTGCAAGACAATATGCAAGACAAAAATCTTACACTTACAATTACTCAGTGAAAACCCTAATTGCCTTATAATGTCTACAAACCGTCCGGAAAAAAATGACCTATTTCCCGTCCTAGCGCTGACCCCAATTGGAAACTTAAAACTACAATTTTTCTTATTTCTACTCCTCAGAGCAATGCTAATTCGAATCGAATGAATTATTCTCTTCAGTCCTCTCATCCTAAACGAGTCTTATTCAATCTTAATCCAAACTTGGACACACCAGCAACAAAAAAAAAGTAGATTAACAGACTCTATCCTAACGTTGTCCATTTCCAAACTCTAAACCCATCTCCTTCTGTTCCAGTCACAAGTGAAGCCTCTAATCAAGCTGGTAGCACACATCTTTCATCGACCCTCTTCAACCACCAAAAGTGAAACTTACCTTGAAATCTTTTGTTGACACTGAGAGTAGATATACCCTTTCTCACCTAAGAGAGAATAGTATCTATAGCAATGTGCGTCTTGCTAACTTGCATTAAGCACCGGTTTCTACCTGTATACTATAGAAGGCAAGACCAAGACAAACCTCAAAGCCTTGATTCAGCAAGAAGGTCTGCCTCTGATGTCGATGAATTCAGCTTGTAAGCTTAACGAATAAATAAATAAATAAATAAATAAATAAATAAATACAAAAAAGATACAAATTTTGTCGATATTTCGTTGGAAAATTTGAAAATTTTATCTCCGCTACAGCACATGACATTTGAAAGCACATGACACGACAGTGGTTGATATATTGACGAAAAAAATTGATATTTATTCTAAAATACAAAATATTATTTTTTATTTTATGGTGAATATTTCAGATTTAGATCAATAATACTATTCACGTGTCAAAAACATACAACACCCTGTATCTGGAAAATTTTAAAATATAAGAAGAAACAGAGTACATATTTGAAACCAGTGTTGAACGCATATATAGAAATGATAATGGGTTAACCGGATCCGAAATTTGCCAACAACTTCTATTTACCAAAACATGTCTGAATATAAGAGCACTACTACTATTTTGCAGACAACGGTATATGTTCTTTTTTTAAAAAATTATGCTTGCTAATACTTACTTTTCAGTGTTTTTAGAAGCAAATATACTTATTTACGATTATTCTTGAATCCGCGTCAAGTAAATGACGTTGTCGAGAGGTCACTTTCACCAATGAATCGTCGTCGAAGATCATTTTGACGATCAAAAATGTTAATATTTATATGACGACGTTTGCTCAATAATTGAGTGAACAATTTCTGTAGATATCGACGTCGAAATTGAAAGTTTAAAAATATAACAATTTTTTTTTCGATAACTTGAGTTGTCAGCATTAGTCATGCCAAATATGACCAATATTTTTAGAACAAAAAGAAGTACACCCAGAAAAAATTGTTAGCTATTTAATTGTTAACTAACCATTGCACAAAAAGTTTTATTTAAAAGAGAATAAAAATTAGATCAAGCTTACAATTCAATGCTTATTAATAAAAATTAAGTTTTTTAAGTTTTGTTTTTATTTTTATTTTTATTTTTATTTTTATTTTTATTTTTATTTTTATTTTTATTTTTATTTTTATTTTTATTTTTATTTTTATTTTTATTTTTATTTTTATTTTTATTTTTATTTTTATTTTTATTTTTATTTTTATTTTTATTTTTATTTTTATTTTTATTTTTATTTTTATTTTTATTTTTATTTTTATTTTTATTTTTATTTTTATTTTTATTTTTATTTTTATTTTTATTTTTATTTTTATTTTTATTTTTATTTTTATTTTTATTTTTATTTTTATTTTTATTTTTATTTTTATTTTTATTTTTATTTTTATTTTTATTTTTATTTTTATTTTTATTTTTATTTTTATTTTTATTTTTATTTTTATTTTTATTTTTATTTTTATTTTTATTTTTATTTTTATTTTTATTTTTATTTTTATTTTTATTTTTATTTTTATTTTTATTTTTATTTTTATTTTTATTTTTATTTTTATTTTTATTTTTATTTTTATTTTTATTTTTATTTTTATTTTTATTTTTATTTTTATTTTTATTTTTATTTTTATTTTTATTTTTATTTTTATTTTTATTTTTATTTTTATTTTTATTTTTATTTTTATTTTTATTTTTATTTTTATTTTTATTTTTATTTTTATTTTTATTTTTATTTTTATTTTTATTTTTATTTTTGTTTTTATTTTTATTTTTATTTTTATTTTTATTTTTATTTTTATTTTTATTTTTATTTTTATTTTTATTTTTATTTTTATTTTTATTTTTATTTTTATTTTTATTTTTATTTTTATTTTTATTTTTATTTTTATTTTTATTTTTATTTTTATTTTTATTTTTATTTTTATTTTTATTTTTATTTTTATTTTTATTTTTATTTTTATTTTTATTTTTATTTTTATTTTTATTTTTATTTTTATTTTTATTTTTATTTTTATTTTTATTTTTATTTTTATTTTTATTTTTATTTTTATTTTTATTTTTATTTTTATTTTTATTTTTATTTTTATTTTTATTTTTATTTTTATTTTTATTTTTATTTTTATTTTTATTTTTATTTTTATTTTTATTTTTATTTTTATTTTTATTTTTATTTTTATTTTTATTTTTATTTTTATTTTTATTTTTATTTTTATTTTTATTTTTATTTTTATTTTTATTTTTATTTTTATTTTTATTTTTATTTTTATTTTTATTTTTATTTTTATTTTTATTTTTATTTTTATTTTTATTTTTATTTTTATTTTTATTTTTATTTTTATTTTTATTTTTATTTTTATTTTTATTTTTATTTTTATTTTTATTTTTATTTTTATTTTTATTTTTATTTTTATTTTCATTTTTATTTTATTTTTATTTTTGTTTTTATTTTTATTTATTTTTTATTTTTTTTATATTTTATATTTTATTTTTTATTTTTTATTTTTTATTTGGTATTTTGTATTTTTTATTTTTATTTTTTATTTTTTATTTTTTATTTTTTATTTTTTATTTTTTATTTTTTATTTTTTATTTTTTATTTTTTATTTTTTATTTTTTATTTTTTATTTTTTATTTTTTATTTTTTATTTTTTATTTTTTATTTTTTATTTTTTATTTTTTATTTTTTATTTTTTATTTTTTATTTTTTATTTTTTATTTTTTATTTTTTATTTTTTTAGTTTTTATTTTTTATTTTTTATTTTTTATTTTTTATTTTTTATTTTTTATTTTTTTTTTTATTTTTTATTTTTTATTTTTTATTTTTTATTTTTTATTTTTTATTTTTTATTTTTTTTTTTTTATTTTTTATTTTAAACATTTCTTATCACATTTAAACTCATAAATCAAAAATTTTCAGGAGGAACAAAAAACTTCAACGAAACTTAAGAGGACAACAAAAACTTCTTTCCAGTTCCACAAACTTTTCCAGTTAAAGAAGATAGTGATGTAAAATAAATGATTGCAGGATTTAGAGATATGTATTGTGAATTGATTTAAAAAAAAATTTGAGTTGTGGCAATTTTGTACCAAAGAAATAGTTAAAATTATCTTTTTTTATTAAAAGGAATTAAAGAGAATTACTTTGATCGTACTTCTATACAAGAAGTACAGTGAGCCAAAAAACTCCAAAAAGAAGTGTGGTGGCTCACGTTAGTCATGATATTTGAAAACGTTTAATGGGTGGCTGTAGAGTTTCCAATTTGAGGATGATCGCATGGGTCCTAAAGTAGGAAAAATATTTATTTTTAGAACGACTATAATTATTAACATATATTAACAATTAACTTTTGAAAGGTAAGCAATTGAAAATTTTATAAAATTGGTTGGATTTTGAGATATTGGATTAGGTCCTGTGCCTACACTATAAGTTTGGGACTGCTAATTTGTATCCGCTTGTAGTTCTTGCACTCTAGATTAGGAGTGTATAGTTGTATGTTTCTGAACCATCATATTTTTAAAGGAAAAAAACAATTTTGAAATTTGAAAATTAAAAACTGGTCCTATTCGTCTAGCGAATTTCTCTTTTTACAGCATTGGTGTTTACACAGTGAAATGTGTAAAATACCAATGGTATGCTAGGGTACGTGGCTGCTTCTCGCAGCCAACGCTATGGGTTAATTTTATCGTATTCGATTATAAAAACTTTTTAAAATACATTATGCTGCCGTATACTAGCTTGGAAATGCCGCCTTATTGGACGTTCGAAAAAGATAACGATACCAGGAACACGTATTTGTTCCTGTTGAAACACTGTTGGATTCTTTGTATCAATTTGAAACAGTGATGGTAACTTAGTTAGAGAGCAGTATATTTTGTTACAATAACCTTATGTTTTAAAAGATAAATAGTTTGCTTCAAGATATTAACAAAAAAGCAAGTTCTTAATAATTTAACAATTGTTAATAATTGTTCGAATAAAAGTGGCATCAAGCTGCTTTCGTGTGTAAATAACTTTGAATTGTGTATTTATGTGGAACGTTGCTTCAAGGCACGAAGCTTGGTGAATCTTCCAAAATTATCTAATTAAAAACATTGCTTAAGATTTTATAAAAATAAAAATGAAAAGACATTAAAATCACTACTCGGCAAGCAAAATAAATAAAAAACACTCAGCAACCACCAACACACTCGCGCCGCTTGAGTGATACTGTCGCGAACCGTCGATTACACCGCTATTGGAGCCTTATTGTTCTGCATTTTGACCTCTGAATCGTGTTTTTGTGCGGGCACTCTGCCTTCTGTGCTTCTCATTCTTCTTGTTTTCAATCACTCTGGTTGACTCTTCTAAACAAATGACTCCCTCTCCTATGCTGACGCGTCAACATCGTGAACACCTTGCACCCCGCGCCATTAACAAAAAAGACGGTACTCCAAAGCAGGGAAGCAGCAGCAGTCCATCTTCGCTTAGTGCACAACTCTTGGCATTGGAAGAGCGGCTCAGGGCTAATGTCAAAGACGAGATAAATAGCTTGGAGAACCGACTGCGGCAGCACGCAGAAAATCTGTTTACACGTCTCTCAACCAATATTGAAAACAAGTTTGACAAATTGGAAAGCGAGGTAGCATCAATCCAGACCCAAATCGTTGATAAATTTGCAGAGTACGATATAAAAATTCTCTTACTGGAAAATAAGGTGAATGCTCTCACATCACTCTGCGACGACCTCTCAAAAAAAATAGACGAAAATAACATCAATGCAATCGTCAACAACAATAACAACAACAGCAACAACAATAACAACATTAACAACATCAACAACAGCATTGACCATTCCTCGGATGCTATATTATTTGGGTTGGCGTACACAAGCGAAGAAAATCTTAAAGGTATTTTTAATCAAATCTGTCAATGCATAGATTTCCGATCGCCCCCAATAAAGGACATTTTTCGAGTAAAGCCAAAAGCGGGTAATCTCAGCTCTTTGGTCGTCATAAAATTTTATACACCCTACGACCGCAATCGAGTGCTGAAGGCTTTCGGCGATTACAGAAGGAGATTTAAGAAGGCTGTTAATCTTAGAGATGCTGATATTGACTCGGACAATAATGTTTATATACATGAAAGCCTTCCAGTCGAGCCCAGAAAATTGCTTCAAGCAGCAATCTTATGTAAGCGCAAAAAACAACTTTTTAATGCATTTACTATCCGAGGTGCAGTTTTCGTCAGATTGCGTCAAGGCAGTGATATTGTTAAAATCAACAGTGCAAAAGATCTTGCAAATATCGTTTGTGATGCTGTTGAGGGTGCTGGAAAGAACTAGAGCAGTTCAGCTGTTTTGGTTTTTTATTTTTTATGTCGCTTATATTTATATATGAGCGCTTATTATTATATGTTCTTTTATTTCCTCCATCTATCTTTTTTCTAAGTTTTCTTTCAAATGCTTTAAGTACAAATTATATTGGTCTACTATGTCAATTGTGAATAGTTCTCTTAGTCATGCCAGCGAAAATCAGAAGACTATGATTGATGTCTTATGTAGCCAACACTCTGGACTTAGGATTGTGCATTTTAATGCAAGAAGTCTTAATAACATTAAGATGGATTGCGTTAAACATGTATTTTCTGAATCAAATGTGGATATTATCTGTGTTTCAGAAACATGGTTTCATGTGGATGTTAGTGACTTCTTAGTAAATATTAAAAATTATAGGCTTCTTCGAAATGATAGATTGGATTGTAGAGGCGGTGGCGTTGCAATATACTGCAAAGAAAATTTAAATGTTAGAGTTTTGGGAAAATCGTGTGGATCGGATGTGGAATATCTAAATGTTGTAATATCAGACTGCAGAAGCAAGATTTTTCTGTCATGCGTATACAATCCCAATCGAAGCTGTAGCTTAGAGCCACTATTCACAGAACTTTCAAATTGTGCTATAGACTTCCAGCATTTTATTCTTTGCGGTGATTTTAACGTAAATCTTTTAGCTCATGACCACCTATCTCATAAGTTTCATGATGATTTATGTGCAGTAGGACTGAATTTGGTTAATACAACAATGCCAACTCGGTATGCAAACAATGCCTATCCAAGCTTGTTGGACGTTTTTGTTGTATCTGACCTGTCGTCTATTATGCTGTTTGACCAAATTTCGTTTATTTCTGATCATGACCTCATTTTTTGCACCTTAAACATAAATCTAACAAAACTTGCCACTGAAACTTCATTTCTATATCGTGACTACAGGTCGATTGATTACACATCTTTGTACCACAATTTGTCGCGAATAAATTGGTCAGACTGTTGGTTTCTTGAATCAGTCGACGAAAAGTTAAAGTTTTTTATAGATAAAATTACAAATCTGTTTGATAATCATGTCCCTCTGCGTACTCGTCACGTAGCCAATAATTCTTGCCCTTGGTTTACACATTCTGTACAATCGGTTCTAAAAAAACGGAACAAAGTCTACACTAAGTGGAAACAAAATCCTACTGCACAAAACTGGCAGAATTATAGGCAAGTTAGGAATGAAGCTACAAACGCCATTAGGATCTCAAAAAAGAGGTTTTTTTCATCAAAATTAAATCCTAAACTACCTTCAAAACAGCTCTGGAGCAATTTAAAGGGCTTAGTAATATGCAACAAGGAATCTGAAGCGTGCCACATTGATCCTAACATATTAAACGACTTTTTTGTTGCTAATTCTACATCTATAGACACGCCTGATAATGGCGAGCATGTTTCTCATAACTTGCCATTTGAATTTCAGTTTAATACAGTTAGCGAGTTGGATGTAGCGCGCTGCATAAAAAATATTAAATCAAATGCTACTGGTGCTGACAGTATCTCCGTAAAATTTCTGAAATGCATATTGCCTTATGTACTAAGTCCACTTGTACACATAATAAACCACTGCTTTACAACTTCGAGATACCCTGAGATATGGAAAGTGGCGACAGTCATTCCTATTGCAAAAAAATCAAATGCTTCGGAACCATCCGATTTTCGACCGATAAGCCTATTGTCTTCAGTTTCTAAAGTATGTGAATCTCTCATGGCTGAACAAATTTCTCGTCATATAACTACTTTTGGCCTGATGTCTAAGCTGCAGTCAGGCTTTCGGCCCGGACATAGCTGCTCCTCTGCTTTAGTAAAAATTCTAGATGATATAAGATTGCCATATGATAGGGGTCATCTGAGTTTGCTTTGTCTATTAGACTTTTCTAAAGCATTTGATACTGTAGACCATACTTTACTCTGTAAAAAACTTAATATTTACTTCGGATTTTGCAATGCCTCGGTTCGGTTTTTGCATAGCTACTTGGATGGCAGGTCTCAAAGAGTCAGGGTAGGGAACAATTTCTCGCTTTACAAAAGAACCACGAGTGGAGTCCCACAAGGCTCTGTTCTTGGCCCACTTCTTTTCACCATGTTTATAAATGATATCTTTAGTAAATGCAATCATGTAACCATGCATGCGTATGCTGACGACTTACAACTGTATTTGTCTAGGCCACTTGGACTAGTTGAAGATTTAATTGAAAAAGTTAATGAAGATTTAAAAATAGTGGCAGAATGGGCGTATCTTAATAAACTGATGTTAAACCCTCTCAAATCGTATGTCCTACCGGTTTCAAAGACTGCATTTGAAAATCTAGATATTTCACCGATTCTCCTTAGTAACGTGCAGCTAAAATTCGTATGTAAGGCCACAAATCTTGGTTATAAAATAAATTCTTCTCTGTCTTGCGACTACCATGTTAACTCCTGCGTCAGTAAAATTTACTATGTCTTAAGAAATCTCCGAGTGACTGCAGATTTTGTACCTGTTGACATCAGAAAAAAACTAGTATTAACGCTATTACTGCCAATTATTACATACGCGGAAGTTGTCTATAGCAAAATGGACTCGAGATCTTTGCAAAAACTACAAGTTGCTTTTAATAACACTGCACGCTACGTTTACGGAATTAAAAGGTCTGATCACATTTCACGCTTTACTTATCAGTTATTAGGCCGTAGCTTAACCAACTATCTTGAGGCAAGAAACTGCATTTTCCTGCATAGGATCATCCACTCGCGATGTCCAGACTATCTTTTTGAGAAGCTTAAATTTTGTAGATCAAGTCGAAGCATGAACCTAATTATTCCTAAGTTTAATTTTCTTAACTCAAGTAGATTGTTTTTCGTTAGTGCAATAAGACTATGGAACTCACTGCCAAACAGCATTAAAAATGTTTCCAATAGTAGGTACTTTAAGCATTTAATTTTCGAGCACTTCTCTTAACTCTCTTTTTCGTTCTGTTTTCTTTAAATTTTCCTTCAGTTCTTAAATCTTAACTCTGCTTCTCAACTAATTTTTTTTTTCTCTCAAATTTTATTTTATAAACTGAGAAAGCAATTTAAAATATTAACATTTAATATCTCAATATTTATTTATAATTAAAATTTTTCTTGTTCAAAAACTAATGTATGTTAAAATTTGATTTTAATTTGATATTAATATCTTGTTTAAATAATTCTGTATTTTTTTATAATTCTATATTTTGTCTTTATAATGTAAAATAATTCACAAATATTTTACTCTTATAAGTTGTTATGTATGCTATAAATGAGGCATGTAAAAGACTAAGTCTTAAATGTCAACATATTGTAACAAAATAAATACAAATACAAATATATACTCGTGAAGCAATATATTGGCGGAAAACGATTTAAGCAACCAGAAGACCGCTTTCGAAATGACGTTAATTAATGGCAACGATTATAAACAGACCTTATGAATAAATAAATATAATTTATGTTACGAAGCTGTTCTGCACTGATCTTTCATAATGGAAATCATACAAAATATTAAAAAACTGTTCGATTTCCTTCAATTTTTTAATCAAATTTCGCTGGTTGTAAATGTTTTGAACTTTTAAATACGGATTTTAAGGGGACAGTACACCCTGAATTTTTGAAAAATTAAATTTTTAAAATGCATTTCTTTTTAAAAAGGAAAGAGATATCTTATTAAAACTTTGCATATTTATTTTAATGTAAAAAAGTATACAAAAAATTTTTTCTTGTATGTTTCCATAACATAAAAATATAAAAGCGGGCGTGATTTTGGCTCACTGCGTTTTTTCCAAAATAGCCAATTTTTGGGACCAAAACTTCCCTTGAAAACCAAAAATACTTTACCAATCATTCTATCCATAGATCCGTATATGTGTACAGTAACATATTAAAATTTCAGAATGATCCAGAATGAGTCCAGTAGTTTTTTTTTGTATATCGCCCATCAACTCCAAAAATGTGAGTTCTAGAAAAAGCGCTTTAAAGCTTTTAACACCGATTATACGGCCTTTACTTTCTGCGTTAAAAACCTTCACCATATAATATAGAAATAGATTCTTTGCGATCTTTTGAATCAAAATTAATTATTACAAGAAAAAAAATCGATTTTTGAAAATATTTTTATGTAAATTTTATTTGCAAAAGAATTTTGTACTTGTATGCTTTATTTGACAAAAAGTAATGAAGTTTGTTATGTTTAAAAAAATATTAAATGTCAATCTAACTTAGTTAATGTTAGTTTATTGAGTTCCAAATAATATTACCGTCACTGTAAATTAAAGTACGTATGTATAATATACATTGTATATACTTACTTTTTACATTTTTGGAGGGATAATAACATAAAAAAAATATAATATCATTCAATTATCTTCAAAACTAAAGAAATTTGTGGTAAAATGCATTTTTTAATATAATATCGATACCTGAAGCCCGAAATATCTATTTTAATTTAATAGTTTTGACTATCGATACAAACATCTTTATTTTTTTTTTTTTTTAATATAGGTATATCATTCAGTCTTCTTTTGGTTGAAAGTGTATTCGAAGTACTTACAAGGAATTGCACACCGTTGTTATTTTCATCACCTAGAGCTCGCCCTACGAGCGCAGCAACACCAAAGGTGCTTAGAGGCACGAAGTAATGTGAGTTTCAACAATCAAAGCTTGTTATTACAATCGAAACCAAATTCAGTTGTTGAAGAACTGCAGTCCTTCTCAAGACGGCTTGGATTACAGCGATAAGATACTTCAGAGTTTTTACTAGTGTCTGACCGAATATTCGGCTTCGGAATTCGGCCGATTTTTAAACCTTCGGCTTCGGACTAAAATAGCCGAATATTTGCCGAATGTTTTGGCTTTTTTGTAATACAAAAAAAATTTTATATTTTCGTTTTTTGCATTTTTCAATAGCTATAACTGTGTAAAATATCATTCTTAATGGTTAAATATAAATTCGTTATTTTGATGGCCGAAAAAACTGCAAAAAATGACATAAAAAAATGACAAAAATGACAATAAAACGCAAAAAATTACATAATAAATAAACAAAAAATAACGCTTTGAAAATAAAACATTACTAAACTTAAAATGTATTTTATATAATTTTTATACATAGCGTTACAGTATATTACAAGGTACAAATTTTGAGTTAATAAAATTGAAGGAACGTCGATTGTCTGGCAAAATGTGTTTGTAAACAGAAAAACTTCTTTATGCACTGACGAGAGGAATATATTTAAAAGTCGATATGACATCGTATTTAATTTCCTCTCCTAATTTCATAATATTAAAATTCTTACCCCCAAATATTTCATCAATAGAGCATACAAATAGAGTTAATAAAAACTAGCATATCCTGGGTCTTTATCTAACACATTTTTCTTTTTTTAACATATCCTTTCGTCAGTTTCGAGGTCTATAAACAAAGCTGCTCCTTCTTAAAGAGGTAATGTTTTTGATTGAAGGGACTCTATTGTTTAAATAATATGTTTAAAAATTTGCATTTTTACATTTTTTAGTACGCAGCAAACGAAAAAAAAAATTCTTTTAAAATTTGACTCAAATGACCTTAAACATCGAAAAATTCTCTAAAAATTAAAAATGGCAATAAAATTACTTAAAAATCGCTAAAAATTATCAAAAAATGCCTTAAATCTAGTTAAAATTACCTGAAAACTAAAACCGATAAAAAACATTGAAAAATGACGAAAAAATTACCCAAAAACGTTTAATATTTGGAATTTAGGAAACAAAAATGGACATTCTAAAAAAGCAGGAGATGTCTTAGAAGCAGAAGAAAGAAATGACATGTCATCGAAATCCTATCCCTGGTTATGAGCTGACCGCGTCAAAGCAGGAAGCGCACTATGTTTGAAGCTTTAAAAGCATTTTCTTTAAAGCTCCGTTTTCGAGCTTTCGACTTTCATAACTCAGTCAATTTTTAACGAATCTTTATGGTTTTTTTTCAAAATACGAGATATTAAATTGTCAATGGATAAATTTCATATTGGAATTTTTATCAACAAAAAAACTAACGAAAAAATTCAGTAAAAATGAGAAAAATTATTCCATAATCACATTCATACTTAACAGGAAAATATTTTTATTTTGGTTTCAAATTAATTTTGCATCCTGTGGGAAGGTCACCAGGTCAGTTCGTGTGTTAAGCATTGATTCACGTCACCCCGTGGCTTGGTGCAGTATATTAATTAATTTATTATTAATTATAGTCTGAAAATTTTATACAATCTTCTTCAAAGTACTGTTAATATTCCTAAAAAGTTTAAAGTACCTTTATTATTTACTTTTTCAAAAAAGATTAATGAAAATTGCTGTTAATGTTTGCCGTTTTTGTACTGAAATTAATAAATAACGAAAGCGAGGCCTAAATTTTGTTATTTTTATTACTTGAAAAGAATTATGTTACTATTCGGCTTCGGCCTTCGGCCAATTATTTCTCTTTAGCCGAACATTCGGCTTCCGCCAAAAATCCATATTCGGTCGGACACTAGTTTTTACTATAATGGGTTGTATGGGAGGTGGGCGGTTCCGTAGACGGATTCCAAAAATCTTATATACTACATATTTTTAGGTGTACATAAAAATCTGTACCAAGTTTTATCTAATTATCTCAACACCTTCTTCTGCCATAATATCCCTTACCTGCTCTGGTGTAGGTTGTAATTACTGTCAACTTCAACCAAATATTAAAACATATTTGGATGTACAATTTTCAAACGCCGACACATGTGTGACTTTTTGTAGTTTTTTTTTTATAGGAATTTTTTAAAAAATCTGTTTATTTTAGAAAATCTTAACGTGACGTACCGTGAAATTATTTTATATTTTTCTAAAAAAAACAAAATTTCTGGTAAATTTTAATAATTACACAAAAACTAAAAGGCGGATCGCAAAGTGGATATTGAGCTTCTTCCATTTTTGCAATTAGAAAATAACTGGCAACCGATCAGTTGTTTATGGAACTTTTAAAACCACGTTCGTTAAACATATCATTGGGCTACTTAAAATTATTACACTTTTGGTTTTTAGAGATCAACCCAATTGCGAATACCCTTAATGTTGTGTTTTGTTTTTTTTTTTTGATACTTTATAAACTAATAAATTTACATTTGATCAACCTAAGATACTTAAATTCATAGCGTTTTTAGTAATAGTTTTTAAATTCAGTGAACCAATTTTTTTAACTGGATCAGACTTTTCGCAGTATTGTAGCATGAAAATCAGTAAACACAGTTTGCAAATTAAATAAAAAGTACTTAACCCAGATATGCCCACTATAGTAATAACGGCACATCTCAAACAATTTTGTTATGCTAGTTGAAGACCTTATTTCATGTCATATAATTAAAAAAAAGTTCATTAATGTTCATCAATGTTTGAAGCAGTTATAATTTTATTTGATTTTATTTGTTCGTTATAGGTAAAAAAAACTTAACACTTTCAGCCCTGAATTTTTTTTCGTAACAAAGAAATATTTCTTCCTATTGTTGTTTTTCTCATTGTGCAACACTTGCGAAACGAATAACAATCTGAACTGACCTCTAGCAGTGAGTTGATGCTGGCAATTGCAACCGCCACGGTCGAAAAGGGTAAAATATATAGAACAAATAATTGCAAATGGGTTTTAACTAAAATACTTATGTTAATTTTACGAAATAAGTAATCAAATTTTATCGGAAAAGTTTTGGGGCATATTTGGGTTAATAAAATGCGGATATAAAACAAAGGAAAAAGCAGAAAAATTAAATAGCATATATATCAATAATATCTGAAGCAAGGCGGCAGCACCAGTTATTCATAAAATGCATGCATTTCAATCAAAAGAGCCAGACAAACAACTATATGTGGATCACTATCAGCAGTTACAGAATTTCATTGAATTTTTTCCATCAGGCATGCCGAACGTTGCCAATCAATTCATTGCATATCCTAGAATGAGATGACTTCCACACAAACACTCTCTCTGTAAACGTGTCGATGAGCGTGTGCGACAACTACATACATATGTGAAGTTTTATTACAACTCTGGGATATATTCTCAACGCTAAAAGCCATACAAACATTTAAACACAAACAAGCACACACACACACACATGTTCAAGAAGAATATTTTGTTGTCATCCATTCAATCATCTTTCATCCATTGCTTGATGCCATCATTCGTCCAACAGTCGAAATGATAGTCCGCTTTACTTCACACACTAATGTATATTTTATTTGGCATTTTACTGCCTTTCCTGGCATTTGCGCGCATATAACTCAAGTGCTCGAACACTTGTCCACCCACATAAACACACACATACACAAATACAGAGTGAAAGCAAGTATTAAATCATAAAATATGAGTATTCATTACAAACAAAACACAGCAGCAATAAATTTTATATTTATGACTATAAAATAATGCAAGCATTAAAAATGTACATCAAACATTTCGTCAACATTGACAACACGAAATGATGGATTAAAGTTTCCGGGGAAACTATCCACCACAGTTCCGGGTAGTTAAATGCTGCGCGAAGTATTTAACATGACTTCGGAAATTGAATTTATAATTATCTGCTTCAATGCCAAAAATAATGAATCTGATATTCTTTTTTGAAGAACGTATTAAAGGGCTCATTAAAAAATACTTGGAATGATATTTTTTATACCTATGTTTAGCGTCGGTTATTTTAAATTGGGTTAAATTAAGTGTAATGTTAAAAAAATAATAGTTTTTTTAAGACTGAATCAATGCTTAGAGGATGCACCTGTAAATGTGTAGGCATTGTGTTAGTTCGAAAGATGGGTGATACAGTGAAACTTCTCTAACTCGAACTTCCGTAGCTCAAAATTCTCCATAACTTGTAGTACTTTTGTGCTTTTTGCTCTCTCAAGACTTTTTCCTTATATTTTGATATCTATAAGTCGAATTTCCTTAACTCGAATTTTTCTTCAGCTAGAACCGAAGTATCATTTGTATTAGGAAGACTTTCATGGATATTCATCTCCATAATTCGGTTTTCTCTCACTTACAACAACTTCATTAGTTCTGTGTGTGTTGTAATTCGAGGAGTTGACTTTGTCGGAGTATCGCGCTGCGATCCATGTAGTGTTACCGCGACGATTCTAAAAAAAGTATCCATGAAAAGGTCAAAAAAGTATCCAAAAAGATTCACTTTTTTAAAAAAAGTATCCACGAATCAAAATCCAAAAACCAATAATATTCATTTTTTAAACACAAAACTAAAACTTGAATATTTTTTAATAATGAAACCCAACTTTTAAGCTTCCATAACAATTTTATTTATATAATTTGAAGACTAACAAATATTTTTATTAATATTATAATAATTATAATATTAAAAAGGAACATACATTTTAGTACTTCTGTCTATTATTTGCGTTGCTGTTACATTAATTACATTAATTACATTAATTACATTAATTATATAAGTATAATATTTATACAAAACCAAATGTTATTGCATAAAAAAAGAAAAAATTAAAGTACTTATTTGGTTTAGTGTATAATAAATTATATGGGTTGCATATTATTGCTATTAAATTAAGCTATCATTGCACATTGAAAAAAAAAAAAAAATAATTTAAAATATTTATCTCAAAGACTTGAAATTTTCTTTACATAAATAATACAAAAAACAATATTCCAAAAAATTTCATTTTCTTCTTCCTAGGTGGCGTAAAAAATAGTCGTATTTTGACAGGGTTAAAATATATTGGTCCCAATATATCGGAAACAAAAAAAATTTAAGTGCGTATTAACAAGAGTACTTGTCGCTACAACCTGTAATAGAATTATTAAGTTTCGTTTCAATTTGCAATCGCTACGAAAATCTTTAGGGATAAACATTACAGATTTTTTTTAAAAAGTTTTTAAAAATTTTTTAAGTTTTTTTTTCAACATGCAATAAGGCAGTTTAACGTTTAAGCGTTAAACAGTTTAAGAGTACATTTAACAAATCGTATTTATAGCATTTGATATTGTTCAAACTGTGAGTACCTCGCCATGTGGCTGTTGTATTAAAAAATTATGCAACCCTGTGATGTATGCAATTATGTGGCTGTAGACAGAGCATAAAAATACGAGGTACAAAAAGCACGTCCAAATGCTACTTTAATTTACGCGTGTTTGCGTATTTTCGTTTGAATGTAAAACAAAAACAAAATACGCTTTCGTAAATCGGCGTACAAATAAAAAATATTTGTAATATAGCAGACCAGCGAATTCAAACTGTGAATAGCCTTAATGCCATCTTATATTTAGAAGTTAAAATATATTAATTTGACAGAATTTCGGAAAACAAAATATTTTCTACAATCTCCAAAGAACATCTATTAGATTTATCGTTTTCAGCTAGTTTTAAATAAAAAAAAAATACGTTAAGCAGCAGCTGAGTAATGGCAGGCTTAAAAAATTTTTCACAAATTTTTAAATTTCTTTGTAAATAGGTTGCTTTAATGCATTTTTTAACGCATACAGCAATGATTTCTTTATATTTCTAGTAGTTTCCATAGTTCCGAAAAAGTTAACTAATAAGAATATGCAACTTATGAAATTCGCGAATTATTGTTTAATAAACATGGATCAATAGAGAGTAAGTAAGCTGACACACTAAAAACTGGATCCGAACTGCAGCACTGATCTCATGTAAAAAAATTTGTATGGCATCTTTGTTAGCTTGAGTCGAAAGATATAAAAGTTATTGCATCTTGTACTTTGTTTATTTCGTTGGCATATGTTTTGTGTAAGTTTTTTAAGAAATTTTTTGAATTTACAAGGCAAGTGTAGCTCATTTTACAGTATTCAAGAAGATGCTCACTGACTTAACGACTATACGAAAGTGTTAAATCTGATGATGATGAAGTTGAAGTTATTCCAAGCAGGGTTCAGAATATTCACACACCTTCACTCACAAACATTTGCTTGAAGCACACAACACACAATGTTATTTTCATTTCATTTTTGTGTGTAACGTAGTTATCGTGTTGTTGATCATCCAACATGAATTCTTCGTTTTAATATTTGCTTGTGCGTCACAAACTCCAACAATGATCGATCTCAACAATTCTCTGTGTTTCAGTTTTACACTTATGTTTGCGTCAAAATCTTCATGTTGGAGAATTCAGGCCTTTGTCAAAACCAAAACAAAGACAATTTTTCCAACATGAATAAGTGGTGTTTGCAAAATTGTCTTTGTTTGTGTCGGTCATTAAGATCGATCACTACCGTCGTGTGGCGTAAAAAACAAATGCTGTTCTGGTTGCTGTGCAGCGTATTGAATTGGTTTTTGGCCAAGTGTAGCAAATTTCGGCGTCAATTAGAAAATATTTTAAAATATTAAAATAATAACCTAATAATATGTTTTTTCAAGAGATTTAAACGTCATTTATCAGTGTTAAGGGGTCGCTGATTTCGAATCTAAAGTCAGAATGTTAAAATTCAAGATGGTGGATAGGGTTGCCACCTTAATTTTTTGTAGTTTTATGAATTCGGGGCTGGCAAAAAAAAAATGGTACACCAAAAATGGGTCGCTGAACCCGAATCTGTTGTCAGAATTTTCAAATTATAAAATTTTCGAAATTCGATATCAGCGACCCCTTAAAACTGATAAATGACGTTTAAAACTCCGAAATTGTTAGCCTTGGAATCAGGGTTCAGAAATTTTCACTCATGTAACAGAAATCTCCAACATAAATGTCAATAAACACTATTTGAAGCACACAACACACAATGTTATTTTCATTTCATTTTTGTGTGTAACGTAGTTATCGTGTTGTTGATCATCCAACATGAATTCTTCGTTTTAATATTTGCTTGTGCGTCACAAACTCCAACAATGATCGATCTCAACAATTCTCTGTGTTTCAGTTTTACACTTATGTTTGCGTCAAAATCTTCATGTTGAAGAATTCAGGCCTTTGTCAAAACCAAAACAAAGACAATTTTTCCAACATGAATAAGTGGTGTTTGCAAAATTGTCTTTGTTTGTGTCGGTCATTAAGATCGATCACTACCGTCGTGTGGCGTAAAAAACAAATGCTGTTCTGGTTGCTGTGCAGCGTATTGAATTGGTTTTTGGCCAAGTGTAGCAAATTTCGGCGTCAATTAGAAAATATTTTAAAATATTAAAATAATAACCTAATAATATGTTTTTTCAAGAGATTTAAACGTCATTTATCAGTGTTAAGGGGTCGCTGATTTCGAATCTAAAGTCAGAATTTTCAAATTCAAGATGGTGGATAGGGTTGCCACCTTAATTTTTTGTAGTTTTATGAATTCGGGGCTGGCAAAAAAAAAATGGTACACCAAAAATGGGTCGCTGAACCCGAATCTGTTGTCAGAATTTCCAAATTATAAAATTTTGAAATAATAGGGTTGCCACCTAATAATATATCTTTTCAAGAGTTTTAAACGTCATTTATTAGTGTTAAGGGGTCGCTGATTTCGAATCTAAGGTCAGAATTTTAAAATTCAAGATGGAGGATAGGGTTGCCACCTTTATTTTTTGTAGTTCTATGAATTCAGGGCTGGCAAAAAAAAAAATGGTACACCAAAAATGGGTCCCTCAATCCGAATCCGTTTTCAAATTATAAAATTTTCGAAATTCGATATCAGCGACCCCTTAAAACTGATAAATGACGTTTAAAACTCTTGAAAAGACATACTATTAGATGGCAACCCTATTATTTCAAAATTTTATAATTTGGAAATTCTGACAACGGATTCGGGTTCAGCGACCCATTTTTGGTGTACCATTTTTTTTTGCCAGCCCCGAATTCATAAAACTACAAAAAATTAAGGTGGCAACCCTATCCACCATCTTGGATTTTAACATTCTGACTTTAGATTCGAAATCAGCGACCCCTTAACACTGATAAATGACGTTTAAAACTCTTGAAAAGACATACTATTAGATGGCAACCCTATTATTTCTGTGGTCAAAAGCACTAAGCGCTTAAGTCGACTTAAGACAAAACTGAGTTATTGATGTAGATGTATTTCAAGAATATAGCTTTATAAGCACACAAAATCTGGAGCTTCTAGCATGACCCTAGCCAAAGTTATGACACAAAAACAAAAGACTCTTTCATACAATTCATATGGCAATTGAAAACTTTAACACGAGATTACTCGAAACAGCAATTTTTGACTTAAGCGCTTAGTGCTTTTGACCACAGATTTCAAAATTTTATAATTTGGAAATTCTGACAACGGATTCGGGTTCAGCGACCCATTTTTGGTGTACCATTTTTTTTTTTGCCAGCCCCGAATTCATAAAACTACAAAAAATTAAGGTGGCAACCCTATCCACCATCTTGAATTTTAACATTCTGACTTTAGATTCGAAATCAGCGACCCCTTTACACTGATAAATGACGTTTAAATCTCTTGAAAAAACATATTATTAGGTTATTATTTTAATATTTTAAAATATTTTCTAATTGACGCCGAAATTTGCTACACTTGGCCAAAAACCAATTCAATACGCTGCACAGCAACCAGAACAGCATTTGTTTTTTACGCCACACGACGGTTGTGATCGATCTTAATGACCGACACAAACAAAGACAATTTTGCAAACACCACTTATTCATGTTGGAAAAATTGTCTTTGTTTTGGTTTTGACAAAGGCCTGAATTCTTCAACATGAAGATTTTGACGCAAACATAAGTGTAAAACTGAAACACAGAGAATTGTTGAGATCGATCATTGATTGAGTTTGTGACGCACAAGCAAATATTAAAACGAAGAATTCATGTTGGATGATCAACAACACGATAACTACGTTACACACAAAAATGAAATGAAAATAACATTGTGTGTTGTGTGCTTCAAATAGTGTTTATTGACATTTATGTTGGAGATTTCTGTTACATGAGTGAAAATTTCTGAACCCTGATTCCAAGGCTAACAATTTTTGAAAGAAATCACTTTGCAGACAAAAATTAAATTATCTATATAATATTTTATTCTATAACTCAAATTTTCCGTAATTCGAAGTTAAATTCTAGTCCCTTGACACTTCGAATTAGGAAAGTTTCACTGTAGTTAGTTGGAGGGTGGAGAAGTGGAGTAGTATCGGTGAATATTTGTTTTAAATTTGCACAGCTCAAACCCGTCAGGAAACACGCTCGCAGGGAGACTATTCCACAACTCTACTGTGCGAATAAAATCGAATTATCACGAATTATCGAAAAGACTCGGGCTGGTGACCTTAGGCCATGCTTCTTCCTTTGAACACTTTCCAAGGCAGTACCTTTACAGAAGGCTGAGGCAAACAACATAGCGTCGATGCACAAGGAAGTAGAGAAAGTATGAAATATTTTCATCCCCATCAAATAAATCGCACGACGATGCATTCGTTTCAAAATCTCCAAATAAGGTCATAAAGCCTCTGTCAAAATGTGCGAAAAAATGTAAATCAAATCTATCTCAAATCAAAACTGTATTGAGATTGCTTCAATGAGAAATTAATCTGAAATTTCCTGTCTTTAACACAGTGTCTACACTTGCAATATTTGATTTCATGAAATATTTCATGACATCAATATCGCAAGTGTAGACGGCTCATATCATGAAATTTTTCTCTTGAAATATTTTGTGAGATATATTTCATGAGATGAGCTGTAATTTTTCAGTAAAATATATAAGTATGTCGAGAGCTGTCATATTTTGAGTGGCGGCCGTAGCCTAGTGGGTAGAGTGCGTGGCCCCTAAGCTAAAGAACCGCGGTAGCCCGGGTTCAATTCCAGCTCAGACAGAAAGTTTTTTCAATTGAATTAATTTTTCTGTTCGGTCGTCACCTCTCTGCAGACAATGGCAAACCTCAGAGAGTAAAAATTTGCCATGTAAAGCTTCTTGAGAACATAAGCCGTTCGGAGTCTGCATAAAACACGTAGGTCCAGTTCTCGGTCATTTGTGATCAAACATTTAATAGCACGCACAACACAATTGATCAATAGAAGCTAGGTCAAAGTCCTTCCAAGGGCTGAAATGGCCAGTTTATTTTTTATTTTTTTATATAAGTATGTGCATTTTTAAGAACCTTTCAAGCAAAAAAAAAAAATTGCAAAAGAAAACCGAAAAACATTAACAGCCCTATTCTGGCAAATTAACAAATTGTTAACCAGTATTTTGAATATTTCTATGTGTTTGTTGTTTTCAATTCAAAATTTAAAGCTCAAAAAACAAAATTTGTTAATGAAATTGTCAATAACTGAAAAGCAGTTGACAATTTTTATCAAATTTTTTTATTTTTGAGCTTCAAATTTTGTTTTGAAATAAAACATTACAACAAACACATAGAAATATTCAAAATACTGGTTAACAATTTGTTAATTTGCCAGAACAAGGCTGTAAATCTCATGACGAATGAAAGAAATTATGTTTTAAGTAAACTTTTACAAGCAATTTAAAAATAAAATTTCATAAGATGAAATGTCCACCTAAATATTAAAGCATGAAATCTGGATATCATGACATTCAATTTGACTGTTTGCATGCAATCAAATATTGTAAGTGTAGACACTGTGTAAAGAAAAGTTTAAAAACTTAAAACTTTGTTATTGAAAATTTCACTATATTTAAAATTTACATAAATGTTCTTTAAAATTCATCGATTGGTTCTCAGCAATAAAACAAGAATAATGTTTCTTAGGCCTGAGACAAGGAAGTAGATTTTTTAAAATTTTGCTTTCATTATGGCGAATGTAAAAAGTTTCTATATAGTAAATATATTTGTTTATCATCATCTAATATATAAACCTATTCTAAAACTTTTTGTTGTTTTTATAAGTGTTTTGACATTGAACGTGCTAATTCGTCGAAATACCTTGGTATAAGAAATGGAGTTGGACATTACAAAAAACCGTTCTCGAATAATACAATTTGTACAAAAGCAGTTTTCGAATTATTCGCTCTTAAAACCGGAAAACCGGAAAACCAGAAAACCGGTTTTTTATATTAAACAAATGTTTGACTTTTTTACCTGCACATGATACATATATCTATGCAGTTTTTATTTAACAAAAATAAAAATTCATTTTTAAAATATAAACAAAGATACTTTTGTTGTTGTGGTACGACCAAAGCCCAACTTAAAAATAGCAACATAAAGATACTTATGTTATTAAAATTATGGAGATAATTTGTACTTAATGATTTGTTTTAAAATAATACCTTAAAAATAAAATACAATTTTAGTGTTTAGTTTTTAGGCGGTTTTTGGCTTTATTTTTTATAAAATGAGAGACTGAATAAACGCGTTAATTTATAGAAGATGTGGGATATATTAACAGCAATGTGTTAAGCAAATTATCAAATTTTTCACTTCTTTTTTTAAATTTTCCGAAAAGTCTTCAATTAAGGAATTTGGGTTATTTCCTTTCAAAAACTTCTTGGGAGCTTTAATTTTATATTTTTTTTTAAAAAGAATTCATATATAATAAAAATCATGTTTTACTTACATTAAATACGCCAGCCGCTTGAAAATGCTGTTTTAACAAAATAAAATAAAACCAGAGATAAAAAATGTTAGCAACGTTGGTGAAATGTCAAAACGCAAGTAGAAAATAAACAAGAACGCCCAAATGCAATAAAAAAAGTGGTTTAAAGACAATTTTATGTTGCAGATTTATAGATATCTTGACTATTCGAGCAGTCGAATAATTTTAACAAAAAAAAAAATGGTTTAAGAATTATTCGAAATTTTGCGATTTTAAAAAAAGCCGAGACGGTTAAAAAAAACCAAAACGCCGAAAAATTCAAACCAATTTTGCATACCCTTGTTGATCGGAACATACTCGAGGGCTTGAAAATTATTTAATGGCAGCAACTAGACATTTATTTTTCTAGAACGTTCAAAAGAAATATTTATCAAATAAAATTTAAATCAAAGTCAAACCAAGTTGCTTATTCATTTAGTCAAAGAAAAAGTATATATACAAAATTATATCCAAAACAAGTCCAAGAAAGATTAAATGAAGAATGTTTTAATTAAGTCCAAGTCCAATAAAAATTAAGTAAAAACAAGCTGAACTCATAACTATATCATGTTAAAATTTAACTTTAGTAAAACCTTTCACCAAGTAATTTTAAAATCAAGGCTGCATAAATTTAAAATTTATACACTCAGAAAAAACACTGTGAAACTAAGCATATTATACTTAGACTCCACAACTTTTCTTGGTCATATCGTACCCAACAACTTAGCGTGTTTGAGTCAATATTCAATATTGTTACGAGTTATATTGTTGCTTCAAGTACAATTGTATTTGACAAAAGTACTTAAAATGTTCTTTAATAAGAACGTAAATTCTTGCAAAGACAATCCGCCACTCTTAGTCTAAAAATTTAATTCTTAAGATCGCCAACAATGGAACCTTGGCAAAAGTGAATAGTTGTTGCATTAAAACACATTCAGTATTTTTTAATATAAATAACACTGTAATTAAAAAACACATTTTGGCAAAATAACAGGATTCTACGATATAGGCTCGATACTATGACCAGAGGTGAGTAAAACCCTAGCTGGGTTTCGCGAGTTAATTAAATATTGAGAAAAACACATAAAAATCACATGAATATGTTCACAAGAGTTGTTCAATTTTTTCGGCTAATATTTTGTTAAAGATAGTATAGGGAAAATTTGAATTCTCTTTTAGTTATTACCAAAAAAGCGAAAAATGTAAAAACAATTTCGTTACTTTTTTTAAAAAAAAGATTGACGTAATCCGATATCTTCATATCTGTAAGAGCCGTTGAACAAAAACTAATGATACTATTTGTGCTCAAAATCGCTAAGACATAAAAAGAAAACGTTCGCCAAAGTCGCGAAACCCAGGTAGAGTTTTAGTCAACTCTGGTAAAGTATAGTATAGCATTGAGTCTATATCACAGAAACTTGTTATTTTGTTGACTGTTGTACAGTGTAATTACATAATATCTAAATCACACAAAAACTTATACAGTAATCCCCGCTTAATTACACAGGCAAAAATGGTCACACTTTTGTTCAATAAACCGGGAAAATCAATTAACGAAATCCCGCTCAATCAAAATTACCAGTTGCTCAATAAAAAAAAAAAACAGAGACATAACTGTTATAACAAATATTTATAAAAATTAAGGCTTAATTGTAAGATAACAATTTTCATCTTTAAGAAATTGTTATTTTCAACAGAAACTATTTCTTCTCTGTGATAAAAATTATAAACGAAGAATTTTTTTCCGTTACTTATAACGTTTATTTTCAATTTTTATTTTTTACGTTGCCTCTTAACAGTTATAGAAAAGAAAAAATTTTAACGTTGCTAATAATTTTTCTTTTAAAAAAATTAAAACACTTTTTCTGAGGTGTTTGCTTATCATTCAACATGTGGATTTCACTTTGATGAATCACTAATAATCACTAATAATGATTTCACTAACCAAAGCACTACACCTTTGCTCAGAGAGTCTTTGACGGAGCTTGAAATTTACTCATCCTCGGAAGAGGAGAGGGCTACTCTATCCAGCGAATTGTTAGCGGGTACCAATGCAATAGACAGCTGCAACTTCAATATTAGAAAAAAATGCACTTTTCCATATTTGCGGAAATTAGCACATATTTTCCACGCAGTGCCAGCAAAAAAAATTTGTCTGTTTTTGGACTTACTTCTTTTATTGACAGACAAAAGATGCAATTTTGGGGACGAAGCGTTGCCGCAAACTTTGTTTGTTAAGTTAAATCTCTAAAATAAAGTTATTGAAGATTTCAATTACAAAAATATTTTGTTAAATTACATATATTGCCTATGAAATAACAAAAAAAATATATCTTGCTTAAATAGCTCTTAATAAGCAATGTAAGAAAAAATATTTGGAAAATATAATTTATGAGCAACGTAAAAAAATATTTGTCGTCTATAACTGTTACGAGATGACGTAAAAATACTAATTGAAAATAACTGTTATTAAGCAACGAATAAAATATTTTTGAAAATATCGCCAACTTTTTTTACCTCAAAAAAAATAATAAAAGTTATTTTGGATCTTTGAAAAAAGTACTTCTTACCTGCACTTTTTCTTTAATTACACTGGGTTACACGTAAAAGGCACCAAAGTAATTTTTTATGGGTCGGTGATCACAATGGAATTTTTTTTTTTAAATCGCGAGATCAAATCAAACTAAAATATCTCGTTAGTGGCAAATTCGAGAGCAATATTCTATATATTCTTGAAAAGGCAATGAAAGTACGAATTTAGTGACATTTTCTTTCGTTTCCCAGAAAGCCGTGAGCCTAATTTTTGGGGAACAATTAAGAGGGATTTTTTATATTGATTTAACTCAATAGCCCAAATTTTTATGATCAAATAACCGGGGAATTCAATTAAGCGGGAATCAATAAAACGGGAATAACACCCTACATTTCTTATGGGAGTGCAATATTGACACAACTTTTCGTTCATTAAAGCGAGGAAATCAATTAAGTGTGAAGCAATTAAGCGGGGATTACTGTATTGGGTCTTACAAAGCTATTCTCTACATATAAACTGCTTTTTGTTCTGCCTCGTCTAATTTTAAACTAGGTTGAAACTAACTTAAAACAACTCTTTCTGAAACAGTTTTAGATACAAAATCTTCCACATTGAAGTCTACAATAAGTTGAGGCTGTGATGATGGTGTGCTTGAAGAATTGACTCCATCTGATACACAATTTGATATTATTCTATCACTTCCACAGCAAGACATAAGATCGAAATAAAATAAATTGATATATTAAAATCGAAATGTAATGGTATAAACTTAACTTCTGCTTAACTGTCAAACCAAATTTTTTAGTTAGAAGTTGCTGTGTATCTGACAACCAACAGTAATATTATTAGGCAGCAGCTGCCACTGCCCAAAGAAGAAAATTTATTGGAAGGAACCAGCGGTATGCACCGCCAATATGATGAGGTCTTATTATTGCAAAGAATAAGATTCTAGCTCCTTCCAAGATAACTGAACGATTGCTACAATGGTTATATCACCGGGATGCTGCCTTATAGTTTAATGGATAAGTGTATGCTTACATTAATTTGAATGCGCCGCTTTTGCAGATTGTGTCGGAATTTTCTATTTTTCGCCAACATTTCCTTTATATGGAAATCTTTGTCAATATTAAGACTACAGACTGGGACAGATTGAAAAAATGACCGGACATAATTCCAAAAATCGGAGCAGTAATCCAGATAAAATAAAAGACTTAAACAGTGGCCAATTAACCACTGAGGTCGAAAATTAACTGATTTGAAGGTTCCATGCACGTTGTTGATCAGGCAAGGTGCCCAAAGTTGAGTATTGTTTCAATACATGTATGCATGCTAATTTAAGGTTATTTTTAGTTGATATGCGTTATATGAAGGATATGTTTGTGGTTGTTTTAAACTTTTTTTATTTATTTAGTGTTATAACAGCTACTATGTTGTATATTAAGATAGTTTAATTTACTTAAGCTTTCTAGTTAAATTGCAATGAAAGTAGTTGACTAAAAATATTAAATTTTTTAATCTTTTGTGGACCGCCAAAAATTAGCACCAACTAGGAACAGCGCGCGATTCTCAGTTCTGAATACTTTGGACCCTAACCGAAGTCAGTGATTTTATTTCGTTACCCTTTACTACCAGTTGCTGAAGAAAATTTTTTTTTAAACTTTTTTTCAAATTTAAATATAAATTACTTGTGTAAGAATTGATTTTTTTCAGTGTAAATTCAAATACATTACTGTGTCGGAATTTAGGTTTGGCAATACCATAAAATGTCAAACTAAAATTTCTATACTTTATGTAAAAACAGCTGTGTGAAACAGCTGTGACAACAATTACGCGGCATTATAAAAGAAACAAGTGCGTGGGAGTTGCATGTAAAAAAATAAAAAATTAAGAATTTATTTAAAAAATAGTGTGTGTAATAATACCAATAAGATTTTGGTGTATGGAATGGCAGATATTACGTATAAAGTAATGTTTGAAGCTTGGAGAAACCAAGATCACATATCTCCACCAGGTTCAGTTAAGACAAAGGAATTTCTGAAAAACTTTATAAAAGACAGAAGTTCACGCCTATTGGATGACAATATTTTAGATGCAGAACTACATGCATACTGCATATATTTAGCACGTAGATGGAGGGCAGTAAATTTTGATCGCAAGTGGTTTGAGTCAAAATATGCTGAATGGCTTAAAACTAAGTTGGAGTTACCTACAAAAGCAGCTTCGTTGTTAGAAAAAATGCCCTCTGTTGAAAGTCCCCTAGCAGGTAATTTTTATAACACTGATGTTTATTTTTATATAGATTATTGTTAGATGATGTGTTTTATTTTAGGTCCATCTACCAGTCAGAATAATAAAGTTGGACGCCCTTACAAATTATTATCTAATCTGCATGAACGTTCTAAACGACGCAGACTTAATGAGTTGGAAAATACTGTGTCCCCTGAAGAAGCCTCACACTTAACAAGATCCTTCTTAAGAAATCAAGGAAGACATGCTGCTGCAGACCTAGTTAGGGTAGCTGTTAATGGATCTCCAACTAAGCCATTGAAAATTCGTAGGATTTATCGCGAAAGCTTGAAAACGAGTAATGTAAGTTATCTAGTCATTTAAATGTACATGTTAAAATTTATAAGCATAAAAGAGTAAACATTGATACTGTTTTCCTCTTTAGAAACTAAAACCTTACACAGCAGAACAAGCATTGGCACTTCTTATGGATTGCAAGCTTTCTAAAGATGCTTACATTAGACTGCGAACTTCCACGAATGAACATAACGCAAAAAAATTATTTCCGGCGTACCAAAAAGTTAGTGAAGCCAAAAAGCGCTGTTACCCTACTGACATTGAAGTAACTAATTTCGGTAAGCTTTATTTACTTTAACAATTTGTTTGTTTTTAAATTCTTTATTTACAATAAACAATGATATACTTGCAGGTGCTCGGATTCCAATTCAAGCCCTTCTTCATCACACGGCAATGAGAATATTAGAACTACATAATCTTGAACTACAAACAGAGACACTTACGCTAATTTGCAAGTATGGTTGTGATGGCAGTTCCGGCCATAACGAATTTATGCAAGGTTTTCAGAAGAATGATGAAGATGAAGAGAATTTGGATTATGGCCACCTTTTTTTATTTTCGCTTGTACCTTTAAAGCTCGTTGGGATTGTTAACGGTAGTGAGATGGTGGTTTGGGAAAACGATCGCCCTTCTTCGACGCGTCTTTGTAGGCCAATTAAATTTTTGTATTTGAAGGAGTCAACCGCAACGACCATACGAGAAGTAAACAAACTGAAAGATGAAGTATCCGAGCTCTTGCCATTAGATTACACCACTGCGGAAGGATATCTGTTGGGTTTTCTCTCCATTTTACTATGGTGGATGGAAAAGTAATTAACGCTCTGACGGGATGTAGTAGTCAATTGTGCTTCATTTGTGGATGCAAACCTACCGAGATGAATGACCTGAATAATGCGTATGCCAAAGTCATTAAACCAGAAAATCTACAATATGGTCTCTCTCCTTTGCATGGTTGGATCCGCTTTTTGGAGTTAGTTCTCCATATTTCTTACAAATCAGAGATAATTGAAGCACCAACCCGCAGAGGATATTCTCAAGAAAAGGTAGAAGAAATGACACAGAAAAAAGTTGGAATGCAGAAAAGGTTTCAGGAGGAAATGAATTTAAATGTTGATCGGGTGATTGCTGGTCATGCGGGGACCTCTAACACAGGGAACGTTGCGAGGCGGTTTTTCGCAAACACTCAGAAAGCAGCCGATATCACAGGCTTCGATAAGAATCTGCTGGATAGATTTAGTATAATTATGCAGACTTTATCAATTGGAAAAAAGATCAATGCTGAAGCTTTTGGCGATTTCGCTAAAAAAACTGCTGAACTTTACATAGAAAAGTACAACTGGCACAGAATGCCTCCCAGCGTTCATAAGATTTTAGTACACGGCTCGGAGGCTATCCAGGCTGCTATTTTACCAATAGGCGTTTTATCAGAAGAAGCTCAAGAAGCTAGTAATAAAAATTATAAGCACTTTCGGTTGAGCAACACAAGGAAGGTCAGCAGAAATGCCACCACAACCGATTTAATCCATATGCTGCTAGTAGAGTCTGACCCTGTAATCTCTTATTTAAGGAAAAAAATTACAACAAAACGAGATATTCCGGTGGAGGTTTCAAAATTACTTTGCACAGAAGAAGAAGAAATCCCCGCCAACCAAGATGAAGAAATGTGTGAAACTGCAGCGGAAGAGGTCGACGAATGCACCGAAGACAATGATGATGAAAATGTCGAAAATAATGATATAGATTTTTTTTAAACGAATTTTTTTTTTAGGTCCAAATAAATCTTGTATGGTTACGAAACAAACTTCTTAAACTTTTTATTTATTTTATAATCCATAATAAAGTTGGTAGAAAAGTTTTAAACGTTAAACCTTGTTAAGAAAAGACTTTTTATAAGAAAAGGTAAAATTACACATGCTCTTCCCTCCGTTAGGTTAGTTATCGAAATCCTGATCGAAAAATGGTTGCCAAAAATGATATCGGGGCATCAAAAAACCTATGAAACGATACCCATAACGTTTTTTTTTAAATTAACCACCTCCCCCCCCCATAACTCAACCCCCTCCCCCGATGAAAAAAGCAATGCCAGAAATGAGCTCAGCACCCTCAAAAACCTACCGACTAATGATTTTGATACGTCTAAAACCAAAAACAACGACGTTATTAATTTTGTCCGGTCATTTTTTCAATCTGTCGCAGTGTGGACTATGCATAACTTTAATTAATTAAGTGAATTAATTCAGCAATTGCACAAACTTTCAATAGCTTAGAGGACAATCCTCATTAAATGAATAAATTGAGGAAGTTGACACTAATTTCCAATTCAATTCCTTTATATTTGCTCATTTTATTTTCATTAACATTCTAAAATTACTTTCTTCTTGAAAATACACAAGACAAAGAAAACATGACAGAAAACGTCGAAATAATTTCGTTAAGTTTTAATTTTTGTTCACTTTGATTGAATGGCCGATGGAAGCATTTGGATAAATTTAGTCTTTCTTTCAATAAATTAATCAAAATTTAATAACTTTAATCATTTAGAGCAACAAGAAAGTTTGATTGATTAAATCATTTGATTTATGAGTGAAAACCCACAAAATAAAAAATGTGTACTTTTTGGTGCAAGTACAAATTGTTGACCGAAAAACTTTGCATATCATGCAATGAAGAAAATATTTAATTCTCAAGACAAAAACTTTAATATCAGAGAAAATACTAATATAATTGTTTAATTTCAAGAGTGGCGTAATATTTTTTTAAGTACGCGAATCTTGTTTTAAAATTGGAAAATCTCTTTGTGTCAAAGCTCACTTTTGATTTAATTTTTTAAGTAACAAATTTTTTAAAAATTAAAAGTTTTTGTTTTAAGAGTGTTTTTTTTTGCTCAGTGTTTATATAAACAAAATACGTATAAAGTTTAAACTGAGTCTAACTCAAGTTCGAGTCAAGTCAAAATAAAACCAATCGAATGAATTTAAATCAAAGTATAATACAAATAAATACCTAATCGAAATTAAAAATTAAGCTTAAAACCCGATCAAATGCAATGAAAATCAAGTCCAAACAAAGCCTGTAGGTAGAATAATCTAGTTTAAATCAATTTAAAATAACGTTTTCATACAAAAGTACTTAAGGTCATATTAAGTCCTAAACATATCTGTATCAAATTTAATTCAAGTATTAGCTGAGTCCAAATCAAGTCAGTCAATTCCATACCAATACATATGTAATTGTGCCCAAGTCCTTTTCATTTGAAGTTAATTTATTGTCATAACACATTATAGAAAGAGATTTTGACGAAGTTAGAAAAGTAGATAGAAGACAAAGCATCTGTTCTAGCTACATGATTGTTTTAGAACAAAATCAGCTTTTTTTATTACTCAGTAATAGTCGTAAGAGTTCAGTGATTTGTAAGTTACTTACATTTACTTACGTTTGTGTTAAATATTTAAATTAAGTTCGATTTGTTATGTGTCATAATTCTAAAATAATACTGAATCAAATGTGAGTGTTTTCTTGTTAAATGCTAAATTGTTAGAATAAATGAAAACACAATATATATTCTAGTGATTAAAGTGTATAAAAATCTAAAATCCCCTGAAGAAGAAGAAAATACACCTTCGAAACGCAGGGAAAGTTACATATTATTAATGTCTTTAATTTAATAAATATATTATTAAAAATTAAATTTACCAAAAGAGCCCAAGCACAATATAATAACATTCATTCATAATATTTAATGAATTTCAGTTGCATGTTTTTTTTATTTCAAACCTTTACGTATTTCAAGCTTTAAACAATGTTCACAGCAAATACAGCTTAATAACACTTAATACAATTTTTGACACAATCCCCTAAGAGCCACTACAAAAGCTTTGTAAATTATGAATGAGTAAACTTTCAAGCATTGCGCTGACGCCACAAACAAAGAAGAGAAAAAAAAATCACATTATTGAAGGACCGTTATTTATGTCTTGCTTATTTCAAATAACAAAGGAATTGTTGTTGAACAAAAGTGCTTTTCTTTTTAGATGTTACACGTGAACAGGGGAAAATGGCAAAGAATACGTTGATAAAAAAGTGTAAACAATACATATGTATGTCCATATGTAAGAACATGTATGTGAATGCATCCATACGAAATGTAGAAAAATAAAAGAAAGTCTTAAAAAGAAATTTATAACAACACATATAATACAATTATATAACTTCATGGGTTTGATATATAAGCTTTTTGTTGTTTCTTGTGGAAGGACCTACAATAAACACAATATATTCTTCAAATCAACTTTATTTTAAATAAAATTTTGGGCAATTTATTATTAAAAATAAAAATTAGTTTTTATTTAATAACGCTACCGTTAACCATTTATTTTTTTGTCACTTTGTCTCTCTCTGATGATAAGTCAGTGACTCGTCATAGCCCATCTAGAGTCTGCCTTTGCCACCATTCTAGGTTTCTAAGTCTTCTTTTTCTTCTTCTTCCTATCATTCCCTCGTTTCTACACATCCTTGTAAAATTAACATCTTTTGTTGACAAAGCTTTTGTATGGCAGTTGCATTGCAAACTCTCGCTGACGGCTGTCATTTCTACGTCTAAACCGTTACGACATGCTCACTCCTGTTACTCATTTGGTTGCAGCTTAGTCTTGACTTTTGTAACTGACGCTTAAAACTAAATAATGAATAGTCTGGAAAATTCTCTTAAGATCAAAAGTACTCAAGCTAAATTTAAAATCGAAATATGTTCGCTACAAATGGAATATGAGATACTATAAATATTAAGAAATTTGTTAGAAAAATTGTGTTAAGTCAAGTATTAGAAAAACTGATAGTTTAGCAAAAAAAAAAAAAAACTAAATTTTGGTTTAACTTTCGAATCCTCTAATTGAGCTACTTTAAATTCCTAATTAACCCTAGGAGGTATAACCAGGTCTGTGCAGACTTTTCGCATACAAACGTGTGCACAACTTTTTTGTTTTGCGTGTTAGAAACGAATCCGTCCATGACTTCCTCAACGCGGCTACGGTAAACACAATAAGCGCGAAATTAGACTGAATTTTGTTTTTGAATATGTTTTATTCGAATTGATAAACAAAAAGGGCCAAAAGGAAATATAGGTATGTGCAGACCTATGAAAAATTGAATGGAGAAGCAGACGCTTGAAAACGGTTTTGACTTGTATTCATGTTTTAAACGTGTGTAATACGTAGAGCATGGATACGTGTAAGTATGTACGAACCCCTGCAGTCCAAAGCATCGTACACGAATATGTCATTATGATTTCTAAACAAATCGTTTTCGTTCATTGAAAACAAAAAGTTTTCAAGCAGTGCACGTATTTGGAACTTTTGTATGAGTTTTTCGTCAATGAAATGTATAAACGAATCAGCATGTGTCGTCAAAGAGGAAGAAAACTCGTGCATGATTCATTCAAGATTTCTTTGAGACTTGAACTACTGAGAGCGTTTGTGCAGTAAACATCTCTGACTTTGATTTTCAAGTGAATTATTGTAGGTTCCTCCCCCATTTTTTGTTTTTTTTTTATAAGTATGCTACATGTTAGTGTAGACCGTTTCTTATGCGTGTGTAGATCGTAGATAATAGATAGAACGTAGGCAAGGTGCTAGAATAGCAGCAGTGTTCGTACAGTAAACATCTGTGAGTTTTACATATTACTACAAGGATCAATTGTTTCCTCTTTGTTTTGCAAATTAGTGGACGGTTACACCGGTGTTTGCTTCTATTCACTGCAGTGGTGCACCATACATATAGAAAAATGGAATCTGCAACCAGTATCGATGTAGTCGATAAGATATTGAACGATGTGAATCGTACTGCGAGATACCAAAATTTATCGGAACACGAGAGGAGTCAAATGAATGACAGGTTCAATGATCTGGATTATGTTCCGCCTGAAGAAGATGCTGCTTCTGATGCTGAGGGTAACATGGAAATCGAAACCGAGTAGCCATATGATGATGAGAATTTAGAGGAGTTCTACGAAGACGCTGCAGCTGCAATTGAAAGGGTTGAAACCGTCGAATTAGGTGAGGAGCCATGCTCAATGAGTTTAGCTGAAGCACAAAAATCTTATTGAAAGGATGGCAAAGTTTGGTGAAGCGCTCCTCCTGCCACAGGAAGGCTTCGTGCTCATAACTGCGTTTCAGTGGGTCATGAAGGACCGGTTCCAGGGATCATGCGAAACCCAATAACAATTTTCAAATGAAACGAATCGAAAAGCCCAGGTGCTATGCTGTTTATGGAATGCTAACAATTCTGACCAGGTACCACGAACGTGGATAAATCCAGTCAATGAAAAAGAAA
Organism: Dichetophora obliterata; assembly: GCA_963920525.1. Lineage (NCBI taxonomy): Eukaryota > Metazoa > Arthropoda > Insecta > Diptera > Sciomyzidae > Dichetophora > Dichetophora obliterata. The sequence goes on along the minus strand of OY986439.1, from coordinate 78,560,907 downwards.
TGTACGCTTTTTTGGCTTTTTATTGTTTGCTGGCATATTCAAACACTCAGCCTGCAAATGAGTAGTAAGGGAAGCAACAGCAACCCGATTTACGAGGCGACGATGTTTGCGAACCGCTTCAAACTGATTTTGAAATATATTCGTTTTGATACCGGGAACACACGACTCGCTCGGCTCAGAGAATTCTTAAATATGTATATTTTCTACTTTTCACGCTATTTCAGCGTGTTTTCGCTCAAAGAGTCTTAAAAAATGTATAATTCCCCTACTTTTCACACTATTTCAGCGTGTTCTCGCTCAGATACTCCTAAAAACGCTCCAGCAGCTGTATTTTACGCTTGCTCTTAAATAAACTCCTCCGCTTAAACGTCATATGATTTCAAAGAGTTTATTCGAACAAGTCTCCAATTATATACAACTTAAACAGTAGATTGGTCACAGCTTAATTCCTCAAGCCTACTGAAGTAGGAAAGAGTAGTTCCTTCTGCTGAGTTATTGACTCCTTACGGAGTTGTTGTTGTTGCCATGTTCAAAACTTACTTGAGAGACTTCACGCATTTCTAGATTTTTTTTATAAGCGCAGACAAGATTGGGAGAAATAATTTTAGAAGAGAGTTTTTACAAGAGAGCGAAGGAAATAATTGTAGGTAAGAGGATTCACGCATTTTTAACGATAAATATTTATGATTTTGCTTTATGGGATTTAACGACAATAAATGTAGGCAATCAGTTGCCAGCAATTATTGTAGTTAATTCTCGTGAATTTTTGTTAGAGTGTAGTATTATATTATATGGTTTTTACAATTATAGACCCTTTTCAAAAATAAAATTTTTTGGAATTTTTTAAAACGCTTTCTGCTTAAATATTGTAAAAATAATTTTCATTAATTTGTTCATGTTTCGAAAAGGTCCAGATAGAATGAGTTTTAATCGAAATTTCGATACAAATTAGGCAAATCTTCAACAATATCAAATACATAAAAATTCAATAAGAAATATAACTTTCAGAGCCTTTAAAACAAAATGTGTTTCTAACATATCAAAAATGTGATTTTTTGCATTTAAAAAGCGCTATTATACAGGAGAATCAAAATCTTTCCAATCGCAATCTAAATTTCAGTCCTGTTCCATTTCCATATTTTAGAGATCTCAAAAAATAGCATATCTTTTTTTTATACCCCCACGAGTACTGTGTAAGGGGTATATTCACTTTGTCTAACTAATCGAAAGCAAATCAGCCGCCATCGACAACATATGCTGATGAAAAATGTTGGAGAAACAAAATGTTGCGGGTGCACAGATTACAATCGAAGAGCAATTGTTCCCCTACAGAGGTCGCACGCGCTTAACAAAATATATTCCATCCAAGCTGGCCAAATACGGCATAAAAATCAGGTGGATGTGTGATGCCAAGGACAAATTATCCTGAAAGGTTCCATATATGTAGGAAAACAGCCTAATGCAGAGCGTGAGATCAATTTAGGCGAAAACGTTGATCTTCAATTAGTCCAGAAATACGCCGGTTCAGGACGAACCGGTTTTTGTTTTCATCATACAATTTGGCCACCATTTTGATATCGAAACGGTTGGTATATGTAGGAATCATGCGTAAAAATAAAGCCTGCATATTGAAGGATATGTTGGATCTAAGCCGGGATGTATTCAGCTCAATATTCAGATTTTACAATAACAATATCTCGTTATGCACATACGTTCCAAAAAATAAAAAGCAGTGGTTCTCATCTCGACCGATATAACGGTTGCGCTGTCGACTTGTCGAAACAATCTAAAAAGCCATACTAAATACAAGATTACAACATGTATAAATCCAGAGTGGACACAATGGATCAGATGGTTGGCGGTTACACTTGTGAACGGGGCACAAAACGATGGTCATTGGATTTATACTTCAACATGTTGGACGTGGCAGGTTTGGCTTAGTTTGTCATTCATGACAAATTAGGGCATGTCAAGAGGAACGATAGAAGAGATGTTTTCCTAATGGAATTGACAGAACAACTTGTATTACCTCACATGGAACAGAGAGCAATGAATGAGTAAGAGGTTTTCAACATGTCAAGCAGGCAATGGCGTCATTTGGTGTTCAAGTAAGCATTTAATTTATACATTCATTCATTCAATTAAATTCTAAGATCAATTATTCTATGTGTATTCGCATGTAGCTGCAGGCCCTCCGATAGATGATCAACCAGCCCATGGAGTTTCTTCTTTAACTCGACCGACGTGCTTGCTGCCCGGCAAAAAACCGGCAAAAAGCGAAAAGGTTTATAGCAAAAGCGAAAAGCACGTTTTCATTGCATGTTTTGCAAGAAATGCACTCTCATGCCAGATATGCCTGTCTAGAATGCCGTTGCGGACGTTTATTTTTATCTGAGTTCAATAAAATAGGGTCAACTGTTACCTGCAAAATGTAAAAGTTAGTTTTTATTGTTCACATATCTCCCTTACTTCCCCCCTCCCTTATCATATCTTCTATCCTAGTATAAACACATTAACTCACACTTTTGTACCTTGCACATCTGCACAGACCAAAGTGATATAGATAGCGCCAAAAAATATCTGATCGTCCTAAGGATAATGAAACATTTTTTAAAAACTTTTAAACAAATGCAACTTAGAAAATTTTGATTACAACTTTCGTTTTACGGATATTTTCAAATTCGTAGTGATTGTTCAAGTGAAAAAAGTGCTTTTAAAAGTTTGAAAGAGAAATAAAATTATTTCGAGGTATATTCTAAATTTGTTGGCTTAAGTTTTCTAAAAGTAGGTATTTTATCGAATAAAATATGTCCCAGCTGCAAGTGCCTGCAAATAATGACGAAATTGTGTTTTTTAAGAGACATGTTCTATGAATATTGGTGATATCTTCTCTGCATGGCTCAAAATAAAAGATACATCTGACGGCATTAGAAATATGTTAAGCTTTGTAAAAGCAAAGACTTGCGCAAAGATAAAACATGACCAAAATAAAACTCAGTAAAAATATTCAATAACATAATTTCAAAATAAGTGGCGCACTCATCGTCGCTCCAAATGGTTATTTCAGCAGATATTTAAAATGTGGTTCCAAAATTTTTTTAATATAATAAAGTAAAGCAAGTAGGTTTTTCGCAAATGAAATTGTATTTTAAAAAATAAACATAAATGAAACAAAAAAATAAATAATACAAAAATTTTACTTCACAACCAAAAATTAAAAAAAAAAATTAAATTAAAATCAGTGTAAGTAGCAAAAACTAGCAAGTAGCGATAACACATGTTTTAAACGATGTATTTTTTTTTTGTTTTGCTTTGCTATTCTTTTTTGAAGTGAAACTTCTTAGGTGGCGATTTGATACTGAGAATAAAATTGTTAATATTTGAAAAATGAAATAACATGAAAAATATTTTGAATCTCGTCACGTTTTTTTGTACATGAGCAATGATATTTTAAATTTTGTGTTTTTGTATGTGGACCATCAGAAGGGTAGCAGATAGAGTGTAGGTGTGCTTAGAAGAAATGTAGAGGGAGAAAAATTAATAGGACCAGCTCATACATTTGATCCCCCTAAGGGTCGTTGATTTTTGTGATATGAACTATAATAGACATTTTTTTCTATTTTTATTTTTTTTTTGTGAGGGCAGCAGATAGAGAGTAGTTGCGTTCATATAAAATTTTAAGGGGGAAAAATTAATTTAAGGGGTATTAGCTCATTTTTTTACCGCCGTAGGGGTCATATATTTTTTTAATATGAATTATAATAGAAAGTGGCGCACTAGCGACCGTAGCCTAGTTGGTAGAGTGCGTGGCCCCTAAGCTAAATAAGCGCGGTAGCCCGGGTTCAATTCCAGCTCAAACAGAAAGTTTTTCAATTGAATTAACTTTTCTGTTCGGTCATCAGCTCTCTGCATACAATGGCAAACCTCAGAGAGTAAAAGTTACCATGTAAAGCTTATTGAGAACATAAGCCGTTCGGAGTCGGCATAAAACACGTTGGTCCAGTTCTCGGTCATTTGTGATCAAACATTTAATAAGTCGCACAACACAATTGATCAATAGAAGCTAGGTCAAAGTCCTTGCAAGGGCTGAAATGGCCAGTTTATTTATTTTTATTTTTTATATTATAGAAATTGTTTTCTTTACTTTGTGTTTTTGTGTATAGATAGATCCCGACAATAAATCTTCTTACAATATATGCAATTTTTAACATATATCTCATTTCTTAGTAATAAAAAAAAAATTAAATCAGTATTACCAGTCAAAGCACCAAAAAATGACAGATTAAATATTAAAAAATCATTAAATTTTATGCAAATTTTGAATTGTAATTCTTTTGAAATGCTCTTTCTCTCTATTTCATTCACAAAAATCTCTCAAATCCTTAATTTTCCTTCTGTATACACAGCGCTGTACTATATTATTTTTAATACCTTTTCTTGTTTTTGTTAAACTAGAAATGTTAGATAGAATAACTTTGTTATAATTGCATTTGGGAGTGCTTAAAAAATAAAACCTTTCTAACTTTTCCCTTAGAATTAGTCAAAATCTGTTTTTTGGTTTTGAACCTGGGTTGACACAAAAAAATTTCACATCCAAAACGAAAGTGTGTCAAATATCATCAACTATAAAATTAATTATTTAAAATAAGTTGTAAAGCATCCAACGAACACATAATTTATAATTAATATATTTGAAACATAAATAATCTATTAAATGTATTATTTTATTGTACATAGGTTGCAGGAGATCAATATTGTATTATTTTTTTTACATAAATTAACTAAAATCATAAAAGTAATTTAGTAACATTCTTAAAGAAAAAATAAAGCATAATCTTAAAACTTAACGCTAAGAAACATGTTCAGTGGGTATACAAATTTTTAGGGATAACCTTTAAATTGTGAATTTATGGTTATATTAATAAATCAAAAAATAAAGCAAAAGGTTGGTTGTTTTGTTAAAATAATAAAAATGCAAAATTGCGTTTTTAACTTACTTTCATATGACATGGCATTTATTAGCAAAAGTGGTTCCAGTTTAACAACAATTTTTCACCTTTTCTGTCATAAAAAACAACGCTACCTGCCATTTTTTTGACGAAGTTAATTCTCTTCAAAAAGTTTAAATAAACTTTACGGAATGATCAAGCATCAAGAAAAATTTACGTGAAAAATGTATACCAATATCTCTTTCTCGCTAAAAATCAATAAATCTAACTCTGAAAATAAAAGTTCTGTGTGCTTTAAATATCTTTACTTTATCATTTTAACTAAATGAAAGATAGTTAAAAACGCAATTTAAATTTATATTTATATTCATATTTTAATTGTGTATTAAATTTTTAAATTTCACAACAAAACTAGCTTTGTGTCATTTTTGATTAATTATTACAACCATAAATACACATTTTAAAGGTCGTCCCTATTAAGTTGTCCACCTACTTTATTTCGATGGTTAAGCGCACAAAAGTGATAAGTGAAAAATTTTAAATTTCCAGTAACGCTGTTTCTTAGTTTTTTTTTTTTTTATTAAAGATGGGTATAAAAATTTTCTTTAAAGGTAAAGGAATCAAAATTTCTTTTAGCAGTAGGTGAACTTTGAGCAAGTGTCATTAAATTTTTAACAAAATTTATTTAATTTATTTGTTCTATATAACAGTTTTCTTGCATTTTAAAAAGGAGTTTCTTTGTCCCAAAAGTCTACAATATCCATGTCGCTTTTTGGGCTAAATTAAGATAATCGTAGTAATTTCCATTGCAACTATCACAAAACAGTGTATCTTTAATAAAGAGAGGGAACACTTAAAAAAAAATTTGCTCTGCCTCGACACTGCAAAAATTTTCCTAACTGGAATTAAATTTCACATCCAAAAAAAAATTTACCAGTTTTGGTAAAATTTTCACATTTTGGCAACGCTGCTTTCGGATTATACAAGTTGGTATAGGGGGAGATGGTTAGTGGGTGGGTTGGGGATGGTGGTCATTTGAGTCTCAATGTATATCATGATCGAAAATTTTATTAATAAGCCAAAAATTTCAGCTCATTTTTACAAAAATTCATTGAAATCTGTTGACGTTTGAATTTTTTTCAGTTTCGGGTTGTACGAGTGGGGAAGGGGGAGAGGGTGTTAGTGAATCGATTTCTTATGTTTAAAAACTGCGCTAACAAGCTCAAAAGACAACATCTTATTAAATTTCATTAAAATATATCAATATTTCCTATTTCCCAGTTTGGGTTTGTAGGGGAGGGAGGGGTTGTATTGGTCCGATATGCACCATTTTTTGAAAATTTTTAATAGGTCTTAGAAACGATCCTGTACCAAATTTTATCAAAATCCGTCAATGTTTACTATTTTTTAAGGACTTGAAATTTTTCACAAAATTCTTAAACTCAAATATACACTCTAAATATGAAGTTTGTGTGACAACGACGTCTATCTCCCATACAAAGTGGCTATATGGAAACGGTAAATTTTCCAGAATTCCTGTGCACTTAATGGAATTCCTTTAAATTTTCCATTTAAGGTTTTATTTCAAAAGTGAACTCAAAGCTTTGAATTTATCTTTTAACTCCACAAACAGTAATGTATTGAATTGTGAAAGCTTACATTGCGTTTTTTAATGTACTCTGGGCTTAAATTTGAAATAAAAACACGCCCCATAAAAAGAAAAAGTCACCAAAATAATAAAACATTCAAAACTTTGAATACATTTTACAGGGCTGTGGTGGTATTTAAGCTTTGGTCCAGTAAAAAGATAATTTTTGACTAGTTTTTATTATTAAAAAAAAGGGTTAAATTTTATGTTTGCTTAAAATAAATGCCGCTCATAGCTCAGTTTTACTTCTTTGCGCTTCTATAATTAATGCGCTCATTTAAACGCAACGCTTAAAGCGTCACCAACAACGGTAGCACTCGTTATATTCATAAAAAAAAGTTTATGGTATGCATGTGCTATACATATATATTATTTTCATTTGTACGCCAAAGAAACTCAGACTTTAGACAACTTGAAGGAAAATATTTACGCGCCATTGAATGAAAGCTGTTGCAGGCAGGTTTTATGAACGTGCATTATTGTAAAATGTAGCTCCCAGCAGTACAACGCAGCTCAACGTAACGCAATGCACAGTTATCGAGACAAAAACAAACAAAATGCCTTCGAAACGGCCGAGTGCTCTACAGGATGCAGTTGAATCCTTTGGAATTTTCACTTCAATTGGTATACGTTGGATAGAGGTAGTAGTTACTGCTTGAGAGTAAAGATTGAGTTGTTGCCAAAGACACTTCACGAGTCATTCACCATGGCGGCAATCCTCAAGGTATTCATTTCCGATAAGTTAAGTGGTTTCAAAGTGCCTTCCTTGCACAAAGTGTTTGGCGTTGAAGCAGCGGAGATTGCTAAAGTTAATATGTATGAGAAAGACTTGTGGCTTCATTGCTAGCGGTGAAATGTTTTGGTAATTAGCATCCGGCTTAAATGAGGCAACTCAGCTGGCTTAAGAAGGAGAATTTGTAATAAAAAAATATTTCTTAAATTATTGTTGAAGTAGGAAATGACTTTTACCTGGCTTCGTGACATTTTCACCTACCAATTTACAATGAAAAACTTGAACTGACCATGTTGATAATGACTGACACACTTCAACCTCAATCTTAGTAGGATACAAACAATTATTTCATTTTACCGAGTCGAACAGCGAAAAAAGGAGACTCTCCTGCGTGCAACCAATCACTGTCAACTCAAACATTCAGACAGATAGTGAGTTGCTAAGAAACCATCATTTGAAAACTGTGACAATGCGCCCAGCGAAAAATGTAACATTTCCGGTCTCTAAGGACTGTTATTGTGTTTTTTATTTGGCTAGGCATTATTGGACAGTTCTGCTGCAAAACGAAAGCAATATCTTGGCGTCGCGACACAGGTTGGGAGCAAAACAGTTTCAGTGAAATCTGTTGCTTACGCTTTTACGTTTATTTATTTTTCCGCCAAACAAAAGTAATTTTCCGCTTCCTTTGAAAAGCGATTTTATTTTATTTCCGACTCACAATTTCACAATATTAATTTCTTATGTATAAAGCACACAGTAATTAATACAAATCGGTACAATTTCGTGACTCTCAAGTGAATAAATCAGAAGGGTTTTTGTTAAATGTGATAAAAAGTTTCGGCTGAATATATTTTCTGCTTCTGTTTTTCTCGTGGACATTGTTGCTATAGTTATTAAATATTAAGTATTGAGAAATGTGTATTATGTAATGTTTTATAAAGTATGAAGAACTAAGTATTAAGTATTTAGTATTCAGTATTAATTATTTAGTATTGAGTATTTAGTATTTAGAATTTAGTATTAAGTAATTAGTATTTAGTATTTCGTATTTAGTATTTAGTATTAAGTATTTAGTATTTAGTATTTAGTATTTAGTATTAAGTATTTAGTATTTGGTATTTAGTATTTAGTGTTTAGTATTTAGTATTTAGTGTTTAGTATTTAGTATTCAGTAGTTAGTATTTAATATTCAGTATTTAGTATTTAATGTTCAGTATTTAGTATTTAGTATATAGTATTTAGAATTTAGTGTTTAGTATTTAGTATTTTGTATTTAGTATTAAGTATTTAGTATTTATTATTTATTATTTAGTATTTAGTATTAAGTATTTAGTAATTAGTATTTAGTATTTTTTATTAAGTATTTAGTATTTAGTGTTTAATGTTTAGTATTTATTATCTAGTATTTAGTATTTAGTATTTAGTATTTAGTATTTATTATTTAGTATTCAGTATTTAGTATTTAGTGTTTAGTATTTAGTGTTTAGTATTTAGTATTTAGTAAGTAGTATTTAATATTTAGTATTTAGTATTTAGTATTTAGAATATAGTATTTATTATTAAGTGTTTAGTATTTAGTATTTAGTTTTTAGCATTTAGTATTTAGTATTCAGTATTTAGTAGTTAGTATTTAGTATTTAGTATTAAGTATTTAGTATTCAGTGTTCAGTATTTAGTATTTAGTTTTCAGTATTTAGTTTTTAGCATTTAGTATTTAGTATTTAGTAAGTAGTATTTAATATTTAGTATTTAGTATTTAGAATATAGTATTTATTATTAAGTGTTTAGTATTTAGTAATTAGTATTTAGTATTTAGTATTTAGTATTTAGTATTTAGTTTTTAGCATTTAGTATTTAGTATTTATTATTTAGTATTTAGTATTTAGTATTTAGTATTTAGTATTTAGTATTTAGTATTTAGTAGTAAGTATTTAGTATTTAGTATTTAGTATTCAGTATTTAGTATTTAGTTTTCAGTATTTAGTATTTAGTATTTAGTATATAGTATATATTATTTAGAATTTAGTATTAAGTATTTAGTATTTAGTATTAAGTATTTCGTATTTAGTATTTAGTATTTATTATTAAGTATTTAGTATTTAGTAGTAAGTAGTTATTATTTAGTATTTAGTGTTTAGTGTTTAGTATTTAGTATTTAGTATTTATTATTTAGTATTTAATATTTAGTATTTAGTGTTTAATTGTTAGTGTTTAGTATTTAGTATTAAGTATTTAATATTTAGTATTTAGTATTCAGTATTCAGTATTTAGTATTTAGCGTTCAGTATTTAGTATTTAGTATATAGTATTAAGTATTTAGTATTTATTATTTAGTATTCATTATTTAGTATTTAGTGTTTAGTATTTAGTATTTAGAATATAGTATTTATTAATAAGTATTTAGTATTTAGTATTTAGTTTTTAGCATTTAGTATTTAGTATTTAGTGTTTAGTATTTAGTATTTACTATTTAGTATTTAGAATTTAGTATTTAGTATTAAGTATTTATTATTTAGTGTTTAGTATTTAGTATTTAGTATTTAGTATTTAGTATTTAGTATTTAGTATTTAGTATTTAGTATTTAGTATTTAGTATTTAGTAGTTAGTATTTAGTATTTAGTATTAAGTATTTAGTATTTAGTATTTAGTATTTAGTATTTAGTATTTAGTATTTAGTATTTAGTATTAAGTATTTATTATTGAGTATTTAGTATTTAGTATTTAGTATTTAGTATTTAGTATTTATTATTTATTATTTATTATTTATTATTTATTATTTATTATTTATTATTTATTATTTATTATTTATTATTTATTATTTATTATTTATTATTTATTATTTATTATTTATTATTTATTATTTATTATTTATTATTTATTATTTATTATTTATTATTTATTATTTATTATTTATTATTTATTATTTATTATTTATTATTTATTATTTATTATTTATTATTTATTATTTATTATTTATTATTTATTATTTATTATTTATTATTTATTATTTATTATTTATTATTTATTATTTATTATTTATTATTTATTATTTATTATTTATTATTTATTATTTATTATTTATTATTTATTATTTATTATTTATTATTTAGTATATAGTATTTAGTATTTAGTTTTTATTATTTAGTATTTAGTATTTGATATTTAGTATTAAGTATTAAGTATTAAGTATTTAGTATTTAGTATTTATTATTAAGTATTTAGTTTTTAGTATTTAGTATTTTGTATTTATTATTTATTATTTAGTATTTAGTATTTAGTATTTGTTGTTTAGTATTTAGTTTTTAGTATTTAGTATTTAATGTTTAGTCTTAAGTATATAGTATTTAGAATTTAGTATTAAGTATAAAGTATTTAGAATTTAGTGTTTGGTAATTAAATTTAGTATTAAGTTTTTAATATTAAATATTTAATATTAAGTATTAAGTATTTTGAATTAAGTATTTAATATTAAGTATTTAGTATCAAATATTAAGTATTAAGTAAAAAGTATTAAGCATAAAATATTAATCATAAAGTGTTAAGTATTAAGTATTTAGTTTCTGTCTTAGAATCATATTCTTCAATTTGTGACTGTTATGCAAAAATAATTTGTTTGGTGCAAATGCACGATGAACTAGAAACTTATTCGGTTTGTTTTAGCTCTTTTACAAGGCCATACAAGGGGTTTAGTATCAAATAATCATTGTTTAAGACTTTGTTACACAGATTTTAAGTGCTCGTTTTAGCCCGATGAATAGAAAGGACATGTTAAGAACAATGGCTAAAACTAAAAAAAACACATTTTAAGTGTTCCCATTTGCGTTTCCATATGGCAATGACAGGATGATTTGGGTTAATATTGCTTTAAATTTCACAGCTTTCGGTTTTGCTTAAAGCTAATGTGACAGTTTCTATAGCAATATAAACTAACCCTCGAGCATTAGCTCTACGAACATCGTCTTGGCACACTCACATACACATTCAACCAGTTGCAAAGGCATACAGTGTTGCACCATCTTGTGCATTGCCATTTTTAGGCAACACCAACCGAAATAGCTGTTTTTTATATTTCTTCTTCAGCTGTTATTTTTGGTGCTGTTGAAAATTTAATGAAATTCTGAAATTTCAAATATTTGCCACCGCAGAATTTAAGCCAAACAACAAATGAAGTAAAATAATATAAAAACAAATCATAAACACTGTGTAAATATTTGCTCCAAGCAGCTTGTATGTGTTAGTGTTGGAACGTGTTGTTGCTGCAGAATGTGCCACCATCATAGTACGACTAGCTCAGCGCCTTTCAATTACAAGCCACAAAATATTCACGCCATTTAAATTAAAAAGGCAAAGAATTGGCATGAGTCAGCAGTCAAAATTAAGGCGCACGATTGAAAATATGAATAACTTAAATTTTTTATTTTCCTTTATTATTTAATCAAAAACGTTTCTAAGAATTTAAGAATAAGTAGAGCAAACCATATTAAAACAAACACCTTAAGGATTATTGGCCTTCAAAGATATGTCTAATAAACACTTTCACCCAATACAAGCACAACACATTCTATTAGCTGTATTTTGTTCATTAGCTTGTGTGTCTATACTGTTTCGTATTTCAACATTTTATGTTAATTTAATTGAAATTCAAAGAGAAAGATAATGCTACTAGGAAGTTTCTAGTGAAAGTATCCTGTACTATGCACAAGTAAACGATTATAAATAAAATTTTTATCTCATTATAAGTTTTATGTTTAAGGCAAATTCAATGTGTAACGTGCATTAACAAATGTTTAAGAAATTCCTTTAATATAAAGTAAAAAACTTCTTTATTCTTAACACCCTGGATAACCAATCATAACCAATGTTAGTCGATTCGACTCACACGCTCAAAAACTCGTTTTTGAGGAGCTGGTGGTACATAAATTACATTAAAAGCTATTAAGAATGGAAAAACTATGTACATTTTACTAGTTGTATCATTAATATTGGTCTTCGGTTTTTTTTTTATTTTTCTCATATTTTCATAAGCTACTTATTTCATAAGTTCGAAAAAAAAGAGAGCAGTGTTAGTTGAAACGACTAACATTGGTTAGCCAGGGTTAAAGAAATTAAACAACAGATGGGCGTTAAACGGATAGTGCGTAAGAGTGCGTGACTTAAATCTATTCGAGTCATGACTTGTTTATCTAAATTTTTCAAACCTGTGCAAAATTAAACAATGCTTGTGTTTTACGCTGCTGGGAGAAAATTTAGATAGATTACTTTTTTTAAATAAAAACTTTATCAAATAAAAAAAAAATTAAGATTAAAGTCCTTTGTTAGCTTTTCAAATAATACTTTTTATTAATTAAATTCAATGGATTTTAAATATATTTAAATGTTTAAAAGTTTTTATTTCAATTACTTGATTTATTTACAATTTAGAAGAAAAAATTATGTGTTAACTGCTCAATTAAATTGCATGAGTAGCTTTGTTAACAACTGTAGCTTTTTTGATGTTAACTTGTCGAAAGGTCCACTCAAAAGTAAGCTAAAGGCTTTTGTAGTCTAGTGAAGAGTGCGGTAGATTATCTATTGAGAGATCTATAGAGTTTAAATCCGCGTTCAAGCACTGTTCTTTTCGCTTTCTTTGTTCTTTACTACATTTAAGAATTATTGAGACAAAAAATCCACACTTAAATTATCTTTGTCGCATTCCACTTAAAATGTGGAACTAAAAGACAAGAACAACTGAGGACTAGAAATACTTGCCGAGGTTATGGCAAAACACTAGCCTCTGTTATAAGCAATTCAAATTGTCCTTCACGTTTGTTCCGCCAAATCGATAATTCACGTATGGTTCCAATCAATTCTTCCTCTAATAATCTATCCCTTTAAGGTGCATGGCTCGGTTCTTTGATTTTTTTTTTAAAGTATTATATAGTTAAATCTACGTGCATTAACTCTTGGAGTTGTTACGTCTTGTAATGTCCTTGAGCCCAACTACTTTATTGGTGGGTAAATTTTTCCAATATTAGCTTTTTTTTTAGACATTTCTATCAATGGCATTGCATTTTATTTCAATTGCTATCTGAGTTGTTACTATAAATGAGCCCATGTTGTGAAAGTGCAAAAAAGCTGTTGTAGCTGAACTTTATTGTTACTGCATGTTTGAAAAAATAGATAGATATAGAAGAGATAGGTTTTATATAATTGTATAGATAACACAAAAAATAAAATAAAAAATGTTGTATATATTTTTATGAAATAGGTTGAAGGGTATGATAAAAAAGGTGTTTTTTTTTATTATGAATGCTTTGAAATCACTATCCTCATAACCTTTGTTCCCTGTGTTTCTTCTTTATTCTATATTTGGAACGAAAGTCAAATACTTTTGGTCTATACCACTGATAACCAGATAATAAACTTCCATTCTTCAGTCAAAAATCAGCTGATCAGAGATTGGCGTTTATAATTTTTTTGCAGAATTTGTGATACTCACGTATTGTTTACATGAGTTCACCTTTTTCACCTCATAGCTGTAAATGTTGTTCACTGTCATATGTAGGCTGCGTGCCAATCGAAAAATGTTCACAACAGTGTGGTGAGTCAAAAAGTTATGTAGCCTCAGAGGCTAGAACAAATTTTAACTGAAGAAAAAAAAAAATAAATAAAAAAACGCTTAACACGCCTAAACGTGTTAATTTTAAAAAATTTAATTGTCTGGAAAAAGTATTTTAGCTATAAAGTAGTATTTCCGAAGTGTGTTTTGCTCTTAACCCTTTCAGTGGATTTCTCCAATATATTGGACACGTCAGATATTTATTTTGCAAACCTTTTTTTGAATTAAACTATTTGGTTCTATACAAAATAGATGAACCAACACGATAAAATTAAATTTAGAGATATATTTGACATTGAAAAAAGTTGGATTTTAAATTTTGTACCGAAGAAAAGCAAAAAAATGTTTACCTATTTTATAAAAAAAATCAATTTTTATCTCTTTATGGTTTTAACGATAAGAATATTAAGATGGTTTAAAACAAACATCTAAAGGGTTGAAAAACCTTCAAAGGATTAAAAAAAAAAGTATTTTGTGCCGAACAAAACAGTTTTTTCTTTGTAAAAGCTTACAAAACGTAAATGCAAGTTAAAATCAAAGGTATATCTATTCATCTTTTCAGAACCTAAATTATAGAAATATTACCTCAAAAAATTATTTTGTTCTCGCTTAATTCCTTGGGCCAAGAATTAGCCTTGAAGAAAATTTTTGTATGGTAGGGGTCCATCTCCCCCCCTGTTTTGAGTTAAAAGCGGAAGTATGGCAAATAATGGCATTCATAGGTGTCATCAGTTTTAACGCAATTACTTGCAAAGTTTTACAGATAGGAACCACTTTGAAGAGGGATTTTACAGCTTTTTAATTAGTTAATTCTCTTTATTTTTACCATATTTAATATATTTTAATCTGTTCTTAACAACAAATTAGATTCACATATAAAGAAATGAGTGTATGTTTTCATAAAATTATTAATTTGCTCTTATACGTTGCTCTACGGTACAGCCTTATAATGAAGTATTAAAGAAAATTCTTTGGAGACTAACTGCATGTTTATGTAAAACGAAACGAACGCTGAACGTAGTGCGACACACGGTAAGCAACATATTTTTTCATATCAAAAAATATTGTTGCTCGTTTCGTTTTACATAAACATGCAGTAAGACTGCATCAGAAAACAAAATAAAATTAGTAACTTTTTCTTTTTGCAAAATGAGCTTAAATTGGTAAAAAGGAAAACAAAAACAACATATTTTTCATATTTAAGTTGCCATAAATTATTCCATTATTAAATATATCCAAAAACTTTAAAATATATTAGTTAATTAAATAAAAACTTTAAAAACCCATTTCAAAATAGTTTTTATCTGTAATACTTTGCAAGTTATTGCGTTTTAACTGATGACACCTATGAATGTCATTGTTTGCCACACTTCCATAACTAAAAACTGGGGGAGGTGGACACCTGCTACACAATAATTTTCTTGTTTTGGCCCAAGGAATAATCACCCAGATGGGTGATCTGGGACACCCTTCCAATCACAGAGTTCTGGCATTCAAACATATCGTGCTCAAATAAACCTAAACTATAGAATTTAGATCTTTGTGCCCATAGTGACTTTTAATCAGAATGCCAAGATCTTCTAAATCCTGCAATACGAGCAAACTCGACCGAAACTCAATTTCCATGCAATTAGTGCGGGGTCCTTTATCCGTCTACTTATTGTCACTTTGAAGGGAGGTAGGCAAGGTTTTCATCCTATTTGGACAAGTTTCAAATGTGCAAAATTCAAAGGCATTATATTTATTTGATAGGGGATGGAGTTTGTTTGATATATTTTATAGGAGAAGAAAAGATCTCATTCTCTCTCAACTCTCTTGGGCATCGATCTAATGTTGTTTGCCTTAGCTTTCTGTTTAGATACTGCCAGAAGAAGTGTTTAAGGGAGATACGTGGACTGACGCTACCAGCCCGTATATTTTATCCACTCGGGCATCTTTCCAAAGCCCACTCCTTTACCACTGCTTTGATGCCTAACATAACCTCGCTTTTTAAAAGAAATCTTAACCGACTCAACTCCACCTTTCCATCCTCGAACTTTCTATCACCAATCTTCAAATTTATCACAATGCTTACATATTTAAAGAGGCGTTGGTTACGTTAAAAAAACAAATTTTACCGTTTTGATGAAGTCATTTTGTATGGCAAGAAGGCGTGCTTTAATCCAATTTTGCTTAACTTTAAACCTCATCTTAGTTTTTGAATTTAAGCACATATACTAGAGTGGGTCGAAAAAAAATTGTAAAGGCCCCCTCTCATGTGAAAGCTTATCTTGAGAGAATTTTAGGACACTAAAAATTGTCGCTTCAGCCAATTGTCGCTTCTGCCGGTATTTCATGTTCGATGTTTAAGAATGTTATGTCATGATAAAGGTAGCAATGAGTACAACACCTTGATTATGGGTTTTAATGACCTTTGACCTCGTCTTTAGTGTCAAAATGCTGAAATAAATTTACCTTTTACGTACTTTATACTTAACCCAAATATTTTATCATAATTGAAAAGATCTCAAAAAGTTATTTAATTTTTGAATTCAAAGCGCTAAGATCCATCCATAAAAAAGTTACAGCACTTTAAAGTTTTTGTACAAACCGAATACACAGTTTGTCTTTATTTTATAAGTAATACTGCTTTGTTAATGTAAAAAATAATCTGTCAAACAGACTAATTTTCTATGGATTTACAAATTTGTGAGCAGTGAGTTGTGTACTTGATAGTTATATTTTGCCGAGATCGTTACAGGCAACATGAATCACGCCAAAATTTAATTTCAATTTTTTGTTTTGAATAATTTTTGTACAAAAAATTTAAAGTGCTGCAACTTTTTTGTTTATGCATATATCTAAGTGCTTTGAATGCAAAAACTAAATAACTTTTTAAAATCTTTTTAATGATGACAAAATATTTGGGGGTAAGTATGAAAAACAAAATTTTTAACAGTGTAAGACAAAGTGCTGGTACTTTTTTGTTAATGGATGAATCTTAGCGCTTTAAATGCAATAACTATATAAAGATCATTAACAGCTATTATCGAAGTATTTTACTCATTACTCAGTTTATCATGACATATCATTCTTCAAAATCGAACATAAAATACCAAAGTTATACTTTTAAAACGATTTGGCGGTTTCTTGGGCTTGGCAGGAACGATTATTTTTAGAGTCCTGAAATCCCCGTGAGATAAACTTTATTATGAGGGACGGACTTTCGGAACTTTTTTTTTTTTTTGTATGGAGGCCGACCCACTTTTATATATACCGACTTTCATTACGATAGCTTCAAAGCTGCGGCTGTAATCGAGCCGACAGACGGACATGACTAAATCGATTCAAGTGATGCTGATCAAAAATGTACTTACATATGTACTACTTTTCTATACATACCACTCCTTCGAAATATGCGTGGGGCATAAATGTCAGCTGTGAGCTAAAAAGTGTTGATAAAATTTTGAAAAATGATACAAATTCATACAAATGACCACACAGGTCGTATAAGACCAGATATCTAAGATATATAAGAACCAGATATCACAAAAATATCACTGATTGTATTTCTTACATAATTTAATATGCCCCGATTGAATTTGATACTTTTCAAACCTAACCTTTATATTACATATAACTTGGCTTATGTTTTAATGTGAAATATATGCGTCTCAAGTACGCTAGAGCAGCAATATATAAAACCAAAATCTTACAGCTGTAGCAATCCCTGTGATGATGAACGCGACGGAACAAAAACAAACAAACAATAAATGTGCGGCATAACAAATATGAATAAAATTAAGACGTGCCGGGAATCTGAAAATATAATGGTAATAAAAATAAGACATAAGTGAATATCTTTGAACGCCTCGTATTCTACAATGTTGTAAAATATTCGCTAAAAGGTATATTTTTGTTTATTTTCAAGAAGGGAAAACAAAGCTTGCTTACGTAAATTTTTTTATTTTGTTTTTCTGATTATGCCTAAGTTAAGTTTGGCAATTCTGCTAGATGAATTAATTATTTTTGGAAATATTTTTTACTTTTCTTTTCACAGAGCTTATCTTTATATATTAGGTCTGTTCCCGTACTCTAAAGTTTTAGTCTAATTTATTAGTTTTGCAGGTTTTAGTCTGTGAAGCGTTACCGTACTCGAAAAAATGGCAAAAGAGAGTGCAATTGAGAGAGTAAGAACTTTCCTCTCGCTGTCAAAAGTTGCAAGTTTTAGTCCGAGAAATTTCTTCTACTAAAATAGTGTCAAACTGCTAAAAATCAGCTTTTTACAAGTTAGCAAACAAAATAATAACAAAATATAAAAAGTCCTTTGAAATAAATGACAACTATTGGAATGGAAACCAGAAACATGGTAAATTGTATAAAAATAAATGTAAATGTTAATTTGAGAATTTATGTCAATATTGTTATACATGTGAACAGTAGCGTAGCATTTTCCAACATAATCTGTTATAATTTACAATGCTTTTTATAATAATAAAATTTATTTTAAAGGAATCAGCGCATAATTTAATACCAAAGTATATATCTTTTTTCAATACTTATGATTGAACTTATTATATTGACGGCACTCTTTCATTGCAGATACCAAAGGTTGCAAAAATATCTGAAAGCATTGCTTACAATGCGTTCGTATCAATTATAACAAATTAAAAATATATGAAGACTAATTAAAAATTTTAATATATTTTATATATTATATCAAGTTTTGCTATATGAATGCTTCTATGTAACTTAAAAGGAACTAAAAATATGAAATGGTTTTTTGGGATTGGTCAGTAAAGTATGCAGTATAAATCTTAAATAAGAGAGTGCCTGGATAGGTTTCATTCAGAACTTCAGTACAGAACAAAATCAGTACAGGAAATTAAAAATGTATTTGAAGCAATCCTGCCATCGAGCTTGCTAACTACAGATTTTTATACAAAGATTGGTCAAAGTCCATGATGAGGTCAATGAAAAAGAGTTAACGATTGAAATACCAAGGCTAATTAGGTACCTAAAAGCTGCAGACATCGCTTTTGAAATACATATAAAATCTGTAAGCAGAAAGTAGAAATTTTAAATCTTGATGATAGCTTAAAGTTTGATTTTATAAAGGAGTGTCATTAAATATTTTTTTTTAATTTTTTCAGACACTAAATCGATATATTGGGGGTTGGAATTAGTTTTAAAGGTTTTCTAAGAGATGGCGTAACTATCAATAAATCGCATCGGGCACACCTGTGACTATATTCATTTCAAAGCACATTGTCTAAGCTTCATTTTTCAGTATGTGTCATTCCACTGAAGTGTAAACAACATATATTTTTTTCTCTGTGAACATGTCGACTTTCGTTCCAACAAAACGCAATTTGCGGGAAGGTTTACTTTTGTGCTTCCATTTGAAGAAAAAAGCGGTTGAAGCACAACGCACGCTTACTGAGGCTTACGGGGACTATGCTCCATCGATTTCTACTTGTGAGTACTGGTTCCGTCGGTTTAAAAGTGGTGATTTTGATACGGAAGACAAAGAGCGTCCGGACCAGCCGAAAAAGTTTGAAGATGAGGAATTGGAGGCTTTGCTCGATGAAGACCCGTGTCAAACCCTTCAAGAATTGTCAGAATCATTGGGAGTCGACTTATCAACGGTCGGCAAACGCTTGAAGGCCATGGGAATGATTCAAAAGCAAGGAAATTGAGTGCCGTACCAGTTGAAGCCGAGAGACGTTGAACGGCGATTTTGCATGTGCGAACAACTGCTTCAACGGCATAAAAGGAAGAGTTTTTTGCATCGTATTGTCACTGGCGATGAAAAGTGGATCCATTACGATAATCCTAAGCGAAAAAAATCGTGGGGACCACCCGGCCATGCATCAACATCGAGGGCCAAGCCGAATATTCATGGCGCCAAGCTTATGCTGTGTATTTGGTGGGATCAGAAAAGTGTCGTGTACTATGAGCTGCTAAAACCTAACGAAACCATCACTGGGGAACGCTACCAACAACAATTGATGCAATTGAGCCGAGCATTAAAGGTTAAACGGCCGGAATATGCCAAAAGACACGACAAAGTGGTTTTTCAACATGACAACGCACGGCCACATGTTGCAAGAACCGTCAAAGAAACGTTGGAGGCGCTGAATTGGGATGTGCTACCCCACCCGCCTTATAGCCCAGACATAGCCCCTTCCGACTACCACCTATTCAGATCGATGACGCATGGCTTGGCTGAGCAGCGCTTCACTTCTTACGAGGATACCAAAAAATGGGTCGATTCGTGGATTGCCTCAAAAGACGAATCGTTCTTCCGGCGCGGAATCCATATGCTGCCAGAAAGATGGGAAAATCAGTGATGTTCCTCGACGCGTCGTCTTTAATTGTCGACATTTTGGTGTCGACAATGCAGAATGTGTCGACAATGTAGACAATGTCGAGAATTGTGTAAACAATGTCAACAAAATGCAACACTGCGAAATTGCAAGTTCCATTTAGATTATGCTGATTCTTAAAACCTTTTGAAAAGTCTTTTAATTAACAAATTTTACAATTAAACAAACAAAAGCATGCCCAGAAGGCGTAACAATAAGGAATACTTCGAACTTGGACTCAATTTAATTAAATATTACAATAAACATGCAGCCTTTTACATTAATTATCTACACGTCGTTAAAAGCAATTGTCTACACGACATTCTCGACACCGTCGACAATAGTATTGTCGACATCATGTTCTCTACGCCGCACATCACTGGGGAAAATGTTGTAGCTAACGATGGACAATACTTTGAATAATATACATTGTACCGTTGTTTCTAAATAAATGCTCAAAAACCGAAAAAAAACCTTTAAAATTAATTCCAACCCCCAATACTTAAAAGTACAAAAGTCAAATATACTCGATGCAGCTTAACAAAACAATTGTAACAATAAAAAATAAGTTAATTAATTGCGATCTGTTATTTAAATTATTACATGAATTTAATTGCGAGCTTTAGATCAAGTATTTTTTAAGACAACAACAACAAAAACAACAACAACAACTCTGAATAGAGTCATTTTCTCTTCAGTAGTCCTTGAGAGATTAATCTCTGATAAACTCACTGTTTAAAGTCGTGTATGATTGCACACATGTTTGAACAAATTCATATGAATTATATTTACGTGCAAATCGGCTACTTAATCGGTGCCCGGACATAACCCCCAGAGACATAACCCCCATTTTTTTTGGGGGTTAAGTCCGTCTCATACCGCGGACATAACCCCCAATTTGACTGTGGGCTATGTCCGACGTAGTTGGCGGACATAATCCCCAAAAAAAAATACGGACATAAGCCCCACAATTTTGGGGGTTAAGTCCATGCTGCAAAACGGACATAACCCCCAAAATTTGTTTTTTTCCAATATTTCACAAAATATGAGTTTATTCATAATTTAACAATTTACCGTTATAATACAATTACCGAACAATAATTTTAACAGTTTTCAAATGCACATTCCTATGAAAAATTTTTCATATCGCGCTTTGTTTTTCTTACCTAATTATTTGAAATTAGAACGTATAAATATATTGCATTATTATTGAAGTTTGCTTTACAAATAAAAAGAACACAATTCTTAAACCATGCAAACATGGAAAAATTTGTCGGGCATGTTTTGATGAAATTAATAAAAGAAATCTTGAAAACGACACACTCACATTATGTCCATTTTGTAAACAAGTAGTTGGTCATGTGGAAAAGTTCTATATTTAACAAAAATAAATATAAATTTATTATCAATACTCTATCTTATGAAATCTAGTTTTTGTTACATTAAAAACATCATTTTTTGTTGAAAAATAATAAAATTATTAACATTATTCTACCTTTTTACAACGTTTTATGCTAAAAATAAAATCGGTCATATCCCCCATTGGGGATTATGTCCGCCAACTACGTCGGACATAGCCCCCAGTCAAATTGGGGGTTATGTCCGCAGTATGGGACGGACTTAACCCCCAATAAAAAAATGGGGGTTATGTCTCTGGGGGTTATGTCACGGCACCTACTTAATCATATGACATTTAAGCAGTAAGCTATTTATAGATCATGGACATCAATGCTACCAAGGCTGCCATCTGTTCTAGTTGCTCTTATTTATTTCAATTATTCATTGTTGTTCGACAATCTGACAAAGAATTGAAACGAATTTTTTGTGCACTAGAAGCTAGTGTTTTAATTGAAATGTGGCTATTTTCAAAACCAACATTCACAACCAACAAAAAATTAAAAAAAAAACTAAAGTGAAATCAGTTTAGCTGATTGTTGACTGTTGGTTTTTGATTATCACTTTTAATAGTACTTTCTGATTATAACCTTTTCTCTGCTCTGTGTAAAGCTATCACGAAATATTTTAAATAATTGACACCACTTTTGATTCTTTGGAAAATTAAATATTTTAGCATAGTTTTACTTTTTTAAATTTTTTAAAGCCTAAAATTGCAAAATATTGCCACTCCCAATTGGTTTAGGAGATAAAATTCTCCAAGACTTGGAATACCAGTTCCATTTTATGAAAATGAAGTGGTTTTTATTGTTAAAGGCATGAATACGTACAAACAGAGGATTCTGCTTTAGTTTGTTATACCATATGAGCTCTTACTAGAAACTTAGAACATTTTTCGCCTGTGGCCCTTTTTCAACCATCATATATAATTTCATAATTTTGCTTTAATTCACAGCAATCCAAAATATTGCATGACAATTTTTCTTAATTTCGGCAAACGATTTTATGAGAAATTTTAGTTATTTCTAGTAATTCTAGTCCGAAAAACATTCTCGTACTTTTTTGTGTTTTTATCTATATTTGAGCAATTTTTTCTTATTCTTTTTTTGACATTTTTACCATTTTTAGTTAAAAAAGTAAGGGAACAGACCAATTGACAAAAATGTTTTTTGTTTTTCAAAATAATATTGCAGGTAATCAATTTTATTCGAAAAAGGTCACAGGCAACAGAAACTTTTTTAATTTGTTTTTATGCCTTTAGCTTCATCATCATCACTGTAATCATGAGCGTGTCAACTCAACTAATCTGATGGCTTACGACACTAACTTTGTTTTAAGACACAATGAATATGGCTTATGCAATTTTTTTTTCTTTTACTCTTTTTTCTCTTGCCGCATTCGTTAATTTAAGACCTGATCAACTACATAATGAAAACACACAATGTTATTTGCTATTGGCCTAGAAAAGCTAAAAAATATGCCCTAGAAAAAAATCGATACCCTCGTCAGCGCATGCTGGCAACACATAAATCAATGCCTGCTACAAAAACATGGATTGATTTGATTTGCTATGTTTTGTTTGGCGACAAACATCAATATTGATATTGGCCTTTTTCTTTTCGAGTTTTTCTCTTCGAGCTTATAAAAAAAAAATTTGATATTGAGTACTCAGAAAAAGTCAACATAATGCCGAAAACATTAACTATGGAACATTGTGCAGAAAGTTGAAAAAGTTTTTGTCCCATCGTTTTGAAAGTGTCAAAAATGTTAGACAAAGTTTGGGACAATAAGCAATCTTTTGTGTTTACCAAAATAGCATGATTATTAGCCTCAATTAGTTGACTCTGATGAAACCCAATAAACTCTGATTAAATCTGTCAAAGAAGTGGGAACCGACACCAAATTAATTTCAAATGATATTTTTCGTGGCAATTGCTGTTGACAGTCTGTCTCTAGATTTAATTATGTGAGATTTTAACCTTTTGTATTAGCCATCAATGGTTCTTATGTGTTGCAAGTCTGACTGAACTTGTAGTTGAAGAATAGTTGTGTTTTTTTTTATGTTCTGTCATAGGAATAAAACATAGTTTTCGTTCTAAATATAGCAATTTTGAATTGATTTTGCAGTCCTTATAATTTTATTCCAATAAGAAATCAAAATGTAGGCAGGTATAGCTATTTCTTAAATTTTTATTGTTTCAACCTTTATATTTTCTATTAAGAAACCATTTCCTAAGCATGATCTTATTGCACAAGTTTGTTCTTTTAAAACATTTCATGTTGACTGTCAATTTAATGTGGTTTTAAATGTAAACCAGTTCATTATATTAAATAAACATGCAAAGGAAACCAATTTTGTGAAAATAAATTCCGTGAAAAATCGGTGTATAAATAAATTTTACTAAATGACTAGATATAGAATTAAGCCTTCTTTTGCAAATTAATAGAAATGCCTTAAAACAACAAAAATTCTACAATGTGAATTATTTGGTTTTCACATGGTTTGGTTTTTAACATTAGAAATTAAGCAATAATAGTTAAAAAATATATAATTTAACACACTTATTTGAGTGACAATTAACAATAAATATAACTTTTCTTGTTTTGATAGCTTAATAATAACTACAACGCTGTATTATTCAATCGAACCACGTCAAGTATGGTCCCAACATTACAAAGTGCATGTTTATCGTATAGAAAGAATTCAAAAACGTGTTGTTCAGTTTGCTCTGGGAGTCTTGAGTGGAACTGACACATTTAACCTTCCTCCATATGAGGATCGTTTAAAATTATTAAAGATGCAATATTTATGTGAGAGAAGGAAATCCGCTGATATTGTCTACTTACACCAACTCATAACTGGTGTATTCTATTCTCCAGAACTTTTTTCTCTTATAAATTTTAACCGTACAAGCAGTAGAAATCTAACAACTTGATTTATTTACCATTTAGTAGAACAAATTTTATGTGAACTGCTCAATTAAATCGCATGAGTACCTTTGTTAACAACTGTAGCGTGTTTGATGTTAACTTGTCGAAAGGTCAACCCAAAAGTAGATTGAAAGCTAATGTAGGATAAGATCTATGTAAACGCATAAGTTGTTGTTATGTCTTGTGTTTTCCATGAGCCCAACCCATTTTATGGAGGGAAGGTAGTGTTAGGGCGGAGAGCCGGTGACCGCAACTGTCAAAACGAAGTTGACAACTCATACAAAATCTGCAACCAATGAGAATGCAATATGAAAGCGAAAATTGGCAAAAATACAAAAATGGCTGAGTTTGAAAGTTATGATCACTAAGAAAGAAGCACATTCAGCCCTAATAATACCTTGTCTAGTTCTACTATGATGGAGGGTACACTTTTCTCCCTTTTTAGTTTTTTTTTACGACTTTTATCGATATCTTTGAGATATTTCAATGATATTTGGGTTGGTTCTTAAAATTATCTATTGTAGCTATAGCTGTAGCAGCTGAATTCTATTGTTATTGCATGTTATAAGAACTTATTGTTGAAAGCTATATATTTCGTTCGTTTGTTTTTGACAAAAACTAGAAATCAGAAAATAGTTATTTAAGTAAAAAAAAATTTAATAGGGCGCATGCTACGGAGAATATTAAACCTGCAACACTAAATTAAGCAAACTTAAATCTGCCATCCATGCAAGGACTTCTAAGCTGACAGTCAAGGGACCTGTGTTAAGAACTCATTTGTTCACTAACGTACTACAATTGTTAATAACACTCCTAACTATTCTCTATAGACTGCATCTTTTAATATGGCAGTTTTAGACTGAAGTTTGTTTAATAAAATCTGAAAATAATGAACTTGTAACATAAGGACAATTCCACAGAAAAGTATACCGTGACCAAAACATAAAAACTAAATAAAAACATACTATTTGATGATATTATTTAAAAGAAACATTTTAATTTTATTAATTTAAGCAATTTATGAATATATTCATTTACTATGATGATCAATTTGTCTGCAGTGTTTCACAAATAAAGTTTTTCTTTCTCGTATATATTTAGTAAATGTTTCGTAAACTTTTTTATTTTAGTAAAAATGGAAGGCATTGGCTTAATATAATGAAAAAATGGTTTAAGCAAGAAGAGGAAATATATTAGATTTGTTTTTGATTGCTAAAAAACCAAATATATAACATATATTTTCATTTTATTTATGTTAAGTAATAATATAAAACAATTTTCAAAAATCCCTTACAATTTAAAAAATCCCCAGACAAAACCGTGTACTCGGTAAATTATTTTTATTGCCTACTTGATGTAAATCAATTGGAATCCAACTTAAAATAGTTTAAATTCCCGAAAAAGTTCCAAACATTAAAATCGCAATATGTGCGATAAATTTTGACGAACTAGCAACACTTTTCGAAGTCGCCCAGCTGATTCGAATATGTTGTATTTTTCCGTCTTGTTTGTTTGCTGCACTTTTCGTGTTTATTTCTTTGAAGGGATGGATAGTCAAATAAAAAAATCGATTTTCGCATTTTATTTTTTTTTAATTTTTCAATTAACAATTTTATCGAAGCCGATTTTTCTTTGCCTAAATAATCGAATAAAATCGGTTTTTAAACTTTTTCCATTATCTCTTACATAATTTTTATGCTTTGAGAATAAAAAAATTGTGGTAACCTCAAATGTGGTAACCTCAATTCAATGCATATTTGAAAATTAACATATATTTTCTAATAAAACTTTTTTAGTATGTATTGTAATCCTTGTTTTAGTAAAGTTTATTAATTAAAAAAAATAAAAACAGATTTATAGAAAAAAACATAAAACTTAATAAATCCTTTTTGGCTAGATTTCAAGGAACAATTCTGTAAAAAAATAAAAGTGAGTTGGAATTGATTTAATTTATATAGTGATTATTAATTAATTTAAGTTATGTTACGTGATATATAATTATTTATGTGAAAATTTATTACATATCTTCATATTAAATCAAAAAAGCCGTAATTTTAAAAAGTTTAAGAGAGAAGCAAGCAGCTTTCTAAATTGTAAGTTCCGCTTCTACTTAGAAATTTGAGAATTTTGTGAATAAGAACGTCGTTTTAAGTTATAGAAGTGTAAAATTTTGGGAAATATGTATTTTGTTAAGGTGTATCATAATCAGTCAAAAAGTCGATTTTGAATTTTATGTAACCTACGGTATGCTTTATTTCAAATGAAGATATGTTTATAATTTATTTAATATATATTGAAGAGAAAACAAAAATACACTTTTTAGGTTAATTTATAAATAAAGTTCATTTATAATTAATAAATTAATAAATAAACAAATAAATAAATAAATAAATAAATAAATAAATAAATAAATAAATAAATAAATAAATAAATAAATAAATAAATAAATAAATAAATAAATAAATAAATAAATAAATAAATAAATAAATAAATAAATAAATAAATAAATAAATAAATAAATAAATAAATAAATAAATAAATAAATAAATAAATAAATAAATAAATAAATAAATAAAAAAATAAATAAATAAATAAATAAATATTGTACATTTATTAATTTTTAAATAGTATGTTGTACCCGTTGCCGTAAGTGTTCATATAACGCGTTTTTGTCGCGATTACGACACCGCTCTCAGTTTTTTTCGCAGAAGCGGCTAAAAAATAGTGAATTTTGTATGTATTGAAATACATTTATTTACTTAATATTCAGTATTTTGCAGACGGTAGCGGTGTCTCAATCGCGACAAAAACACGTCATATGAACACGGCCTAATAAATTACGATACCATTTACCCTTGTTTCACAAACACTTTTCAATACATATTCTTGAATTAAAAAAATTTTTCTACGCATTTTTTCGTAATTTTCAGCCACGAATGGACCTAGTTTGGTACACATTTCGAGTATTTTATTCGTATTCGTAAAAACAAATGTATATTGTACGAATACATTTACGAATGATCCTAATGCCTTATTACGAAAAAGAACCTTCTGTTCAGCTCGGGTTTAAGCCACGGTACTTTAGCTTGTTGGCCTCTTACTCTTCCAGTAGGCTACGGCCACCATGGAATCACACATTTCCTTATATTCGGTTATTGTTTGACAAACCAGTCTGAACGATTTCAGTAGCAAATTTTTTAAACTCAACTAAAACTTCGTACCTTCTACGAATAATGAGTACGATTAACCTACAAATGAATTTTTTACTCAATACTACGTATTTAATGAAAGAAATAACTAAGTTCTTTTTACGAGAAATTAACGAATGTTAAGGAATTATATCCCTTCTTAGTCGAAGAACACATTGTAAATAAGTAGAAGACAAAGTAAATACATTTTAAAAAAAGTAATGTTTTCCCAAAAAAACGGCTCGTTTTTCTATCATAAATATCATTTAATTTGGATTTTTTTTTTAATTTATCCTAAAATTAATAAAATGATAAACAATTCTGCAGCATTTAAATTTAAGAAAGTTGCAGCGATCTAGGCGAGAGCAAAGCTTCTAATTCAAAAGCGAAAGAAAAAATTAGGAAATTTAATAAAGCAGGCCAATTTTGGATCAAGGACTAGTTTTCGAAAAAATCTTATATCATAGTAAGAAAACGATTTTAGAATTTAGAGTTTATTATAGTCGAAAGTTTTTTATGTAATAAACGTAAATAAGAAACTCGATTTGAAACAACCATTTTTTTTACTTCTTAAAATTCACTTTATTTAGCGGCACCCACCCAGTTTAAGAACTTTCTGGACTTTTTTCGCGTCACGTGCTTATATTAAACCAGGATTCAGAATGAAGCAGGGAGATTCTAGAATATGTTAAGAAAATAAAAAAATCTAAGAATAAGATTAGTCGAAAATAATACAAATATTCCTGGGAAAATCAAAAAAAAAAAAAATTTTGTTCCCCTGAGTTATTCAAGTAATTTGAGGTAAAACCTTTATTAAACAGAACATTTTTTGAAAAAAATAGCATATGAAAATATTAAAAAAATTTTTTTTTTTTTCATGCACTTGTGCAAACTTTAAGCAGTGAGCGCACGGGTATATATGCATTTGATCTTGCTAAAATTTTTGAAGAATTTTTTTATCATCAATTACAACAGTTTGAGCCCTTGGGGTGGTCTTTTTAAAATATGGTCCACTCAAGTGTAGCTACAGAGCCAGTACGTATTATTACTACGCAGGTTTGCGCATCCGTTGCTAGGAATGCGTTGTTCTTTGAAAATCTATTTATTTTTTAAATACTATAATAAATTCGAATTATTTCTGGTATGCAGTATATTTTTTCCATATAGAAAATATATTTTGTTAACTGAAATTTTAATTTAAAATTACTTTTAAAATATACATATATGTTTATGTTCTTTACTACAGGAAAAATAAATAATTTCAATTTTTCCGATATTTATTTCCATTTTCTTAACATAACTGTGAATTACATTTAGTTTTAACCAATATACAAAATAAACAAGAACAACAAATTTATCAATTAAAATATCAAGCAGAAACTTTTTTATAAAACAAAACAAATGTTTACATGAATTTAATTGTGAACTTTTTAGATCAAGTAAGTTTGAAGAAGGAAATTACAACAACAAATTTGTTTTTGAGTAATTTTTATTTAGAAGATTAAATGCTTTAAAATATTTTTTAAAAATGTAAATGAAAAAACCAGAATTTTCCTGTATTACTATATAAAAAAGAATTCTTCGTCTATACCTACGATACTATCGAAACTGTGTCTTTTTTTTTTTGTTTGAATGATTGCTTAACCTTAAACTAAACCCTATAACAAATTTAGTGTTAAAAGATGTCTCTAAAGGGGTTAACAAGTAGCTTGGACAAAATCGTCATAGTGGACACATAACATATGCAAAGATATAGTTTACATAGGAAGGGTTAACAAGAGCAAGCTTATTTCTGTTCAACCTGGGACTGTCTCTTGCCAAAAACTTATTTCGTCACAAACGAACTAAGTAATTTGTTTCTCTTGACTCTCAGTTAAATAGCAACCAAAACAAAACAAAAATGGAACTAAATCGACGAACCTTAAGTAGCTTGTAAAAAAGAACTCGCCGCGGATGAAGCTTTACAAACTATTCTTGCATACTTTTCCCACTTCGCTTCGAGCACACGATGTCCTTAACACGCAGACAGTGGAATAAACTCGTAATTCAATTAATTTACTTTCGTGTACAAATGCACACCAGCAAACTTTCTGCGCTTTAATTTTCTGAATGTACTGCAAGGACTATTTTGAAACTTTCAAAACTTGCACAAAACATTCACAGCATATCAACGAGGTACCGACTAAAGAGCTCAAGCTCAAACTTAGTAAACCATTATCACCCAGTAGCAGCAGAGTTGAATGTGCAAAGTGCAGCGAAATAAAAATCAGCGCAAGATCGGGTTAAAGGAATTAAATTTCATGATGTAAGCACAAAATTTTGCACCAATTTTTGTGAGTGCTCCGCACACTAATGCACAATTGAGTATACTTGTGTGGATGCCAGTTTATTTTAACCCACACTCTCTCCAGTTGCACTGCTTTCCAACTCATTTATTGTGCTAGTTGGCAGCACTGGTTAGAGCAAGGCACGTTGTTGTGCTTTATTTTATGTTACAAAATTGTAGGGAGGACAATTTTTGGCGCGCACAGTAAAAGTAATGTGTGTATTATGTCTGGAACTAGCAAAGTGTGCGAAAATCTCAGTGTTTGCAATTATTGCACCGAATACAGCAAAAAACACATTATAAATTAGAGAAAGTTACAAGAACAATGGCAGTGCAAAGAAAAAAAATAATTCTTTCAAACGGAAACGGAAGCCACACAACTAGACGCAAAATTATCGCTTTGGATAAAAGTTGTTTTAGAGTGTTTAAAATAAAATTCACAACTGTTATGAAAGTAAACAAACATCAAATTAGAACTAAAGTAGGCAATATTTTATTTGCCAAGCAATAAAGGCAAATAATGCAATGACATTTAAACTTATGAGACAAATCAATTAAATTATTGTTAAAAACCCGGACAAAATATTAATTCGAATATTAAGAGTACTTTCTTTTAAGAGATTAGAAATTCATTATTGTGCTAAAGAGCTGGTCTAACTTTTACATTTTTGATTCAATATAAAATTTAAGAGAGTTCTTGGGTTAACAATTTTTTGAAATCGTATTTTTTAAAAAAAATCAATTCCGCTTACAATACGGATTCTACAGCGCTTAAAATCCGGTACGCCAGAGTTTTTTTAACTATCCAGAGTAACTTAAACGCGTGTTTCTCGCAAAAAAACTTATTACCCAAATAAAATATTATAATAAAATAGTAATTCTACACATCTCTTACTAAAATTAGCGTCTTTAGAAAATTAGTCTTGTTCTAACAAGAAACAATATGGTCAATTTTTTCCATGCTTCATAATTTTCTTCATTTTTCATATTTTGATTCCACTTTGGTTAAAGATGTGCATTTAAGATCCAATTTCGAATGCATT
The DNA here is from genome assembly GCA_963920525.1 of Dichetophora obliterata. Taxonomy (NCBI): domain Eukaryota; kingdom Metazoa; phylum Arthropoda; class Insecta; order Diptera; family Sciomyzidae; genus Dichetophora; species Dichetophora obliterata. Next base: position 78,529,748 of record OY986439.1, on the reverse strand, counting down.
TTTGTTTATTTTTAGACGATCTAGGGTGTGGCTCGATTTCAGGTAGGTGTAGGTAAGGCGTTTTGAATTACAATTTCTTTTTCAAATTTCGCATTCTAAGAGGTCTCAAAAGTTGCATAGGGTTGTCAAGATCTGCCAAAACAAATTTTAGAAAAAAATTCGGATCTCTTCCTCTCCCGCAAGAACAAAGTTGTTTTTTGAGAAAAACAGTAAAAAATCACGAGAAAAAATGCTTTAATTTTTGTAAGTCTTAAAGCAAAAGTAATATAGACTTTAACAATATTTTGGCAAACTTCGTCACTCTTGGTTCTTACCCACAGAGTCCTGTGTGAAGGAAAATCGGATCTAAATGTACACTCGAGATAGCACAGAACTTTTAAGGTACGACCTGCGTTTCAAGCCACAAAAATAACGTCTTTTAAAAGTTCTGTACCTTAGTCGTTTTTCACTTTATCAATTTTGGGTTTTTTACGTAAAGGTTAGCGTAGTTTTCTAACTTTTTCCGTACTTGTTAAAGTTTCTATGTTTTTTATCCCCCCCTGCCAGAGCGATGAAAATGGGTACGTAAAAGTGAGAAGGCAAACGGGGTGTCTTTTTTCTTGAGAATCAGTTGTCGTATCGGAATTATGCTGTTTTTGCTTGTGCTTTTTGCCTCACCTCTTCCTCGGTAGTAAAGTTAGCCTAATTGTCCTAGTTCAGGACCTTTCTGACATAATTACCTACAAAAAGCCGCAAGCTGCATTTTGATCCGACTTCTGGTGCTCGAGAAAAACGACACCCCAGTTTGAATAAAGTGATTTCGAGAAAAACACATTTAAAGTCTTGCAGCTGCACTTCGGAGCGCGTGTATATACCTGATAAGGCGAGTATAAAACTTTATGGAGTTTCCTTCCACATTGTAAAACTTTCAGGATACAGGATGTTTTACGCTTTTGGTACGTGTGTAGTATTAGTGATCTAGAATCTAAACTACTCACCATAAAATGAAAAATAATATTTTGTATTTTAGAAAAAATATCAACTTTTCCATCAATGTATCAACCACTTTCGTATCATGTGCTGCATCGGAGCTAAAATTTTGAGATTATCAAGCGTAATATCAACAAATATTGTATCTTTTGTTTTAGCGGAGCTGCAATCGTCAAAATTTAAAATCTCTGTTTTTCATGTTAAAATACACTTAGTTAACCGTTTTTGCTAAATTCTAACTTTGGATGATAGCAGCTCCACTTAAAGAAAAGATACAAAATTTGTTGATATTTCGTTGGATAATCTCAAAATTTTAGCTCCGCTACAGCACATGACATGAAAGTGGTTGATATACTGATGAAAAAGCTGATATTTTTTCTAAAATACAAAGTATTACTTTTTATTTTATGGTGAGTAGTATAGATTCTATATCAATAATACTAAACACGTACCAAAACCGTAAAACACCCTGTATCTTGAAAGTTTTACAATGTGGGAGGAAACTCCATAAATTGTTATACTCGCCTTACCAAGAAGAATCACCAGCCGAGGGAATTAATGCTATATCTGGGACACCTTGTATATAGTTCATGCAGCTTCAAATATAAAAATATAGGTGTCCCTATTTATTTTCACATGACTGTATACTAGGGCTTTCAATCTCGAAGCATTTTGGTGAATCCTGGTATTGCGAGATTTAAAATTCATGATCCCGAAATGCTAAAATTTTAATATAATGACATTTAGCTGTATTAAAAGCAGGGGCCGTTAATAACTCTTTCTCTTAATTTCTGCGTTTTAGCAAAATCAATTGCATAATGTTTTTTTTTTAAATAGAAGTACACACCTAATCATTATTCATACTTAAAATATTCAAAAACACTCGAAGGCTTATAACACAGCACAAAGGCAAAATAATCATTACTAATGCAGACAAGAGTTAAAAAATAGTCACAAAACAATGTAAAATGATTATGTGAAGTTTGTCAATTTTTTTTATTGCATGTTTTATTAACACTCTATAGCCCATATTTCGATATAACCGTTTGAAAATTGGTTTCGATATCAAGTCTCGTTTTCGACTTATCGACAAAAATTAATTTCGCTTTAGATTCAACCGTTTAGATCTAGAAGCATTTGAAAGTTTTTACCATGTTTTTCACCATAACTCCCAAACCATACATCACACAAGGACGATTTATAAACCAAAATGTTTATAATTACTCTGAACACTCTCAACAGCTTGGTTTTAATCTACTTCTTATTGTTACGGAGATATACCCGTTTGAAAATTGGTTAGAATTTTTGAGTGCTTAATGTGTCGTAAAAAGCTTAAAGCATTATTTTGGTAATAAATTTAGCTTATTTTATCGATATCTACTTTCGTTTTCGGCTTATCGACAAAAACTAATTTTAATACACAATTTTGGACCTTTCGTTCTAGGACCATCTAGGAGGATTTGAAAGTTTTCTCGCCATAACTCCCAAAACATACATCACACAAGGACGATTTATTTACCAAAATGTTTATAATTACTCTGAACACAAAACACTCTGGTTTTGATCTACTTCTTATTGTTACGGAGATATACCCGTTTGAAAATTGGTTGGAATTTTTGAGTGCTTAAAAATTGTAAACGTCAATATATATAGAAAATGTGTCGTAAAAAGCTTAAAGGATTATTTTGGTAATAAATTTAGCTTATTTTATCGATATCTACTTTCGTTTTCAGCTTATCGACAAAAACTAATTTTAATACACAATTTTGGACCTTTCGTTCTAGGACCATCTACGAGGATTTGAAAGTTTTCTCGCCATAACTCCCAAAACATACATCACACAAGGGCGAAATATACCAACATGTTTATAATTACTCTAGACAAACAACTGCCTGCTTGGTTTTGTTCATCTCTTATTGTTTCGGAGATATGACCGTTTGAAAATTGGTTCGAATATTTGAGTGCTTAAAAATTTTAATCATAAAAAATATATATTGAAAATGCATCGTAGAAAGCTTAAAGCATTAATTTGGTAATGCATTTAGTTTATTTTATCGATATCTCTCTTCGTTTTCGACTTATCGACAGAAAATAATTTTGATACCAAATTTTGGTCCTTTTCGCTCTAGGACTAACCATTTAGTTTCCAGAAGCATTTAAAAGTTTTTATCATGTTTTTCACCATAACTCCTAAGCCATGCATCACACAAGGACGATTGATAAACCAAAATGTTATATAAAAAGTAGCATTGACAGTTTTTATGGAAAATATATACTGTCAAAAAATATATTCAAAAAGGGAGTGCTTTCATTCGGCCATTTTCAATAAGTGAAAGCATAACCAATATCAAAAATGTTGAAAAAGACAAGCAGCTGCAGATGCATATGGCTGAAATAAAATATTTATTCATTAAAAGTGGTGTCTTTTTGCAAGGTACAGAATATGTTACGTTAGTTTTCGACACTTGCTTTATTATGTTAGTTTTCGATATAGCTTTAAATTTTGCTTTGTTTTAATAACAGCATTTTTTGACAGGCTATGTTTTCCTTTGGAAGAGAAAATAAGCAGTTTTCAATGCTACCTGGATAATTCAGCCATGGATGGGTTTATGATTTTGATGTCATTGAAAAAAATTAAATAAATCACAAATTTGACGTAAAAATTTTTTTCCTTTTTTTACGAGAAATTCAGAGAAAATTGCACTCAATGCGGAAATTTAGTAGTTTCAACGGATTGATTTCATCTACACACTAGCACAGGTAGGGAATTGATAAGTCGAGTGGGTTTGGCAGTACACCGTTAGAAAGGTAATTTTATTGTTTTTAAAATAATTTTTTAAAATAAGTTTTCCGTGAGCTAGTATTTTTGCTAAAAACAATAGTGTGAATCTAAGTCATGAAATACCAATAAACCCCGTAACTCGTAAAAGTGCAAAAATAGACCCCCTTCCCATATAATTTTTTGCTTAAATCGAACTTCTCTTTCACCTCCGTTATGTCTCGTAACGTCAAACATATGTCAAATCAAATGAAACTGAAAAAGTAGGCTGGTCACAGCTGAATCATTCAAGACTACTGAAGATGGAACGGGTAGTTTTTTCAGAATTCTGTCTAGTCTGCTGTGTGATTAACTTTATGCAAAGTTGTTGTTGTTATTGTTGTTGCGTTTTTTCGTGACTTACTTGACCTAAAGCTCTAAATTATAGCATTGTAAAATAATCAGAGGTCACAATTAGTTAAACTTTATATTTTATTTATTATTATTATTATTAACAGTTGTAACGAACCCTTTTGCTCGTTACTGATTTTTGCTGAGGTAGGCTCAGTGAGTAAACCAGGGGTTCTTACAAAATAATTTATTTACCAATGATTCTGTTGTTTTAAATAAGAAATCCAGCGTTTTAGTTTTAAACTTTAGAGTAAATATTTATTAATTTAATTTGTTTTATTTATAACTTAACGAGTACGTTACTTAATTATTATTAATTATTAAGCATTATATAAATTAAATTGATATAATTAATCCTTGCTTATTCATATTACTTGCTATGATCCCTCTGGCTGTGAGTGAATATGATAGAACTCAGATTAAAACTATGTTCGAAGGGTGGAGGTACTTTCGCTTAAGATAGCTACGTTTTGATCTCAGAGTAAACAACGTTCGAAGGGTAAGGACACCTTCGCTTATGATAACTACACCTGTCTTAGAGTAAACAACGATCGCAGGGTGAGGACACCTTCGCTTAAGATAACTACGTTTTGAACTTAGAGTAAGCAACGTTCGAAGGGTGAGTACACCTTCGCTTAAGATAACTACGCCTGACTTAGAGTAAACAACGTTCGAATGGTGAGGACACATTCGCTTAAGATAACTACGTTGTGAACTTAGAGTAAGCAACGTTTGAAGGGTGAGTACACCTTCGCTTAAGATAACTACGCCTGAGCTTAGAGTAAAACTATGTTCGAAGGGTGAGTACACCTTTGCTTAAGATAACTACGCTTGAACTAACTACTCAGTCTCAAAGCATGTGCATGCTACTGCGCCTGCGACAAGACTGCCTGTGCTAAGCAAACGCGACTGCTTTATATTCTCCCGTTGCCTTTCTGTTTCGTGTTCACTTGTTTTGTTTTACCTGCCTGTGTATATGTGACTGTGTACATACAAATTTGTATGGGTGTATATGTTATTTATTCACTTATTATTTACTCAATGCAATAAAATATACTTTTAATACCTTATTTTGATATAAACTATTATAATTTTCCATATATTTAGTTTCCAAAATAAATAATAAATTCTTAATTAATTTAATATAATTAACAATTCTTATTTTCAGTTTAATTTACATTTCATTTTAAAATTCATTAATATAATTTGTGAGGCACAAATTGTGTAAAAATTGGAGTCCTCACACAGTTTGTTTACTAAATAAATTAAGTGCATAATCAAAAACAAAGCCCTAACTACAATGTTCTTCAGTCTTTTTTATTTATATTTCATGAAACTAGTTTATTTTATGTATTGCTATTGTATTTCATAAATTTATATCCTTTTTTATCTTTTTAAAATAAAAATAACATACTTATATTTCTTTTAGCTATGTCTTCCCAATTCCTCTCACTTCTCTGAATCCATTCATTTATTTGAACCGAAGAGGACAAGACTGAAAAGATGTATTAACATAAATTTTATGTGAAGGAATACATGAAAATGTAATAATGATTTACCGAATATATATGGACAAAAATTTTTTGCCACAACTTGCAATTTTTTTTTTGTTTTGGTCAAGGGACAAAATTGAAAAAGTATTTTATAATACAAATAAGATACATAAAAACGAAAATCCTCCAAAAGCTTATCAAGTATAAAACCAAACATCCATTTATATATGGTCCCCCTGCAAGTAGTAGCACACTTACCCGCAACGATCTACCAAGGAAAACCATGCAACAAAAGTTTTTGTAATCGCTATTGAAAAACCAATGTAAACATTTAACTACTCTTTATAGTGAAGTTTAAAAAAAAACCCCAAAGCATAAGCATTAAAACAAAAATAAAACAAGAAAAAGCACTAAAAATGGAAAGGAATAAAGTTAAAAATGAAGCAGTAAACGGAAGCAAATAATAACTGAAAAGTAAGCCAAAAGGCGTGCTTGACAGGAATTCCTTTTTACAAAGACATTTGCAGTTGCTTTTTCACTCATCACCAAGCACCACGCCCACCAACAAATACTTAAGAATCATGGCATTTGTTGCTTAAAGCCAAGCAGTGAGTGAATGAAGTAATAATAACATGGCGAAAAAGCAATTTCCGGCCTTTTATTATTACCGACGCGGCTTTGTGATTATCCTGTAGTCGAATGAATTACTGTTAGTCTTGAACATGCGAAGTTGCAGTGGTGTGCATACCGAAACATATCTTAAAAAACTTAATAATTTCAGCTTTATATAAAAATTTTATATAAATTAATTAGAATTCATATTAACTAAACTATTATCTTTAATTTTACTTCTTGCAGTTTTTCATTAAATATTTTTTCGTTTTATTATTTCATTTTTATTTACACTTTATATTTTTTTTTACTTTATTTTGTTTTTTTATTTTATTATATATAATTTTATTTATATTATTTTTTATTTTATTTTTGAACTTAATTTTTTTTTTGTTATGGTAAATTTTAAAATTTGTTTTTTTAATATTAAATTTCGAATTTTAAATTATGAATTTTTATTTCAAAAGAATTGGTTTCTTAAGTATAGTTTTAAATTTTGATTGTTTAATTCTTTCACTCGTATTCTGAATTGTGAATTTTTTTTAAATGGTTATTCTTTAGTTATGTTTTTTTATGGCTGTTGTTATGAATTGTATCACTTGTTTTTACAGCAATTTTCATTAGCTTTATTTTGTATTCAAGTCACAGTATTGTTAATGAGTTAAAAACTAGCTATTTGTAAGAACGCCACTGACTTATCACATCTCTGTTTGAGAGCATATCCTGCAGCTAGTTTTACATTTATATTAAGTTGAAATTGAAAAAATTATGATAGCAAAAAATTCCAATCATGGCTCTTGTAACTCTAGGAAGCCTGCATTGCAAATTTTTATTTGTTGTTTTTTAAAGTGTATCGCTTCCAAAGCTTTGTTTTTTTAATAATTTCCATGAAAATACGTAACAGCATCCGTCTTCATATCACGTGATACACACTTGATTCTAATAACACAACAGCGCAACTTGTTTACATGCCAACACTTATACGAAGGCAGAGCAAGGATGTTCAGCTAGGTTCATAAGTCTTTTATTCTAGCGATAATGTATGTAGTGAAAAAAGATTCATAAAGATCTGAGCTTTATTCTAGTTGGTTTTTCTTAGCATGTGATTGAGGTAGCTTCAAAAATATTTTATAGTTAACTTTTTTAATTTGAAATTAAATACTTTGTTCTAACGAACATTTTTATGGATATGTCAGAAATGATACTTAAATTTGGAAGAAGTCATAGTAAATTTTTGTTTGTGTAAAAAAATAAAATGTACAGGAAGATTAAAATAAATAGAGCTTTACTTAAAGCGTTCATTGAAAAAAAATTTAATGAAGATTTGCACACTTGATTATGTTGAGCAAACAAGCATGCAGAGACACTTTTTCACACTCACATACTTGCCCATTCTTCTAAAATCTTTTCCGCTGTTGCCATAAATAAGTTCAAACAGACACTCACTCACTGAAATACACACCAACTCACAGAGCCTGACACACTTAGGCGCTCATTCACATTATAAGGCACGGCTTAGAGAGAACGCTGTATAAAAAATTATATGAAATCCGGCTTAATATCAATGCAAGGCGTGGCAAGGTATGGCACGGTGTGGTATGGCAAGGCAAAGCGTAAACTTTAACTAAAGTAAGAAAAAAAAAAACAAAAATGCAGATAAAAGTGCTAAATAAGTGATAAAGTAGATGGTGAAAGAGCTACCAAAAATGAAGGAAGAGAGTTACGAAAAGCGGCTAAAGATTTATACAAACAACAAGTTTGGATAGTTGCCAGCATATCATGAATGAAGATGAAGTCTTATTTTAGGGATGGTATTTAGTGCTGGGTACTACAATAAAAAAAAACAGAGGTTCATTAATGAGCTTCAACAAAGCAAACTTAAAATGAATGAATGTTTGCAAGCATAAACCGCATTTTGGCGCCTTCCATGTAGATATAAACTGAAGCTGAGCCAAATCCTAGTATGGAGTTGAATGTCATTTAAGTAATATTCCAGCAAGCATATCCTCTAACATCGAATGGGTTAAACTTAATAATGTCTCCTTCTCTTTCTTCTACTCCTCTTTGAGGACTCTTTTAGGAGGAACTTCCGAACGAGGAACATTTTTGTAAAATTACTTTTTATTAACTCATTACAAAGTCGTTAATTAAGTGTTTTATGTTGAGAGTTTGGTGAACAAATTGAATTATTCCGTTGTTAGTAGTGAGTGTGGATGTTAAACAAAAAGTATCCTATGGGCCATTATAAGGAATAAGGTGTTTCATTGGATGTGTAAGCGATTTAATTAATGCGCAATTAAAAAGATGCGTGTAGCGGAGAAAAAAGAAATTGGATTAGGAATAATCATATGCGTCTTAATCTAAACAACTCGGCGTTTCTATTGTGGCATTAATTAGCGGCTGTTTTTCTATTATATATTTTAAGAATGTTTGTACTCTGAAAGAAAAATGTTTTAAAATTGACGCCAACTGTTATTAATTTGATGATTTTGTGTTTAAAATTTAGCTCGCAACTGATTTCGTCAAAGTAAGAACAACTGCATTTAAAGCATTTTTGATAACAGACTTCGTCAAACCGAACTGGACTAACCAACACAGCAAATTTTACTGTTTGGTCTTTTGACAAAAAAAAAAAAAAAAAAAAAAAAATAATTACAGCCACTGTACACAGAACAGAGTATAGATGAATGTAAGTAAAATTGTGAAAAAGATGAGCAATAAGAAACAACAGCGACTAACTTATGAAAAACAAAGAGAGAAGTAAGCGTCATGTAATAAATTAACAAAAACTGTGCTTTGACTGTTACCACGTAACAAAAGTGTGCTTGAATGCAAAATAAACACATAGTGCTGTGTTTAAAAACTCGATTTTATTCTCAGTGTATGTGTGCAACAAGTTACCACCTAAACCGATAAACGGATTCAAAATAAAATTTTGGCTCTATCAGGGGTTTTGTGGAAACCGACAATTGTCAGAATCGGTTTTGAAATCGACACAGAATTCATTTTGATATCATACAAACCGATTATTGATTTAGAAACTAGTTTCATTTTCCAAATTGGTTTAATGTCGATATAAGGGTTCATAGAAACCGATTTATCGATTTTATTTTCGGTTTTAAAATGAGCAGCTGACAGTTGTCAGAATTGCTGATAAGTTTTTGTGCTTGTTAAGGAAGTGAATGATTTTAATTATATTTGTTTAGTTTATTATGTATTTGCATTTATTATTAGAGGAAAACATAAGAATGCACCCCAAATTGCAATTCTAACTGATTTCATGAAGAACCACCGCGAACTGGCCAAAGGCTTCACCAAAAAAGACAAGCCACTTGTTGAATCAAGCACCAAAACAAACGCTTCCTTATTAAGCTGGTGTTGTATTCATATATGACTAAATGCAAATTAAACAACTGAACACAAAAATCCACGAAGTAAAGATTTGCTATTCATCGAGAAGAACAAAACTGAGTCTGTTTCATGACACCAATTGAAACCAATATCGTTTTTAAAACTGATTCTGTTTCAATTCTGTGTCGGTTTCCACAGCGCACCTGTATATTTAAAAAGAATTCGGACCTGTTAAAAGTTCAGTACAAATTTAA